>CM060990.1:537465003-538077670 GCA_030765065.1 Deroplatys truncata
TCACATTCAAGAGCTCCCGAGTTAGAATCTCGGTTAAAGTGAAATACCTGGGTAAAGCTTTTCCAGGTTTTCCTCTTATCCTGATGAGATGAATGTTTGATTCTAATTTCTACTGACCTCGGGCCCATTTGAGCATCATTTTAACCATTGCGTTCATTCACTGTCCGTAATGGCCTACCCGGTTAAAGGACTTTAATTAAATATCAAAAGAAAAAGTTCACATTTACACGCTTCGTTGTAGTATATGTAGATAAAGCGATAGTCACATTTTCAAAAGGCATGTCACTACGTGATGCTTTGAAATTCCATGCTTTTTGTATGGCCGCGACAAAAACAAACGAACAGTGACTTCTCAGTTACAAAAGGTATTCAAACCAATAACAAAAAATACCTAGGAAGCAGTTAATCTCATAACATATATATATATATATATTATATATATTTATATATAACAAACTACGTGCTTTAACTGGGTCTGCATTTTGTCCAATCTTTTAGAGTTTACCAGTTATACAAAAGTTATTCAGAATGAAGAAGTCTTTAGAGGCTCTTCTCAGTCAGTTCAAAATATATATTTCGTTTGTCATGAAAATGTATCAAACAGTGAATATTTTAATCAAAATTATTAGAGCCATTTTTAAGAAAATAAATTTCTAAACTTTTTCCAAGTAAAGGATTGTTCAGGATGGGGAAATTTTCTTGAAAATCCTTGTCACAACTTTAAAGGATGCTGAACTTAAATATGAAGTTTGGTAGTTAACCGACATTTCGCTTTGGATTTATGTTGTTCACAGAGACGCGGTCATAATGAGGTTTTGCCCTAAAATATGATGTGCTGCATTTGCATGATTTTCTCTACTCACTCTTCTTACAAAGTTTGTTTTGCACCTATGTCATCTTAATACCCATAAACCTTAATCACTTATTTTCACAA
Organism: Deroplatys truncata; assembly: GCA_030765065.1. Taxonomy (NCBI): domain Eukaryota; kingdom Metazoa; phylum Arthropoda; class Insecta; order Mantodea; family Mantidae; genus Deroplatys; species Deroplatys truncata. The sequence goes on from CM060990.1 coordinate 537,465,938, forward strand.
TTCGTTGTAGGTATAACCAGAACATATTAAGCTAAAGCGATAGCCAAATCGCTCAAAGCTGATCGCTACGTGATAGCTTTGGATTGGTTGGCTACTGAGAAGACTCGGCACTGATCCACATAGTGGATATTGAGCCTACGCCTCACAAGGGAGCGTCTCCGGAAGGCAGGATGAGGCGAGACAAGACACCGGGCGTCCGCAATCAGGAAAAATGGCACAGGAATGGCAGGGTCCCTAAGTTTTCAGATAGAGACTCCCCGTCAGACGGACAGGCAGACCGGGACTCCATCCAGCACAGAGGGTGCCCAACGCTCCTTAAGGAAGCTAGGTTACTCCCGACAGGCAGCCGAAAGCCGAGGGACGGAGAAAGTCACAAAAAACATTATTTTCCCCTGCCACACTGCACCGAAACACCATCGCCGACACTTTCAACCCTGAAACAGACCAACGGATGAAAGATGAAGGGAAATTAGAATGGAGATAAAATGGAGGTCCGGAAATTCGGGGATGTGAGAATTCTTCCCAGCACTCGCCTGGCTACCCGGGAAAACCCTCCGAAAAAACCTATGGCTCAGGAAGGTCGGCCAGAGGAATCCAACCCACGACCTCCCGAATGTGAGCCACAGACGTGATAGCTTTGAAATTCTGTTCTCTTTGTACGAAAACGAGAAAGAAAGAAAAACAACAGCTATTTGCATTTGAAGGAAGTATAAAGTATTTAAAAATTTAAACTAATAACAATGAACCTTCAGAATAGATAAAATTCAAAAGTTATTTGACATAAAATAATAATTTTATTAGATATACATTTTGTGCTTTAACAAGATCTACAGTTGTGCGATAAGACTTTGTCTCTCTTACGATTTACTAATTATTAAAATTCATTGAGAATATAGACTAATTTACAGACTATTCCTAGGAAATAAAAGATATACACTCTATTTATCATGAAAATAGCTTGAACACATGTATTTTAATCAAAATCCTTAGTCATTTTTGAAAGAATAAAAAATTTCGAAAAATGTCCAATGTAAAGTGTAGTTTGGAGTAGAGGATTTTCTTTAAAATCTCAGTGTTCCAAGTTCGGGTTTTAACCAACTTTTTGCTTTTGAGCTATGCTATTCGTGGACACACACACACACACACACACACACTTACACACACTTGGACCATTGTCCAAAAATAAATTCATTGGATTCAGGAGTCACAAACGTGATTTCTGGTGAAATTACGACATTGAATTTTCAGATGGAACACAACACTTTCTCTACTTACTGTAGCTACGTAATAGAGAAAGTAAAAATGCTTACTTTGAATTCAGGGGCTTCAAAACGTGAATTCCGTTGAATATCGTTATTAAATTTTTGGGTGGAATGCAATACTTCCTCTACTTACTGTAACTTCGTAGTAGAGAAAGTAAAAATGTTTTCTTTGGATCCAGGGAGTCTCAAAACGTGTATATCCGGTGAATCTCGTTATTCAGTTTTTGTGTGGAACACATTACTTTTTCTATCTCCTGTAGCTACGTAGTAGAGTAAGTAAAAATGCTTTGTTTGGAGGGTCTCAAAACGTGTATATCCGGTGAATCTCATTAAATTTTTGTGTGGAACACAATAATTCCTCTAATTGCTGTAACTACGTAGTAGAGAAAGTAAAAACCTTTGTTTGGTTTTAGGAATTCTGAAAACGAGTATTTCCGTTCCGAGTAGTAATCCCGTTATTAAATTTTTGGGTGGAATATAATAATTCCTCTACTTACTGCAAGTGCGTAGTAGGGAAAGTAAATTCAATGGGGCTCAAAACGTGTGCTTCCGGTGAATATTGTTATTGAAAGTTTGGGTGGAATACAATACTTCCTCTGCTTACTGTCTGTGCGTAGTAGGAAAAGTAAAAATGCTTTCTTTGGATTCAGCGGGTCTCAAAAAGTATATTTCCGGTGAATCTCGTTTTTTTTTAATTTTTGGGTAGAATACAACACTTTCCCTACTTATTATAGGTAAATAGTAGAGACAGTAAACATATGAGTTATGGAATAGATAAGCGGCTGGTTGTTATTACGGCATCTTGCATGCAACCAAATAGGGAAAAATGTAACTTAGATTGTAACGTTAAATCATTTCTGGCCTAAATTGTTGTCACCGTGCACGGAAAAATCATACTTCATAAGGACATTATGAAAATAAAGAACATATGTTAGTTAATAATGGGTAGAGAAAGCAGTAGATATACAAAAAATCAAACCATTTTGTTTTAACACTTACTTGTTATACAATAATATGATGCCTCTAATTCCTAAAAATTGGTTTGTATACTGCTTATGTCGCTGTGTTGTAATGTTATTGCTATTTTCTTTTCACAGTTATTACATTGTTACAGCCAAGTCTAAGGGAAATGTGTTGGAATGATATTTTGTTTAGCCTGTTACATTTCTTAAGGCGGCGCCGTGGCCGAGTGGTTAGACCGCTCGCCTCCCACCAAAGCAGCCCGGGTTCAATCCCAGGTACCTGCATGTGGGATTTGTGGTGGACGAAGCGGCGTCTGGGCGGGTTTTCTCCGGGTTCTTCCGGTTTCCCCCGCCATTCATTCCACCACCTGCTCCATCATCACCTTTCCTTTCATCCATTTCACCAACATTTCGTTTCATCTACTTCCTTCATCCCATACCAGGCATCGGGCTGATCACCCATCCTGGATGTTCTGTCTGATCCATGAGTGTCTGCTCCTCGACGGGCCTCTGACCCCAGGCACCCGCTTGTAAGTCCTGGGGGGTGTAAGTCCTGGGGGGTGTAAGTCCTACATAAGAGGAGGGTAAACAGATAATGAAAATGTTACATTTCTTAACCTTCCTTGTAGAGCGTGTATGAGCTAAGATACCTGGAATAACCTCTCGATAAGCACCCCGCTTGCCCCGCTCCCGGTTCAACGGAAAACATTTGGAGCCATCTGTATATTCAACGTCTGGCTGCTAAGACATCAGTATGGCTTGCTAGGAAAAAGTTCCCCTTTTATAAGTCTATGCCATGGTGCGTACATTCGCGCCAATAATTGTAACAACTATTTTTATATTGGTGCGTTGTATGACAACTCAATCCTTCGTACTGGGACTTTTCTAATGACATATCTGGGAATTTCTGTGTATCCCTTCTGTCTCTTTCCCTCATTGGTCCTCTCTCACACAAGCTGCCCCTATCTTGTAATTGCATATCCGGGAATTACTGTACATCTGTGTTTCCTTCTCCCATCGGTCGTTCCTCTTATACACGCTGTTACTTTTACCAACCCCCTGCGCTGCTAAAGTGCAACTTGTAATTGCTTAAACTGGGTTGCACGCTTTTCTGTTCAACGTATTTTTACAAAGATTCCTTCTTAAAATATTTTCTATTTCATGTTCTTTAAATATTTCTGCTATTTGGATCTGTTCCCCTTTCCTACACATTTCCTTTTTCATATATTTCTCTTCTATTACTCTCCCTGTCGTTTGTTTACATATCTGTGGTTATTATATTTATGTTAACTTGTACATATTAATTATGGGGTAGGTGTTTCCCTACAGTTCACAACCACTCGTGTATAAATTTGTACCATCTGACCAATTATGACTAAACTTTGCACACCTATGCTTTATGTACAATGAAAATTGTGGGCTACTCATGACTTCCAAAAACAACCCGTATAATCTTCAATCCCTTACTTACATAATGGATAACAATACTGGTTAGGATAGTTATTTAAATATTTGTATCTAAACTGATACAACGTCCTAAATCCAATATGCCAATAGTATTACATAAACTACATTCTCTTTTCTCCATTGCTCAATTTCGTAATTCATCTAGGCAAGGTGTATATGTCGGACGAGAATATCAGCATTTTTATGGTGAGTGCTGATTATCACAATCATAAATCCATAACCAAACGTAATAAATGAAAACCCCTCCTTTAACTTTGCTTAATAACCTCTTCGCATACACTGCGAGGGCAGCGTAATTTATGCACCCAGCCAAACCGTTCTGATTAGTTGGCTGGGTTTTCCCTGCACTGTTGCCAAAATTGAGCATGTTACCACTCTCCTCAAGGAAAGAAAACTGCATAGGGACAATTTAGCCTCTTTTAATGAAACGCAATTGTGTGCACAAACAGGCACTTAGCTCGGCATTTAACCAACTAATCAGTACAGGTTATAAGGAAAGATGTCAGGTGAAGGAGTGACCTAAACATTGCCACATTTGGGAGGTCCCGGGTTCGATCCCCGGTGACCTCCCACTCTGGCCCATGGGTTATTTCGGGGTTTTCCCGGGTCGTGAGGCGAATGCTGGAGTGGTTTCTTTCGGCCTCCGAATTTCCTGTCCCTCAATTTCGTTCCATTCATTATTTCATTCATCCTTCATCCCGTTGGTCTCTTTCAGGGTCGGAAATGTCGGCGATGCTGCTTCGGTGCAGCGTGACAGGGGAAAAAGGTGTTCTGTGTAAACTCTCTCCGTCCCTCGGCTTTCGGCTGGCTGCCGGGGTATCCGAACCTCCTTGAGGGGCATTGGACCCCTTGCGAGGCGGGGTCCCTGGTCTGCCTATCGGTTTGCCGGGGTGCCTATATATGGAAACTTGGGACCCTGTCATTGGTGCACAGTCGTTTCTGGATCCAGCTGCCCGGTGTCTCCTCTCGCCTCATCCTTTCTCCTGGGGGCACCCCCTCATGAAGCGTAGGTACACTATCCATTCTAGATTGGTGCTGAGTCTCCTCCGTAACAGAAGATAAGATAAGACCTAAATTTGGTACACATAGAAGAATCTCGTCAATCAATCCAAATGTAACACGGAGGTTTATTGACTCAGAATTTATGCAGATTTAAAGTGCAAAACTTATTTACAGCACCATTTACTGTTAGATGCAGAGATGATTGATGGTAAGAGCTATTTTTATTATTACTAATATTACATTAAGTTCATTCTTCAGATAGCAGTCAAACTTGCCTCACTTTTCATTGTCTGAAGCATATCAAAGCCTCAAAATAGTTACGCAAAACGTTGGTCACATTCTTACTTATTTGGAGTATGAAAACTATCTCAACCAGAGAAATATCGCAAAAGATAATATGAATAAAACCCATACTTTCTACCCTTTTTGTAGTTCTGGTTTTGCGTGATTCAACCAATATAGTGAAGAGCGCATTTAAAAAGCATATTGTATGCTGCCTATTCCTAGCGTTATATCATTTTAGTGATACAGCATGATTGGTTTCAACGAATCTACAGGTGCTGTATTTATAAAATTGCACTGTCCGATTTTATTGAAAGTGAGCATACAAATTTAGTTCTAGTAATTAATATTATATATAGGTGCTATGAATATTAATTTCGCGCTACAGAGTGCGTGTTTGCACTGAAAGCGAGAGGCAGGTGCAAAGAGTGAAAAATGTGACTAAAGAAAGTCCCACTTTTGTGTTACTTTGAGTACCTACAAGAGGGAGTTCATTTGCATACGATCGTCATTATGTGATTTCAGGTTCCTTTTGGGGAAGGCTTTGCATACATTATTCGCCTCTTAGAGGACTACGCTCTTCAGCATAATCTGCGAAAAGTACATATAAGTAAGTACTCAGAGTGGAAATGCTTGATAAGAGCGTCTAATTTCGAGCTGAAGTGTGCTGCTTAAGGGATGTGTAAACCTGTTTAAGAGGGAAATCACTGATAGGAGATTTCCGTTTAATTTCTGCTTATTAATGATTAGTTAATACCCATCATTAGCAAAGTGTTAACCACTGAAGCTGCAGCGTTGATATATAGGGTGGGCTATTTAAGCTGAGACTGTACAGTATACCCAAAACTAAGCGTTGTAGAAAGAAATGTATTTAATAAAAGTTGCTTGATATTATGGAGCAAAGTAAATGCCATTAGTCGTGTTTTGTTTGGAGGACGTTATGGTGGTCATTTTAGGGCCAATTTAATATTTTTAAATGGAAACCCTAATTAGGTTCAATTTAAATTGACCACATAGTGGACACGCAAATCACACACAGAATGCTACACAGAGCACACATACACAGTAGTCACAAAACACACATACACAATGGAAACACAAACACACATGCACAATGGAAACACAAACACACACACACACACAATGGCCACACAAAGCATACACAATGGACACACAAAGCACACACAGTGGACATATAAAGCACACACATATAAACATAGTGTTAACCACTAAAGCTGCAGCGTTGATATACAGGGTGGGCCATTTAGGTTGAGACTGTACAGTATCCCCAAAACTAAGCGTTGTAGAAAGAAATGTATTTAATAAAAGTTGCTTGATATTATGGAGCAAAGTAAATGCCATTAGTAGTGTTTTGTTTGGAGGACGTTTTGGTGATCATTTTAGGGTCAATTTAATATTTTTAAATGGAAACCCTAATTAGGTTCAATTTAAATTGACCACATAGTGGACACGCAAATCACACAGTGATACACAGAGCACACATACAGAGTGGGCACAAAACACACATACACAATGGAAACAAAACACAAACACACACACAGTGGACACACAAAGCACACACAGTGGATACACAAAGCACACACAGTGGACATATAAAGCACACACATATACACACGCAGTGGACACATAGAGCACACGTACATATACACACAATACACACACAGTGCACAAACAAAGCACACACAGTGGACATACACAGTACATACACATATACACACACAGAGGACACACAAAGTACACACAGTAGACAAAAAACTTACACAGTGGACACACATACACACACATAGTGGACACACAAAGCACACACCGAGCACACACACATAATAGATGCACAGAGCATACACAAAGCATACACACAGCGGACACTCAAGTACACACAGTAGACACACAAAACTTACACAGTGGACACACATACACACATAGTGGACACACAAAGCACACACAGAGCACACACACATAATAGATGCACAAAGTATACACACAGCAGACACTCAAAGTACACACACGGTGGAAACACAAGCACACACAATGTACATATAGAGTACACGCACATATAGGGTAGTTAAATTATATTCTAACCCACTCATGGCCTCTCTCTACTGCGCGAGACAGCCGGCAGTCGCCGGGGAAATTACGCCAGCAGAGGCGGACTAAAATCCTTACCTTATAATAGATGGTGGAAATGTTGACCTTCTGCTCTCAAACGGGCAGCATATCTCGTGTAAATATTCTCGCTCACTTTCCGATGCTCAGTAGCAGGTATTCTTCTGATCTCTTGCACAATGTTTTCTCTAAGTTCCTGTAGTGTGCGAGGGTTGGAACGATACACTTTGTCTTTTAAAGAACCCCATAAATAAAAATCACAACTCGTTAGGCCATGAGAACGAGGGGGCCGCAAATCAACACTAATTATTCTGTCATGAAACACCTCTCTTATTGCATGTAATGATTCGGCAGCGGTATGTGCTGTTGCAGAATCTTGCTGGAACCAACCAACCATACGATTTCTCTTTTTCTGTCAAGCGATTGCAAAATGGCCTCAGAATTAACGTCTGGTATCGCTCTGCATTTATTGCTTCATCAAAGAATATGGATAATAGGGCCCAATTGCCTGTTGAAGATTGTATCAATGTGTATATAACCAATACTATGATTTTGTGAGTAATCGGATTTCAAAGGAAACTATAACATGGTTCTATACATTTCAGTTTTGTGATGTGTGCTTTAATCTGACCAATCACTGTGTTTTGTTTGTATTACAACGAGTTGAAGTTTAAGTATGAGACACTGAGCTCATCATGTTGTCTGTTTTTGTTTGTTTTTACAAGTTACGTCCTGGCGGTTACTAACAGGGTTTAGAAGGGCCATATTGGGGGAATAGGTACTATTACATAAATTATTATAATCGAAATAATCCAGTAAACTAGCTTAGTTTTAATTTCATATACCAAATGTTAAAATGGATGAGGTTAAAGAAATTTAAATCACGTCTTAAAGCGCTGCTAGAAGTAACTAAAAAAATGGAAACTTAGGAAACGACTTAAAACCGAACATAGTCACATCTATCAGTACCATAATGTAAGTCTATAAAAATTTAGTATCCACCATTAACCGGAGAAATATTAAAATAAATAACTTGGAGAAACAAAAACTCTCAAAACATGCAACTGAACAAGTAATGCCCTATGATGTGTCAAAGAAGAAGTTGTACAGTGAAGTAATATCCCGTGGCCAACTCGAGAACACCGCTCCAAAAAGGGTACAAACTGATGGTGAAATAAAAAAATAATCAACCAACCGAATAAACGAAAGTGCTCATCACGAGGTAGCTGAATGCAATTGAATTGAAAGTAGGCATTAACTCTTTTGAAACATTGCGAAATGGCTAGCTGCTCATACAGTCGGAAAACAAAGAAGAAATAGAGATAAATCTCCAAGAATATCAGGAATAGTTGCGGAGAAGAACTAGAAACCATCTTACTCAAATTACCCATCCTAGACTAATCCTTTATAACGTACGGGGGATATTAGGATGAAAATGCAGCATAATCCATTACGGTAACAAATGCAGAACTGAACTTAGACGTAAACAATGTAGAAGCAAAGTTTATTTTTAAAAATAAGAGAAAAGTTAGGAATTTGGTAATAGAGGTGAACCCAGACACACGGAAACAGCTACAATATATAAAACTAAAGATTGGCTGCAACAATTGTAAACTCGCAGACTACATCGCTGCTAGTAAATGCTTCAAATGTGGAAGACTTGGACATACAGCAAAGTTTTGTGAAAGGAAAGCTTCATGTCCAAAATGTGCTAGAAATCACTCACTCAGGGAATTCACAGCAACTGAAGAGCAATATCGATGCGTCAACTGCTGTAATTACAACAGCTATAATAAAAGCTCACCAATAAATGACAAACATTCATTAGAAAAGACTTGTGACAGCTACCAATGCGCACTAAAAAAAGTAATACAAAATACTGACTACTAATCAGAGGCGCCAACTGGAATAGAATATTAGGGGGCCTAGGCAGGTGCGAATTGTTACCAATTTTCACTTTTAAGAGGAAGGTCCTTTCTGGCATTCCCATAATTTGTTAAATAGGAAATACCCAAACAAACAGAAAATTAATATATGTTATCGATTTATTTATATTGCTTTATAATTATTTTAATAACACGTTAAACAGACAGTGAAAAAATATTTTCCATTTGTCTCAGGTACTTTACAGCAATTGTTAACATTGTTATATGTTTCAGCACTGCCTGTTTATGTTCTTATACTAAAACATAGGCTAGCGAATTAAATTATAATTTTCCAGCAAAGTTTGCCTTTCGTATGTCTGCTCTAGGTATGAAGACATCTGCTATAGAATCCATGTCCAAAGAGTTGGTCTGTTTACAATGAATATTCAGAACTCTAAGATGGTTTAGACGTTAGATGTTTTTGAGTCATTGTTGATCTCAGGTAATTTTTCAGCCTTCTCACAGTCGAAAATAGTCTTTCTGCAGTGGACGTTGAAATAGGAATTGTTTGCAGGAGTCTAACAAATTTCAGTAACTCTGGAAGTATGACCTTCATTTGCGAACTTTTCTACAGAGCATCAACTACAACTGCCACACTGGTCACACTTTCATTTCTTGTTTTCAAAATATTTAATAGCATGTCTCGTAAAACACTACCCTCTTTATCTATGCCATCCTTAAAGTGTTCACTTAGTCCCTGAAAATAGCTTTTGCACCAGTGAGAAATTGTTCTGCGTTTATCATTAAATCGAAAGTGCTCGATTTAAAACAGGTGGTCACGCATTTAATAACTGGTCCACAAATTCGTTGAACACTTGGCAACAGAAATCTTCTAAGGAACTGAAAGGAAAAACATCTCTTCTTTCCGTACAGTCTATTTGATGGGAATCTTCCTTTTTCTTGGTAGAATCGGCTGTAAAACACCCAGACTGTCGGAGTTGTAAATGACGTTGTCCCAGAAAGATTTGAACTGTGATCTGAGATCTCTTAGTAGTTCAAGAAAAGTCGAAATCATCTCTGTCGCTTGCTGAAAGTACAGTGAATGTGCTTGAAGAGTAGTGTTAACTGCATCCACATGACAGAAAACCTTACAAAGCAGAGAAAGATGGAGGAAAAAGAGAAATTGTTCAATTGAATAATAAAACCAACACTTTGTAACCAGCATCTGGCTTATCTGTTTCTGCTAATTCCTTCATCAAGTTTAGAAGTTCCCTGTAATTGGTGGGAATCGTTGAAAAAGAATGAAACCGGGCTGTTCATAGAGTCGGACAAAAATGGCGCAAATTCTTCGAAGATCCGTTGCTAGCATCGCTATGAAGCTTTTAAAGATGCTAAATCTTTTCGGAATGTCCCTTACGAAACTGATTACTTCTCAAACCAGACTTAGTACGTTGAAGACATCCTTTTATTTGTTTCACCAAATCTTAGACAGTGAGACTTAAAGAATGAGCCATACAATGGACAAAAACAGCTCTTGGCTCCTGCTTCTTCATTCTGGTCTGAACGCCACTTAAGGCCCCTGCCATATTCTGGGTTCTCGAAGCATTGGCCTATGTAGTCAGTGACTTCTAAGTTGAATCTGCAAAGGACATCCATTATGATATGGAATAGTGTCTGAGACTTTGTGTCTGTTGTCAAATAGAACCTAAGAAACACTTCTACTAAAATATCATCTGTGACTATTCTAAAATAGATAGGTACCTGTTTCTGGATGGATAAATCAGAAGTCTCGTCCATGATCGCATAGTACTTGTTCTGAAGGACCCCAGAAACCAAACAACGTGTTACGTCGTGGCTCATGATCTCCAGTATCTCGTTGCAAGTTTCATGAGAGCACCACTTAAACGAATCTCGATCCACCCACTTATTTAAAATTCAAGAATCTTCACACCGTAGCCTCAAAAGATTAATAAAGTTACTTGACTCATCGTGTGTCAAGGAATTTCAAGTCCTTGAGTGACGAGAAATTTCGGAGAAGACAATATCTTCATCAAAGCTAACCTATTCTTCTGATTCTATAAAACTCAGTTCTAATTTAGAAGTGAAAGTAATACATTTGCTATTGAATACTTTTTTCAGAGATGACAGTAAGCTGAATCATTTAACTATGCATATTGAAGTCAGGGGTACGTTTTCAACCAATGGAGCTGAAAATTTCTTGTATATATCCTGCTTTCATCCTCTTTTATGCATTCTCTTTTCGTTTCAGGTTTTAAATAAGAGCTTACCTACTTCTGTTGATTCCAGAGGTTGGTTTCGTTCTCCCGAGGTTCCTGTAGTTTATAATTCTTGCTCTTGACTCACTGATGGATTTTCCTCACTTTCAAATCAGGTTTCTCTGCTTTTAATCACACACTTATCCATTTCAGACTTTAACCATCAAAACTATGTAGGTATTATCATGCTACTCTAAAGGTTTACCACTGACACTGGCCCATCAAACGCAAAGTGACAACGGAAGGTAAGGTACTCTTTGTCAGAAAATGCAGCAAAACTGTATTTACTGCGCTTGAAATAAATCTTTCAAGACAAATTTATACTTGACAGTAAATACTGTAATAATCAAGCAGAACAATTAGCAATACTTAAGACTCCAGACCATCTAAGCACTCTCACTGATATTCAGAGTTTAGATAAAAAAGATTAGTAAATAATGGTAGCCAAATATCATTGAAAATACTGAACAACCAGCTAAAACATACTCCAATAGTAGACGAAATAGGGCAGAAACTGAGAAATCTTAATACAATACACTGGATAGTGCATTTAAAATTAGGAAAACACATACTGGAGTATATAGAAATGAAACAGCAGATAAGTTAGCTAAGCAGGCAACACAAAATGAAAGTATGATAGCCGTGTACAACAAGGAACCAAATAGCTCCATCATTATGCAAGCACGAGAAAAAGGGCTCGAATAATGGCAATAAACGTGGTAAGAAAGGAAACACATGCAAATAATTTCTACCATCAGTAAAAGGAAGATTACGGCTGAAACTACCCCTTACTGCACAGATAACAGCATTTCTAACCGGCCATGGGAAAACCAAAGAATATTTGCATAAGTTTAAAACAATGGACAGCGCAAAGGGTACATGCGATGAAGAATATCAATCTGTTGACCACCTATTTTATAACTGTAATCTGCTGAAAGATCAGAGAGACACGATGATAACGATGATTACTAATTTAGGAGGAAAATGGCCAGCCTAAATGAAAATTTAGCAGACACATATTTTTACATGTTCCAAAGACTTATTTCTTCAATGGATTTTGATAAATCCTAACTAAAAATAGGACAAAAATGAAACAATCTTACATATGCATTACACTTCAGAATTTCATCAAAACATACGAGTGTTATCACATAAAAAGTGTAACTTAATGTGACAACTGTGAATTTTAAAGCCTGCAGTATTGTATGCCACAATGGAGCATGCCAAATAAAGTTTATAGAACAACACAGTGGACATACAAGGCATGTACAGACAGTAAACCCACAACACACACACGCACAGTTGACAAACAAAACACATACAGTAAACACACAAAACACACACACGTAGTAGACACAAAAAACACTCACGTACAAGGTGGATACACAAAACAAACACACAGTGGAAATACAAAACACATAAAGCGGACACACACAGTGGATACAAAACACACACACACACACACATACACACAGTGGACACACAAACCACACACAGTGGGCACACAAAACACACATACAGTGGACATACAAACCAGAAACACAATGGACCCACAGTGCAGATATACAGTGGACACAAATGTAGACGCACGTGGACACACATACAGACACAGCGAACACCCAAAGCACACACGCACATTGGACACGCAAAGCACATACACAGTGGACATAGTAACCAGAAACATGGTGGACCCACAGAGCACACATACCGTGGACACACAAAACAGACACGTGGACATCCAAATACACATACAGTGGTCACACAAAGCACAAGCACAATAGACACGAAAACACACACAGTGGACATACACACCAGACACAGTGGACCCATAGAGAACACAGACAGTGGATACACAAAGCAGTTACCGTGGACATTCAAACACACACACAGTGGACACACAGAAGCACACACACACAGAGGACATACAAAGCAGACGCACAGTGGTCTTATAAAGCGCACACACGCAGTGCGCATACAAGCAGACACACAGTGCACACAGAAATCACACACACAGCGGACACACAAAAGCATACGCAGTGAACATACAGAGTACACAAGCAGTGGACAAACAAAAGCGCGCGCACACACAGTGTACACACAAAACTACACACACAGTGGACACACAGAACCACACACAAACACATTGGACACACAAACCAGACACACAATGGACCCATAGAGCACACACAGTGGACACACATAGCACACATACGCACACACAGTGGACACACACAGCACACATACGCACACACAGTGGACCCGCACACACACAAACAGTAGATACACATAGCACCCACACAGTGGACACACAAACCACACACACAGCGGGCACACGAAACACACATACAGTGAACATACAAACCAGAAACACAGTGGTCCCACCGAGTAGATACACAGTGGACACACAAAGTAGACTCACGTGGACACAATCAGACACAGTGAGCAAGGACATACACATTGGACACGCAAAGCGCACACACAGTGGGCATAGAAACCAGAAACACAGTAGACCCACAGAGCACACACAGTGGACACACAAAGCAGACATACGTGGACATCCAAATACACACACAGTGGACACGCAAAGCACACGCATAATGGACACAAAAACACACACAGTGAACATGCAAACCAGAAACACAGTGGACCCACAGAGAACACAGACAGTGGATACATTTATGACCCTTCTCCCAAGTTACTGAGCAGCTGTATTAACGGACACGGCCCACAGTTAATACAAGAACGACTTGGAGTTCACTAAGAATAAGTTCTCGACTGCTGCTACACCTAATGCAGCAGCCGGCGTAACAAGTTTTGTTACCGGCTGGAGGACAGTTTCTCAGCTCTCACAAGGATGCGCGCTCAGCCAGGATATATTGCGCTACGGTCGCGACAATGTCATCTCAACTGACCCACCTCCGTATGTGCCTCGAGGGTGGGGCAAAGTGCAGCAGAAGAGAGGGACTTCGGCTTTCGGCCTTTGACTTGGAAAGACTTGTTTGCTCTCTGAGTCTTGGAAGCGATTGTCTTCACATTGTTCGGCTTTATCAAAATTATTCATATAGTATTCTGGTTGTAAGTAATTTGCGAATTCAATTTCTTATATGTGGGTGGATAAATTATAGTTTACTAGAGCGAGTTCATGCCTGTTTTGTAGATTTAAAATTTTATTAAGCATCGTGCAAGAAGGACAGAATTCAGAATGTACATTAAGAATATGGCAAGTGTAATTTTGTTTCTTAAAGTTTTTATAGCTTTAATTAATGCATCTATTGCTAGTCAGCTGCAAGAAGACTAGTGATTTTATTCTAAAGAAGTATATTAACTCCTCGTATTAATTCCTTCCTAACGTCATTTTTCTGTAAAATAATTAATACGTAGATGTTTTCTACAATGAGTCCAGCGCACACTAGTTGATGCTTATCGCTTGCTGCGACTTGAACTCTGTGAGTTTCCACATAATCGAAACACTGGATTAGGGGCATTTAATAAATTTAAAAATATGTAGCAGGAACGTGCAATGACATTTTAACTTTGAGAATTATAAATATAGTGCATTGCATACCTGTTACAAAAATGGTAACAGAGACGGGAGAATCGTACTGTAGCAAATTACTGTGCTTTGGACACATGTTTTAAAGCTTCATACCGATTACAAAGATTTATGGCGTATATTCTGTCTTTCTTTGTTGCTTCTAATTGTTTTAAATACTAGTCTGTTTTACTAGCAGCTGACGGTTTTATTTAAATTAGTTCTTCTGCATTTGCGTGCCTGGTCATTCAGTACGTTTGCTTTGTTTTCCGGATTGCATATTACGGTCAGATACACGGTCTAAATGGCAAACACTAAGTTTGAGTTATTGCTTAAGGAGCAATTGTCTTTTGCCTTGAAATTACGTCGATTTTCCACCGAAATGGTACAAACGGTACCACAGTTTGTTAAATTGGTAAAGGATAATTTACATATATCTCCGAACATTTCAATTTTTTTCTAAAACCGAAATTGTAGGCCTTATTCAAGACTACTTTTCAGTTACATAATTCACAAATATTTTGTCTCAACAAGCGAGTTCATTTTACCCTTCAGTGGGGTGACGATTACGTGTACGTATTATGCATTATGTTGAACGTTTACAATTTTGAAAACTTCATCCTTGTTGTCGTGGGCAGTAGATACATACATTGGCAATGCTTAAGCATGAATGCACGAATTTATTACAAACTTATACCACGCTGGCTACTTTTAGCTAGAAATCAGTCGAATTACATACGGAATTTCTGTCGACGGAGTCTAACAAACCGGATTTACCTGATAGGTTTGCACCTTTAGGTTCGGCCCATTTATATTTGAGCCGTTGAAAATCGACCACTCGGCACAAAAATTACATCCTGCTAAACCAATTTTACTAAATACTCCATTTCAGGGATTTGATGTCCTTTTTATTTCTCTCTGCCACTGTATGACTCATCGACAGATCTATTTCATTCTTCGGTCGATCTTTATAGATTGCTATTAACTATTCTGGAGGGAAAAATTGTATATTTAGTACAAAGGGCATTGCAGTCGGATTTCAGTATTGAAGTCTTTCAGGATTCGCTGCTGCATTCTTTCTTTCCACTTACGATACGGCCGTCATTTCTGGCTTATTATTATGCAATACAATTGCCACAGGAAAATCTTATTACACTCCTTAATCGAACTCGTAAGTATGCTAGCATATATAAAATTTCAGATTCTGAAGTTCAAATTTGTGAAGTAATTCTTTCGGGTTTAAATAATGTTAAGCGCGTTAAATGTGCCTTTGTTACTCGACCAGCTTCATTTGCTGACCTTAATCAAATGGTTTGCTGGATACAACAGGTTGAGGGCACGACAAATTCTGCCAGTACGTCAGTTAAATCTACACCGCTGAATGCTACCGACCCATCACCTTCGACAGTTCCTGTGAATTCTGGTAACATTTCTTACCATTATCGGTGAGCTCAAGCTTTACGTTGTACGCTTTGTCAGAAACTAGGGCATACTATTGCGAATTGCATTTAACGCTGACGCCAAAATAAAACGATGAAATTTCGTCCGTCTTGGCTATTACAGCGAAATTCCTTTTTCTGAAGAATTATCTATTGCCGGCTTACCTTATGCCTCTCTTCCAGCAATTCCTTAACCTGTTGTACGCGTACTATTTCGGCACTATTTGATTCAGGCAATGCTTTAAATTTGGTAAACTTTGATGTTTTGAAAACATTGCCCTGCTCGTTACGGTTTACCTTTGAGCCGCAACATAATTCAGTTGTTTCCGTATCCGGGTAAGGAGTAAACTTTGTCGGTATAGTTACGTTACATATTAAAATTCACATTGTTTCGAGGAATGTAAGTTGTTCCGTCGTGTAAAATTTGACTCACTCTTTAATTTTGGGCAGTCCTTTTATGCAGCATTAGCAAATTTTGCTGGATTATTTCAAATGTCATGGCTACATTTGCCTTTGTTCCGCTTTATTCTTTGAAGTTTTCTTTAAGTTCACGTACTGTCGCTGTCTCAGATCTCCACAGGGTTTGTTAAATACCTTAGGAGTTAATTTGTTACATTTGCGGGAATCTGAACAACAGTAATTACAACATATATTGGCTGATTATATGGACATATTGACAGATAAAGTAACTTTTGCGTAACTTTCAATATCACAATATCATATTCAGTTACTGGATGACCAACGAGTACGCACTCAATCTTACAAGCTTTCACCTCCTGAAATGCTTATTCTTCAGGAATTAGCAGATCGAATGTTACAGCATGCTACATGTTACAGAATTATTGAACCATTTAACAGCTGCTATGGACGATCATGTCTTCTGCTTCCAAAACCTAATAATGAATTGCGTTTAGGGTCGATTATCGAAAGTTAAATAAACATATTGCCTTGAATTCAATGTCGCCTCAGCTGCACAATGCGGCACATTATTTTAAGGATGTCAAAGTTTTCACGGCTTTAGACTTAAATCAGGCATACTACCAAATTCCTTTGGCTCCCTTTCGCGTCCCTAGACGGCGTTTGCTACTCCTTGGAATCTGTATCAATTTCGCAGAGTTCCTTTGGGATACCAACGGGTGCGCAGGTGCTCTCTCGATTGTTGGACCGTATATTTCATAAATTTAAATTATTTCGCTTCGTGCTTAATTATCTAGACCATCTAGTGATTTATTCTCCGGATTTTGTGGCCAATTTGCATCGTGTTCGCTTAGTTTTCAATACCCTTCGACAAGTTGGCCTTACAGTTCGTCCATCCAAGGTCACATTTGCCCTGTCTCAGATATCCTTCTTGGGACATTTAATTTACCTGTAGATCTAGCTAGAACATTAGCTATTCGCAATTATCCAGTGCCTTGCATACAGAAGCAACTGGCTTCTTTTCTCAAATGGTTTCTTTTTTTCTAAATTTTTACCGCATTTGACAACGGTTGTAGAACCTCTTCATTGTTTACGGCGCAAACATGTTCCCTTTGTTTGGACCTCTAAACAGCAACATGAGTTTGACTCGTTAAAACAGACTAAAATTAATCCAATGGTTGCGACCATGCCAGAATTTGATTTTCCATTTGTTTTACAAAGGAACGCCTACAAAGTAGGTCTTTCTGCGGTGTTGCTCCCAAGATACTGGCCAAGAGCGTCGCCCTATTGCGTAATTTTTGGGCACATTATCAGACCAAGGACTCCGGTTGCCGGTATATAAGCTGGAGGATTTAGCGGTGTTCACCGCCTGTGAGAACTCCCGCCAATTTTTGAAACATCAACATTTTGAACTGGAATGTGGTAATCAAGCTATCACTTGGGTTCTTTCGCACAGACAACAAACTCGGAAATTGGCTCACTGGGCAGTACGTCCGAGTGCTTTTCACGTTACAGTTTAACATATTCGGGTAACGAAAATTGCAATGCTGACGCGCTTTCTCGTTTATTCCGAGAGAATTCTCAGCACTCTCATCACCAGTTATCCTGTCTTGCCATGCTTGGTACACTTTCTATAGATTTTCCCGCAATTTTAACTTCCTTGTCAGAACATCAACGTTTAGATTCTGTTTTGGGTCCCTTTTGTTTGGCGGATAAACAAGGTCAACCTACATTAGATTATATTTTACGGGTTGATTTATTTTTGACTCGTTTGCCAAGATCGAACGCGTTACGTATTCTATTACTAAAGTCTCTTGTCCAGTAGTGTTTAAGTATTTTCATTACCCGCAATTTGGAGCCCATTTGGTGTTTTACAAAACCAAATCTAAAATTCGCCCTTATTTTGTATGGAGGCACGTGTATCTGGATAGCTTACATTTTGTCCGTAGTTGTCCCGTTTGTTGTCAGTCTAAACCTCCACGTTCTACTCGGTTCGGCCTTTTGAATTGCCGTTTAGCTTCCTATCCTATGGAGAGATTATTTTTGGACTGTATTGGACAATTACCACGTTTGCTTCGAGGAGACGCTTATTTAAGTGTCCTTTTTGATGCGTTTACCACATTTATATGGCTTGTATCTGTTTCAGCGACTAATGAATTCAATACGATAAGTGTTTTGTCTAGCATTTTTGCGTCGTTCAGTTTGCCACAAACAAGAGTTTCAGATAATGCGTCGTACTTTCGGGCTAGATTTCTCCTCACCTTTCTATGTGAGCATGGTATTTACTTTTTTCATGCTTCTCCTTATTATCGGTGGCCGTCCTTAGCTGAACGGGTTAACCGGAATCTTAAGAGTGCACTAATCACCCTTCATTCTAGTAGTCGTCCTTGGGACATTCGTTTGTCTGCGTTTCAATTGGCCTTCAATTTGGCAATACATGAGGCCGTCAGCAGTTCCCTATTTACTTAACGTTCTGCTTTTTATCAGCTTGTCCGTTAATTAATTCATGGCGTTTGCGTGACATACTTCCCGAATCACAAAATCCAGAGGCTATGGTAAATAAATAGCACGACACTTTTTGCCAACTTTGAAGGGACCACCACCGAAGAGAAGTTCGTTACATCGTCTCCTTTTCAAGTTGGGGATTTAGTTTTGCTGCGGAATTATCCCGTAAGTGACGCATCACGACACCTTACTCATAAACTGCTCCTTGTTATATTGGTCCTTTCCGTGATATCCAAATAGTTAATGTTTCTTATCCCTTTCGTTATGTTTCTGGCAAATATATTACGGCTCATGCTTCTCAATTGTGTATAGCCGCTTCCGAGTCGCTTTCATCTTAATTACAAGTCTTTCCACTCGATGTACTCGCCTTTGGCTTAGCAAGTTTTCTTTTCCTTGCAGTTCCCACGGGGTGCTTTTTTTGTCGGCCCCCGGTTCCTGCAAGGGTCTACTATTTCCTTCGGTGACCATGCCAAAATAAATTTTGAAATGTTCCTTTTTGTCTGTGCTTCGTGACCGAGATCCCTTTCCTTTTTTCTGCTTGTATGTGCTTATTTCTTTTAAATATGTTCCTTGTTTCTTTGTTTGCTATTCACATCGACATGTGCTTTATTTGTGTATTTCTTATATGTTTTTCTTTTTTCCTCCTTTTTCTTCGATTAATGCACATAATCGCGATAGTGAGTTAGGGGTATTTAATAAACGTATTAATTTGTAGCAGGAACGTAAAATGACTAAATTAAGCTTTGGAAATTAAACACATAATGTATTGCACACCTGTTACAAGTATAAAATATCCAGTGAACTGAAATAATTGATTAGTTATTACATCACAGTCTACTTTTACTGGGATATTTTATATTGACCAGAATCTTGGCCCGTACACCGGCTGTTTGGTGGAACCTGGAAAATTTTGATTTTTTTTAGATATCGTGTCAATACTATGTATTATACTTTATATCTTTTATTTTTATATTCCGTTAACAAATGAAGCTACAGCAGTCTCAATTGAAGGAGGATTTGACTTCTCTTCTGCAGTACATTGTACAGCATGTCAACATGTGACATAATTTTAAAAAAATTGTAACCTGAAGCTGAAAGAAGGTAATTGCATTTTTCGAAGTTCTAGAGCTTGGTTAATTTTGTAATTCTGAAGACTCGTACCTGCAGTTTTATCCAGACATTCAATAATTGCATCCTTGTTTTTATGCGATGTGCAAACTGTACGACAACTGAAATTCTATCTGAATATTGAACCTCACGGAAGTCATCTGCCAAGAAACTAGCTAAGAACTAGAAGAAGTTCTATGCGGAAATGGGCGAAAAAATGTGTTACCTATCTCAGCAATATTTGCGGAGAAAATCCTGTTGTTTTATTTTGACTCGCTGGTTGGAATATTATTAAATTTAATTGCAGAGCATAACAGTGTACCAAATAAGCATAAGAAGAAATATCCCTGCACACTTGAATGACGTACACTAAAAACACTGGTGGCGTGATAGCTTTGGAAGATTACTGCTATTATCCCCTACAACTGTTTCAAAAATATTCAAAATATATAAGGCTAATGATGTTGCATCATATTGGAAGGATTTAGGAAAGTCCAAAGTTCCTCCACTGTTTCTTTCCATTCGATATAACATATCTTATAATAATTACGAACTAACACTTAGAATAAACTTCTGTCGTTTCATCAGCTATAATTGAAGCAAAATCTGCATTAGAAATATCGGACAGAGTGATTTCGCGACTCACACATAACATGCTGCCTAACAATTCCTTTTGAATTGTCTTTTATGTCCCTACAAAATCAGTGGCTGCTTTACAATGTTGTTTAACAACATTATCCAGAGCTGACGAAAATTAATTAGTTCTCTAAACACTCCAGGGATGTTAGAATCCGTCAATTCATCATGGGCTCTCAGAGCCAGCTGGAGCTCACACAGTGGACACGCAAAAGCACATACATAGTCGACAAACAAAAGCACACACACAGTGGACATACACAGCACGCACGCCACACAGTGGACACAGAGCACACAGGCACACGCACGTACATATTAAGGAGAAAAAACTGCAAAATACCAATTTATGACTGCGAACTTCTAGATAAATGCAAAATCTAAAACTTCGGGTGCTTAGTAATGGAGAACCGTAGCCAGTTACCAAAAATGAGATAGTAATGAATTATATAAAATGGATACCAAAGCATATATTCACCATAGTCTATGATAAACTAAAGTATAAGATTTCTGTAAATAACACACACACCACTCCACACACACACACACATATATATGTATGTATATATATTATATTAATTTTAAGGTTGCTGCATGGATGAAAATCACATACAGTTAGATCAGGGGATCTCTAGGGTTATAGTTGTTTTACTAATTATTACCCTATCTTCATAACTTCTTGACTTAAACCTAATTAATCATCGGTTGTATGCACGGGATCAAACGTCTTGTTGAAAATACCTAGATTGACATTCAACTTCGGTCAGCTGTTCAAAAACGGCGTAAAAGGCAAAAGTACAAACTAATGGAGGGGGCCCCGAAACTGGGGCAGAGCACCGCACGCAGCTCAGTCTGCCCCTTTTGCTTCTACCAGTGACCTCCGGGAGGGAGGAATGAGGGCAGAGACCCGAGCGATAATCAGATTCGAATGACGGTGGGCGCAAGCACAGACAGGCTCCCTATTGCTTCCAGCTTGAGCGCAGCCCACGCCGTCCTCTTGCCCACATGCAACCAAACCTAGCGTCCCCGGGGCGGAGCCCACTATGAGGAGAGACCAAGCTGAACAGACCCCGCAGCGACGCAAGGGTAGGAACCTCTATATTGCGCAAGCCACTGTCTAGCCACAACCTGACGAGCACCGTCGCGTGGTCCTACAACCCTGAAACACATCACAAGGAAGATGAGGGATATAGGAAGTGAGAGTTAGGAGAGTCGTGGTAGAAGATGAACCACCCCACCACTCGCCTGTCAACCCGGAGAAACCACGAAAATCCCAGAACCACAGTAGGAGATCGTCGGGGATCGAACACGGGACCTCCCGAATGCGGGCCACAGACCTTGACGCCCGAGCTCTCGGTAAAAGAAGCGCTGTAAGTCAATCCCCTATCTCTCTGAATTTATCATTTGATCATAAAATATTGATCCTATTATTCCGTATGCATTTACTGCAGCCACACAAATCTTGGCGTCATGCAAGGGAATTTCATGTGTAAAATCGGGGTTTTCTGTGCTTCAGTATGTAGTATCTTATGACGGAACATAACCATGTAAATGGTAACATGCTTCGTCAGAAGAATATTAAGAGGCCGAATTACTCTACCGCAGACATTTCGCAGAATCCAATAGCAGAAATTTACCCCTCTCATATGATCAGGTGAAAAATAAAGGGTGGGTGCGCAAGAAACCTTATACATTGAGAGAATAAAAACAAACATCAGGTGAGAAATTCACTTAATTTTAGATTTGAAGGTTCAAGTGCAAATGAAAATTTCCTAAGAAGATGCTAGAAATGTGTGGATAAATAGGGACATTTCCAACTTCTCATATGATAGGATACATGCTTACTGTCATTGTAATTTCAGCTTTATATATGAGAGCGTGAGGAGATTGCGCGGATATTATAACTGTTTCGGCGCCAGTCTTAGCTGTAGCGGTCGGCAGGCGAGCCGCATTGCGGTAGCAGTATAATGAAGGAAAGCCACCGTAAATGTATAATACGAAACTTCTATGTTGTATGAAAATGACTTCAGATACATTGGACTTCTTACATACAATAAATATATTTTAAAAAATATGTGTATATAAAGCTTTTATTAGCAAACAGAAATGAATGAAAATTTAATTGTCATTTCCAAATAAAACGTGCACATTATAAAACGTCTATAATGTATAGAAAGAGATAACAGAAGCATGCAATAAAACACTGTAATACAGCATGCTATCAATAAACTAAAATAAAACACAAAACACCTAAGGCACGTATGGCAAACAGCCCAAACGTACACACACACACACACACACACACACACACACACACTGTGGACAACCAAAGCACACATAACAACACATACAGCACAATGATCAAATGTAGGCACACACTGTGGAGACCCAAAGCACACACAGAACAAATGCAGCTCACACAGAATACACAGTGGACAAAGCAAGCACACACTCGCGCACACACACACACACATACACACACACAGCAGACACACAAATCTCTCTCTCACACACACACGGCACATATTGCACACAGCTTACACGCGCTCACAGTATTCAGTTGCGGTCTCTCCGCTGTGCGGTGAGGTCGTATTGCATGGGACCTGTGTCCCGGCATTTACCTGTTTCTTACAATCAGTTTTTCTAGTTTGTGAACATGAATGTGTTTTTGGAAAGGGAGAATACTGTCAAAATTAATTTTGAACATTATGCACCGAAGATCTTAGCTTACGAAATTTATGAATAGTTTTACGACACTTTAAAGCTTCCTATTGAGCAGGTAGTTATGATAGAGTTGGATAATCTTATCAAGTGTTTTTGTATCAAGGTTCAGCGTGAATCGTTACTAGAAGACATTCTTGAGCGTACCCGTGGAGAAGCACCGTTTGTTTCTTCTACTGGTGAAAGTGGCACCGTCAAATTGGAACCGCAGGTGTTGGATATCGGGCAGTGAATTTGTAGCATTTACCGTTGGAGGTGTCCAGTGCTGTGATTATTGATACTCTAAAATCCTATGGGAACACTCTAGCTTCCTCTACAGAACAATGGTCTGCGTCCTATCGTTATCCAACGAGTTCCAGTGTGCGCTCTGTACGCATCCTACTCACCAAGTATATACCTAGTTTTGTGTAGGTACATCTCTGGACACGGTTTTTAGTGGCTTATCCTGGTCAGCCTCCGACGTGCACCTATTGTCACCCACCTGGTCATTTCAAGAGTGATTGTCGGCGGCAATGCGGTATTGTGCAAACGCCTAGGGAGGTTGAGCAGTCGGCTTGGACTCTCTTAAATTTCGAGCGGGGATTTCCTGTACTAGAACCTTCCAGTCCGTCACCTGGTTCATCCCCCATGGCGGGGTCCTCTCGTGGTCCGGATATTGGCGCGAAAGAGACTTTGTTAGTGGAAGTGCCGCCACTGTACCCACCTGATTTGGGACCTTCGCCCACGTCCTCTGATGTTGCTGTTACTACACCGTTGTGTCCGCCTTCTGCTCCTGTTAGTCTCCAGAAAAGTGCGTCTTCCTCTGAGAAAATGATTGCCCTGAGTGCGAGTGAGAAGGTATTTCTGTGTTATAACAAAGTGGTGCCTCTCTCGGAAGCTTCCGATGATCTAAGTGATGAACACTTTCAGCAGAGGAACTCCATTTGACGGCGCTTAGTGTCAGTGACAGTGAGGAACAAAAAAAAAAATATATAGTCTGCATCATATGTCCTGGCACCTAGGTTCTAAACCAGGACTTATACATTATAAACTCAATATTATTTCTTAAACTTCTGCCTAACTTCTTTAATCTTGCAGAAAGCAACTAATCTAACTACTAAAGAACTAGTGAACAAAGCTACAAGTCACCTAAAATGACTTTTTACTTCCCCCTACAACTATCTTTATAGCGAAGAGTTGATTACATTTCATACAGTTTATTTAGCTTGAATTGTATTACTTGGACAACTCCAATTTGTATTATACCACTATACAAACTTGCTTTTCTTATGAGTTGTGGTATCCAAACCTATCCTCAAAACAAAACTAAAATATAATGCAATTTTCCGCTTATATCTAGGAGAAAGAAAGTTGATATTCAAATTAATTTATAAATTAGTAAATGTTATTGAGAGAAAGAACAATAAAAAACCCTGAATGTTCTAATCTAATTCATCTTGTTCGAGTTCTTCAACTTCTTCAATTGAGGAACAGTCGCCACCCCCGCTAGCGACCAGTAAGCGTTGCAAGGGTGGTCGTCGTGGTACACAACGTAAGGTGTAGTGCGTTGAAGACATCGCCTGTGACATTTCTGTTCCGCCCAGTCAGCAGCCGCCTTCTGGAAACGCGGGTGTTTTGGTTGAGAAACTTCCATGAGAGAGAGAGAGAGAAAGAGAGAGAGAGACTATCTACAGACGATATTACTTCAGTTTCCGCCGCTTCTTCTAGCAGCTGGAATGATACTGTGGACGCCGAACCGCCGAATGCACGAGATTTGCCATCATCTGCGGTTCCTTTTGGTAGTGATGTCGATGGCCTCCACAGAGGGCCATCGCTGTGTCTGCGACTTAGTAGCGCTTCAGTTAAATGCTTTAGTTATTCAGCTGAATTTTGTATTTTCACAGTATATTTTTAGTGGTACCTTCTCTTATTTCTGTGGCCCTTGCCACTGTTTCCTTTCTTGCCTAAAGCATTTTCAATAGCTACTGTTAACTTTCATTGTAATACTTTTATTCTAAAACTTAGGTCCTTAAAATTGTTCCTCAATTGCCATGACATTGATGTTTAATTTTTACAGTTATCAATACATCGGATTTTTCTGTGATCTCTAACTATTCGTCTTACGTGAATGTTGGCACTGAACCGCTCGGAACTGTGATTCTAACGAAAGTCGGTATTGCTCTTGAATCGGTTGAGAAACTTCCATCTAGGCGAGGAATACGTGGTAGTTTTCAAGGCCATGTGTTTGTTAGTATACATGCTCCGGCGGGTATGTTAAGCGTCGTGAACGGAATGTATTTTTTCAGACCGAAGTACACTGTTTGTTACGTAACCTTCTAAAACCATATATATTTTGGTGGTGATTTTAACTGTGTGTTAAATGCACGTGATTGTATAGGTGTTTACCAGCCTATCGCGCCGTTAAATGCGTTTACATCACAACTAAGAAGGATTGATGTCTGGATTATGTTACGTAGTTCTGTCCACTTTACTTCTTTTTCTAGTAATTCTGCATTTAGACTTGATAGACTATATGTACCCCTGGGTTGACGTCTAGTGCTCAGAGCGTAAATACGGTGGATGTTCCGTTTAGTGATCACGCAGCTGTAATACTGCATCTTAAATTGGATGTTTTGTATTTCCCAATGGTACGATATTTTTTGGAGACTGAACGTGACTGTTTCATCCGCCCCCGGATTTATGCAAGAATTTGTCGAAGCTTGGCGTTCTTGGCAATCCCAGAAACGTAAATATGCCGATATAGCTGAGTGGTGGGACCTTTTCATAAAGCGTAAAGTTAAAGCATTTTGTAAAACTTATGCCTGGGCGCGTATCAGGATGAGGAATGCCTTTTAATTTTTTTATTAGCGCTGCGTTTCGGATATTCAGGAAAATTATCACCCCTCGCCGTTTTTACGAAGTAAACTAACCACAAGGCCAAAATCACTACTATTTACAGACGTCACATGGAAGGTGTTTGGATTCGTAGCAGAGCACAGCAACAACTTCCAAATGAACCTAAGAATCTGTTTCATTTGATGCATGACTTTAAACCCGGGAAAGCTCGTATGATTTTAAGTATTCGTGATACAAATGGAAATTCATTTACACAGCGACAGGATATCTTACGGCGTTTTCGTATGTTCTACACGCAACATTTTACCACTCCGCAGGGGCCGTCTCCCTCCCTTGCCCGTTTTCCCCTTCCTGCCGGATTGCACGCTTCTAAGGAGGCACATGAAGAACTGGTGCTCCTGATTCGTAAGACAGAAGTTTATGCAACCCTCTTACAAGGAAAACGTTCCAAACTCCAGGCATCGACGGCATTCCCCAAGAGTTGTATGTGGCCCTTTGGGACATCATCGGCGATGACTTTGTGGATGTTTTGAATGCTGTTCTGCAACGTAAACGTTTATGCGATTCACAAAAGAAGTGTGTGATAACGCTTATTCCCAAGCGAGACGATTCGTCCGATGTCGCTAACTATAGGCCCATTAGTGTACTGACCTATGTCTATAAACTTCTGGAGCGGGTGCTTATTAACAGATTACGACCTCTTCTGCCAGATATCCTACACCCCGCACAGAAATGTGGAGTATCTGGTCGGCCTATTTTAGATGTACTTTGTATGTTACGTGACAGTGGCGCTTTATCCCAGTATACTAGGCAACGGGGGATTTTAGCTTCCTTAAATTTTAGTCTAACAGACGCACACACACAGATATACAACATATTAAGCATACCGTTCACACGCATGCGCAAAGAGTAGACATGAAATTCTCACAGACACACACACACAGATATACAACACAAATAGCACAGAGATCCGAAGCATGCACAAAGAGTAGGCATGAAGCCCTCACAGACACACACACAGATACACAACACATACAGCACACAGCTCACACGCATGCACACAGAGTAGGATTGAAGGTCTCACAGACACACACACAGACGTATAACTCATTCAGCACAAAGCTCACACGCATGCACACGTAGCGGAGATGAAGGTCTTACATACACACACAGATATACAACTCATACAGCACACAGTTCACACGCATGCACAAAGAGTAGACATGAAGATCTCCAAGACACATACACATATATACAACACACACGGCACACAGCTCACACGCATACACAAAAGAGCGGACATGAAGATCTCACAGACACACACACACACATAGATATACAACACACACGGCACACAGCTCTCACACATGCACAAAGAGTGGACATGAAGATCTCACAGACACACACAAACACACAGATATACAACACACACGGCACACAGCTCACACGCATGCACAAAGAGTGGACATGAAGATCTCACAGACACACACAAAGATATACAACACACACGGCACACAGCTCACACCCATGCACAAAGAGCGAAAATGAAGATCCCACAGACATACACACAGATATACGACACATACAGCAGACGCCTCAAACGCATGCACAAAGAATTGACATGCAGGTCTTACAGACACACACACAGATATACAACACACGCAGCACACAGCTCAGAAGAATGCACAAAGAGTAGACACGAAAGACTCACAGAAGCACACACGGATATATAAAGCATACAGCACACAGCTCACACAAATGCACAAACACAAGACATGAAGTTCTTAAAGCCACTCGCACCGATGTACAACTCATACAGCACACAGTTCAAACGCATGCAGAAAGTATAAACCTGAAGGTCACACAGAAACATACAGAGATGTACAAATCATACAGCGCACACCTCACATAAATGCACACAGAGTAGACATGAATATCTCACAAACAGACAGACACACACACATATATGTATATATATATATACAACCCACACGACACAATCTCACACGCATGCATAAAGAGTGAACATGCATATCTCACTGACAGACACACACACACATATATAAAACACATAGGGTACGTAGCTCACACGCATGCACAATGAGTGGGCCTGAAGGTCTCAAAGACACACACACAGATACACAACACAAACAGCACACAGATCACACGTATGCATAAAGCGTGACATAAAAGTCTCACAGACACCCACACACACAATAACAGATATAAGATATAAAACACACACGGCTTACAGCTCACACGCATGCACAAAGAGCGGACATGAAGATCCCACAGACACACACACAGATATACAACACATACAGCACACAGCTCACACGCATGCACAAGGCGTGGACCTGAAAGTCTCACAGACACACACACACACACAGATATACAGCACATACAGCACACAGCTCACACGCCCTGCACAAAGAGTAGACATGAAGGGTTCACAGTCACACACACATATACAACACATTCAGTACACGGCTCACACGCATGCAACAAAAAATAGACATAAAGGTCTTACAGACACACACATACAGATATACAACACATACAACACACAGCTCACACGCGTGTACAAAGAGTAGACATGAATGTCCCACAGACACATACAGCACACAGCTCACACGCGTGCAAAAAGAGAAGACATGAATTTCTTACAGACACACACACAGATATAAAACACATTCTGCATACAGCTCACACGCGTGCACAAATAGTAGACGTGAATGTCTCACAGACGCACACACAGATATACAACACATGCAGCATACAGCTCACACGCATGCACAAAGGGTAGACATGAATGTCTCACAGACACACACAGAGATATACAACACATATAACACACGGCTCACAGACATGCACAAATAGTAGACATGAAATTCTTACAGACACAAACACAGATGTACAACACATACAGCACAAACTTCACATGCATGCACAAAGAATAGTCATGAAGGTCCTACAGACACACACAGATATACAACACATACAGCACACAGTTCACATGCATGCACAAAGAACAGACATGAAGGCCACAAAGACACACACACAGATATACAACATATACAACACACGACTCACACGCAGGCACAAAGAATAGACATGAAGGTCTTACAGACACACACGCACATGTACAACACATACAGTACATAGTTCACATGCATGCAACAAAGAATAGACATGAAGGTCACACAGACACACATACAGATACACAACACATACAGCACACGGCTCACACGCATGCACAAAGAATAGACATGAAGGTCTTACAGACACACACACAGATGTACAACACATACAGCACACAGTTCACAGGCATGCACAAAGAATACACATGACGGTCACACAGACACAAACACACACAAAGATAGACAATACATACAGCACACGGCTCACACGCATGCACAAAGAATAGACATGAAGGTCTTACAGACACACACACAGATGTACAGCACATACAGCACACAGCTCACAGGCATGCAACAAATAATAGACAGAAGGTCACACACACACACATACAGATGTACAACACTTACAGCACACAGTTCACACGCATGCACAAAGAATAGCCATGAAGGTCACACAAACACACATACAGATATACAACACATACAGCACCTAGCTCACACGCATGCACAAATAATAGACATGAATGTCTCACAGACACACACACAGATATACAACACATACAGCACACATCTCACACGCATGCACAAAGGGTAGACATGAAGGTCTCACAGACACACACACACAAATATACAACACATACAGCACACCTCACACGCATGCACAAAGCGTGGACATGAAAGTCTCAAAGAGACATACAGAGATATACAACACACAAATTACACAGCTCACAAGCCTTCACAAATTGTAGACATGAAAGTCGCAAAGACACACACACATATATACACTACATACAGCGCACAGCTCACAGGCATGCACTAAGGGTGGACATGAGGTACCCACACACACACACACATACACAGATATACAACATATACAGCACATAGTTCACACGCATGCACAAATAATAGACATGAAGGTCGCACAGACACACACACCAATATACAACTCATGCACACACTATCACACGCATGAACATAGAGTAGACATGAAAAGTTTCACACACGCACACACCTGATATAAAACACATACAGCATACAGTTCACACGCATGCGCAAAGAGTAGACACGAAAGACTCACAGATACACACACACACTGATATACAACATATACAGCATACAGCTCACACGCATTCGCAAAGAGTTGACATGAAAGTCTCAAAGACACACACACACACACACACAGATATACAACACAATTAGCACAGAGCTCACACGCCTGCACAAAGAGTAGGCAAGAAGGTCTCACATACACACACACAGATACACCACACATACAGCACACTGCTCACGCGCACGCACATAGATTACACATGAAAGCCTCACAGACGCACACACACAGATATACAACATATACAGCATACAGTTCACACGCATGCGCAAAGAGTAGACATGAAAGTCTCACAAACACACAGATATACAACAAAATTAGCACAGAGATCACAAGCATGCACAAAGAGTAGGCATGAAG
Organism: Deroplatys truncata; assembly: GCA_030765065.1. Taxonomy (NCBI): domain Eukaryota; kingdom Metazoa; phylum Arthropoda; class Insecta; order Mantodea; family Mantidae; genus Deroplatys; species Deroplatys truncata. Next base: position 537,496,975 of record CM060990.1, read on the forward strand.
CCTTCACAGACACGCACAGAGATACAAAACATATACAGCACACAGCCCACACGCATGCACATAGAGTAGGATTGAATGTCTCACAGACAAACACACAGATGTACAACTCATACAGCACAAAGCACACACGCATGCACACATAGTGGACATGAAGGTCTTACAGGCACACAAACAGATACACAACTCATACAGCACACAGTTCACACACATGCACAAAGAGGAGACATGAAGATCTTAAGGACACAGCACACACTAATATACAAAACACAAGCCACACAACTCACTCGCATGCACAGGGTGTGGACATGAAAATCCCACACACACAACACACACAGATATACAACACTCACGGTACACAGCTCATACGCATGCACAAAGAGCGGACATGAAGATCTCACAGAAACACCCACACATAGATATACAACACACACGACTCAAAGCTCACACGCATACACAAAGAGCGAACAGAAAAATCCCACAGACATACACACAGATGTACAACACATACAGCAGACGTCTCACAAGCATGCACAAGGAATAGACATGAAGTTCTTACAGACACACACACAGATATACAACACACACAGCACACAGCTCACACGAATGCACAAAGAGTAGACACGAAAGACTCACAGAAGCACACACGGATATATAAATTATACAGCACACAGCTCACACGCATGCACAAACAGAAGACATGAAGGTCTTACAGTCGCACAAATAGCTGTGCAACTAATACAGCAAACAGTTCAAGCGCATGCAGAAAGAACAAACATGAATGTCACACAGAAACGCACACAGATGTACAAATCATAATGCGCATACTTCATATGCATGCACACAGAGTAGACATGAACATCTCACAGACAGACAGACACACATATATATATATATATATATATATATATATATATACACAGCTCACACGCATGCATAAAGATTGAACATGAATATTTTACTGTCAGACGCACACACATATATAAAGCACATACAGTACACAGCTCACACGCATGCACAATCAGTGGGCACGAAGGTCTCAAAAACAGACACACACACACACAGATAAACAACAGATACAGCTTACAGCTCACACACATTTACAAATAGTAGACAAGAAGGTCTCACAAACACACACAGATACATAACACATACAGCACACAGATCACACGTATGCACAAAGCGTGGACATGAAAGCTCACAGACACACACACACAGGTATACAACACATACAGTACACAGCTCACACGCATGCACAAAGAGTAGACATGAAGGTCTCACAGACACACACACAGATATACAACACACACGGCACACAGCTCACACGCATGCGCAAAGAGCGGACATAAAAATCCCACAGACACACACACAGATATACAACACATACAGCACACAGCTCACTCACATGCACAAAGAGAGGACACGAAAATCTCCCAGACACACACACAAAAATACAACACATACAGCACACAGCTCACAAGCCTGCACAAATAGTAGACATGAAAATCTCAGAGACACACACACAGATATACAACACATACAGCACACAGCTCACCCGCATGCACTAAGAGTGGCTAGAAGATCCCACAGACACACAATACTCAGATACAAAACACATACGGCACATAGCTCCCACGCATGCACAAATAATAGACATGAAGATCTCACAGATATACACACAGATATACAACAGATACAGCACACAGCTCATACGCATGCACAAAGAGTAGACATGAAGGTCGAAGAGACACACACACAGATATACAACAGATACAGCACACAGCTCACACGCATGCACAAAGAGTAAACATGAAGATCTAACAGACACACACACAGACATACAACACATTCAGCACACAGTTCACATGCATGCACAAATAGTAGACGTGAAGGTTTTACAGACACACACACAGGCACAGAGATATACAACTCATACAGTACGGAGCTCACACGCGTGCCCAAAGAGGGTACATATATCTCTCTCTTTCACACCCATTCACAACACACACACACAACAAATTCAGCACACGTCTCACACGCATGCACAAGGAGTGGACATGAAGGTGTGACAGACACATACACACACAGATATACAACACATACAGCACACAGCTCACACGCATGCACAAATAGTAGCCATGAAAGTCACACAGACGCTCAAACTGATATACAAAGCATACAGCATACAGCTCACACGCATGCAAGAGGAGTAGACATAATGTTCTCACATTCAAACACACGGATATACAACATATACAGCACACAGCTCACACACGTGCACAAATGGTAACTTGAAAGTCTCACAGATGCGCGCGCGCACAAACCCACACACACAGATATAAAGCACACAGCTCACACGCATGCAAAAAGAGTAGACATGAAGGTCTCACAGACGCACACTCAAAAATACAACACACACGGCACTGAGCTCACACGCATGCACAAAGAGCGGACTTGAAGATCACACAGACACACACACACAGATATATAATACATACAGCACACAGCTCACACGCATGCACAAAGCGTGGACATGAAAATCTCAGGCACACACACACAGATATACAACACATACAGCACACAGCTCACGCGCATGCAACAAAAAATAGACATTAAGGTCTTACAGACAGACACACACACACACAGATATACAAAACACAGCTCACACGCGTGCACAAAGGGTAGACATAAATGTCTCACAGACACACACACTGAAATATACAACATATACAGCATACAGCTCACACGCATGCACAAAAGGTAGACATGAAATTCGCACAGACACACACGCAGAGATATACAACACACATAGCACACGGTTCACAGGCATGTACAAATAGTAGACGTGAAGATCTTACAGACGCAAATACAGATGTACAACACATACAACACACACTTCACATGCATGCACAAAGAATAGTTATGAAGGTCTTACACACACACAGATATACAACACATACAGCACACGACTCACACGCATGCACAAAGAATAGACATGAAGGTCTTACAGACACACACGCAGATGTACAACACATACAGTACATAGTTCACAAGCATGCAACAAACAATAGATATGAAGGTCACACTGACACACATACAGCACACAGTTCACACGCATGCACAAAGAATAGACATGAAGGTCACACAGACACACACACAGATACACAGCACATACAGCACACGTCTCACACGCATGCACAGAGAATAGACATGAAGGTCACACAGACACACACACAGATATACAACACATACAGCACACGTCCCACACGCATGCACAAAGAATAGACATGAAGGTCACACAGACACACACACACAGATGTACAACACAAGCAGCACACGGCTCAAACGCATGCACAAAGAATAGACATGAAGGTCACACAGACACACACACACAGATGTTTATCACATACAGTACACAGTTCATGTGCATGCACAAAGAGTAGACATGAAGATCTCACAGACACACACACACACAGATATACAACACATGCACACATAGTTCAGACGCCTGCACAAATAGTAGACATGTTGTCTCACAGACACACACACAGAGATATACAACACATTTAGCACACGGCTCACAGTTATGCACAAATGGTAGACATGAAGGTCTTACAGACACACACAGATGTACAACACATACAGCACACAGCTCACAGGCATGCACAAAGAATACACATGCACGTCACACAGACACACACACACAGATGGACAATACATACAGCACACGGCTCACTCGCATGCACAAAGAATAGACATGAAAGTCTTACAGACACACACACAGATGTACCACACATACAGCACACAGTTCACATGCATGCACCAAATAATAGACAGAAGGTCACACAGATGTACAGCACACAGTTCACGAGCATGCACAAAGAATAGACATGAAGGTGACACAAACACACATACAGATATACAACACATACAGCACCTAGCTCACACGCATGCACAAATAATGAACATGAATATCTCAGACACTTACACACAGATATACAACACATACAGCACACATCTCACACGCATGCACAAAGAGTAGACATGAAGGTCTCACAGACACACACACACAAATATACATTACATACAGCACACACCTCATACGCATGCACAAAGCGTGGACATGAAAGTCTCTAAGACACACACATACAGATATACAACACATACAGTACACAGCTCACACGCCAGCACAAATAGTAGACATGGAAGTCTCACAGACGCACACACAGATATACACTACATACAGCACACAGCTCACATGCATTCACTAAGAGTGGACATGAAGTACCCACAGACACACACACATACACAGATATACAACATATACAACACATAGTTCACACGCATGCACAAATAATAGACATGAAGGTCTCACACACACACACCAATATACAACACATGCACACAGTATCACAAGCATGAACATAGAGTAGACATGAAAAGTTTCACAGACGCACACACACAGATATACAACACATACAGCATAGAGTCATCGCAGCCTTAGGATCCCCAAGCGGCGGTCTTTGTGTAGTAGCCAAACACTTGTTCCCTACTCTCCCTAACCGCAAGTACCATAAAATCTTAGTGACATCCATGTGCATATGCGCGTTGTTGCCAAAATTAAAAATAGTATTTAAAAGCAAAACTTTGCAGGTGATTTCCACATGTACAGAATACAATCATGCAGTTTGTCTGCTTGCTTTACACACAAAATAACTATGTAAATAACTGTGAATCGCATATTAATTACATTTAAGTTGCAAACGCTTTAAAATATAACTCAACTAATGAATGATCTGAACTAATATACTGCGCTACAAGAATGGAAATGCATGTTAACATATCCGAGAGAAACTTAGAAACATGTCCCGAATAAACTATACATTGTTGGACTATCATTAAATAATTAAAATACATAAATATTAATTTATTTTGAAAGGAACTCTTACTTCCAAATCAAAGCATCATTTTTTATTATGCTGTGCGCGGAGCTATGGTAAAAAGTTTTTTATCACTTGTATCACAACAATGTTTTATTAATATAAAGCTAATACAAGAATTTGTGTATTGTTTAAGGTGTAAGATTTATAAGCATGACATCTTCTGTTTACTTAAATGAATAGCTTTATTATAAAATGCAGGATAAGTAAAAATACGAAGGCAAAAGAAAGAAAATAAAAAAAAATCTTATGTATTATATTCACAAGATTGTCTCTACTCACTCTTCTACAAACTACTTTCACAAAAGCTTATTCTTTATCTACTTCTTAAATAATAAGATAAAATTTCATTGCACATATCGTTGTAAATATAAGGATACATAGGCTAAAGCGATAGTCAGATTTTTAAAATACAGATGACTATATGATGACCTTGAAATTCCATGCTCTTAGCATGACCACGACGAAAATACAAACAGAGACTTCCAACTTGTATTTCAAAATTAAAACCAACAACAAAAAATTCCTCGGAAATGGTTAACACAATTTGACCTAAAATGTGTCCTTTAAAGAGATTGCATTTTACGCAAAGTAAGATTTTGTCTCTCTCTTAGAATTTACCAGTAATACAAGTTGAGAACGAGGAAAAATTTACAAGTTATTCCCAGAATATAAAATTCATTATACAAATTTTATTTTTCCTGCAAATATCTTAAACTTGCGGTATTTTACTAAAAATCGTTAAGCTGTTTTTGAGAAATTCAAAACAATAACAAACATTTTTCCACATAAAGGGTTCTTTTCTACATGTTCTTGAACATTACACATAAAAATCTGGCTTTGCTTATTCAGTTTTTGTAGCCCTTTTCTTCGTGGTCTTGGCATTACTGATATTTGGCAGAGGGTCACTTGCTGGTGCGGCCGGAAGGGCAGCAACTTGGTTCGTTTCCCAAGGTCTCCACATCTTAATTAAACTATTAAACGCTAATAACTATTAAACACTGCTAAACTTACAAAACTGCACTAAGTAAAACACTATATAACTTCTCTGAAGAAGTAATATAGAAGCTTAGCTGAACATGGAAGAAAAGCACGAGCGAACAGTCACAGCTGCTAAAACCGAAGAAACAGCAGAAATGACATTGCAACAACGCTTTGCTTTGGTGGAGCTCGAGAAAGGACCACGTGTTGTATTTAAGAGAAGGGAAGACCCCACTAATCGTTTACTGATGGGTTTATGGTCAGGCTTCAAAGCTTTCCGTTCGCTTTGTAGCCGGTTGGGGAAAGGATGCCCGCGACTAGAGTTCACACGCATGCGCAAAGAGTAGACAAGAAAGACTCACAGACACACACACACAGATATACAACACAATCAGCACAGAGCTCACACGCATGCACAAACAGTAGCCATGAAGGTATCACAGACACACACACACAGATATACAACACAATTAGCACAGAGCTCACACGCATGCACAAAGAGTAGGCATGAAGGTCTCAGACACACACACAGATACACAACACATACAGCACACAGCTCACACGCATGCACATAGAATAACGTGAAAGTTTCACAGACACACACAGAGATACACAACACCTGCAGCACACAGCTCACACGCATGCACATAGAGTAGGATTGAAGGCCTCACAGACACACACACAGATGTACAACTCATAGAGCACAAAGCTCACTCGCATGCCCACATAGTGGACATGAAGGTCTTACACACACACACACACACACACAAACACAGATATACAACTCATACAGCACACAGTTCACACACATGCACAAAGAGTAGACATGAAGATCTCAAGTAACACACACACGAATATACAACACACACGGCAAACAGCTCACACGAGTGCACACAGAGCGGACATGAAGATCTCACAGACACACACACATATAGATATACAACACACACGGCAGAGAGCTCACACGCATGCACAACGAGTGGACATGAAGATCTCACAGACACACACTAAGATATACACCACACACGGCACACAGCTCACACGCAAGCACAAATCGCGAACATGAAGATCCCACAGACATACACACAGATATACACCACACACGGCACACAGCTCACACGCATGCACAAAGAGCGAACATGAAGATTCCACAGACACAACACACACACAGATATACAACACACGCAGCACACAGCTCACACGAATGCACAAAGAGTAGACACGAAAGTCTCACAGAAGCACTCACTGATATATAAAGTATACAGCACACAGCTCACACGCAAGCACAAACAGAAGACATGAAGATCTTACAGTCACAAACACATTTGTATAACTCATAGAGCACACAGTTCAAAAGCATGCAGAAAGAACAAACATGAACGTCACACAGAAACACACACAGATGTACAAATAATACAGCGCACACCTCACATGCATGCACAAAGGTAGACATGAATATCTCACAGACAGACACACACACAAAGATATATACACAAAGCACACGGCACACAGCTCACACGCTTGCATAAAGAGTGAACATGAATATCTCACTGACAGACGCACACACATATATAAAACACATACAGTACACAGCTCACATGCATGCACAATGAGTGGGCATGAAGGTCTCAAAGACACACACAGATATACAACAGACTCAGCATACAGCTCACACGCATGTAAAAATAGTAGCCATGAAGGTCTCACAAACACACACAGATACACAACACATACAGCACACAGATCACACGTATGCTTAAAGCGTGGACATGAAAGTCTCACAGACACACACTCACACACACACACAGATATACACCACATACACTACACAGCTCACAAGTCTGCACAAATGGTAGACATGAAAATCTCACAGACACACACAAATATACAACACATACAGCACATAGCTCACCCGCATGCACTAAGAGTGGTCATGAAGATCCCACAAACACACATACTCACATACAAAACACATACGGCAAATAGCTCACACGCATGCACAAGTAATAGACATGAAGATCTCACAGACACACACACAGATATACAACAGATACAGCACACAGCTCATACGCATGCACAAAGAGTAGACATGAAGGTTTAAGAGACACACACAGATATACAACAGATACAGCACATAGCTCACACGCATGCACAAAGAGTAGACATGAAGATCTAACAGACACACAAAAAGATATACAACACATGTAGCACACAGTTCACATGCATGCACAAAGAGTAGGCGTGAAGGTTTTACAGACACACACACAGGCACAGAGATATACAACTCATACAGTACGTAGCTCACACGCGTGCCCAAAGAGGGGACATATATCTCTCTCTTTCACAACCATTCACAACACACACACAACAAACTCAGCACACGTCTCACAAGCATGCACAAGGAGTGGACATGAAGGTGTGACAGACACATACACACACAGATATACAACACATACAGCACACAGCTTACACGCATGCACAAATAGTAGTCATGAAAGTCTCACAGACGCAGAAACTGATATACACAGCACAACAGCATACAGCTCACCCCCATGCAAGATAAGTATACATAAAGATCTCACAGTCATACACTCGGATATACAGCACACAGCTCACACACATGCACAAATGGCAGACTTGAAAGTCTCACAAATGCGCGCACACACACAACTACACAGCACATACAGCATACACCTCACACGCCTGCACAAAGTGTAGACATGAAGGTTTCACAGTCACACACACAGATATACAACACTTAGAGTACACGGCTCAAACGCATGCAACAAAAAATAGACATGCAGGTCTTACAGACACACACACAGAGATATACAACACACAGCTCACACTTGGGCACAAAGAGTAGATATGGATGTCTCACAGACACACACAGATACAAAACACATACAGCACACAGCTCACACGCGTGCACAAAGAGTAGACATGAATGTCTCAAGGACACACACACAGATATACAACACATACAGCACACAGCCCACACGCGTGCACAAAGAGTAGACGTGAATGTCTCACAGACGCGCACACAGATATACAACACATACAGAACACAGCTCACACGCGTGCACAAAGAGGAGACATGAATGTCTCACAGACACACACACACAGAGATATACAACACATATAGCACACGGCTCACAGGCATGCACAAATAGTAGATATGAACGTCTTACAGACACATACACAGATGTACTTCACATACAGCACACAATTCACATGCATGCACAAAGAAAATTCATGAAGGTCTTACAAACACACACAGATGTACAACACATACAACACACAGTTCACATGCATGCACAAAGAATAGACATGAACGTCACACAGACACACACACAGATATACAACACATACAACACACGACTCTCACGCATGCACAAAGAATAGACATGAAGGTCTTACAGACACACACGCAGATGTACAACACATACAGTACATAGTTCACATGCATGGAACAAAGAATAGACATGAAGGTCTCACAAACACACATACAGATATACAACACACACAGCACACGGCTCTCCCGCATGCACAAAGAATAGACATGAAGGTCTTACAGACACACACGCACACACAGGTGTACAACACATGCAGCATACAGTTCACAGGCATGCACAAAGAATACACATGAAGGTCACACAGACAAACGCACAAAATATACAACACATACAGTACACGGCTCAAACGCATGCACAAAGAACAGACATGAAGGTCACACAGACTCACACACAGATATACCACACATACAGTACACAGCTCACATGCATGCACTAAGAGTAGACATGAAGATCTCACAGACACACACAGAGATATACAACACATGCACACACAGTTCGCACGCCTGAACAGATGGTAGAAATGTCTCACACACATACAGATGTACAACACATACCGCACACATTTCACACGCTTGCACAAAGAAGAGACATGAAGGTGTTAGAGACACACACTCAGGTACAGAGATATACAACATATACGGTACACAGCTCACACGCGTGCACAAAGAAAGGGTACAAGTCTCTCTCTCACACGCATATACAACACACACGCAACAAATACAGCACCCAGCATACAGGCATGCACAAACAGTGGACATAAAGATCTCACAGAGACATACACACATAGATATACAACACATAGAGCGCACAGCTTACACGCATGCACAAAGAGTAGACATGAAGGTCTCACATGCATGCACAAATAGTAGACATGAAGGTCTTACAGACACACACACAGATGTACAAGTCACACAGCACACAGTTCACATGCTTGCAACAAATAATAGACAGAAGGTCACACAGACACACATACAGATGTACAACACCTACATTACACAGTTCACACGCATGCACAAAGAATGGACATAAATGTCTCACAGACACACACATAAATACACAACACATACAGCACACACCTCACACGCATGCACAAAGCGTGGACATGAAAGTCTCACAGACACACACACGGCACGCAGCTCACACGCATGCACATAGAGCGGACAGGAAGATCCCGCAGACATACACACACACACACAAACATACATACACAGATACACAACACATACGGCACATAGCTCACACGCATTGCCAAATAATAGACCTGAAGGTCTTTCAAACACACACACACAGATATACAGCACATACAGCACACAGCTCACCCGCATACACAAAAGTAGACATGAAGGTCTAAGAGACACACACACACACACACAGATACACAACACATACAGCACACAGTTCACACGCATGCACAAAGGGTATACATGAAGATCTAACAGACACACACACAGATATACACCACATGCAGCACACAGTTCACACGTATGCACAAGTAGTAGACGTGAAAGTCTTACAGACACACACACACAGGCACAGAAATATACAACACATACAGTACGTACCTCACACGCGTGCACAAAAGAGGGGTCACATATCTCTCTTTTCACACCCATTCACAAAACACACACAACAATTACAGCACACATCTCACACGCATGCACAACGAGTGGACATGAAGGTGTGAGACATATACACAAACAGATATACAACACATACAGCACACAGCTCACACGCTACACAAATAGTAGCCTTGAAAGTCTCACATACGCACACACGCACATACAATGCATACAGCTGACACGCATGCAAAAATAGTAGACATGAAGGTCTTACAGTCACACACATAAATATACAACACATATAGCACACACCTCACACGTATGCACAAATAGTATCCATGAAAGTCTCACAGACGCAGAAACTGATATGCAAAGCATTCAGCATACAGCTCACCCGCATACAAGAGGAGTAGACATAAAGTTCTCACAGTCATACACATGCATATACAACATATACAGCACACAACTCACACACATGCACAAATGGTAGACTTGAATATCTCACAGATGCGCGCGCGCACACACACACACACACACACAGATATACAACACATACAGCACACAGCTCACACGCCTGCACAAAGAGTAGACATGAAGGTTTCACAGTCACACACACAGATATACAACACGTACAGTACACGGCTCACACGCATGCAGCAAAAATAGACATGAAGGTCTTACAGACACACACACAGATATACAACACATAGCTCATACGCTTGCACAAGGATTAGACATGAATGTCTCAGACACACACAGATACAAAACACATACAGCACAGAGCTCACACAAGTGCACAAAGAGTAGACATGAATGTCTCACAAACACACACACAGATATACAGCACATACAGCACACAGCTCACACGCATGCATAAAGAGTAGACGTGCATGTCTCACAGACACACACACAGATATACAACACATACAGCACACGGCTCACACGCATGCACAAAGTATAGACATTAAGGTCGCACAGACACACACACACAAATATACAACAGATAAGGCATACAGCTCAAACGCATGCACAAAGAATAGACATGAAGGTCACAAAGGCACACATACAGATGTACAACACATACAGTACACAGCTTACGTGCATGTACAAAGAGTAGTTATGAAAATCTCACAGACATCACACACAGATATACAAAACATGCACACACAGTTCAGACGCCTTCACAAATAGTAGACATGATTGTCTCACAGACACACACTCAGATATACAACACATACAGCACACGGCTCACACGCATGCACAAAGAATAGACATGAAGGTCTTACAGACACACACGCAGATGTACAACACATACAGCACACAGTTCATATGCATGCAACAAATAATAGACAGAAGGTCACACAGACACATATATAGATGTACAACACTTACAGCACACAGCTCACACGCATGCACAAAGAATAGACATGAAGGGCACACAGACACACACACACAGATATACAACACATACAGCACATGTCTCACACGCATGCACAAAGAATAGACATGAAAGTCACACAGACACACACACAGATATACAACACATACGGTACACAGCTCACACGCGTGCACAAAGAAAGGGCACAAATCTCTTTCTCACACCCATATACAACACACACACACACACACACACACACACAACAACTACAGCACACAGCCAACACGCATGCACAAACAGTGGAAGTAAAGATCTCCCAGACACATACACACATAGATATACAACACATACAGCGCTCAGCTCACACGTATGCACAAAGCGTAGACATCGTCTCACAGACGAACACACACACACACACAGAGAGTTATACAGTACATACAGTACACAGCTCACACGCGTGCACAAAGAGAGGACACAAATCTCTCTCTGTCACACCCATACACAACACACGTACACACAACAGATACAGCACACAAATCACAAGCATGCACCAAGAGTGGACATGAAAGTCTCGCAAACACACACACTCACACAGAGATATACAACGCATACAGCAAACATCTCACATGCACGCACAAGGAGAGAACATATATCTCACTTTTTCTCTCTCACCCACACACAACACACACGCTTACCACTAATACAGCACACAGCTCACACGCATGCACAAAAAGCGGATATGAAGATCTCACAGACACACACGGACATATACATCACATACCGCACACAGCTTACACGCATGCACAAAGAGTAGACATGAAGGTCTCACATGCATGCACAAATAGTAGACACGAAGGTCTTACAGACACACACGCAGATGTACAAGTCATGCAGCACACAGTACACATGCTTGCAACAAATAATAGACAGAAGGTCACACAGACACACATACAGATGTACAACACTTACAGCACACAGTTCACACGCATGCACAAAGAATGGACATAAATGTCTCACAGACACACACATAAATATACAACACATACAGCACACACCTCACACGCATGCACAAACAATAGACATGAAGGTCTTACAGACACACACATAGATGTACAACACGTACAGCACACAGTTCACATGCATGCAACAAATAATAGACAGAAGGTCACAAAAACACACATACAGATGTACAACACTTACAGCACACAGTTCACACGCATGCACAAAGAATAAACATGAAGGTCTTACAGACACACACACAGATGTACAACACATGCAGCACACGTCTCATACGCCTGCACAAATAGTAGACATCAATTTCTCACAGACGCACACACAGAGATATAACACAAATATAGCACACGGCTCACAGGCATGCACAAATAGTAGACATGAAGGTCTTACAGACAAACGCACACAGATATACAGCACATACAGCACACAGTTCCCATGCATGCAACAAATAATAGACAGAAGTTCACACAGACACACATACAGTTGTACTACACTCACAGCACACGGCTCACACGCATGCACAAGGAATAGACATGAAGGTCACTAGACACACATACAGATATACAGCACATACAGCACACAGCTCACACTCGTGCACAAAGGGTAGCCCGAATGTCTCACAGACACACACACAGATATACAACACATACAGCACACGGCTCACACGCATGCACAAAGAATAGACATTAAGGTCACACAGACACACACACAGATATAGAACAGATAACGCATACAGCTCACACGAATGCACAAAGAGTTGACATGAAGTTCTCACAGACACACACCAAACACACACATATACAACACATACAGCACACAGCTCACACGCGTGCACAAAGAGTAGACATGAAGGTCTTACAGACACACACACAGATGTACAACACACAGCACACATTTCACATGCATGCACAAAGAATAGACATGAAGGTCACACAGACACACACACAGATATACAACACATACAACACACGACTCACAGGCATAAACAAAGAATAGACATGAAGGTCTTACAGACACACACACAGATGTACAACACATACAGCACATAGTTCACATGCATGAAACAAAGAATAGACATGAAGGTCACACAGACACACATACAGATGTACAACACATACAGCACACGGCTCACACGCATGCACAAAGCGTGGACATGAAAGTCTCACAGACACACACACACAGATATACAACACACACGGCACACAGCTCACACGCATGCACATAGAACGGACATGAAGGTCCCGCAGACAGACAGACACACACACACACACATACACAGATACACAACACATACAGCATATAGCTCACACGCATTGCCAAATAATAGACATGAAGGTCTTTCAAACACACACACACACACAGATATACAGCACATACAGCACACAGCTCACCCGCATACACAAAAGTAGACATGAAGGTCTAAGAGACACACACACACCGATACACAACACATACAGCACACAGTTCACACGCATGCACAAAGGGTATACATAAAGATCTAACAGACGCACACACACAGATATACACCACATGCAGCACACTGTTCACACGTATGCACAAAGAGTAGACGTGAAAGTCTTACAGACACACACACAGGCGCAGAAACATACAACACATACAGTACGTACCTCACACGCGTGCACAAAAGAGGGGACACATATCTCTCTCTTTCACACCCATTCACAAAACACACACAACAATTACAGCACACATCTCACACGCATGCACAAGGAGTGGACATGAAGGTGTGAGACATATACACACACAGATATACAACACATACAGCACACAGCTCACACGCTACACAAAAAGTAGCTATGAAAGTCTCACATACGCACACACGCTTATACAATGCATACAGCTGACACGCATGCAAAAATAGTAGACATGAAGGTCTTACATTCACACACATAAATATACAACACATATAGCACACACCTCACACGTATGCACAAATAGTATCCATGAAAGTCTCACAGACGCAGAAACTGATATGCAAAGCATTCAGCATACAGCTCACCCGCATACAAGAGGAGTAGACATAAAGTTCTCACAGTCATACACATGCATATACAACATATACAGCACACAGCTCACACACATGCACAAATGGTAGACTTGAATGTCTCACAGATGCGCGCGCACACACACACAGATATACAACACATACAGCACACAGCTCACACGCCTGCACAAAGAGTAGACATGAAGGTTTCACAGTCACACACACAGATATACAACACGCACAGTACACGGCTCACACGCATGCAGCAAAAATAGACGTGAAGGTCTTACAGACACACACACAGATATACAACACATAGCTCATACGCTTGCACAAGGAGTAGACATGAATGTCTCAGACACACACAGATACAAAACACATACAGCACAGAGCTCACACAAGTGCACAAAGAGTAGACATGAATGTCTCACAAACACACACACAGATATACAGTACATACAGCACACAGCTCACACGCGTGCACAAAGAGTAGACGTGCATGTCTCACAGACACACACACAGATATACAACACACACAGCGCACGGCTCACACGCATGCACAAAGTATAGACATTAAGGTCGCACAGACACACACACACACATATATACAACAGATAAGGCATACAACTCAAACGCATGCACAAAGAATAGACATGAAGGTCACACAGGCACACATACAGATGTACAACACATACAGTACACAGCTTACGTGCATGTACAAAGAGTAGTTATGAAAATCTCACAGACATCACACACAGATATACAAAACATGCACACACAGTTCAGACGCCTTCACAAATAGTAGACATGATTGTCTCACAGACACACACTCAGATATACAACACATACAGCACACGGCTCACACGCATGCACAAAGAATAGACATGAAGGTCTTACAGACACACACGCAGATGTACAACACATACAGCACACAGTTCACATGCATGCAACAAATAATAGACAGAAGGTCACACAGACACATATATAGATGTACAACACTTACAGCACACGGCTCACACGCATGCACAAAGAATAGACATGAAGGGCACACACACAGATATACAACACATACAGCACATGTCTCACACGCATGCACAAAGAATAGACATGAAAGTCACACAGCCACTCACACACAGATATACAACACATACGGTACACAGCTCACACGCTTGCACAAAGAAAGGGCACAAATCTCTTTCTCACACACATATACAACACACACACACACAACAACTACAGCACACAGCCAACACGCATGCACAAACAGTGGAAATAAAGATCTCCCAGACACATACACACATAGATATACAGCGCTCAGCTCACACGTATGCACAAAGCGTAGACATCGTCTCACAGACGAACACACACACACACACACAGAGCTATACAATACATACAGTACACAGCTCACACGCGTGCACAAAGAGAGGACACAAATCTCTCTCTGTCACACCCATACACAACACACGTACACACAACAGATACAGCACACAAATCACAAGCATGCACCAAGAGTGGACATGAAGGTCTCGCAAACACACACACTCACACAGAGATATACAACGCATACAGCACACATCTCACATGCACGCACAAGGAGAGAACATATATCTCACTTTTTCTCTCTCACCCACACACAACACACACGCTTACCACTAATACAGCACACAGCTCACACGCATGCACAAAAAGCGGATATGAAGATCTCACAGACACACACGGACATATACATCACATACCGCACACAGCTTACACGCATGCACAAAGAGTAGACATGAAGGCCTTACAGACACACACACAGATGTACAAGTCATACAGCACACAGTTCACATGCTTGCAACAAATAATAGACAGAAGGTCACACAGACACACATACAGATATACAACACTTACAGCACACAGTTCACACGCATGCACAAACAATAGACATGAAGGTCTTACAGACACACACATAGATGTACAACACGTACAGCACACAGTTCACATGCATGCAACAAATAATAGACAGAAGGTCACACAGACACACATACAGATGTACAACACTTACAGCACACAGTTCACACGCATGCACAAAGAATAAACATGAAGGTCATACAGACACACACACAGATGTACAACACATGCAGCACACGTCTCATACGCCTGCACAAATAGTAGACATGAATTTCTCACAGACGCACACACAGAGATATAACACACATATAGCACACGGCTCACAGGCATGCACAAATAGTAGATATGAAGGTCTTACAGACAAACACACACAGATATACAGCACATACAGCACACAGTTCCCATGCATGCAACAAATAATAGACAGAAGGTCACACAGACACACATACAGTTGTACAACACTTACTGCACACGGCTCACACGCATGCACAAGGAATAGACATGAAGGTCACACAGACACACATACAGATATACAGCACATACAGAACACAGCTCACACGCATGCACAAAGAATAGACATTAAGGTCACACAGACACTGCATACAGCTCACACGAATGCACAAAGAGTTGACATGAAGTTCTCACAGACACACACCACACACACAGATATACAACACATACAGCACACATCTCTCACGCGTGCACAAAGAGTAGACATGAAGCTCTTACAGACACACACACAGATGTACAACACACAGCACACATTTCACATGCATGCACAAAGAATGGACATGAAGGTCACACACACACACACAGATATACAACAAATACAACACACGACTCACACGCATAAACAAAGAATAGACATGAAAGTCTTACAGAAACACACAGATGTACAACACATACAGCACATAGTTCACATGCATGAAACAAAGAATAGACATGAAGGTCACACAGACACACATACAGATGTACAACACATACAGCATACGGCTCACACGCATGCACAAAGCGTGGACATGCAAGACTCTCAGACACACACACAGATATACAACACACACGGCACACACCTCACACGCATGCACATAGAACGGACATGAAGATCCCGCAGACAAAAACACACACATACATACACAGATACACAACACATACAGCATATAGCGCACACGCATTGCCAAATAATAGACATGAAGGTCTTTCAAACACACACACACAAAGATATACAGCACATACAACACACACACAGATACACAACACATACAGCACACAGTTCACACGCATGCACAAAGGGTATACATAAAGATCTAACAGACACACACACACACACACAGATATGCACCACATGCAGCACACTGTTCACACGTATGCACAAAGAGTAGACGTGAAAGTCTTACAGACACACACACAGGCGCAGAAATATACAACACATACAGTACGTACCTCACACGCGTGCACAAAAGAGGGGACACATATCTCTCTCTTTCACACCCATTCACAAAACACACACAACAATTACAGCACACATCTCACACGCATGCATAAGGAGTGGACATGAAGGTGTGAGACATATACACACACAGATATACAACACATACAGCACACAGCTCACACGCTACACAAATAGTAGCTATGAAAGTCTCACATACGCACACACGCATATACAATGCATACAGCTGACACGCATGCAAAAATAGTAGACATGAAGGTCTTACAGTCACACACATAAATATACAACACATATAGCACACACCTCACAGGTATGCACAAATAGTATCCATGAAAGTCTCACAGACGAAGAAACTGATATGCAAAGCATTCAGCATACAGCTCACACGCATACAAGAGGAGTAGACATAAAGTTCTCACAGTCATACACATGCATATACAACATATACAGCACACAGCTCACACACATGCACAAATGGTGGACTTGAATGTCTCACAGATGCGCGCACACACACACACAGATATACAACACATACAGCACACAGCTCACACGCCTGCACAAAGAGTACACAGATGTACAACACGTACAGTACACGGTTCACACGCATGCAGCAAAAATAGACATGAAGATCTCACAGACACACACACAGATATACAACAGATACAGCACACAGCTCATACGCATGCACAAAGAGTAGACATGAAGGTTTAAGAGACACACACAGATATACAACAGATACAGCACATAGCTCACATGCATGCACAAAGAGTAGACATGAAGATCTAACAGACACACAAAAAGATATACAACACATGTAGTACACAGTTCACATGCATGCACTAAGAGTAGTCGTGAAGGTTTTGCAGACACACACACAGGCACAGAGATATACAACTCATACAGTACGTAGCTCACACGCGTGCCCAAAGAGGGGACATGTATCTCTCTCTTTCACAACCATTCACAACACACACACAACAAATTCAGCACACGTCTCACAAGCATGCACAAGGAGTGGACATGAAGGTGTGACAGACACATACACACACAGATATCCAACACATACAGCACACAGCTTACACGCATGCACAAATAGTAGTCATGAAAGTCTCACAGACGCAGAAACTGATATACACAGCACACAGCATACAGCTCACTCCCATGCAAGATAAGTATACATAAAGTTCTCACAGTCATACACTCGGATATACAGTACACAGCTCACACACATGCACAAATGGCAGACTTGAAAGTCTCACAAATGCGCGCACACACACAGATACACAGCACATACAGCATACACCTCACACGCCTGCACAAAGTGTAGACATGAAGGTTTCACAGTCACACACACAGATATACAACAGTTAGAGTACACGGCTCAAACGCATGCAAATACAAATAGACATGCAGGTCTTACAGACACACACAGAGATACACAACACACAGCTCACACTTGGGCACAAAGAGTAGATGTGGATGTCTCACAGACACACACAGATACAAAACACATACAGCACACAGCTCACACGCGTGCACAAAGAGTAGACATGAATGTCTCAAGGACACACACACAGATATACAACACATACAGCACACAGCCCACACGCGTGCACAAAGAGTAGACGTGAATGTCTCACAGACGCGCACACAGATATACAACACATACAGAGCACAGCTCACACGCGTGCACAAAGAGGAGACATGAATGTCTCACAGACACACACACACACACACACAGAGATATACAACACATATAGCACTCGGCTCACAGGCATGCACAAATAGTAGATATGAACGTCTTACAGACACATACACAGATGTACTTCACATACAGCACACAATTCACATGCATGCACAAAGAAAATTCATGAAGGTCTTACAAACACACACAGATGTACAACACATACAGCACACAGTTCACATGCATGCACAAAGAATAGACATGAAGGTCACACAGACACACACACAGATATACAACACATACAACACACGACTCTCACGCATGCACAAAGAATAGACATGAAGGTCTTACAGACACACACGCAGATGTACAACACATACAGTACATAGTTCACATGCATGCAACAAAGAATAGACATGAAGGTCTCACAAACACACATACAAATATACAACACACACAGCACACGGCTCTCCCGCATGCACAAAGAATAGACATGAAGGTCTTATAGACACACACGCACACACAGGTGTACAACACATGCAGCATACAGTTCACAGGCATGCACAAAGAATACAAATGAAGGTCACACAGACAAACACACAAAATATACAACACATACAGTACACGGCTCAAACGCATGCACAAAGAACAGACATGAAGGTCACACAGACACACACACACAGATATAGCACACATACAGTACACAGCTCACATGCATGCACAAAGATTAGACATGAAGATCTCACAGACACACACACAGAGATATACAACACATGCACACACAGTTCGCACACCTGAACATATGGTAGAAAGGTCTCACACACACACATACAGATGTACAACACATACCGCACACATTTCACACGCTTGCACAAAGAAGAGACATGAAGGTGTTAGAGACACACACTCAGGTACAGAGATATACAACATATACGGTACACAGCTCACACGCGTGCACAAAGAAAGGGCACAAGTCTCTCTCTCACACCCATATACAACACACACGCAACAAATACAGCACCCAGCATACAGGCATGCACAAACAGTGGACATAAAGATCTCACAGAGACATACACACATAGATATACAACACATAGAGCGCACAGCTTACACGCATGCACAAAGAGTAGACATGAAGGTCTCACATGCATGCACAAATAGTAGACATGAAGGTCTTACAGACACACACACACAGATGTACAAGTCATACAGCACACAGTTCACGTGCTTGCAACAAATAATAGACAGAAGGTCACACAGACACACAGTTCACACGCATGCACAAAGAATGGACATAAATGTCTCACAGACACACACATAAATACACAACACATACAGTACACACCTCACACGCATGCACAAAGCGTGGACATGAAAGTCTCACAGACACACACACACGGCACGCAGCTCACACTCATGCACATAGAGCGGACATGAAGATCCCGCAGACACACACACACACATACATACACAGATACACAACACATACAGCACATAGCTCACACGCATTGCCAAATAATAGACCTGAAGGTCTTTCAAACACACACACACACACAGATATACAGCACACACAGCACACAGCTCACCCGCATACACAAAAGTAGACATGAACTTCTAAGAGACACACACAGACACAGATACACAACACATACAGCACACAGTTCAAACGCATGCAGAAAGGGTATACATGAAGATCTAACGGACACACACACACAGATATACACCACATGCAGCACACAGTTCACACGTATGCACAAGTAGTAGACGTGAAAGTCTTACAGACACACACACAGGCACAGAAATATACAACACATACAGTACGTACCTCACACGCGTGCACAAAAGAGGGGACACATATCTCTCTCTTTCACACCCATTCACAAAACACACACAACAATTACAGCACACATCTTACACGCATGCACAAGGAGTGGACATGAAGGCGTGAGACATATACACACACAGATATACAACACATACAGCACACAGCTCACACGCTACACAAATAGTAGCTATGAAAGTCTCACATACGCACACACGCATATACAATGCATACAGCTGACACGCATGCAAAAATAGTAGACATGAAGGTCTTACAGTCACACACATAAATATACAACACATATAGCACACACCTCACACGTATGCACAAATAGTATCCATGAAAGTCTCACAGACACAGAAACTGATATGCAAAGCATTCAGCATACAGCTCACCCGCATACAAGAGGAGTAGACAAAGTTCTCACAGTCATACACATGCATATACAACATATACAGCACACAGCTCACAAACATGCACAAATGGTAGACTTGAAAGTCTCACAGATGCGCGCGCACACACACACACACACAGATATAAAACACATACAGCACACAGCTCACACGCCTGCAAAAAGAGTAGTCATGAAGGTTTCACAGTCACACACACAGATATACAACACGTACAGTACACGGCTCACACGCATGCAGCAAAAATAGACATGAAGGTCTTACAGACACACACACAGATATACAACACATAGCTCATACGCTTGCACAAGGAGTAGACATGAATGTCTCAGACACACACAGATACAAAACACATACAGCACAGAGCTCACACAAGTGCACAAAGAGTAGACATGAATGTCTCACAAACACACACACAGATATACAGCACATACAGCACACAGCTCACACGCGTGCACAAAGAGTAGACGTGCATGTCTCACAGACACACATACAGCACACGGCTCACACGCATGCACAAAGTATAGACATTAAGGTCGCACAGACACACACACACAGATATACAACAGATAAGGCATACAGCTCAAACGCATGCACAAAGAATAGGCATGAAGGTCACACAGGCACACATACAGATGTACAACACATACAGCACACAGTTCACACGCATGCGCAAAGAATAGACATGAAGGTCACACAGGCACACACACAGATATACAACACATACAACACACGACTCACACGCATAACAAAGAATAGAAATGAAGGTCTTACATACACACACAGATATACAACACATGCTGCACACGGCTCATACGCATGCACAAAGAATAGATATGAAGGTCACAAAGTCACACACACAGATATACCACACACACAGTAAACTGCTCACGTACATGCACAAAGAGTAGTCATGAAGATCTCAGAGTCACACACAGATATACAACACATGCACACGCAGTTCAGCCGCCTTCACAAACAGTAGACATGAATGTCTTACAGACGCACACTCAGATATACAACACATACAGCACACGGCTCACACGCATGCACAAAAAATAGACATGAAGGTCTTACAGACACACACATAGATGTACAACACGTACAGCACACAGTTCACATGCATGCAACAAATAATAGACAAAAGGTCACACAGACACACATGCAGATGTACAACACTTACAGCACACAGTTCACACGCATGCACAAAGAATAAACATAAAGGTCTTACAGACACACACACAGATGTACAACACATGCAGCACACGTCTCATACGCCTACACAAATAGTAGACATGAATTTCTCACAGACGCACACACAGAGATATAACACACATATAGTACACGGCTCACAGGCATGCACAAATAGTAGACATGAAGGTCTTACAGACAAACACACACAGATATACAACACATACAGCACACAGTTCCCATGCATGCAACAAATAATAGACAGAAGGTCACACAGACACACATACAGTTGTACAACACTTACAGCACACGGCTCACACGCATGCAGAAGGAATAGACATGAAGGTCACACAGACACACATACAGATATACAGCACATACAATACACAGCTCACACTCGTGCAAAAAGAGTAGTCCTGAATGTCCCACAGACACACACACAGATATACAACACATACAGCACACGGCTCACACGCATGCACAAAGAATAGACATTAAGGTCACACAGACACACACACAGATATACAACAGATAATGCATACAGCTCACACGCATGCACAAAGAGTTGAGATGAAGTTCTCACAGACACACACCACACACACAGATATACAACACATACAGCACACATCTCACACGCGTGCACAAAGAGTAGACATGAAGCTCTTACAGACACACACACAGATGTACAGCACACAGTTCACATGCTTGCACAAAGAATAGACACAAAGGTCACAAAGACACACACACAGATATACAACACATACAACACACGACTCACACGCATAAACAAAGAATAGACATGAAGGCCTTACAGACACACACACAGATGTACAACACATACAGCACATAGTTCACATGCATGAAACAAAGAATAGACATGAAGGTCACACAGACACACATACAGATGTACAACACATACAGCACACGGCTCACACGCATGCACAAAGAATAGACATGAAGGTCTTACATACACACACACAGATATACAACACATGGTGCACACGGCTCATACGTATGCTCAAAGAATAGACATTAAGGTCACACAGACACACAAACACAGATATACCACACATACAGTACACAGCTTTTGTGCATGTACAAATAGTAGTTATGAAAATCTCACAGACGTCACACAGATATACAAAACATGCACACACAGTTCACACGCCTTCACAAATAGTAGACATGATAGTCTCACAGACACACACTCAGATATACAACACATACAGCACACGGCTCACACGCATGCACAAAGAATAGACATGAAGGTCTTACATACACACACAGATATACAACACATGGTGCACACGGCTCATACGTATGCACAAAGAATAGACATTAAGGTCACACAGACACACAAATACAGATATACCACACATACAGTACACAGCTTACGTGCATGTACAAAGAATAGTTTTGAAAATCTCAGAGACATCACACACAGATAAACAAAACATGCACACACAGTTCAGACGCCTTCACAAATAGTAGACATGATTGTCTCACAGACACACACTCAGATATACAACACATACAGCACACGGCTCACACGCATGCACAAAGAATAGACATGAAGGTCATACAGACACACACACAGATGTACAACACATGCAGCACACGTCTCATACGCCTGCACAAATAGTAGACATGAATTTCTCACAGACGCACACACAGAGATATAACACACATATAGCACACGGCTCACAGGCATGCACAAATAGTAGATATGAAGGTCTTACAGACAAACACACACAGATATACAGCACATACAGCACACAGTTCCCATGCATGCAACAAATAATAGACAGAAGGTCACACAGACACACATACAGTTGTACAACACTTACTGCACACGGCTCACACGCATGCACAAGGAATAGACATGAAGGTCACACAGACACACATACAGATATACAGCACATACAGAACACAGCTCACACGCATGCACAAAGAATAGACATTAAGGTCACACAGACACTGCATACAGCTCACACGAATGCACAAAGAGTTGACATGAAGTTCTCACAGACACACACCACACACACAGATATACAACACATACAGCACACATCTCTCACGCGTGCACAAAGAGTAGACATGAAGCTCTTACAGACACACACACAGATGTACAACACACAGCACACATTTCACATGCATGCACAAAGAATGGACATGAAGGTCACACACACACACACAGATATACAACAAATACAACACACGACTCACACGCATAAACAAAGAATAGACATGAAAGTCTTACAGAAACACACAGATGTACAACACATACAGCACATAGTTCACATGCATGAAACAAAGAATAGACATGAAGGTCACACAGACACACATACAGATGTACAACACATACAGCATACGGCTCACACGCATGCACAAAGCGTGGACATGCAAGACTCTCAGACACACACACAGATATACAACACACACGGCACACACCTCACACGCATGCACATAGAACGGACATGAAGATCCCGCAGACAAAAACACACACATACATACACAGATACACAACACATACAGCATATAGCGCACACGCATTGCCAAATAATAGACATGAAGGTCTTTCAAACACACACACACAAAGATATACAGCACATACAACACACACACAGATACACAACACATACAGCACACAGTTCACACGCATGCACAAAGGGTATACATAAAGATCTAACAGACACACACACACACACAGATATGCACCACATGCAGCACACTGTTCACACGTATGCACAAAGAGTAGACGTGAAAGTCTTACAGACACACACACAGGCGCAGAAATATACAACACATACAGTACGTACCTCACACGCGTGCACAAAAGAGGGGACACATATCTCTCTCTTTCACACCCATTCACAAAACACACACAACAATTACAGCACACATCTCACACGCATGCATAAGGAGTGGACATGAAGGTGTGAGACATATACACACACAGATATACAACACATACAGCACACAGCTCACACGCTACACAAATAGTAGCTATGAAAGTCTCACATACGCACACACGCATATACAATGCATACAGCTGACACGCATGCAAAAATAGTAGACATGAAGGTCTTACAGTCACACACATAAATATACAACACATATAGCACACACCTCACAGGTATGCACAAATAGTATCCATGAAAGTCTCACAGACGAAGAAACTGATATGCAAAGCATTCAGCATACAGCTCACACGCATACAAGAGGAGTAGACATAAAGTTCTCACAGTCATACACATGCATATACAACATATACAGCACACAGCTCACACACATGCACAAATGGTGGACTTGAATGTCTCACAGATGCGCGCACACACACACACAGATATACAACACATACAGCACACAGCTCACACGCCTGCACAAAGAGTACACAGATGTACAACACGTACAGTACACGGTTCACACGCATGCAGCAAAAATAGACATGAAGATCTCACAGACACACACACAGATATACAACAGATACAGCACACAGCTCATACGCATGCACAAAGAGTAGACATGAAGGTTTAAGAGACACACACAGATATACAACAGATACAGCACATAGCTCACATGCATGCACAAAGAGTAGACATGAAGATCTAACAGACACACAAAAAGATATACAACACATGTAGTACACAGTTCACATGCATGCACTAAGAGTAGTCGTGAAGGTTTTGCAGACACACACACAGGCACAGAGATATACAACTCATACAGTACGTAGCTCACACGCGTGCCCAAAGAGGGGACATGTATCTCTCTCTTTCACAACCATTCACAACACACACACAACAAATTCAGCACACGTCTCACAAGCATGCACAAGGAGTGGACATGAAGGTGTGACAGACACATACACACACAGATATCCAACACATACAGCACACAGCTTACACGCATGCACAAATAGTAGTCATGAAAGTCTCACAGACGCAGAAACTGATATACACAGCACACAGCATACAGCTCACTCCCATGCAAGATAAGTATACATAAAGTTCTCACAGTCATACACTCGGATATACAGTACACAGCTCACACACATGCACAAATGGCAGACTTGAAAGTCTCACAAATGCGCGCACACACACAGATACACAGCACATACAGCATACACCTCACACGCCTGCACAAAGTGTAGACATGAAGGTTTCACAGTCACACACACAGATATACAACAGTTAGAGTACACGGCTCAAACGCATGCAAATACAAATAGACATGCAGGTCTTACAGACACACACAGAGATACACAACACACAGCTCACACTTGGGCACAAAGAGTAGATGTGGATGTCTCACAGACACACACAGATACAAAACACATACAGCACACAGCTCACACGCGTGCACAAAGAGTAGACATGAATGTCTCAAGGACACACACACAGATATACAACACATACAGCACACAGCCCACACGCGTGCACAAAGAGTAGACGTGAATGTCTCACAGACGCGCACACAGATATACAACACATACAGAGCACAGCTCACACGCGTGCACAAAGAGGAGACATGAATGTCTCACAGACACACACACACACACAGAGATATACAACACATATAGCACTCGGCTCACAGGCATGCACAAATAGTAGATATGAACGTCTTACAGACACATACACAGATGTACTTCACATACAGCACACAATTCACATGCATGCACAAAGAAAATTCATGAAGGTCTTACAAACACACACAGATGTACAACACATACAGCACACAGTTCACATGCATGCACAAAGAATAGACATGAAGGTCACACAGACACACACACAGATATACAACACATACAACACACGACTCTCACGCATGCACAAAGAATAGACATGAAGGTCTTACAGACACACACGCAGATGTACAACACATACAGTACATAGTTCACATGCATGCAACAAAGAATAGACATGAAGGTCTCACAAACACACATACAAATATACAACACACACAGCACACGGCTCTCCCGCATGCACAAAGAATAGACATGAAGGTCTTATAGACACACACGCACACACAGGTGTACAACACATGCAGCATACAGTTCACAGGCATGCACAAAGAATACAAATGAAGGTCACACAGACAAACACACAAAATATACAACACATACAGTACACGGCTCAAACGCATGCACAAAGAACAGACATGAAGGTCACACAGACACACACACACAGATATAGCACACATACAGTACACAGCTCACATGCATGCACAAAGATTAGACATGAAGATCTCACAGACACACACACAGAGATATACAACACATGCACACACAGTTCGCACACCTGAACATATGGTAGAAAGGTCTCACACACACACATACAGATGTACAACACATACCGCACACATTTCACACGCTTGCACAAAGAAGAGACATGAAGGTGTTAGAGACACACACTCAGGTACAGAGATATACAACATATACGGTACACAGCTCACACGCGTGCACAAAGAAAGGGCACAAGTCTCTCTCTCACACCCATATACAACACACACGCAACAAATACAGCACCCAGCATACAGGCATGCACAAACAGTGGACATAAAGATCTCACAGAGACATACACACATAGATATACAACACATAGAGCGCACAGCTTACACGCATGCACAAAGAGTAGACATGAAGGTCTCACATGCATGCACAAATAGTAGACATGAAGGTCTTACAGACACACACACACAGATGTACAAGTCATACAGCACACAGTTCACGTGCTTGCAACAAATAATAGACAGAAGGTCACACAGACACACAGTTCACACGCATGCACAAAGAATGGACATAAATGTCTCACAGACACACACATAAATACACAACACATACAGTACACACCTCACACGCATGCACAAAGCGTGGACATGAAAGTCTCACAGACACACACACACGGCACGCAGCTCACACTCATGCACATAGAGCGGACATGAAGATCCCGCAGACACACACACACACACATACATACACAGATACACAACACATACAGCACATAGCTCACACGCATTGCCAAATAATAGACCTGAAGGTCTTTCAAACACACACACACACACAGATATACAGCACACACAGCACACAGCTCACCCGCATACACAAAAGTAGACATGAACTTCTAAGAGACACACACAGACACAGATACACAACACATACAGCACACAGTTCAAACGCATGCAGAAAGGGTATACATGAAGATCTAACGGACACACACACACAGATATACACCACATGCAGCACACAGTTCACACGTATGCACAAGTAGTAGACGTGAAAGTCTTACAGACACACACACAGGCACAGAAATATACAACACATACAGTACGTACCTCACACGCGTGCACAAAAGAGGGGACACATATCTCTCTCTTTCACACCCATTCACAAAACACACACAACAATTACAGCACACATCTTACACGCATGCACAAGGAGTGGACATGAAGGCGTGAGACATATACACACACAGATATACAACACATACAGCACACAGCTCACAGGCTACACAAATAGTAGCTATGAAAGTCTCACATACGCACACACGCATATACAATGCATACAGCTGACACGCATGCAAAAATAGTAGACATGAAGGTCTTACAGTCACACACATAAATATACAACACATATAGCACACACCTCACACGTATGCACAAATAGTATCCATGAAAGTCTCACAGACACAGAAACTGATATGCAAAGCATTCAGCATACAGCTCACCCGCATACAAGAGGAGTAGACAAAGTTCTCACAGTCATACACATGCATATACAACATATACAGCACACAGCTCACAAACATGCACAAATGGTAGACTTGAAAGTCTCACAGATGCGCGCGCACACACACACACACACAGATATAAAACACATACAGCACACAGCTCACACGCCTGCAAAAAGAGTAGTCATGAAGGTTTCACAGTCACACACACAGATATACAACACGTACAGTACACGGCTCACACGCATGCAGCAAAAATAGACATGAAGGTCTTACAGACACACACACAGATATACAACACATAG
Organism: Deroplatys truncata; assembly: GCA_030765065.1. Taxonomy (NCBI): domain Eukaryota; kingdom Metazoa; phylum Arthropoda; class Insecta; order Mantodea; family Mantidae; genus Deroplatys; species Deroplatys truncata. Next base: position 537,527,685 of record CM060990.1, read on the forward strand.
CTCATACGCTTGCACAAGGAGTAGACATGAATGTCTCAGACACACACAGATACAAAACACATACAGCACAGAGCTCACACAAGTGCACAAAGAGTAGACATGAATGTCTCACAAACACACACACAGATATACAGCACATACAGCACACAGCTCACACGCGTGCACAAAGAGTAGACGTGCATGTCTCACAGACACACATACAGCACACGGCTCACACGCATGCACAAAGTATAGACATTAAGGTCGCACAGACACACACACACAGATATACAACAGATAAGGCATACAGCTCAAACGCATGCACAAAGAATAGGCATGAAGGTCACACAGGCACACATACAGATGTACAACACATACAGCACACAGTTCACACGCATGCGCAAAGAATAGACATGAAGGTCACACAGGCACACACACAGATATACAACACATACAACACACGACTCACACGCATAACAAAGAATAGAAATGAAGGTCTTACATACACACACAGATATACAACACATGCTGCACACGGCTCATACGCATGCACAAAGAATAGATATGAAGGTCACAAAGTCACACACACAGATATACCACACACACAGTAAACTGCTCACGTACATGCACAAAGAGTAGTCATGAAGATCTCAGAGTCACACACAGATATACAACACATGCACACGCAGTTCAGCCGCCTTCACAAACAGTAGACATGAATGTCTTACAGACGCACACTCAGATATACAACACATACAGCACACGGCTCACACGCATGCACAAAAAATAGACATGAAGGTCTTACAGACACACACATAGATGTACAACACGTACAGCACACAGTTCACATGCATGCAACAAATAATAGACAAAAGGTCACACAGACACACATGCAGATGTACAACACTTACAGCACACAGTTCACACGCATGCACAAAGAATAAACATAAAGGTCTTACAGACACACACACAGATGTACAACACATGCAGCACACGTCTCATACGCCTACACAAATAGTAGACATGAATTTCTCACAGACGCACACACAGAGATATAACACACATATAGTACACGGCTCACAGGCATGCACAAATAGTAGACATGAAGGTCTTACAGACAAACACACACAGATATACAACACATACAGCACACAGTTCCCATGCATGCAACAAATAATAGACAGAAGGTCACACAGACACACATACAGTTGTACAACACTTACAGCACACGGCTCACACGCATGCAGAAGGAATAGACATGAAGGTCACACAGACACACATACAGATATACAGCACATACAATACACAGCTCACACTCGTGCAAAAAGAGTAGTCCTGAATGTCCCACAGACACACACACAGATATACAACACATACAGCACACGGCTCACACGCATGCACAAAGAATAGACATTAAGGTCACACAGACACACACACAGATATACAACAGATAATGCATACAGCTCACACGCATGCACAAAGAGTTGAGATGAAGTTCTCACAGACACACACCACACACACAGATATACAACACATACAGCACACATCTCACACGCGTGCACAAAGAGTAGACATGAAGCTCTTACAGACACACACACAGATGTACAGCACACAGTTCACATGCTTGCACAAAGAATAGACACAAAGGTCACAAAGACACACACACAGATATACAACACATACAACACACGACTCACACGCATAAACAAAGAATAGACATGAAGGTCTTACAGACACACACACAGATGTACAACACATACAGCACATAGTTCACATGCATGAAACAAAGAATAGACATGAAGGTCACACAGACACACATACAGATGTACAACACATACAGCACACGGCTCACACGCATGCACAAAGAATAGACATGAAGGTCTTACATACACACACACAGATATACAACACATGGTGCACACGGCTCATACGTATGCTCAAAGAATAGACATTAAGGTCACACAGACACACAAACACAGATATACCACACATACAGTACACAGCTTTTGTGCATGTACAAATAGTAGTTATGAAAATCTCACAGACGTCACACAGATATACAAAACATGCACACACAGTTCACACGCCTTCACAAATAGTAGACATGATAGTCTCACAGACACACACTCAGATATACAACACATACAGCACACGGCTCACACGCATGCACAAAGAATAGACATGAAGGTCTTACATACACACACAGATATACAACACATGGTGCACACGGCTCATACGTATGCACAAAGAATAGACATTAAGGTCACACAGACACACAAATACAGATATACCACACATACAGTACACAGCTTACGTGCATGTACAAAGAATAGTTTTGAAAATCTCAGAGACATCACACACAGATAAACAAAACATGCACACACAGTTCAGACGCCTTCACAAATAGTAGACATGATTGTCTCACAGACACACACTCAGATATACAACACATACAGCACACGGCTCACACGCATGCACAAAGAATAGACATGAAGGTCTTACAGACACACACGCAGATGTACAACACATACAGCACACAGTTCACATGCATGCAACAAATAATAGACAGAAGGTCACACAGACACATATATAGATGTACAACACTTACAGCACACGGCTCACACGCATGCACAAAGAATAGACATGAAGGGCACACAGACATACAACACATACAGCACATGTCTCACACGCATGCACAAAGAATAGACATGAAAGTCACACAGACACTCACACACAGATATACAACACATACGGTACACAGCTCACACGCGTGCACAAAGAAAGGGCACAAATCTCTTTCTCACACCCGTATTCAACACACACACACACAACAACTACAGCACACAGCCAACACGCATGCACAAACAGTAGAAATAAAGATCTCCCAGACACATACACACATAGATATACAACACATACAGCGCTCAGCTCACACGCATGCACAAAGCGTAGACATCGTCTCACAGACGAACACACACACACACACACACACACACACACAGAGTGTAATACAATTCATACAGTACACAGCTCACACGCGTGCACAAAGAGAGGACACAAATCTCTCTCTGTCACACCCATACACAACACACGTACACACAACAGATACAGCACACAAATCACAAGCATGCACCAAGAGTGGACATGAAGGTCTTACAGACACACACACAGATGTACAAGTCATACAGCACACAGTTCACATGCTTGCAACAAATAATAGACAGAAGGTAACACAGACACACATACAGATGTACAACAGTTACAGCACACAGTTCACACGCATGCACAAAGAATGGACATAAATTTCTCACAGACACACACATAAATATACAACACATACAGCACACACCTCACACGCATGCACAAAGCGTGGACATGAAAGTCTTACAGACACACACACAGATATACAACACACACGGCACAGAGCTCACACGCATGCACATAGAACGGACATGAAGATCCCACAGACACACACACACACACACACACACACACACACACACACACATACACAGATACACAACACATACAGCATATAGCTCAACGCATTGCCAAATAATAGTTATGAAGGTCTTTCAAACACACACATACAGATATACAGCACATACAGCACACAACTCACCCGCATACACAAAAATAGACATGAAGGTCTAAGACACACACACACACAGATATACACCACATGCAGCACACTGTTCACACGTATGCACAAAGAGTAGACGTGAAAGTCCTACAGACACACACACAGGCACACAAATATACAACACATACAGTACGTACCTCACACGCGTGCACAAAAGAGGGGACACATATCTCTCTCTTTCACACCCATTCACAAAACACACACAACAATTACAGCACACATGTCACGCGCATGCACAAGGAGTGGACATGAAGGTGTGAGACATATACACACACAGATATACAACACATACAGCACACAAATAGTAGCTATGAAAGAATCACATACGCACACACGCATATACAATGCATACAGCTCACAGGCATGCAAAAATAGTAGACATGAAAGTCTTACAGTCACACACATAAATATACAACACATATAGCACACACCTCACACGTATGCACAAATAGTATCCATGAAAGTCTCACAGAAGCAGAAACTGGTATGCAAAGCATTCAGCATACAGCTCACACGCATACAAGAGGAGTAGACATAAAGTTCTCACAGTCATACACATGCATATACAACATATACAGCACACAGCTCACACAAATGCACAAATGGTAGACTTGAATGTCTCACAGATGCGCGCGCACACACACACACAGATATACAACACATACAGCACACAGCTCACACGCCTGCACAAAGAGTAGACATGAAGGTTTCACAGTCACACACAGATATACAACACGTACAGTACACGGCTCACACGCATGCAGCAAAAATAGACATGAAGGTCTTACAGACACACACACAGATATACAACACATAGCTCATACGCGTGCACAAGGAGTAGACATGAATGTCTCAGACACACACAGATACAAAACACATACAGCACAGAGCTCACACAAGTGCACAAAGAGTAGAAATGAATGTCTCACAAACACACACACAGATATACAGCACATACAGCACACAGCTCACACGCATGCACAAAGCATAGACATTAAGGTCGCACAGACACACACACAGATGTACAACACATACAGCACACAGTTCAAACGCATGCGCAAAGAATAGACATGAAGGTCACACAGGCACACACACAGATATACAACACATACAACACACGACTCACACGCATAACAAAGAATAGAAATGAAGGTCTTACATACACACACAGATATACAACACATGCTGCACACGGCTCATACGCATGCACAAAGTATAGATATGAAGGTCACAAAGTCACACACACAGAGATATACCACACTTACTGTACACAGCTCACGTACATGCACAAAGAGTAGTCATGAAGATCTCAAACACACACACACACAGATATACAACACATGCACACCCAGTTCAGACGCCTTCACAAACAGTAGACATGAATGTCTTACAGACGCACACTCAGATATACAACACATACAGCACACGGCTCACACGCATGCACAAAGAATAGACATGAAGGTCTTACAGACACACACATAGATGTACAACACGTACAGCACACAGTTCACATGCATGCAACAAATAATACACAGAAGGTCACACAGACACACATACAGATGTACAACACGTACAGCACACAGTTCAGACGCATGCACAAAGAATAAACATGAAGGTCTTACAGACACACACACACAGATGTACAACACATGCAGCACACGTCTCATACGCCTGCACAAATAGTAGACATGAATTTCTCACAGACGCACACACAGAGATATAACACACATATAGCACACGGCTCACAGGCATGCACAAATAGTAGACATGAAGGTCTTACAGACAAACACACACAGATATACAACACATACAGCACACAGTTCCCATGCATTCAACAAATAATAGACAGAAGGTCACACAGACACACATACAGTTGTACAACACTTACAGCACACGGCTCACACGCATGCAGAAGGAATAGACATGAAGGTCACACAGACACACATACAGATATACAGCACATACAGCACACAGCTCACACTCGTGCACAAAGAGTAGCCTGAATGTCTCACAGACACACACAGATATACAACACATACAGCACACGGCTCAAACGCATGCACAAAGAATAGACATTAAGGTCACACAGATATACAACAGATAATGCATACAGCTCACACGCATGCACAAAGAGTTGACATGAAGTTCTCACAGACACACACAGATATACAACTCATACAGCACACATCTCACACGCGTGCACAAAGAGTAGACATGAAGGTCTTACAGACACACACACAGATGTACAACACATACAGCACATAGTTCACATGCATGAAACAAAGAATAGACATGAAAGTCACACAGACACACATACGGATGTACAACACATACAGCACACGGCTCACACGCATGCACAAAGCGTGGACATGAAAGTCTCACAGACACAGACACAGATATACAACACACACGGCACACAGCTCACACGCATGCACATAGAACGGACATGAAGATCCCGCAGACACACACACACACACATACATACACAGATACACAACACATACAGCATATAGCTCACACGCATTGCCAAATAATAGACATGAAGGTCTTTCAACTACACACACACACACAGATATACAGCACATACAGCACACAGCTCACCCGCATACACAAAAGTAGACATGAAGGTCTAAGAGGCACACAGTTCACACGCATGCACAAAGGGTATATATGAAGATCTAACAGACACACACACAGATATACACAACATGCAGCACACTGTTCACACGTATGCACAAAGAGTAGACGTAAAAGTCTTACAGACACACACACAGGCGCAGAAATATACAACACATACAGTACGTACCTCACACGCGTGCACAAAAGAGGGGACACATATCTCTCTCTTTCACACCCATTCACAAAACACACACAACAATTACAGCACACATCTCACACGCATGCACAAGGAGTGGACATGAAGGTGTGAGACATATACACACACAGATATACAACACATACAGCACACAGCTCACACGCTACACAAATAGTAGCTATGAAAGTCTCACATTAGCACACACGCATATACAATGCATACAGCTGACACGCATGCAAAAATAGTACACATTAAGGTCTTACAGTCACACACATAGATATACAACACATATAGCACACACCTCACACGTATGCACAAATAGTATCCATGAAAGTCTCACAGACGCAGAAACTGATATGCAAAGCATTCAGCATACAGCTCACACGCATACAAGAGGAGTAGACATAAAGTTTTCACAGTCATACACATGCATATACAACATATACAGCACACAGCTCACACACATGCACAAATGGTAGACTTGAATGTCTCACAGATGCGCGCGCACACACACACACACAGATATATAGCACACAGCTCACACGCCTGCACAAGGGAGTAGACATGAAAGTTTCACAGTCACACACACAGATATACAACACGTACAGTACACGGCTCACACGCATGCAGCAAAAATAGTCATGAAGGTCTTAAAGACACACACACAGATATACAACACACAGCCCATACGCGTGCACAAGGAGTAGACATGAATGTCTCAGACACACACAGATACAAAACACATACAGCACAGAGCTCACACAAGTGCACAAAGAGTAGACATGAATGTCTCACAAACACACACAAAGATATACAGCAAACAGCTCACACGCGTGCACAAAGAGTAGACGTGCATGTCTCACAGACACACACACAGATATACAACACATACAGCACTTGGCTCACACGCATACACAAAGCATAGACATTAAGGTCGCACAGACACACACACAGATATACAACAGATAAAGCATACAGTTCACACGCATGCGCAAAGAATAGACATGAAGGTCACACAGGCACACACACAGATATACAACACATACAACACACGACTCACACGCATAACAAAGAATAGAAATGGATGTCTTACATACACACACAGATATACAACACATGCTGCACACGGCTCATACGCATGCACAAAGAATAGATATGAAGGTCACAAAGTCACACACAAACACACAGATATACCACACATACAGTACACAGCTCACGTACATGCACAAAGAGTAGTCATAAAGATCTCAGACACACACACAGATATACAACACATGCACACACAGTTCAGACCCCTTCACAAGCAGTAGACATGAATGTCTTACAGACGCACACTCAGATATACAACACATACAGCACACGGCTCACACGCATGCACAAAGAATAGACATGAAGGTCTTACAGACACACACATAGATGTACAACACGTACAGCACACAGTTCACATGCATGCAACAAATAATAGACAGAAGGTCACACAGACACACATACAGATGTACAACACTTACAGCACACAGTTCACACGCATGCACAAAGAATAAACATGAAGTTCTTACAGACACACACACACAGATGTACAACACATGCAGCACACGTCTCATATGCCTGCACAAATAGTAGACATGAATTTCTCACAGACGCACACACAGAGATATAACACACATATAGCACACGGCTCACAGGCATGCACAAATAGTAGACATGAAGGTCTTACAGACAAACACACACAGATATACAACACATACAGCACACAGTTCCCATGCATGCAACAAATAATAGACAGAAGGTCACACACACACACATACAGTTGTACAACACTTACAGCACACGGCTCACACGCATGCACAAGGAATAGACATGAAGGTCACACAGACACACATACAGATATACAGCACATACAGCACACAGCTCACACTCGTGCACAAAGAGTAGCCTGAATGTCTCACAGACACACACACAAATATACAACACATACAGCACAGGCTCACACGCATGCACAAAGAATAGACATTAAGGTCACACAGATATACAACAGATAATGCATACAGCTCACACGCATGCACAAAGAGTTGATATGAAGTTCTCACAGACACACACCACACACACAGATGTACAACACACAGCGCACAGTTCACATGCATGCACAAAGAATAGACATGAAGGTCACACAGACACACACACAGATATACAACACATACAACACACGACTCACACGCATAAACAAAGAATAGACATGAAGGTCTTACAGACACACACATAGATGTACAACACATAGAGCACATAGTTCACATGCATGAAACAAAGAATAGACATGAAGGTCACACAGACACACATACAGATGTACAACACATACAGCACACAGTTCACACGCATGCACAAAGAATAGGCATGAAGGTCACACCGACACACACACAGATATACAACACATACAGCACACGGCTCACACGCATGCACAAAGAATAGACATGAAGGTCTTACATACACACACACAGACATACAGCACATGGTGCACACGGCTCATACGTATGCACAAAGAATAGACATTAAGGTCACACAGACACACAAACACAGATACACCACACATACGGTACACAGCTCACGTGCATGTACAAAGAGTAGTTATGAAGATCTCACAGACATCACATACAGATATACAAAACATGCACACACAGTTCAGACGCCTTCACAAATAGTAGACATGATTGTCTCACAGACACACACTCAGATATACAACACATACAGCACACGGCACACGCATGCAAAAAGAATAGACATGAAGGTCTTACAGACACACACGCAGATGTACAACACATACAGCACACAGTTCACATGCATGCAACAAATAATAGACAGAAGGTCACACAGACACATATATAGATGTACAACACTTACAGCACACGGCTCACACGCATGCACAAAGAATAGACATGAACGGCACACATACAGCACATGTCTCACACGCATCCACAAAGAACAGACATGAAAGTCACACAGACACACACACAGATATACAACACATACGGTACACAGCTCACACGCGTGCACAAAGAAAGGGCACAAATCTCTTTCTCACACCCATATACAACACACACGCAGACAACAAATACAGCACACAGCCAACACGCATGCACAAACAGTGGAAATAAAGATCTCCCAGACACATACACACATAGATATACAACACATACAGCGCTCAGCTTACACGCATGCACAAAGCGTAGACATCGTCTCACAGACAAACAAACACACACACACACACACACACACACACACACAGAGTGTTATACAATAAATACCGTACACAGCTCACACGCGTGCACAAAGAGAGGACACAAATCTCTCTCTGTCACACCCATACACAACACACGTACACACAACAAATACAGCACACAAATCACAAGCATGCACCAAGAGTGGACACGAAGGTCTCGCAAACACACACACTCACACAGAGATATACAACGCATACAGCACACATCTCACATGCACGCACAAGGAGAGAACATATATCTCACTTTTTCTCTCCCACCCACACACAACACACACGCTTACGACTAATACAACACACAGCTCACACGCATGCACAAAAAGCGGACATGAAGATCTCACAGACACACACGGACATATACATCACATACCGCACACAGCTTACACGCATGCAGAAAGAGTAGACATGAACGTCTCACATGCATGCACAAATAGTAGACATGAAGGTCTTACAGACACACACACAGATGTACAAGTCATACAGCACACAGTTCAGATGCTTGCAACAAATAATAGACAGAAAGTCATACAGACACACATACAGATGTACAAAACTTACAGCACACAATTCACACGCATGCACAAAGAATGGACATGAATGTCTCACAGACACACACATAAATATACAACACATACAGCACACACCTCACACGCATGCACAAAGCGTGGACATGAAAGTCCCAGGACACACACACAGATATACAACACACACGGCACACAGCTCACACGCATGCACATAGAACGGACATGAAGATCCCGCAGACACACAAACACACATACATACACGGATACACAACACATACAGCATATAGCTCACACGCATTGCCAAATAATAGACATGAAGGTCTTTCAAACACACACACACACACACACACACACACACAGATATACAGCACATACAGAACACAGCTCACCCGCATACACAAAAGTAGACATGAAGGTCTAAGAGACACACACACACACACAGATACACAACACCTACAGCACACAGTTCACACGCATGCACAAAGGGTATACATGAAGATCTAACAGACACACACACACAGATATACACCACATGCAGCACACTGCTCACACGTATGCACAAAGAGTAGACGTGAAAGTCTTACAGACACACACACAGGCACAGAAATATACAACACATACAGTACGTACCTCACACGCGTGCACCAAAGAGGGGACACATATCTCTCTCTTTCACACCCATTCACAAAACACACACAACAATTACAGCACACATCTCACACGCATGCACAAGGAGTGGACATGAAGGTGTGAGACATATACACACACAGATATACAACACATACAGCACACAAATAGTAGCTATGAAAGACTCACATACGCACACACGCATATACAATGCATACAGCTCACAGGCATGCAAAAATAGTAGACATGAAAGTCTTACAGTCACACACATAAATATACAACACACATAGCACACACCTCACACGTATGCACAAATAGTATCCATGAAAGTCTCACAGAAGCAGAAACTGGTATGCAAAGCATTCAGCATACAGCTCACACGCATACAAGAGGAGTAGACATAAAGTTCTCACAGTCATACACATGCATATACAACATATACAGCACACAGCTCACACACATGCACAAAAGGTAGACTTGAATGTCTCACAGATGCGCGCGCACACACACATACACAGATATACAACACATACAGCACACAACTCACACGCCTGCACAAAGGGTAGACATGAAGGTTTCACAGTCACACACAGATATACAACACGTACAGTACACGGCTCACACGCATGCAGCAAAAATAGACATGAAGGTCTTACAGACACACACACAGATATACAACACATAGCTCATACGCGTGCACAAGGAGTAGACATGAATGTCTCAGACACACACAGATACAAAACACATACAGCACAGAGCTCACACAAGTGCACAAAGAGTAGACATGAATGTCTCACAAACACACAAACAGATATACAGCACATACAGCACACAGCTCACACGCATGCACAAAGCATAGACATTAAGGTCGCACAGACACACACACAGATATACAACAGATAAAGCATACAGCTCACACGCATGCACAAAGAATAGACATGAAGGTCACACAGGCACACCTACAGATGTACAACACATACAGCACACAGTTCACACGCATGCGCAAAGAATAAACATGAAGGTCACACAGGCACACACACAGATATACAACACATACAACACACGACTCACACGCATAACAAAGAATAGCAATGAAGGTCTTACATGCACACAGAGATATACAACACATGCTGCACACGGCTCATACGCATGCACAAAGAATAGATATGAAGGTCACAAAGTCACACACACAGAGATATACCACACATACAGTACACAGCTCACGTACATGCACAAAGAGTAGTCATGAAGATCTCAAACACACACACACACACAGATATACAACACATGCACACACAGTTCAGACGCCTTCACAAACAATAGACATGAATGTCTTACAGACGCACACTCAGATATACAACACATACAGCACACGGCTCACACGCATGCACAAAGAATAGACATGAAGGTCTTACAGACACACACATAGATGTACAACACGTACAGCACACAGTTCACATGCATGCAACAAATAATACACACAAGGTCACACAGACACACATACAGATGTACAACACGTACAGCACACAGTTCAGACGCATGCACAAAGAATAAACATGAAGGTCTTACAGACACACACACACAGATGTACAACACATGCAGCACACGTCTCATACGCCTGCACAAATAGTAGACATGAATTTCTCACAGACGCACACACAGAGATATAACACACATATAGCACACGGCTCACAGGCATGCACAAATAGTAGACATGAAGGTCTTACAGACAAACACACACAGATATACAACACATACAGCACACAGTTCCCATGCATTCAACAAATAATAGACAGAAGGTCACACAGACACACATACAGTTGTACAACACTTACAGCACACGGCTCACACGCATGCACAAGGAGTAGACATGAAGGTCACACAGACACACTTACAGATATACAGCACATACAACACAGCTCACACTCGTGCACAAAGAGTAGCCTGAATGTATCCCAGACACACACACAGATATACAACACATACAGCACACGGCTCAAACGCATGCACAAAGAATAGACATTAAGGTCACACAGATATACAACAGATAATGCATACAGCTCACACGCATGCACAAAGAGTTGACATGAAGTTCTCACAGACACACACAGATATACAACTCATACAGCACACATCTCACACGCGTGCACAAAGAGTAGACATGAAGGTCTTACAGACACACACACAGATGTACAACACACAGCACACATTTCACATGCATGCACAAAGAATAGACATGAAGGTCACACAGACACACACACAGATGTACAACACATACAGCACATAGTTCACATGCATGAAACAAAGAATAGACATGAAAGTCACACAGACACACATACAGATGTACAACACATACAGCACACGGCTCACACGCATGCACAAAGCGTGGACATGAAAGTCTCACAGACACACACACAGATATACAACACACACGGCACACAGCTCAGACGCATGCACATAGAACGGACATGAAGATCCCGCAGACACACACACACATACAGCATATAGCTCACACGCATTGCCAAATAATAGACATGAAGGTCTTTCAAACACACACACACACACACCACACACAGATATACAGCACATACAGCACACAGCTCACCCGCATACACAAAAGTAGACATGAAGGTCTAAGAGACACACACAGATACACAACACCTACAGCACACAGTTCACACGCATGCACAAAGGGTATATATGAAGGTCACACAGACACACATACAGATATACAGCACACAGCTCACACTCGTGCACAAAGGGTAGCCTGAATGTCTCACAGACACACACACAAATATACAACACATACAGCACACGGCTCACACGCATGCACAAAGAATAGACATTAAGGTCACACAGATATACAACAGATAATGCATACAGCTCACACGCATGCACAAAGAGTTGACATGAAGTTCTCACATTCACACACCACACACACAGATGTACAACACACAGCACACAGTTCACATGCATGCACAAAGAATAGACATGAAGGTCACACAGACACACACACACACAGATATACAACACATACAACACACGACTCACACGCATAAACAAAGGATAGACATGAAGGTCTTACAGACACACACATAGATGTACAACACATAGAGCACATAGTTCACATGCATGAAACAAAGAATAGACATGAAGGTCACACAGACACACATACAGATGTACAACACATACAGCACACGGCTCACACGCATGCACAAAGAATAGGCATGAAGGTCACACCGACACACACACAGATATACAACACATACAGCACACGGCTCACACGCATGCACAAAGAATAGACATGAAGGTCTTACATACACACACACAGACATTCAACACATGGTGCACACGGCTCATACGTATGCACAAAGAATAGACATTAAGGTCACACAGACACACAAACACAGATACACCACACATACGGTACACAGCTCACGTGCATGTACAAAGAGTAGTTATGAAGATCTCACAGACATCACATACAGATATACAAAACATGCACACACTGTTCAGACGCCTTCACAAATAGTAGACATGATTGTCTCACAGACACACACTCAGATATACAACACATACAGCATACGGCTCACACGCATGCACAAAGAATAGACATGAAGGTCTTACAGACACACACGCAGATGTACAACACATACAGCACACAGTTCACATGCATGCAACAAATAATAGACAGAAGGTCACACAGACACATATATAGATGTACAACACTTAGAGCACACGGCTCACACGCATGCACAAAGAATAGACATGAAGGGCACACAGACACACACACAGATATACAACACATACAGCACATGTCTCACACGCATCCGCAAAGAACAAACATGAAGGTCACACAGACACACACACAGATATACAACACATACGGTACACAGCTCACACGCGTGCACAAATAAAGGGCACAAATCTCTTTCTCACACCCATATACAACACACACGCACACAAAAAATACAGCACACAGCCAACACGCATGCACAAACAGTGGAAATAAAGATCTCCCAGACACATACACACATAGATATACAACACATACAGCGCTCAGCTCACACGCATGCACAAAGCGTAGACATTGTCTCACAGACAAACACACACACACAAACACACACACACACACACAGAGTGTTATACAATAAATACCGTACACAGCTCACACGCGTGCACAAAGAGAGGACACAAATCTCTCTCTGTCACACCCATACACAACACACGTACACACAACAAATACAGCACACAAATCACAAGCATGCACCAAGAGTGGACACGAAGGTCTCGCAAACACACACACTCACACAGAGATATACAACGCATACAGCACACATCTCACATGCACGCACAAGGAAAGAACATATATCTCACTTTTTCTCTCTCACCCACACACAACACACACGCTTACGACTAATACAACACACAGCTCACACGCATGCACAAAAAGCGGACATGAAGATCTCACAGACACACACGGACATATACATCACATACCGCACACAGCTTACACGCATGCACAAAGAGTAGACATGAACGTCTCACATGCATGCACAAATAGTAGACATGAAGGTCTTACAGAAACAGACACAGATGTACAAGTCATACAGCACACAGTTCAGATGCTTGCAACAAATAATAGACAGAAAGTCACACAGACACACATACAGATGTACAAAACTTACAGCACACAATTCACACGCATGCACAAAGAATGGACATAAATGTCTCACAGACACACACATAAATATACAACACATACAGCACACACCTCACACGCATGCACAAAGCGTGGACATGAAAGTGCCAAGACACACACACAGATATACAACACACATGGCACACAGCTCACACGCATGCACAAAGGGTATACATGAAGATCTAACAGACACACACACACAGATATACACCACATGCAGCACACTGCTCACACGTATGCACAAAGAGTAGACGTGAAAGTCTTACAGACACACACACAGGCACAGAAATATACAACACATACAGTACGTACCTCACACGCGTGCACCAAAGAGGGGACACATATCTCTCTGTTTCACACCCATTCACAAAACACACACAACAATTACAGCACACATCTCACACGCATGCACAAGGAGTGGACATGAAGGTGTGAGACATATACACACACAGATATACAACACATACAGCACACAAATAGTAGCTATGAAAGACTCACATACGCACACACGCATATACAATGCATACAGCTCACAGGCATGCAAAAATAGTAGACATGAAAGTCTTACAGTCACACACATAAATATACAACACACATAGCACACACCTCGCACGTATGCACAAATAGTATCCATGAAAGTCTCACAGAAGCAGAAACTGGTATGCAAAGCATTCAGCATACAGCTCACACGCATACAAGAGGAGTAGACATAAAGTTCTCACAGTCATACACATGCATATACAACATATACAGCACACAGCCTACACACATGCACAAATGGTAGACTTGAATGTCTCACAGATGCGCGCGCACACACACATACACAGATATACAACACATACAGCACACAACTCACACGCCTGCACAAAGAGTAGACATGAAGGTTTCACAGTCACACACAGATATACAACACGTACAGTACACGGCTCACACGCATGCAGCAAAAATAGACATGAAGGTCTTACAGACACACACACAGATATACAACACATAGCTCATACGCGTGCACAAGGAGTAGACATGAATGTCTCAGACACACACAGATACAAAACACATACAGCACAGAGCTCACACAAGTGCACAAAGAGTAGACATGAATGTCTCACAAACACACAAACAGATATACAGCACATACAGCACACAGCTCACACGCATGCACAAAGCATAGACATTAAGGTCGCACAGACACACACACAGATATACAACAGATAAAGCATACAGCTCACACGCATGCACAAAGAATAGACATGAAGGTCACACAGGCACACCTACAGATGTACAACACATACAGCACACAGTTCACACGCATGCGCAAAGAATAAACATGAAGGTCACACAGGCACACACACAGATATACAACACATACAACACACGACTCACACGCATAACAAAGAATAGAAATGAAGGTCTTACATACACACAGAGATATACAACACATGCTGCACACGGCTCATACGCATGCACAAAGAATAGATATGAAGGTCACAAAGTCACACACACAGAGATATACCACACATACAGTACACAGCTCACGTACATGCACAAAGAATAGTCATGAAGATCTCAAACACACACACACACACACACACACAGATATACAACACATGCACACACAGTTCAGACGCCTTCACAAACAGTAGACATGAATGTCTTACAGACGCACACTCAGATATACAACACATACAGCACACGGCTCACACGCATGCACAAAGAATAGACATGAAGGTCTTACAGACACACACATAGATGTACAACACGTACAGCACACAGTTCACATGCATGCAACAAATAATACACACAAGGTCACACAGACACACATACAGATGTACAACACGTACAGCACACAGTTCAGACGCATGCACAAAGAATAAACATGAAGGTCTTGCAGACACACACACACAGATGTACAACACATGCAGCACACGTCTCATACGCCTGCACAAATAGTAGACATGAATTTCTCACAGACGCACACACAGAGATATAACACACATTGAGCACACGGCTCACAGGCATGCACAAATAGTAGACATGAAGGTCTTACAGACAAACACACACAGATATACAACACATACAGCACACAGTTCCTATGCATTCAACAAATAATAGACAGAAGGTCACACAGACACACATACAGTTGTACAACACTTACAGCACACGGCTCACACGCATGCACAAAGAATAGACATGAAGGTCACACAGACACACTTACAGATATACAGCACATACAACACAGCTCACACTCGTGCACAAAGAGTAGCCTGAATGTCTCACAGACACACACACAGATATACAACACATACAGCCCACGGCTCAAACGCATGCACAAAGAATAGACATTAAGGTCACACAGATATACAACAGATAATGCATACAGCTCACACGCATGCACAAAGAGTTGACATGAAGTTCTCACAGACACACACAGATATACAACTCATACAGCACACATCTCACACGCGTGCACAAAGAGTAGACATGAAGGTCTTACAGACACACACACAGATGTACAACACACAGCACACATTTCACATGCATGCACAAAGAATAGACATGAAGGTCACACAGACACACACACAGATGTACAACACATACAGCACATAGTTCACATGCATGAAACAAAGAATAGACATGAAAGTCACACAGACACACATACAGATGTACAACACATACAGCACACGGCTCACACGCATGCACAAAGCGTGGATATGAAAGTCTCACAGACACACACACAGATATACAACACACACGGCACACAGCTCACACGCATGCACATAGAACGGACATGAAGATCCCGCAGACACACACACACACACATACATACACAGATACACAACACATACAGCATATAGCTCACACGCATTGCCAAATAATAGACATGAAGGTCTTTCAAACACACACACACACACACACAGATATACAGCACATACAGCACACAGCTCACCCGCATACACAAAAGTAGACATGAAGGTCTAAGAGACACACACAGATACACAACACCTACAGCACACAGTTCACACGCATGCACAAAGGGTATATATGAAGGTCACACAGACACACATACAGATATACAGCACATACAGCACACAGCTCACACTCGTGCACAAAGAGTAGCCTGAATGTCTCACAGACACACACACAAATATACAACACATACAGCACACGGCTCACACGCATGCACAAAGAATAGACATTAAGGTCACACAGATATACAACAGATAATGCATACAGCTCACACGCATGCACAAAGAGTTGACATGAAGTTCTCACATTCACACACCACACACACAGATGTACAACACACAGCACACAGTTCACATGCATGCACAAAGAATAGACATGAAGGTCACACAGACACACACACACAGATATACAACACATACAACACACGACTCACACGCATAAACAAAGAATAGACATGAAGGCCTTACAGACACACACATAGATGTACAACACATAGAGCACATAGTTCACATGCATGAAACAAAGAATAGGCATGAAGGTCACACCGACACACACACAGATATACAACACATACAGCACACGGCTCACACGCATGCACAAAGAATAGACATGAAGGTCTTACATACACACACACAGACATACAACACATGGTGCACACGGCTCATACGTATGCACAAAGAATAGACATTAAGGTCACACAGACACACAAACACAGATACACCACACATACGGTACACAGCTCACGTGCATGTACAAAGAGTAGTTATGAAGATCTCACAGACATCACATACAGATATACAAAACATGCACACACAGTTCAGACGCCTTCACAAATAGTAGACATGATTGTCTCACAGACACACACTCAGATATACAACACATACAGCACACGGCTCACACGCATGCACAAAGAATAGACATGAAGGTCTTACAGACACACACGCAGATGTACAACACATACAGCACACAGTTCACATGCATGCAACAAATAATAGACAGAAGGTCACACAGACACATATATAGATGTACAACACTTAGAGCACACGGCTCACACGCATGCACAAAGAATAGTCATGAAGGGCACACAGACACACACACAGATATACAACACATACAGCACATGTCTCACACGCATCCACAAAGAACAAACATGAAAGTCACACAGACACACACACAGATATACAACACATACGGTACACGCGTGCACAAATAAAGGGCACAAATCTCTTTCTCACACCCATATACAACACACACGCACACAACAAATACAGCACACAGCCAACACGCATGCACAAACAGTGGAAATAAAGATCTCCCAGACACATACACACATAGATATACAACACATACAGCGCTCAGCTCACACGCATGCACAAAGCGTAGACATCGTCTCACAGACAAACACACACACACACACACACACACACACAGAGTGTTATACAATAAATACCGTACACAGCTCACACGCGTGCACAAAGAGAGGACACAAATCTCTCTCTGTCACACCCATACACAACACACGTACACACAACAAATACAGCACACAAATCACAAGCATGCACCAAGAGTGGACACGAAGGTCTCGCAAACACACACACTCACACAGAGATATACAACGCATACAGCACACATCTCACATGCACGCACAAGGAGAGAACATATATCTCACTTTTTCTCTCTCACCCACACACAACACACACGCTTACGACTAATACAACACACAGCTCACACGCATGCACAAAAAGCGGACATGAAGATCTCACAGACACACACGGACATATACATCACATACCGCACACAGCTTACACGCATGCACAAAGAGTAGACATGAACGTCTCACATGCATGCACAAATAGTAGACATGAAGGTCTTACAGACACACACACAGATGTACAAGTCATACAGCACACAGTTCAGATGCTTGCAACAAATAATAGACAGAAAGTCACACAGACACACATACAGATGTACAAAACTTACAGCACACAATTCACACGCATGCACAAAGAATGGACATAAATGTCTCACAGACACACACATAAATATACAACACATACAGCACACACCTCACACGCATGCACAAAGCGTGGACATGAAAGTGCCAAGACACACACACAGATATACAACACACACGGCACACAGCTCACACGCATGCACATAGAACGAACATGAAGATCCCGCAGACACACACACACACATACATACACAGATACACAACACATACAGCATATAGCTCACACGCATTGCCAAATAATAGACGTGAAGGTCTTTCAAACACACACACACACAGATATACAGCACATACAGCACACAGCTCACCCGCATACACAAAAGTAGACATGAAGGTCTAAGAGACACACACACACACACACAGATACACAACACCTACAGCACACAGTTCACACGCATGCACAAAGGGTATACATGAAGATCTAACAGACACACACACAGATATACACCACATGCAGCACACTGCTCACACGTATGCACAAAGAGTAGACGTGAAAGTCTTACAGACACACACACAGGCACAGAAATATACAACACATACAGTACGTACCTCACACGCGTGCACAAAAGAGGGGACACATATCTCTCTCTTTCACACCCATTCACAAAACACACACAACAATTACAGCACACATCTCACACGCATGCACAAGGAGTGGACATGAAGGTGTGAGACATATACACACACAGATATACAACACATACAGCACACAGCTCACACGCTACACAAATAGTAGCTATGAAAGTCTCACATACGCATATACAATGCATACAGCATACAGCTGAAACGCATGCACAAAGCATAGACATTAAGGTCGCACAGACACACACACACACAGATATACAACAGATAAAGCATACAGCTCACACGCATGCACAAAGAATAGACATGAAGGTCACACAGGCACGCACACAGATATACAACACATACAACACACGACTCACACGCATAACAAAGAATAGAAATGAAGGTCTTACATACACACACAGATATACAACACATGCTGCACACGGCTCATACGCATGCACAAAGAATAGATAATAAGGTCACAAAGTCACACACACACACAGATATACCCCACATACAGTACACAGCTCACGTACATGCACAAAGAGTAGTCATGAAAATCTCAGACACACACACACAGATATACAACACAAGCACACACAGTTCGGACGCCTTCACAAACAGTAGACATGAATGTCTTACAGACGCACACTCAGATATACAACACATACAGCACACGGCTCATACGCATGCACAAAGAATAGACATGAAGGTCTTACAGACACACACATAGATGTACCACACGTACAGCACACAGTTCACATGCATGCAACAAATAATAGACAGAAGGTCACACAGACACACATACAGATGTACAACACTTACAGCACACAGTTCACACGCATGCACAAAGAATAAACATGAAGGTCTTACAGACACACACACAGATGTACAACACATGCAGCACACGTCTCATACGCCTGCACAAATAGTAGACATGAATTTCTCACAGACACACACCCAGAGATATAACACACATATAGCACACGGCTCACAGGCATGCACAAATAGTAGACATGAAGGTCTTACAGACAAACACACACAGATATACAACACATACAGCACACAGTTCCCATGCATGCAACAAATAATAGACAGAAGGTCACACAGACACACATAGAGTTGTACAACACTTACAGCACACGGCTCACACGCATGCACAAGGAATAGACATGAAGGTCACACATACAGATATACAGCACATACAGCACACAGCTCACACTCGTGCACAAAGAGTAGACCTGAATGTCTCACAGACACACACACACACACAGATATACAACACATACAGCACACGGCTCACACGCATGCACAAAGAATAGACATTAAGGTCACACAGACACACACACAGATATACAACAGATAATGCATACAGCTCACACGCATGCACAAAGAGTTGACATGAAGTTCTCACAGACACATACCACACACACAGATATACAACACATACAGCACACATCTCACACGCGTGCACAAAGAGTAGACATGAAGGTCTTACAGACACACACACAGATGAACAATACACAGCACACAGTTCACATGCATGCACAAAGAATAGACGTGAAGGTCACACAGACACACACACACAGATATACAACACATACAACACACGACTCACACGCATAAACAAAGAATAGACATGAAGGTCTTACAGACACACACACATGTACAACACATACAGCACATAGTTCACATCCATGAAACAAAGAATAGACATGAAGGTCACACAGACACACATACAGATGTACAACACATACAGCACACAGTTCACACGCATGCACAAAGAATAGGCATGAAGGTCACACAGACACACACACACAGATATACAACACATACAGCACACGTCTCACACGCATGCACAAAGAATAGACATGAAGGTCTTACATACACACACAGATATATAACACAAGGTGCACACGGCTCATCCGCATGCACAAAGAATAGACATTAAGGTCACACAGACACACAAACACAGATATACCACACATACAGTACACAGCTCACGTGCATATACAAAGAGTAGTTATGAAGATCTCACAGACATCACACACAGATATACAAAACATGCACACACAGTTCAGACGCCTTCACAAATAGTAGACATGAATGTCTCACAGACACACACTCAGATATACAACACATACAGCACACGGCTCACACGCATGCACAAAGAATAGACATGCAGGTCTTACAGACACACACGCAGATGTACAACACATACAGCACACAGTTCACATGCATGCAACAAATAATAGACAGAAGGTCACACAGACACATATATAGATGTACAACACTTACAGCACACGGCTCACACGCATGCACAAAGAATAGACATGAAGGGCACACAGACACACACACACAGATATACAACACATACAGCACATGTTTCACACGCATGCACAAAGAATAGACATGAAAATCACACAGACACACACACAGATATACAACACATACGGTACACAGCTCACATGCGTGCACAAAGAAAGGGCACAAATCTCTTTCTCACACCCATATACAACACACACACACACACACACAACAAATACAGCACACAGCCAACACGCATGCACAAACAGTGGAAATAAAGATCTCCCAGACACATACACACATAGATATACAGCACATACAGCGCTCAGCTCACACGCATGCACAAAGCGTAGACATAGTCTCACAGACGAACACACAGACACACACACACACACACACACAGAGTTATACAATACATACAGTACACAGCTCACACGCGTGCACAAAGAGAGGACACAAATCTCTCTCTGTCACACCCATACACAACACACGTACACACAACAAATACAGCACACAAATCACAAGCATGCACCAAGAGTGGACATGAAGGTCTCGCAAACACACACACTCACACAGAGATATACAACGCATACAGCACACATCTCACATGCACGCACAAGGAGAGAACATATATCTCACTTTTTCTCTCTCACCCACACACAACACACACGCTTACCACTAATACAGCACACAGCTCACATGCATGCACAAAAAGCGGACATGAAGATCTCACAGACACACGCGGACATATACATCACATACAGCACACAGCTTACACGCATGCACAAAGAGTGTCACACAAAACTCTCCCTCTCTAGCACACACCCATACTCACAAACAGCACGAGATTCGTTCCACATCAAACCGAACACACATAAAACACCACCATCTCTTAATTTTAGTTTACGTGTTCTACACATAAAATAAATCGTCACGTATTTTATATTTTGTGGAAAATCCAAATTTTTTTTTTAGGATTTACAGCGTATTTAACACTTTTCTTATACGGGCACAATGTTACATAAAAGTAATTTATTCTCGGAATACAGAATGATGAGGAATCAGAACAATTCATCATTTTGCAGATACAACATGGCGGTTCTTCTTATATAAAATATGTACTGTTTTATCGGAATAAATAAGCAATCACTGTTTTAGATATGAATATTTTAACCCGCAATATCATATTTTGCTACGTAATTTTAAAATCCGGAAAAAATACAGGAGGAATGTGCGATAAATATATTTTTTTATATCTATCAACATCAGGATCGGTTCTATGCTATAAGTACGTTTTTAAACAGTTTATTTGTGTTAGCGCGTAGGGTTTTAGAACACATACTGCTGACTGAGCTTTACACTGCAGCAGCACGCTGCGCCGGCCGATACGTTGCGCAGTACGAACGGGATAGGCTATCACTTCCGGTGTTCGGTTTAACTTAGCAACTGGAATCTGATATTCTATAAAGCCTTAACCCTTGTTTCATTTTAAATGTTAATTTGTGTTCATCTTTTGCGTTAGAAGTTCATTCTTATCTCTGTGATTTCTGAAAGGGCATACTGAGTGAACTGAAGAAACGCAGCTATGACCATTGCTTCAATCCATTTAATGTTTCCAAGCATAACACAAGGCAGAAATCATTAAGCTGAGTTACCCGCAATATGCTTGAAAGCTTTAAAATGGGGAACTTAACTTTGTCCGCAGACCCAAAACTATGTGATGCGTGTCGAAAAAAACAAAACAAAAACAAAGTACCACCCACTGATAAAAATGATTGTGTGCTACAAAGTGCCAATGCCGTGAATAATCCAGAAGTGGTTTTAAACATAGTGCCCATTTTAAGGTAAGATACCGCAATGCGAAAGGGATCTCTGGTACTTTAGAGCTAAATTTATTTATTACATCTACCAATAATACAATAATAACCAGATGGTACCCACTTGAGCCTGAAGGTGAAAAAGTGCACATTTAAATTGTAGTTAAGTTGCCTCCCATAGGATAAGATTGAAAGTTCATATTTTACTCAATGTTACGCCAAATTTAAGTTACATGTAAACAAACTAGTGCAACTAAAGTGCTGTGAATAGTTCACAAGGCATCCAATGACAGAGTGCTGCTGCTGATGCTACTGCTATTCTCCAGGCGCGTCGCGCTGGAATCTCCTATGCACCGCTTTCTAAGTTATTTTATTTAAAATTAACTATACAGAATCCCATCTTTGTTTTGTGTAAATATATACATAAAACCGCAGGAATTAATTTATAATTTGTTATAGAAGTTTAAACTTTGGGGTTAATAGGAAAATACAGTTTTAAAATGTTTGGATTTAAAAATTTGATGTAAATAGTTAATTATATCAATTACAATAAATTTTAAGTAAATGAATGCACATTAAGCTTTGCACTGCACTTTACAACATCATTTTCTCAATTATCGCCTGCGAGATATTCTAATTTAAAGTTAGAGAGGGTGCCGCTATTCACAAGCTGGATTGCCCAATATGTTTTAGAATATTGCCATTTAAAAATATAAGAGTTCAAAATATAATTCACGTTGTTTTTGTTATCCATGAAAAATTTTGAAATGAATCGGAGACATGATGGTCAGATTTTGTGAAAATTTGTGTGACTTGACATGGAATGATTCACACACAGCATAATCGCATGTACAAAACGTGGACAAAAAAATCCACCCATCCCATCCCATCCCTCCGTCCATCCATCCATCCCATCCCTCCGTCCGTCCGTCCATCCATCCGTCCGTCCACCCACCCACCCATCCATCTATCCATCCATCTCACACATACACATGTAACCCATACAGCACACAGCTGACAAGCATCCACAAAGGAAATGAAAGTAACAATCCATACAGCCCCAAAAGTACTGAATATATTAACACTTAAATGTAGAAACAAAGATATGTTACAATTGGAGCAGATTGCATTTGAATTTGTCCTTCTCAAACAATATTTACCATTTTGAAATGAAATTCAGCACGCGATAATATGACAAACTCGCTTCCATGAGATCTTAAATGCCGCTCCACGCACTACAAGAATTTATAGAGTTTTACTTACGCCAAAAGTACATGATATAGATAATTTAGACAAGGCCGAAAAGTATGGGGACGGCCGCTTCCAGACAAGAAGCTCAAAAAAAAAATTCCTTCGCTGGTCGTCGAGAACTGTCACACCCTTTTTTCTCTTGAAACTCGCTCGGAGTACGCACTGGGAAGATCAGGCGATGATGACGTGGAGCCAACATTAGAGCTACCTATACTGGCGGAGAGGACACAACTTGTATAAAACTGGTGCAGCCGGCTTCTGGTGTAAGGCGGGCTGCTGGCGTAATAAGAAGCAGGGGCCAAAATTGTAGCTCATCATTGCAGGTACAAAGGAACTACGGCGTTCTCTGCGAAACAGCCACTTGGTGAAAGAAAAAGCCACAATTGGCTCTACACATGTAGTGCAGCCTACGCGCATGCACAAAGAGAGGACACAAAAATTTCACTCTCACACACACACACACAAAATAAATAAGGCAAACAACTTACACATATACACAAAGAGTGGGCACATAGATCTCTCTATCTCTCTCTCACACACACAAACACATATACATGCAACACATACAGCACACAGTTCACACGCACGCACAAAGAGTGGATATACGGATCGCTAACACATAACAGCACATGCAGCACACAGCTCACACAAATGCACAAAAGGTGGACACACAGATCTCTCTCTCTCTCTCTCTCTCTCTCTCTCTCTCTCTCTCACACACATACACACACACACACACATAACCACACAACATATGCAGTACACAGCTCACACGCACACACAATTTGTGGACATACAAATCTCTCTCTCTCTCACACACACTCACAACAAATACAGCGCATCTCATATGCATCCACAAAGTGCAGAAAAATAATCTCACACACACAATAGCACATACACCACACAGCTCACACACATGCTCAAAGAGTGGACTCACAAATCTCTCTCTCTCAAACACACACACAGCACGCAGTTTGCACGCACGCACATAGTGGAAACGTACGCACACGCAGTGATCACATAAAACACACACACAGCACATAGAGTACACAGCTCGCATGCTCGCATTCGTCGATGACATACAAAGCTCACACACAGCACATACATCACCTAGAATATGAGCCAAAGAGGATGTCATAAAATATAATTTGAATTCCAAGTCACAAAATACGTAGTTATTACAATAGATTAGAAAAATTTTGCAATGCATTAAAAGCAGAATTTGTTCACATTTTTCCTAATACAGGAAGTCAGAAGACGCAGACGATGGACATGGTAATTTGGTCAACACGGAAGGAGACTTTAACAAAATAGCGAACCATTTTAAAGAAAACCTAACCAAATAATGCAAAAACGCACTATAAAATGCCATTAAAGAAGTCAAACGACAAAGAGTCCATCCCATGGTGGACTAATGAACTCACTGTTATGAGAAAGAGTTAGTGCGCTAAGAAAACGATATCAAAAGACAAAACAAGATGAAGTGCAAAGAGAAGTTGCGAGAGAAAATGTTTCTTACGTAATATGTTTTACGTAAGTTATTAGAACTTTGAGATCTTATATTGTTTTTACTTCATGTGTGTGGAAGCCATCTTATGACGTCATTCATTTGTTTGGTTTGTAGCTCCACCTGGCGTTAGCAATTTGCATCAATTAGTTTTCGAAAGAATTTTAAGTTTTGTATATTGTCCTCCGGCTAGCTATCATCTTATCTTGGTAGCACATGTATCTCTATACAGGTTGTGAAGCGGAAAGGAATCTTTTATCCAAAAATTAAACTGATGAAGAAAATTTGTTTTATAATTTTTATTGTTGAACACGTTCACTAACACTTTTACATATTGATCTAGATACTCGCCAAACTGAAACTGTTTGTAATAACTTCTTACTTATCACTTTTAACTCACGTACTTCAACTTTGTGTATATTTAACTGTATAATACTTTAGATCTTTAATAATTTTGCTGCGCGTAACTTGTGACGAACTGACTGACTGAAGACGACGTGTAATGTGCTAGAAATCTTGATGAACTGGGCGACCGACGTGTAATGTATTGAGAATTTTGTTGAACTGGGGGCGATCTACCTCGGACCTGGCTTTATATACTCCCACTCCTCGACATGCCTAAAGATTATAAATGAACTGCTATTGGCTAATAAAACGCGCCAACATTAGCGTCTATTTTAATATCCAATGAAAACCACAAATACATATTGCTTTTAGGGAAACATTCTAGAAGGTTCTACCGAAAACGCGCGAAACATTACGTAACTTCCTTGTTCCCAGTAATGATAAACAGCTCACCCCCTCGCTGCATTATTGCGCTATTATTGACAGTTTCAGTAAAGCCTTATAAATTTACTTTCCAATAATAATTACAATTAATAAACATCTGAAATCAATGTCACATAAAAATGCATATTCATATTACAATCATTATTTACATTTAGGTAATTTGTGATACAAATTACCGCATCAAAGTGCGAAAAATAGTGTATATGAAACAAACGAGACAATACGAGAGAACGATAACAAAAGAGAAGATAGAATCATGGAAACAATATTGTAGCCTAACTCCATTATACAAACCCTGGAATGCAGTACTAATGGCAAAATAAGAAAAAAAAACACAATTAACAACCCTCACGAATCAGGATGGCTCAATTACAGGAAACCTCCAACTGACATTAGAATATATGATGGACCACTTCGTACTAGAAGACAATGGCGAAGAAGACACTGAATACCACAAAAATATTATGAATTTAATCCACAGTACAACACGAACGCTGGGCGATAAAAAAGCTACACAGAGAGAAATAAAGGATATCCTAACAGGAATTGATGCAAATAAACCGCCAGGAGAAGATGGGATTACAAGTAAAATGTTACTTAAAGAATTGGTATTTTTCCGAAATAAATGACTGTCCTTTACGACTGCCATCTCGTATAACACTTGCCTAAGAAGAAGTATTTACCCTATTCAATGAAAAAAATCTAAAATAATGCCCATTTTGAAACAGGTAAAGAGAAAATCTCAGAAGTCGTGAAATTCAGACCAATCAGCCTAGTACATGTTGGAGGGAAACTATTAGAAAAAGTTTATTGACAGAATAATGCACTATGTATACTCACAAAACTTAATGAGCAACAACCAATTTGAACTCACTCCACAAACAAACACTGTAGATGCTGCAATGACAGTCAAGGAATACATAAACGAAAAGGGATGCCCCTAGGATCCCGCTGTGGACCAGGCTTGTGGAACTTACACTATAATTCGCTTCTGAACATAAAATACTGAAGTCAAATAAAAGTAGTGACATTTGCGGATGATTTTTCATTAATAACTAGTGGTACAAACAACCTAGAAGCTACAAATTGCACTAATATTAATCTCCAGTAGATTGATGTTCAGACAAAAATATCATCTTTTTAACGAGCAGAAGTCGAAAACTATGCTAATAACACGCCACCGCAAAACCGAAAGAAAGATAAACATCTTCATCAACAACAGGCAAATAGAACAAGTAGAAAATCTCAAGTACTTAGGAATACTTATCGACAAGAATTACGCATTTAACGACCATATTCAAGATGTCACAGAAAGAGTCACTCAATTTATAAACATATTATCTGGATTAGTGAAACTAGATCGAGGAGTAAAACATTAAGCTTTAAGATCTATTTACAGCGGTACAATTTTACCATTATAATCTTATTAGCTCCAGTTAGATAGAAACGATTAACAGGAAATATAATGCTAATAATTTATAAGACACAAAGACTAATAAATATTAAAATACCTAAAGAATTTCGTACCACATCCACTGAAGCACTATGTATTTTGATAAGACTTACATCCATAATATTCAAACAACAGGAAATCGCCAATGAATACAAAATATTTTAACAAATGAGAACACCAGTTACTGCGAAAACACCTCATTTATGACTAGGCACTCAACGTAACACAAACGTTACACTTGAGTTACTTTAGCACACTAGGAATAGAACACAACTTATCCGTCGAATCAAATCACAATTAAGCTGCTGAACTGCACCATTCACAACTGACTGTTGAGTTACAGCTCACAATTAAACTGCAAAGTCCACTTGTACTGTCACTTCTAACAGAACTAAAATCGACTGAATTCGATTCAGTCCCTTCCTGCCACCAGCAGTCTTTATATTGGTCTCGCACACTTGGGACAACGCCCCTTGGTCCGGCGAGGGCGATACAACCACACCAAATCACCTTGCTGGAAACCTTGACTGTTGGCCTGGCGGTCGTAGCGGGTCTCCATCCGGTCGCTCGCTACCTGGATGCGTAGATGGGCCATCTCGTGCACATCGTAAGACGGTCCAAGATGTTCTCCACGTAGTCGATCTCTGGTAGTTCCCCCAGGTGAGCTCCCGATTATCAGGTCGCATGAAAGATGCAGTTCCCTGCCGAAGCCTAAGCTGGCTGGTGTCAACCCGGTGCTGTCGTAAGTCGACGAGAGATAGGCCAGCAAGAAAAGCTGCACCCTTATATCCCAGTCCTTCTGATGACTTTCCACAATCTTCCTCAGGTGCTCTTATAGGGACTTTATGTGCCGCTGGACCATTCCGTCTGACTTCGGATGGAGAGGCGTTGTACGCGTTTTGTGCACTCCAAGTCTCTTCTGTACTTCTCCCATCAGGTTCGACGCGAACTGTGCCTCGATTGCTGTTTAGCTCTAACGATGCCCCAAATCTGTAGAACACTGCTTCCACTAGGCGGTCCGCGATCATCTTGGCCTCCTGGTTAGGAATGGCGTATACCTTCTGCCACTTGGTAAAGTACTCCATGACCACCAACCGATCTTGTTACTCCTGCCCCATGCTAGCCTCTAGTTCCCGAGGTCGCCCGGCGGAGGGCGATGGATTTTTAGTGCGTAAAAGTACTTACTATGGTTCCTTCGGAAGGGAAGTAAAGCTGGTGGTCCCGTGTCGTAGATTTACGGCACGTAAAGGAACCTCAAGCCTGATAAAGATGCCTCTGAGCAAAATTACCGGGCTTTCATGCCTAATATAGAATGGGACGCTAAGGACCATAGCAGTTAAAGAGCGTCCATAAATAAAATCTCAATTTAATCTACCCCTGTCGGGCGGATACAGGGAGGGGTCCAACTATATCGATGGCGATGTGTTCGAATGGAGCTCCCACGGTGTACTGCTGCATGCGACCCCGGCTCCTAGCCTGTGGGCCATGACTTGCCGCATACACATGACATTGGCGGCATCACCTCTCAGCGTCCTTCCGTAGTCTCAACCAATAGTACCTTTGCCGGAGCTTGTCAATCGTTCGGTTGGGTCCAAGATGACCCCCGGAGTCCCCGCACGTACCCCCTCCAGAACTTTCGCCACCTTACTTCGAGGAAGGATTAACTGCTTTTTCCGGGTCTTCCCGTCAGGTGACTCTCATTCTCTGAACAAAAGACCTTTCTTGGTCTTCAGTGAGTCTCCGTGGACCCAGTAGGACTTTTACGCACTACTCCTGGGCGCAATGTCCTCTCAGCTCGGCCTAGCTACCGCCTCCATTACTCTCAGAAGTGGTTTCAAGTTGGCATCCGCCTGCTGCTTCCTCCTCAGGCCTGCGCTGTCCCATCTGCAGGAACTTCCGAAATTACGCGGATAGCTGCGGCGCACTCTCTCTCCTCCACCCTAGGGCACTGGTCGCACTCTTCCGGGCAGGGTCTTCTTGACATGGCGTCCTCATTTGAGTGACTCCTTCCTCTCCGATGCTCTGACGTAAAGTTGTATTTCTGAGGCCTATGGACCCATCGATCTGTCTGACCCTCCAGGTTCTCAAAGCTCAATAATCAGGTGAGGGCGGAGTGGCAGAATGGCTGACCATACAGGACCTTATGGAAGTGTTCCAGCGCCTTAACAACTACCAGGAGCTCCCGTCGGGTAACACAGTGGTCCTTTTCCGCCTTGAAGATCGTCTTACTGTACTACGCTATTGCCCACTCCTGTCCACCCAGGACCTGGGATAGTATGCCTCCAATACCACTGCCGCTGGCGTCGGTGTTCACGATAAAATTGCCGCACGTTTGTGGAAAACCCAAAACAGGCGCACTGCAGGGTGTTGACTTAAGACCCTGGATCCCGTTCTCGGTCTCTTCTGTCCATATGTAGGGCCGGTGTTCTTCGTTAGACGAGTGAGAGGCTTCGGAATATTGGAGAAACCTCTGAAGAACTGGCGGTAGTAGCTGCATAGGCACAGAAAACTGCGCAACTCTCGTTTATTTTTCGGGTGAGGCCAATCTCTCACGTCCCGAGCCTTCTCCGGGTGTGTGGCCACCCCAGGTAGTGAGACTATGTGGCCCAAGTAGTTAACCTCCTTATGGAATAGTTGACACTTCGCATTCAGTGTCGTCCTCCGTGGTGTAGTGGTTACCATGCTAGCTTCTAGTTCCCGAGGTCGCGGGTTCAAACCCGGCGGAGGGCGATGGATCTCTTCTGCCATAAAAATCCTTAGCATGGCTTCCCTCGGAATGGAAGTAAAGCCGGTGGTCCCGTGTCGTAGATTTATGGCGGCACGTAAAAGAACCTCAAGCCTGATAAAGAGGCTTCTGAGCAAAATTTCAAGTCTTTCACGCCCAATATAGAATGGGACGCTAAGAACCACAGCGGTTAAGGAGCATCCCTATATAAAACTCAATTTCAATTTTTTCGCATTCAGTTCCAGGTTAGATCCTTGCATTCTCTGCAATACCTTGGTCAGCTTCTCTAGATGATCCTCAAAAGTGCTGCCAATGACGATGATGTCGCCCAAGTACAACAGGCAGGCGTCGGAGGTCAATCCCCTAATCAGGCCCTGAAGTATGCATAAAGAGTGGACATACAAATCTCTCTCTCTCCACATACAGCACACAGTTCATATGCATGCACACAGTGTGGACACACAAAGCTCACACACCCGGTATACAGCTCAAACGTACGCACAAAGAGTGGACACAGAGCACATACACCACTCAGCTCACACGCGCAAATATGAACATACAAAAAACCCACATTTACGCACGCCTTACATACAACATACATATCACACACACGCACAAAGGGTGCACCCACAAATTACACACACACACAAAATACATGTTACACACAGCTCACACACACACATATATCATCGCATACAACACACAGCTCACATGCATGGAGAAAGAGTAAACACACAAATTACACACACACACACACATACAACACACAGCTCTCACGCACGCACAAAGAGTGGACACACATACACACTTACACAGCACATCGGCACACAGCTCACACGTTCGCACACACAGTAAACACAGCTCATACGAACGCACATAGTGGAAACAAAATGTAACACACAACACGTAGCACATATGGCACATAGCTCATATGCACACAGACGCACATAGTGGGCGCACAAAGCACACACACAGCATATGGAGCACGCAGCTGACACGCACGCACGCACAGTGAACATACAAGGAACACACGCAGAACACAGCTAACACGCACGCACACACTGGGGACATACAAAGAACACGAACACGCACAGCAAAACAACACACAACTCACACATAGGCATACAAGATGGACACAGTCAGCACACGCACAACAGATACAGCACACACACACAACAGATATAGCACATACAGCTAACACGCACGCATGCACACACTGTGGACATACAAATAACACGCAGGCACACAGCTGATACAGCACAGAACTCACTCTATGCATACAGAATGTACAAAGTTAACACACGCACAGAGCACACACAGTGGACAAAAAGCACACCAACAGCACATACAGCACACAGTTCACGCACACGCAAACACATAGCGGACAGATAACACACACGGCACTTATAGCACACAGCTCACACCCACACAGCTGACACACAAAGTACATATACACACACACGCACAGCACATACAGTGCACAGCTCACACACACGTCACATACACTACAAAGCTCTCTCTCTCTCTCTCACACACACACAGTACATGTAGCGCACAGCTCACACATCGGCACACTCAGCAGACACAAAGCACGCGTGCACACACATATACTCGTAGCATACAAGTCACATGCACGCACACACAGAGACACACAAAGCACGCATGCACACACATATACTCGTAGCATACAAGTCACATGCACGCACACACAGAGACACACAAAACACCTACACACACATATAGCATACAAGTCACATGCACGTACACACAGACACACACAAAGCACCTGCACACACGCACACTGAACATAGCATACAACTCACACGCACAGACACACAGCAGACACACAAAGCACGCACACACACATACATACATAAAAAGAACATACAGCACACATTTGACATTCACGCACATACAGTGGACACACAAAACACACTCACTCACAGTACACAAGCACCACACACAAAGTACGTTTAGGACACAGTTCACAAGCAGTGGACACCGAAAGCACACACACAGCAAAAACAGCTATGGACAAAGACAGTGGACACGCAATGTACATACTCACAAAGTACATACAGCATACAGCTTACACAAACAAACTCAATCACACAGTGGAGAAACAGATACACACACACTGCGATGAATCAGGATGGCTTCAGCAGGCAATTCGGCATTGGGAACCCATCGTGACCGACGCAGCCGTTTACGATGATTTTTGTCAGGCGCTGGGATCCCCGACAAGTCGAAAAGGACGGACCTAACGCCTGCCGTATGGGACAATTCAAGAAAACGAACCAGAGTTGTAATACCCAATTCAAAAAGACTAAAGAAGGTACTGGACCAAGGGAAAATCTAGACTTGCAAAGAAAAACAACTCCAGCTATTAACTGGCTTTTTATTTTTCTGGATCAGCACTGCCCCATTAACCTAACCACTCAAAGATAAACTGCTCACAATCCATTAAACCAGGTTCAGCAAAAATAATTAAGAATAATGCACTACAGCACAAGGTTTCAAAAAAATCAAACAAGTTTAAATAAGTAACTAACAGATTAAATAAAAAAATAAAGCTGAATAATACTTTCAATAGAAAAGCCTCTATTTAATTTTGAAAACACAATATAATGTATGAAACAAAGTTAAAAAGAATTTATAATAAAATTAGGATCTGAAACGAATGATTTAATAGCAAATGAAACACAAATCCAAAAGATTTAGTAGTAGTTTCAGGGCCTTTTTAAACATCCTTACTTTAATGTAAAAGTAAAAGACTTTATGGAATGAAAAAGCAAGATATTACACAGCAAAGGTCCTTTAAAGTTTAGAAAACGTAAATCACAAATTTGATAAAGCCACAATTATAATGAACTATAAGAAAGAGGATAACAGAACAAAAACAAGAATTCAATGAAAGATTTACGTAAACTCAGACCTTGAAACAACTCGATAGATAATATAACTAAAACTGAAAAATATAAAAATTAACCAACAACAGGAAATAAAACACTTAAAGCCAGGCATCATTCGCTACAAAAACATGCACTACAGAATTGAATTGCTTAGTTACTGGCAACGAGTAAACGCCAGGCAAAGTTTCACTTAGGAACAGATAGCAGGCAGCCAAATGAGCAATAATTCAAGTACCCAAAAAGACAAATGGTCAAAGACAAAATTGTTACATAG
Source organism: Deroplatys truncata (assembly GCA_030765065.1). Taxonomy (NCBI): domain Eukaryota; kingdom Metazoa; phylum Arthropoda; class Insecta; order Mantodea; family Mantidae; genus Deroplatys; species Deroplatys truncata. Next base: position 537,563,820 of record CM060990.1, read on the forward strand.
AACGTGAAAATTACATTCACACAACCAAGTGAAATTTAGAAAAGTAGCTTTGTAAAGTAGGGCTGTACTATAGTGCAAGTGTTAATGTCACTTCAAGATTATTCTCACTTTCAAATGGGGCAAAAATTTACGTATTGCCGGTAAAGGGTATTAACGTAACTTGATCCGCAGGTTAACTAATAGCAAATGCAACACATAGCCTTTGGTTTAGTAAGCTTCGAAGCTTCATTAACTGTGATTTCTAAGCCAAAAATATGTATTGGGATTTTGTCAGTATGGTAAATTTTACAGATTGAGGAAATATATATATATATAGAATGGAATCAACACTATGATGAACTCTGAAAACTTAACAGATTACATTTTAACTTTCAATCAAAAGCTCTAATAACAATTAAGATGCTATAAAGCTAAAAGCATTAACTATATAACTTTTAAAACAAACGAACACGAACAAGATATGGACCAAAATTATTCTGTATATTAAACCTGAGCAACAGTCACTTATGATAGCCCTGGGACAATGTCTGAATACTGCTAACTTGCATTGACTTTAATACAAAAGAAAATGAAAATCAGCTGCTCAACAGTTCTTACCTCCACTTCGCTGGGGTAGAAAAAGTTACCACAGCGACCAAAAGTTTGAAAGGTAACAAAAGCATTTACTAATATTGCATGAATCATAAAGGTATATCACACAAAGCTTCTCAAACTTTACAAACACGAGGAAAATCTTTTATAAATGCAGCCATCCCACTCCCTCCGAGGAGGAATCGCACGTCCCGTCTCGCTCGTAGTACTGCCGTGCCAAGACTGCCACGAGAGCCGGTACCGACCAGCATCCATACCACCGAGCGAGCCACGCCCAAAATCCAAAGAGGACGGCAGGCGAGAGAGATCGGAAGTCAGTGGCCACCGAGATTATAAAACAAAGGCACGACACAAGTGACTGGCAGTAAAAATATCACAGTTACATAGTTACAAAATCACAATCAGCACAATGGCCCCCATAATACAGGCACTTGCGGAGAAAATCTAAAGAAAGGATGGTAGAAAAGGGAAATCGGGGGACAAAAGAATACAAGGAATACACTCGACAGGATTTGATAGACTGTAGTTTACCATGCAGAAACCCCCGCACAATGTTCACGCAGGACACAGTAGTAAACACTAATCACTTGAACGGAGAATATTAGCGAGGAATGTGGCGGACGATGAACGGCACCCGCAGAAACAACCGGGCAGCCAGCCAGGTACAAGTAGAGAGAACCCACAAATGCTTAATATAAACTGGTAACAAGATGTTCAGGTTGAATTAAAAAAAAGTATTTGTGTAAGCGGATGCTGCTACACCAAGAAGCTGCAAGCATGGTTGCCTTTTGTCCACAAACCAGTATGCCCAAAAGTGGAAACAAATACCACTGCCGCTATGGACTAGGCCGGGCCAACATGCACATAAGCTGGAAGGTTCCGGAAACAGAGGCACGGGCACAGTCACATCACAACAGCACACCGGCATCCAATCAGTAAATCCCACGTAGGTACGCCCGGCTGGACAGTTGAAAGCAGCAGGGGAATCCATGAAGCAGCACCACCAAATGATCCCGCAGACAGATGAAACTAGGGGGTCTGCATTAATGGCATAAGGGAATAATGCGGAAAGCGAAGGAAAGAAAGTTGCAAGGAGTATACATGTCTGAAACAAAAGCAAGCAGACAGCAGAGGGGGCACAACAAACACGTAAATACCTACAACCTAAATATAAATAGCTGAATAAAATACGAGAACAAAATTCATATCAAGTTTGATTTCTAATGTGATTCGATTTCTAACGTTAGTAATTAAAAATTACCTATATAGATACATATACATATGCAATTACAAATTTAAACAACGCTAAGTAAATATATGATACGAAGGAATGATAATTACAAAATGTATATAATGTGACAAATAACTCAGGAAGAAACCTAAGATGATAAACACTTGCCATACCACTAAACATGACAATAACTGGGAATGACAAGTGGGCAGAACCAGCACGCACAGAGCGATGGGAGTGGATGGCAAAAGTTTATAAGAAACAGCATAAACACAATTTAATAGCATACCCCCAAAATTGACAAAAAGAAGTATAAAAACAACAATAAACGCGGCTACAAATTTGAACCAACCCGATTCTGGTAAAGGTAGGAACCGTCAAACAGCTCACAAATGCCAGTAAAAAGAAAAATGAGAGATATCTAAGGTAAAAACGCAAGAAGAGGCAAAACTAATACTTGCGCAACACCATCAAAGGTAATACTGTATACTAACAACCCTCAAGGCTTTCGTAAGTAACTTAGCATAAAGGTATTATCATAACCTCGAGAACATTAATAGAACAAGCCCACACCAAAAGCTTACACATTAAAAATAAAGCCATTAAATTGTCTACCCTTGTTGATGCGAAAGAATGCCAGACAAATTTAAATGCAGCCATTCAAACTGGACAAAAGAAACTGAACTACTCAAATCTAATAAGGCAACCGGAGGATATTTCTCAAGAGGAACCTATACTAAAGGTTTACCAGAAAATGGAAAACCACAAATACGATGAGAAAGACAAATCGTCGCCGGAACTTTCTGGCGCCATAATGGTTTAGGCTGTCGCATATATTTAGAAAAACGAGAGGACGCACGATCTAATACCCTTGTACTAGTACAATTACGTCTAATATGACCCGCTTGGCAGCACTTAAACACTAGTTGGAGCACCATCTACCGAAACTGGGACCGCAGCAGACGATGTAGTCGTTGGCAAAGACAGATTATTACATGACGGGTGACACTGGGTTGCTGCCAGCCTTTGCCTATCAATTAACATAGTTTCGTTTAGCTTCGGAATTACTGCCTCCAACCCCAGAAAATTTGTTGGGCGAGAACCGAAGGCCAATGCTGACCTCACCACAGGATTAAGTCCAGACAGAATGACGTCACAAATCTCGGCTTCACTGTCAGGAAGCACCAACACCAGAGCAATTTCCTTAACACGGGTAAGATATTCAGTAAAGGGCTCTGTTAAACCTTGAGGACGAAGATATATATCCAGAATAATCCTCGCGAATTCTCTGCGCGGAATGAACGTATCTAATAAAGCTAAATGGAAACTAGTTACCGGTTCGGGTAAAGTAGAACACCGCATTAACAAACTCAAAACTACGCCAGATATCTTTCCAGACAAAATTTCTAACACCTGATTAGCAAATACCGATTTGCGTTTGGCCATTAACGTAAGTCGAGCCAAAAAATACAAAAACTGCAAAGCTGTTTGTACATCAACAATTTCAACCAACTGCATACTCTCAACAAATTCTGCAGTGGATGGACAAGTCTAAGTGGCCGAAATGCTGAAACCGAAGGTAAAGTCTGAACGGACTCTGCAACTTTCTGAGGATCCAAAGGGGAAGCAAAACCATCCTCCTGACTAGCGACGAAATTATCTTCAACTTTACGAGCTAATGTCGAAAAGTGTTTTCTTAACGTGTGCAAAGGTGAAAACGACGATAAAGCAGGGCATCTCTCAATTAAATAGTGTAAATAAAATAGATAATGTCGAAGCCTGACTTGCAAACGGAGCAATTGAGCTCTAGACGGAACGGCATGACGCTCCAAATCAAATTATCTTGTATTTCCGTTAACGCAAGCGAACAAGTAGACTCACACTTGGTAACAATGGAATGATCAGTAGCTACAGTAACTAGCGGTGCATCCTTAATCTGTCCAACATGGCGGAACCTCAGTAGGGGGTGAACAATGACGCCCACGCACAACTATCTCCACCCATAATTCACCTTTCCTCAACTTATCCACATTGATGATGGGAACTGAAATTTTCATACAACTAATGCTGAAAAAAAAATAAATCCTAAATTAAGGGCGACAACCAAGATACAAGCTCCAAATCGAGTCCCAAAGAAATCTACACAAGACAAACCCGACAAAATTAACTAAACCACGCTCTGCTGCCAATCTCGTGCGATGAATCAGGATGGCTTCAGCATCAATTCCGCATGGGGAACCCACCGTGACCGACGCAGCCGCTTACGATGATTTTTGTCAGGAGCTGGGATCCCCGACAAGTCGAAAAGGACGGACCTAACGACTGCCGTATGGGACAATTCAAGAAAACGAACCAGAGTTGTAATACCCAATTCAAAAAGACAAAAGAAGGTACTGAACCAAGAGAAAATCTAGACATGCAAAGAAAAACAACTGTAGCTATTAACCGTCTTTTTATTTTTCTGGATCAGCACTGCCCCATTAACCTATCTACTCACAGATAAACTGCTCACAATCCATTACACCAGGTTGAACAAAAACAATTAAGAATAATGCACTACAACACAAGGTTTCAAAAGAATCAAACAAGTTTAAATAAGCAATTAGCAGATTAAATAAAAAAAATAAAGCCGAATAATACTTTCAATAGAAAGGCCAATATTTAATTTTGAAAACACAATATAATGTATGAAACAAAGTTAACGAGAATTTATAATAAAGTTACGATCTGAAACAAATGATTTAATAGCAAATGAAACACAAATTCAAAAGATTTAATAGTAGTTTCAAGGCCTTTTTAAACATCCTTAATTTATTGTAAAAGTAAAAGACTTTGTGGAATGAAAAAGCACGATATTACACAGCAAAGATACTTTGAAGTTTAGAAAACGTAAATCACAAACTTGATAAAGCCACAATTATAATGAACTATAAGATAGAGGATAACAGAACAAAAACAAGAATTCAATGAAAGATTTACGTAAACTCAGACCCTGAAACAACTCGATAGATAATATAACTAAAACTGCAAAATATAAAAATTAACCACCAACAGGAAATAAAACACTTAAAGCCAGGCATCATTCATTACAAAAACATACACTACAGAACTAAATTGCTTAATTACTGGCAACGAGTAAACGCCAGGCAAAGTTTCACTCAGGAACAGCTAGCAGGCAGCCAAATGGGCAATAATTCAAGTGCCCAAAAAGACAAATGGTCAAAGACAAAATTGTTACATAGAACGTGAAAATTACATTCACACAACTAAGAGAAATTTAGAAAAGTAGCTTTGTAAAGTAGGGCTGTACTATACTGCAAGTGTTAATGTCACTTCAAGATTATTCTCACTTTCAAATGGGGCAAAAATGTACGTATTGCCTAGTAAAGGGTATTAATGTAACTTGATCCGCAGGTTAACTGATAGCAAATGTAACACATAGCCTTTGGTTTAGTAAGCTTCGAAGCTTCATTAACTGTGATTTCTAAGCCACAAATATGTATTGGGATTTTGTCAGCAAGGTAAATTTTACAGATTGAGGAAATATATATATATATATATATATATATATATATATATATATAGAATGGAATCAACACTATGATGAACTCTGAAAACTTAACACATTACATTCCAACTTTCAATCCAAGGCTTTAATAACATTCAAAGTGCTATAAAGCTAAAAGCGTTAACTATATAACTTTTAAAACAAACGAACACGAACAAGATATGGACCAAAATTGTTCTGTATATTAAACCTGAGCAACAGTCACTTATGATAGCCCTGGGACAATGTCTGAATACTACTAACTCGCATTGACTTTAATACAAAAGAAATTGAAAATGAGCTGATTAACAGTTCTTACCTTCACATTCGCTGGGGTAGAAAAAGTTACCACAGCGACCAAACTTTTGAAAGGTAACAAAAGCATTTACTAATTTTGCATCAACCATAAAGGTATATCACACAAAGCTTCTCAAGCTTTACAAACCCGAGGAAAAATCTTTTAGAAATGCAGCCATCTAACTCCCACCGAGGAGGCATCGCACATCCCATCTCGCTCGTAGTACTCCCGTGTCAAGACTGCCACGAGAGCCGGCACCGAGCGAGCCAGGTCCAAAATCCAAAGAGGACGGCAGGCGAGAGAGGGCGGGAGTCTGTGGACACCGAGATTATAAAACAAAGGCACGACGCAAGTGACTGGCAGTACAAAATATCACAGTTACATAGTTACAAAAATCACAATCAGCACAATACACACACACACATCATATACAGCATATATACAACGGGCTCACACACACGCCCACACAGTGGACACGCAAACACACAAACATAGCACATACAACACACAGCTCATATTCACTCAAGACAGTGGACACACAAAGCATAGACAACACAAACATAGCACACACAGGACATACAGCTCCTTCCAACGCATACACAGTGAACACACAAAGTAGATACACACATAGTTGTTAGAGCACAGCACACACGCACGCACAAACACACGCGGGATACTCTAGCATACACACATCCAGCACATATACTACATAGTTCACATGCACGCACGCACACACCGTGGACACAAAAGAACACACAGCACATATAAATCACAGCTCACACGCACGCCTACAGAGTGGACATCAAAACACATATATATTCACATCACATACAACACATATAGCAGCAGCTCTCACGCACACACACAGTCAGCAAACTCATGAGGCACACGGCACAAATAGCAAACAGCTCACACGCACTAGCACACGCGCAAAAAACTTATATCGCACACAGCTCACATGCACAAACGCGCACACACAACGGACATAAAAAGTACATACAGCACACTGCTCACACAGCAGACACACAAAGTATACACGACGCACAGCACATATAACCCAAAGCTCACACGCACGCACACAGACCCACACGGCACTTGCAACTCATATAGCATGCTGCTCACACGCAACACACAGTGCACACACATACACTACACACGGCTCACACTAGCAGAACACACATAGCGGACACACAAAGGCGTGCACACACAGCACATATCTCATATAAATGTGTGTGTGTCCTCCAGAATTACATTGTTTTTAATTTGTAATGTGAGAATTCCTATTCTACTCCTATCTAGGTATTGTATCCTGCACCTTTTCCCGTTCTGCTGTCGGCTTATTACTAGTAAGTTTTATTTACGGTCGTTTTAACCTTCCTAGGTTTTATCACAACCTTTTATGTACAGTTGTTTACATTATCTGATTACAGTATAATACTTACACATTATATATACATTCAGGTTACAATTTGGTTAAATGTATTGATATATATTAATTAATTTAAGAAAAATAATTACTTTCTGGATGAAATTTGCACCATTGAGTGCTGCAGAAATACTTCTGGGCATACCAACCTGACTACATTGATTTTCAAATTTTGGACATGTTAGTATAATATGTAATACTGTCAATACTGTTTTACATGTTTCACAAACTGGTGGAGAGCTTCTATTTAACAAATAAGAGTGTGTCAGTTTAGTATGCCCAATTTGTAGTCGGGATATTACAATTTGGTTTCGCCGCTGTGGCTGTCTTATTGGATATTCTTGAGTTGAAGTTCCACGTACATCATGAAGTTTACTTGTAGAGTTGTCCATCCAGTTGGTCAGCCATTCTTTGTGTATTTTCTTCTTAAAGTGTGTGACTGCATATTGGAAAGGTATTTTGATATCAGTATCTTGTGTTGGTACTTCTGTAGCTTGTTTTGCTGCATTATCGGCTCTTTCATTACCGGGTATGTTTTTATGTGATGGTATCCACATGAAATTGAGTGACCTTTCTAAGTTATAAAGGATGGTAACAAGATTGTGTATTTCGTTTATAATACTATTGGTAGAGAACGTGTCTTGTACTGCGTTTAAGGCTGATAGAGTCAGTGATAATAATGTAAGAGTCACTATATGCAGTTTCCAGAGCGTATTCTAGAGAACGAGGATGATAATTTGTATTGGAGGATGATATCCCCATATATTACAGCACGTCCATTGCCTTTTTCAGTTTTAGAATCATCCGTATAGCTGCAGAGTTTGGATGTGTATTTTTCTAGCTTTTCTTTAAATAACTGCTGGTAGATTAGTTGGTTGCTATTTATCTCATTATGCTTGCTTAAAAATCTATATCAATGGGAGGTATTTTCTTCCTCCAGGGTAAATGATCCGACTGTAGTTGCCTTGAGAGGATATTAGGAATTGTGGTGTTCATTTCTTTGAGATATCTGTTTATTCTGATTTGAAATGGCATTGAATGTGATTGTTGTGTGGGCAAACTATCACAAAGATTTGAGAAAATCAGTGGGTACATTCTAGATTTCGGTGTTGCTGCTATTTTGAGATAGTAGGTAATGTTTAATTGTTTAATACGGTATTGCAATGGAGTTTCATTGGCTTCTATTAATATGCTATCTACAGCACTAGTGTGATAAGCACCTTTTGCAATCCGAATAGTTGAAGTCTGTATTGAACTCAGTAATTTTATAATTGATGGCTTGGCACTACTTATATTGTGGAACCATATTCGTTTTTAGGGCGTATAAAGGCTTTATAAGTGCACATTAGGACATGGTAGTCGGCTCCCCAATTCTGTGGTGCTAGTACTTTTAAGATGTTCAGCCTTCTTTGAAAATTATTTTTAAAACTTTTCAAATAGGGCCGCCATGTTAATTTATTGTCAAACAAATCTCCGAGTATCCTCATAGTTTCTACAATAGTATTTTTTGTTTTTTGTTAGTTTTGTTTTTTACATGTAGTTCCGGATTAAATTTATATCGATTTCTAGAGAATAAAATACCTTTTGTTTTGCACGAAGAAATTTTAAAACCAGTTTCAGTGCACTATTGTTGTATACTCTGAAACGAGTCCTGTAAACATTCTTGGGCAGTTGTGGTTCGTCCTTTATAATAGATGATTAGATAATTTTCAATGATGCAGTAATTTGTATCACAAATTATTTAAATGTCAAGAGTGATTGTAGTGTGAATATGCATTATTGTGTGACATTGATTTGAGATGTTTGATGATTGTAAGCATTGTCGAGGAATGGGTTTATACGGCCTTACTGAAACTGACAATAATAGCGTGCAATAATGTAGCGAGGGTGTGAACTGTTTATCATTATTAGAGACGAGCAAATGACGTAATATTGGCGCGTTTTTCTTAGGAATTTGCTGGAACATTTTCCCTAGAGAATATGTGTTCATAATTTTCATTGGATATAAATATAGACGCTAATGTTGGCGCGTTTTATTAACCAATAGCAGCTCAGTTATAATCTTTAGGCATATCGGGGTGTAGGAGTATAAAAAGGGCTAGGTCAGAGTCAAATTCGTTCAGTCTATCGGAAACATTTGTACATTACACGTCGTCTTCAGTCCATCGGAAACATTTGTGCATTACACGTCGTCCCCAGTCCATCGGAAACATTTGTGCATTACACGTCGCTGAGTTCAATGAAAGCAGTCATGGTGAATACCGAGCATAGTTTATCGATTTGCAGGTTACGCGTAGCAAAGTTATAAAAAAATCTCTCGTGTTGTAAGTTAATTACACAAAAAGTTTAAGTACGTTAATTAATAAGGGACAGTAAAGAAGTTATTATAACAGTTTCAGTTTGGCGAGTGTCAAGATTAATATGTGAAAGTGCATAATGTGTTACGACAATAAAAGTATAAAACAAATTCTTTTATCGGTGTTATCTTTGGATAAAAGACTCCTTTCCGTTTACACACCTGTATAGGATAAGTGCTCGACCAAAAGGATCATAGCTAGCCGGAGGACAGTGAACCCAAAATTAAATAAAATAACAGGCGCTCAGTAACAGATAACACGAAGTGACCGCGATAAATTGTATTCAATACGTGCGGCAGATAAACAGTAGCATTCTTTCAAACCTAACAAAGAATCACGTTACAAATTGGCTCACAAACGAGGAGCTTTCAAACTTAAATAAACTTTATACCGTCACAAATTGGCTCCCAAACGTGGGGCTCAATAAATAAATAAACATAAAACCGCCGCATCAAATAAATTTGCTTTGACTGGTGTTTTTATTCGTGATACAATTCTATTGATAGCTATTAGGAAGAGGGTTACACTAATAACTGAGCCATGTGGTACGCCATTAATTAAAGAAATAATTTTTGAAAGGGTCCCATTAACTCTTACTTGGCCTCTGCGATCTTTCGGGAAGTTGTAAATAAAACTGAGCATATCTCCCGATATTTGTTGTTTTTGTAATTCTTTTGTAACATGCCCGTCGTACCATGTCATACACCTTATGTATATCTAAGCTAATAGTATTACGGTTGGTTTTGGTGGAAGGCTTCCAGTATTTCTGTTTGTAGGGGTACCAGACTATTATTTACGGAGTGAAATTTTCTAAATCCACTTTGAATTGCAGTGAAAAAGTTTCTTTTCTTCAAGTGTCCACCTTAAACGTCTATTGGTTATTTTTTCCATTGACTTGCACATTTTACATGTTAACGCAATAGGTCTGTAGTTTTCAGCTAATAGGAGATCTTTGTTTGCCTTAGGGATTGGAATTATTAAGCTTTCGCGCCACTGGTTGGAAAATGTTTTTTTAGTCCATATGTAGTTAAATATTACATTTAAATATTTTAATGCCACAAGGAGGAGCCGTTGTAGGAGTGCATATGGAATGTTATCTGGTCCAGGGCTAGTATTCTTGCAGTGATATAAGGTATCTTGTATCTCTTGCAATAGAATTCCATCATTATAGTTTTCCGAATTACTTTGAAAAATGTCTTGGTTTAGGTCAGGTAAGGTTTTAAACAATTTTTGTCACTGCATATTTCTGTAAATGCTTCTGCAATGGCGTTGGCTATATCCTGTGGTTTAGTGAGAATGTCACTCTTGTTGCAGTTATATAATGTGTTGATCTGAGTGAAACTTTTAGTGCCTCTTAGTTTTTTATGCCATTCCATATCTTTTGAGCTGGAGTTTGATGGTTGAGTGATGATAGAAATTTTATCCAAGAGGACCTTTTGCTTTCCTTTAGCGTACGGCGAGCTACAGCGCGTAGCCTTTGGAAAGATAATTTGTTTTCAGAATTAGGGTGACGTTTGTATTTGAAATAGGATTTGTTTTTGTTTTTAATTGCATGTTTACAGGTTTCATTCCACCAAAGAATAGCTTTTGTGTTATTATTGTTTAAGTTTATAGTTGGGATGCTTAGTTTTGCACAATTCAGTATAACATCAGTAAATTCAGCAACTAGTTCATTTACAGAAAGTTTTTCAAGTCTTCCAGGAGGGGTTAAGTTGTTAATTTCTTCAGAACTGTCTTTTTTGAAGCTTTTCCAATCTGCACGGTGGGTATTCCATTTAACTGGTAGAGTAACGTGTCTTGATAATGTAATAGGTGAGTGTAGTAAAATTGGGAAATGGTCACTGCCTAACAGTGTATCATATGCAGTCCAAGTAAAGATGAAGCAAGGCATGAGGAGCAAACAGTAAGATCTATGTTACTAGATGTTCCATGATCTATATCAAAGCGTGTAGGTTTATTAGAATTTAGTAATATCAGATCATGATCTTGTAGATTCTATTATCTTGCCTCTTAGATCACTATGATTACTGCCCCGTAGTATATTGTGTGAGTTGAAGTCTCCTAATGTTAAAAACGGCTTAGGTAATTGTTGTATTAGTGCTGTTGACTCTTCTATATTCAGAATTTTGTTGTTAGGAAGATAAACATTACAAATGCACATAGTTTTAGGTGTCAATACTTTCATCGCTACTGCTTCTAATGGAGTTTCAAATGGCAATTCTAATGTGGAACATAATCGTGAATGTACATAGCTACTCCTCCATTTGCATGTAAGGCTGACGCCCGGCTTATGTAATATGCTGTATATTGTTTAATGTGGGCTACATACTAATCATTAAAGTTCGTTTCTTGTAGACATAAGCTTTGGGGTTGGTGTTTATTAATTGTATGTTGCAAATATTCATGTTGCGGACGGAAACCGTTTATGTTGCATTGGAAAAGAAATGATCCCATTACAAGAAGAGCAAGTGATTTCATCACCTTATTCTAAGTCATTTCAGTTATGTTTTCATGGTGAAGGGCCATCAAAAGTTTCTTTTTGATCTTTAAGCTCCTGTTCTTGATGCTTCTTTCTTGGTAATAAGGGTACAATTTCTTAAGTGTGTCAATTAACCCTTTAATGTCGCTGGTGTATGTCCTAATAACGGGAATGACATCTGTCACACCCCATGTGTTTTCAAATAAACTCTTAAGCTGTAGAAAATTTAATACAAAATCGGTAGGAGATGTTTCCATTATGTTTTTCACACGAAGCATCAGATCATCTTTGGATTGATGATTCCATGATCTCTTGGATTTCTTTCTTGGTTATTTTCTATCTTCCGTGGGTTGTGATTCGTCTTCACTGTTGTCCTCTTGTGTGTTTGAGGAGACATCCGACCAGGAAGCAAGGTCTGCTTTATTGTCACTGACATTATATTCTTCAGATGCCAGTGGTCTTTTGGGTCTGATTGTAGAGATTACGGACACTTTGTTTGATTGTAGTGTTATGGAGGTTGTAATTATCGGGGTTTCTTCTAAATCATTATTGTTCTCCGTATGTGTAACGGTTTGTGGAGAAGTGAAATCAGGTTAGAGACCTGAAGTACCTGTTTCGATTCTATTAGGCACTTTGTTGTCTTTTGTACTTGTGGTTGATAAATTTGTGTTCATTGTTAGTTTAGGGAAGTCTTCTTTTGTTGGTGCATGGGCTTGTTTTGTTTGACATAATGTACTATTTTCTGCAGGGTTGGAGTCACATGTAGTACATTACCTTGCTAAATGTCCCTCTGCTTTGCAAATAAAGCATACCGGTGTATGGGATGACACATAGATCCATTAGGTCGTACCATCGTATGTTACCTGAAAGGATTCTGGGAGTAATAACAAGTTCTCTGGTGCAATATATAGTTGTCGAAAACTAAGGATATATGTGAATCCTTTCATAGGAGTGCCTGCTTTAGTGCATTATATGGATGACCTTGGGGTTATACCCAACCGGAGTAGTTGATCTTCAATTACGGATTTCGGTATGACAGGGCATGCATTGGATAGTATTATACGCTTGTTAGCAGTGATAAGAGGTCTTAATGTAAGCATTTTATCAACAATGTTTATTGTAGGGTGTTTTAGACAGAGCTCTTGTGCTATACCTTTACTTGACAAGAACATGCATACTCGTGAATTCGATATTTGCGAGACATAGCGTATGTTGGTAGAATCTGTGAGTTTTCCTACTGTTAATATGTAGTCCTTTATGGGGATGCCTTCATGTGCATCAATTACAATTCCTTGGCCCTTGTTAGGGGTAGTTTGTGCTACTGAGGCATAACTTAACTGTGTGTTGTTCTCGTTTAGGTTAGTTCTTTGGGAGTTTGTTGTGTTATGAGGGCTCCTGTACTCAGCAGTCCTCATTTTTTTAGATTATTGCAGTTAACCTCAATTGAGGTTACTGGGTATTACACGAATTATCTCAATTTTAAGTTACTCGCGAAGCATATATATTATATTAACGCTTACCTCAGTATGCTTTCTTCTTCAGTAGGAATTCTGTGTTAATTGCAAGCTAAATACTATTTACTCGCAGAATTAATTGCTTGATTTCACAGTACATACATATCTTGTGATGGCCTACCCGATCGTCTACTAGTAATTAACTGATAACGTGTCTGCAAACAACCGCCTGTAGTATAACGCAAGTGTATAACCAATTAGTATTATGGAAAATTGTAAAATTCCCAGAAGGAAGTAAATTGCACACTTTACCATTAACTTCACTGATTGATCGAGAAATGGACCTCCTACAAATTGCACCGATTGTGAGTATTAGACAACTGCTGTTTGCATAGACTGTACTCTGACTTAAAAATGTATATATTTTCTTAATTTACAAGCGCATTATCATGTAACACTTGTTAAATGCTGCTATTCTACCTAAAACACTTTCTGGATTGCAGTGCGGTAAGAGGTTCTTTTAATGTACATGAATTGATTAATTTTTTAACTTGATATGCGTAAATTAGTTTCTGAATGTACATTGTTTCCTTAATGGAATGTGAATGTTTCCTCCGTGTATTTTGTTGATGTTATTGGTTTTTATATAAATCTCGAGCTGAACAATGCTTAAGCGGTCCTCTTATCGATTGATAAGGGTTGAAACAAGAGTTAAATGCGGAAAGAAAAGAGTCGCACTCATTGGTTGTCCGATCGGTAGCTGCAGACTGCCCTGCTCCTGTATACTTGGTGGAAATCGCTTACTCTGCTGGATGAAAAGTAAGTTTCTCTACGGACTCATTTTAAGATTGTATAAACATCAGATCATGTAAAAATGTATCGCTCATTTAATTCAGCTCTAAATAAAGCAGTTCAAATGCAAAATGTAAGCACAGTCCGGTAAAAAAAGCTCTTTCCTTTTATATTCACATGCGAAGGTTACATGAAATCTGGACATAATAACTCCAGCTCTTGCCCACACGGTCATAGGAGTAACATATATACCGATTTCGAGATTTGAAATTCCTTTATCGGGGTCATCTTTTGTATTGAAATTATCCTCGTTTTGTCAAAATAAGACAAAATATATATTTTTCATAAGAAGCTTTACTTTTACCAAGATTGTCTTTGTCGGTGAGTAACACAAAATCTTCTCTTTTATTAATTACAACACTTGGAGTAAGAATCAGTAATGAACTTCGTTACGATTGCTCGGTACTTACGAATAAATTTTCCTATGTTAGTTTTCCTTTGAGTTAAGTCGCTATAAGCTCACAGTTTTACATATCACCCACACTTTATCTTGGTTATGAGAAAACTCGCCTGATCTGCTACTCTATACGCTGTTGAAAATATGCATCTCCACTTCACTTCACTAGAATTAAGTTCACAATCTTTGTAAGATTGAAAGTAACCGCTCCCTGGTAGCTGTGCCTAAGTACACACATTGCGACTGTCAGAATGGAACTAATAACACCAGCTAAGCTGTGGGACGATTCACTAGTTTTAATGGCAGCAATACCACCGCACCAGCTTAGTAGCTTTAAATGTTAGCACCAGACTGTTTAGTTACTTTGTAATTAATATCACATAAAATATCCACATATCAACTTCATTATAATGCATAAATAGTAAAACGTACTGTTTTATAACTTTGAATATAGATTAAACTCTAATTTTCTCCAAAGCATAATAAATTACAGAGCACAATTTGCAACAGTCAGTGCAACTTGTTACACATAAAGCACATGCAGTTTACACACTGAAATTAACTCTGTAGTGCAGCTTACTATCGTCAGGGTTACAGTTCAGAGAAATATAGAGAGCCCAATTAGTTTTCCTCATATTGGGCTCCCGGGAGTCTTTATGATGCGAAGCAGAGGATGTTGTAAGCAGAACAACGGAAAGGTGTATTAGTTTTTCTGAAGAAAAGGTGCAACAACTGGCACGATGAATCTTTCCGAAAATATTCCGGTCATAAACCTGTTGTCCTGGATTATCCCGAAGAATGCTACTGTGTAAGGAAGCATCAGGAATAATCATTATCTGGAGAAGAAAGATTTTATAGAATGGACTATAAAACTTAGAAACCTTTAAGGAAGAAATGAGAAGATGTTATGGAAATATCAGAAAATAGATGAGAGAACAGTGTGAGAATAAGTTTAGTAAGTTTTATTTCCATAATATCATTGTAATGGTGTACCACTGGACCGCGTGCGAGATAAAAGTGGCATCAATGAGGTGTGAGAATGATTAATTCATAATGGCGTGACGAAAAGATAAACAATTAGATTTAACGGTAGTTAAACTGCACATGTCATATAATGGACTGATAACGAAATGGAGGACAGCCATCACACAACAAAACAGATTATCGAGAAGGAGAACGGAACCTGCTTAGACACAATGAGTGACTGGAACGCCGTAGTCGGGGAGAAATCAACGGTTGGAAAATGTGAATTGGGAAATAGAAATGAGATAGGAGAATCCTTGGTGAGCTTTTATTACAGAAACTCGGTGATGGTTGGAAGTATACCACAATTTAGGTCAACATGCTCACTGGACAAAAGATGGTACCGGCTACCAGCTGTACAGCGTAAACACATGCAAAAATGGAAGAATTACAGCAGCGTTTTCTAAAAAGTACTATCATAGATTTTCGAAATAGGAGTTCTGTTCTTCGCCACTTAGACATGCTAACTCAGTTCCAAGTAGCAACATTTCTGTAGCTCTTTACACGTTGATAGCTGCATGATTCTGTAGCGTTGTATGTATGGTTGCGATTCTAGTGCTGGGGGAAAAATCTACCTTTTCAGCTAGTTCTATTCTTCAATCGCCCAAATGATCTTAAACTTGGATTCTTAAAACAGTTACGAATAAAGACATCTACAATAACCGAGGTGTATTCAAAGATTTTATTACATCACTATTTAATAAATCATGGTGCCTTATCTCTCTTGAAGAAAACGTTTTTCATGTGAGGAAATGGCCTCAAGAATTATTTTATACGATACAGATTTCCGTCATTGCTCCAGACGCACTTCAGCCTCAAGAACTGTGCTTTCTGTAATGGATCATAACGGTAACATCAGGGTTGCGTCTTCAGTTCTCTAAGTCTACATAAAAATTTGTATAAAAATATGCTTATATAGCAAAGTTCAGTGCCTGAAGCGAAGATAGTGAAAAATAATACTCTGGAATTAGTTTGACTAAATTTTCCGAGAGCACGAAGATCCATACTGAACCAAGCTACTTCAAAACATAGCTATACTATAGTTATATAGAAATGGTTATTTCCTCCCGTCTCTGGTTGTCGACAGATGTCGAAATTCAATTAATGAAAATAATAAGAAGAAGAAACCTTAGCATGCAGAATATGTTTTCCTGCAACTAGATGTATCTGTTGCCAGATAACATTAATAACTTATTTACTTCTAGACGTCTCTCGCAAAGTTTAGAGTTCGTAGACCCCAAGATACCTGGTAAATGCCGGTGAGGTACTCCAAACTTAGGCCTAGTATGTTTCCTTCCCAGGTCTTCTTTCCCAATTATCATTTTATTTCACATATCATCAGTGTCCACCGCCTATGGTGACGTGTGCAGTAAGAACGGGCGTTAAACATCTATTTAAAAAAAAACGAAGGGATAATAACAGATTATACTAATACCCGCAACGATATGGAAGGTAATAGCAATGAACAAGGGAAAAATTTCACTAACAATAGCACGCGGGTAGGTGTAGAAAATGGAGATAGCGAAACATTAGAAAACCAAGTTACCGGATCACTTAACACCAGTGAAATGCTGCAACAAATGTTGGCTCAATTGAGCCTCCTAAACACTAAAATAACAGAACAAGAACAAACACTTGAGCAAACACTAAAACAACAATTGTCCACCCAGGAACAAACATTGCAGCAGCAGATATCCTCGCAATTAGGCATCCAACAGAAGGAAATCAGTCAGGGCTTAGAAAATAAAATACAGGGCGTCATGTTAGAAATTAGGGCAAGTCAAAATGTAATCCAAGAGGATGTGGAATATATAAGAAACGAATTAAAAGCAACACAGAATAGTGTAGAGGTAGTAAGGAAGGAACTTGGCGTGGAAATAGACGCCATCAAGGCGCAACAAATTGTAAGTAATGAAAACTTAATATGTACAATTAGTGATAAGGCAAGGGAAGAAGCAATGGCAGTCTGTGTAGCATTACAGAATAAGCAACAGGCACTTGAAGCAGGAGTAAATGATGAAATTAACAAAATAAGGGAGACCATAGAGGCACAGAGTAGCTCGCAGATAAGCGAGATCGTTAAATTAAGGGAGGAAATGACACAGACCGTCAATGCTCGCAGGGACGCGCTAGAAGAAATCGAACCGCGATCCCAAGGAGCCACGGATGCGCGAATTACCTCTCAGGTTTCCGCGCTTTCGTCGTTCCAGTGTAACAACCCGAGTAGCGAACCGAGGTCGAACGAACCTGCCTGCATTCGTTCGGCCTCACCGCACACGGCAAGTGAAATGTGAAGCACCGTAGGGCCCCTGCAACAATGCAATATATCCTTACAATTTTTTAATGAACTGCCAATCCCCAAGTTCAACAGTGAATTCGACAATGCGAAACAATTCATTAACGACCTCGAATCTTATTTCGCGCTTAGGGGAATTCCCGAACGTTTCAAAATGGTAATTATAAAAAGGAGCTTGATAGGCCCGTCCCTGAGTTGGTTTCGATTGACGGTGGGCGAGCATGCACAATATGAACATTTTAGGTCTGCATTTTTAGAAAAATATTGGAGCGGCGTTGCACAATACCGGGTGCGCGCAGAAATAAATAATGGCCGATACAGGGAAGATAAGCGTGAGTCGATGGTTGACTACTTCTTGCGACTCGGCCAATTAAGTCAACTCCTGGACCCACCGATGCCCGAAGGTGAATTCGTATCCCTCCTGGCACGACATTTCCCAGATGTTATACGTCATCACCTAGTGGTAGCACGTCCGAGGACGCTGAGCGAAGCCCTAGAACTACTTACCGCTCTGCAGGGGTACGGAACGCGGGAAGAAGATAGGCCAAGTGATAGGCCCAAAATCAGGACTGAAGGTAGACACGTTGATCAGATACATTCGCATCGTAATGATGGGACGAGGGCACAAGGTGCGTTGAACAACTATTCCACAGTCCGAAAGCGTTATCAAAAGCCATTTACAAGAAATCGGGAGAGAAACTATAGGCCCTGGGACCAAACGGGCACGGGTAGGCCACCGAGGCAACATGAGGAGTATCCCGTTCAGTACATGAGATTCTCCAGGTACCCAGCGAATAGTAGGCAACACAGGGGAAATAACCTTCACGGTGGAACAGCGGAAAGGCCAAAAACGCCTCCGAATCGCCCAGAAACTCCCCCGAACCGACTTGGAAACACTCCGGGTAGGCCAAGGAGACCTCCGAACAGGCCAAGAACACCTCCAAGTCGGCCAGCGACCCCACACCGTAGAGATGAGAACCACGAGCTCTTAAGCAGGCCTACATACAGTCATGTTTTGACGCCGAGCGGTTACCCATCCCAGACACGACAGCCGCAAAATGTCCACCGCGAAATGGATGACGCGATAGGTCACCTAAGCGGGGCAATGGCAGGACAAAGCATAGGCCAAGGGATAGGCCCCAGTCAAGGGTCGTGGCCACGACGGTCGGAAAACTAGAGACAGGAAGAGTCGTAGCGTTCCCAGGCTCAACCTCAGAGAATGCGCGCAGGTTCTCGCATTACACAGGGAACGAAAACAAAAATACAGAAACAAATAGTGTAGGCCACAATATCAGCCG
Source organism: Deroplatys truncata (assembly GCA_030765065.1). Lineage (NCBI taxonomy): Eukaryota > Metazoa > Arthropoda > Insecta > Mantodea > Mantidae > Deroplatys > Deroplatys truncata. The sequence goes on from CM060990.1 coordinate 537,583,069, forward strand.
AAACTGTCATGACAAGGAATTCGGATACACGGAGATAAGTCAAACCCAGGAAATAACGGAATCCCCGAGAGTAGCGGCAGTAATCGAAAATGAGACGTACTTGATAACAATAGACAGTGGAGCCATGATCTCTGCGTGCAGTAAAGCACTCTTCAACCACCTCAGTGAAAAGAAAAAGAACTTACAAACACTACCCGTAAAGAACGCGTACTGCATAATGGCTGTAGGCCACGCGAAACAAAAGATATCGCAGCAGGTAATGATTAATGCTTGCATAGGGGATGTTGAACTTTAAATATTGTGTTTAGTAATAGACAAACTGGTAGTAGACATACTGATGGGAAGCGAACGTGCTAAATGCATTCCAAACCACTATTGACTATGGACGAGCGCTATTGACACTAACAGTAGACGGATCGCTAAGAAGAATACCGTTCGTTCAAACTCCGAGTATGGAATACACGGTACTAACCGAAATAGAAGAGCAAATACAAGAAGAACAATTTTTTATTGAATATTTGCACATTGGGCAAGGCATTAATGTGGTTAGAATTTTTACGCAACAATTGTGCGAAGGGATAGATCTTAACGACACGCCACTGCAGTCAGCTGATGAGTCAGAAGTAGGTCATGCACCCCAGTATTGTGGGTTAAACGTAGAAAATGAAAGTGTTTATTATGGTGAGAGACCGGACGACTCGCAGGTAGTGAGTAAACAAAACATGTCCCTATCAGGTATACACGAATATGTAGCATCAATAGGTTGCTTAAACCATCAACAGAAAGAAGGAATACAGACGTATGCATATGTGTTGGAAAGGTCCTTATCGGATATCACAAACCTTCGGGGACAGGGTATTCAACTCCAACAATTGAGGACCGGGAAAATAATCGGTAGGTACCATTTATCATTGATTCGTCCATTTAAGCGGGACCAAAGAAATTTAGTAGAGTCGGACAGGCAAAATGTACAAACGCACTCGGAACACGAGTAAGGAAAGTCATATATGCGAACCTTGTTTACAAACAAATTTGTAGCTTTGGGATAGCGAGGTCCTGCTAAAACCGTGTGCTTGACATTCACGATGTTAATGACATACAGTATGAAAACCGGACAGAATGTATACCTGGCAGAAAAAAAGTACCAAAAGGTGTCTGAGTGTGGAGGCTGCTAATAGCCTCAAGAAAACCAGTATTGTATACAATGTGCAAAAGAGAGAGAGAGAGAAAGATGGAACTAAGATGTGTAATTAAAAAAAATTGTTTGAAGAATGTATTGTGTGTGTATAAACAGATTCCTTAAATATAAATGTTTTGTAGCCTGGTTGTTGACGGCCAGATATTATGTACATTGTTTTTCTTTTATTTTGTGAAAATACTTGTTTCAAATTTGAAATTGCATTGTGTTCAGTGATTGAAATGTATTGTGAACAGAATAAATGTGTAACGGTGGGCTCGCCATCAAATCGTCGTAAGCCACTAAATAAATGAATAAATAAATAAATAAAATGATAAATGAAAGGAACAGAGGGAGAGAGGGACATTATATTATCTTAGATGGGACATTAACGATAAACCCATCATCCAACCTGAAGGTCCCATGATAAATTTACCGTCAGGGCATATGAAGCTGGTTATCGAGATCCAGGAGAAATAATAGTAGTAGTAGTAGTAGTAGTAATAATAATAATAATAATAATAATAATAATAATAATAATAATAATAATATACGATCGAACATAACGACAAAAATGTGCTGAATTCATATTAGGAATGGGTTTTGTAGGAAAGACAGAAAAACAAGTTTTGTTTTCCTCGAAGCAGATGTATTTACCTGCTATGGGCAACAACAAGCCTACCGGAAGTTTCGCTTTTGTACTTTTGGCTCGGACGTGTAGTTTACAACGGTTTCAAGCTTAGCAGGGTCAGAAAGTATACGTGCCTTATCTAAGAATATTCGTGGGAATATTTTAAAACTCAAAATAAGCTGTAAGAAGCAGATGTGAAAGTTGTCAAGTGGGGGTAGCCAATAATAAAATCATGAAACAAAATGATAGCCAATCAAAAGATCGCGTATACACCACATGATACGTTTGAACGTAAAACAGAACGAAACATAAGAAAGGTGGGGGAAAATTCTAAGTTTGGCGAAAGGCGTGAAAGAGGAAAAGAAACGCCGAGACACATTCCGGTACAAACTAACCACGAGGACGGTTGATGAAACAAAATAAGAAGAAAACAGTCAGAAAGTTTATAGTGTAAAAATGAAGTTGTGAAATCTAGGCAATTCGAGGGCTAGTCGGAGAAACACATAAGTAGCGACTTCGAAAGTGATAAGAATAACAGTAGTTTCGACGACAAAGGTGGCGGGTCGACCAGATAGGAATCTACGTAACAAAATAAAGAAATAACTCAAACTTCGCCGGCAGTATTATTAATATCACCAAGGCAGTGTCACCACCCCTGAAAACCAGAACCTCAGCTCTACCAAAACAAATTCCAAATCCCTGTCATCCAACCATCGAACCCGGGACTCTGAGTCTCCTGAAGCAACTGCCAGGAACAACACAGATGTGTCAGAGGTCAGCGTCAAAATGACATTCCTGAAACTGCCTATTAGACAGAAATAGCTTATTCCATAATGTACAAATAAGAATTGTATTGCTGTAGCAAACAATATCGAAAGTGCTTTTGTGAGCTCTAAAATATAGCTAAATTAAGTCTTCATAAAGTATTGTGTAGCAATCGTTTTTTTTTAGATCAATTCAGTTTTAATACAAACCCGCTTAATATAACACGATGCAGTTTAGTGGTAAAAGCTAACAATCCTAAATAAATATTACTTACAAGCAAACATTCAGGAGGGGCAGATAAAAATCTCACATATCTATTATGAAGCAGGTTTAGAACGCCAAAAGTAATATTTACATTCCTTTCTTTCCACTCCAGAGCCGCCAGTTAGTGCGATTTTGACCGATAATTTGGATACTGTCGTGAGGATATAACTACAGGAAAAACGAGAGCATCGTGCTCACTTTGGATGAAGAATGCTATTGCGATTACGTCTATACAGTAGTTTTACACCAATATGTATGTTAAAGCGTTGTTTTGTGAGCACAAGGAAGTAACAAATAATGAACTACTTTGACCTTCTCTACAAATGGTATTATTCTTGGCCTCTTTCCCGGGGATACCTCATATGTAGATCCCAAATGCGGCGAACTACCGGTCGCAGATTTGCAATCAGCTTCGTAGACATCACCGTCTTCGGATTCATTAGTGTGAGTTTGAGAGTGTTGTAAACGTAAACATGTCAACATTTCCTGGTGCATCTTTTTATTATTTTATACACCTGTTGTGCTAGTTCTATTTCCCTATTCGTAAATGAAGCATATTATGCATATCCTTCCGATTACAATATCGTAGCAGACATTTCTGTCACATGGAGGAAATTCTTTTTGACTCATAGTCACACTCTTCTCTGTTTCTTTCTCTCTCCTCTTATCTTTAACTGATTATCCTCCTCTTTGTAGGACTTACACCCCCGAAAACATACAAGCCAATGTATTGGGCCAGTAGTCTATCGAGGAGCAAGCAAACTCTGGATTATAGCATATCCAGGATGGGTGATGAGCCCAATGGTATGGCGTGGTATGGCGCTAAAGAAGAAGGAAATGAAATGTAGTGATGAAAAGGATGATAGGAAAACTCGCGGATCAAATTATCCAGCCCAGCGTTCACCTAGTGACCGAGGAAAACGGCAAACAAACTTTCGGTCAGATTGGTCGGCACGAGGATTTGAACCGCGGACCTCCCGAATGCGAGTCGCTCAAGTTACAGCGGCACCACCACAATCATTTTCACAATAGGTCAAACGCGCGTGGACTATGACAGACTGAATACCCCGTTAGCAGCTTCCCTGCCATCAGTCGATGACGTAACGGATGGCCACGTATAATGCAAGGCAACTTATGATGTTCCAGAATAACGATGTGTAAATGGCCGTGACGCGTACTGTGATTTTCCGTGAGTTGTACGATTCTGCGTAATTATACAATTAGTAATGCTGCATCCAACAATATCAGAAAGTCCAACATTTTTATCTGTCCCTACTGAATGTTTGCTTTAGTTCCAAAATAGCAAATCCTTAAACGCGGAGACTCGTTGTTTATGAAGTGTTACTGAGTTATTTTAGTCCTTAAAAGACGTGTTATAGCATATTCAGTAGTGAATAACGGAAGAAATATTTTCCCTCAACGTAATATAATTTCATCACGATGAAAGATGATAAAACACGGCTTAAGTTAGTGTCTATTTAACAGGATGAACAAATACATAATTTATGCATATTGTAACACATGAGAACACCAGTTGCTCCGGAACACACTTTATTAATCAGTTAGGTAATCATCGTAGTACAAAGTCACACTTAGGTCACCGTTGACACACACTGATAACACAACACTTCTGATCCGACGAATCACAACTCACAACTGAGCTGCTGAGTCACAGCTCACAACTGAACTGCACTCTGCACTTCCCACTTTTAACTTCGTAACTGCTTCACTAACTGAACTGAACCAACTGGACAGAGCACCATCTTATATGGGCTCCGAATACAAAGCGGAGCCTTCTCGAAAGGGAGGTTACTAAAATCTGCGAAGGGAATCTTCTGAAGCATTAATTCCCAAACTGCGAGGAAGTGACACATAATGAATCTGTTGCACTACTATTTTTCTGAAAGGTAATAGAAGAGATAAAAGAGAAATTATTCCGGTTTTAGTATATACATTTGGGTAAAATGTGATAAATACGGAAAATTTTGAATATATTGAATTCAGCAGGCAATACTGCGTTGGATAATAAATATTTTTTTATTTGCATTTTAATTCGTTTTCTTATAAATAGCATTAAAATACGTATGGTAGTCATAAAAAGCTCCTCCATACTATAATGCTGTATTGCAGAACGGATATAAATAAAGATAGATATATGATATGGAAAGATCAGTAGATAAATATTTCCGCAAGACGATAAAGAAGTTAATTATTTGTGATGTCTGTTGCATGTATATGTTGTACGTTTTTATCGTTATAACCGTTGGCCAAATAAAACTCCTAAATGTTTTGTTTTAGATGATTCGTTAATAACAAGACATTTACGACTATTGAAATAGTAATCATAAGTATGTATTTTAACGTCAAGTAGAGAATCTTGGAGTTTGAGAACAAAAAATGATGGAGAGAATGGAATGACTATCCTTTTAATGGTACTTAACGAGAAAAAGTTTAGGCCAAGAGTAGGTTATTTAGAAGGGATCGAGCACAGTTTTTTGCGTTTATATGGGAAAGGATAGGGAAAACGAGGCTAGATGCGACGGGTCACGGAGGAAAATGCGTTTATATGGGAGAGATAGGGAATACGAGGGCTGGTGCTAGGCTAGACGGAGGGGTTGAATGGGGGAAATACATTTATATGAGAGGGACAGGGAATACGAAGGCTGATGCTAGGGTAGACAGGGTTGAAGGAGAGAAATGTGTTTATATGAGACGCAGAGTAAAACCTCCGTTCCTATGCTAGGAGGTAGTTGAAGGAGGGGACGAAATGCGTTTATATTATTATAATTATTTATATTAAACACCGATGTATACTTAGGTATCCAAATAGATACTTTGCTAAGGTAGAACATTATTATATCATTACACTGATTAATGAAAGGGTGTTCAGAGGATCCTAGCTCGAATCTGCTACAGGTATAAACACGTCCAATACATTTAGTCTTCTGGCGTCGAATGAGTTTCTCAAAATTCTTTATATATACGTAGTGATGTTTTCCACTACTGTCATTCAATAGTAGCAGGTCGCAGTGTTCAAGTAGTTCAATATCAGCAACCTTTATTGGATACACTTCATGCTTCTCATCTAGACCGAAAACGTTAATAGATATCTTGTTAAGCTTCTCAAATTTAGGCATTTGAGAAAGTGGAGTAGGATAGGAAACACAGCTGAAGTCGTACTTATCTTGAAGCTGCTTGTATTTGCTCACACGTTGTGCATTCTTCTCAACATATTTGGCTAGTACAGAGTACATGAAACATTTCTCGTCGCTAAAGTTCTGAATGTTTATACACGCCTCTTTAGCTCCGACAGATGGTGGTAATGGTATGTAGCTACTTCCTCGCAACGGATTGTACTTGTTGATACGAAGTCGAACTCCTTCCACTGCAAGTAGGGCCCAGTTGCTACTCTTAAGCTGAGACTCCTCCATTTCAGTAACCAATTTCTTGAATTTCGCTTCCATCGTTGACTGCAGATCAGTTTCCAGGAAAACAGGCTGATTCCGTGTTTTAAATGTTTTGTCGCAGGTCTCTCCGATATTGTTTACAAATCGACACTCGGCTAGCAGATTAATTTTTATGTTCTTGTGAATGCTAAGCTCTTTACGTACAGACTGGATTATCCGTTGTTTTGCCTCATTCAGATACATTTTCAGGTCCTTCGTTGAATTACATCGTATAAAATACGATTTCAATCGTCCTTCGAACGAAGTCTTGTATTCTTTCATATCACAGTCCTCCATTGCTGATAATAACTGATGTTTAGTTGGCTCCAATCTTCGTTTCTTCTGAGGTCTGTTTATTTCACATACATCCTCATGACGCTGACCCTTATAACCATCTTTGAAGGTTACATTACAATGCTTGCATTTGAAGAGCTTCTTGCAACACATCTGAATGCTTCTCTTGTCATAACCTCGAAGGAATTTCTTCCTTCATTTAATACAAGAGTATCCTAATGCACTAGGAATTATATCCTTATATGCAGAGTTATTCATCCTTATTCTTGATGTAATAACCTATTAATCACTGCTCAATGAAAGGTAGACCACTTCACCTTGATATCACTTTAGAAAGCTGATTATTCCTGGAGAGAAGACGATGTTAACACATCTAGACTCATTAGCACAATAAAGACTAGTGATTGAAGGTATCCTAATTATAGAGGTGACACGGACCATGTTTAAAACAATCATATACCGAATTTTTAATAATAAAACGATGATTAATGCCGTTATCTCTTCTATTGAAGACAAATAGACATGTTTGGAGAGGGGATGTATACACGTCACGTGATTATTACAGCCAATGACATCATCACCTGTTGCGCATGCGCAGAGGTTCTCAGCACCTGTATCCCTACTTGCTTCAATTCCTCCCCCTCTCTAGCTCTCTCTCTCTGAGTACCTCCATTATGTCTTTACATAAACTAAAAAAATGTGTTGTGATGAAAGTTATGTGTTGGGTGGTAGCCTGAAATGAATTACATTTTGCTAGGTTACAGTGAAATGAGACGATGATTTTTGAATTCTGTAAAGGCAATAATTTCCAATGCTACGTGTGTCCGTGTACTGCTGTATGTGTCTAAGCTTGTAGGCGCATGCGCTCGTGTTTGTGTGTGTGTGCAAGTGTAACGGTGTATGTATGTACGTGAGTGTGTGCGCGTGTATGTGTGTATGCGTGTGTGTGTGCGTCCATGTATGTGTATGTGTGAGTGTAAGAGCACTGGTGTATGTATGTACATGAGTGTGTGTGCGTGTAAGCGCACTGGAGTATGCATGTATTTATATACGTATGAGGTGTGTGAATGTCTGTGTGCATGTATGTGGCTGGTTGTGTATGTGAGTGTGTATGTGCACGTGTGTGTATGTGCTTGCATGTGTGAGTGTATGCGGGTGTGTGTGTGCTCGGTGTTGGTGTGTGTAAGTGAACAGTTATATATGTGTGGTTGTGTATGTGCGTGTGTGACTGTGCGTGAGTGTGTGTATGTGCGTGTGTGACTGTGCGTGAGTGTGTGTATGTGCGTGTGTGACTGTGCGTGAGTGTGTGTGGGCTTGTGTTGGCATGTGTAAGTGAACAGGTATACGTATGAGGTGTGTGAATGTGTGTGTGTGACTGCATGTGTGTGTGCTTGCATGTACGTGTGTGTACTGGTGTATGTTTGCTGATGTATGTACAAGTGCTCGTGTATATGTGAACGATTGAATGTGTGCAAGTCGAGAAGAAAGAAAGAGCTAGATAGATAGAAAGAAAAAGATAGAAGAAAGAATGGTGTCTAGGCATAGGAATATCTAAGTATGCATCAGGGTTTAATATAAATAGTTATATTTGTTAAATGCACTTTTAATTCGACCGCCCATGCCTACCTAGTTTAAGTTATTATAGCGTTTCGCTGTGTAAGATTCGAACCAGCGGCCTCTGGGTTCCTAAGAATACAGCTCGTTAAACATTGTAATGTCGTGTAAATTAAATTATATTTTTTAAACACGTTTTAATCTGGCCGCCCATACTCCCATATTTATTAAGCATTAGAGTTTCGCAGATTCGAGTTAGAATTCTCTGAACACCCTTTCATTAATCAGTGTAATGATATAATAATGTTCTACCTTAGCAAAGTATCAATTTGGATACCTAAGTATACATCGGTGTTTAATATAAATAATTATAATTTTTAAATGTATTTTAATCTGACCGTGCATAGTTTAATATTTATTAAGCATTAGAGTTTCGCTGGGTAAGATTCGATCTAGAACCCCCCTGAACACCCTTTCATTAATTAGAGTAATGATATATAAAAAATTAAATTATATTTCTCAAATACATTTTAATCTGACCGTGCATAGTTTAATATTTATTAAGCATTAGAGTTTCGCTGGGTAAGATTGGATCTAGGACCCCCTGAACACCCTTTTATGAATGAGGGTAATGATATATAAAAATTAAATTATATTTGTTGAATACAAATCTGACCTTGCATAATTTAATAGTTATTACACATTAGAGTTTCGCCTAGTAAGATTCGAGTTACAAGCCTCTGCACACCCTTTCATTAATTAGGGTAACGATACAATAATATCAATCATCAATTTCTCATTAGCAATAAAATTTTGATTTCCAGTAAGAATAGAACACCGATCTATGGATATCCAAGTATACGCAGAGGTTTAATGCATGTAATGACATAGGTTAAATACATTTTTATATCGCGATTGAAAGTCAACTACATAAACAGAGAGCTTGTTTAACTATGCTCGGATATATTCGTAGGATCTCGTAAAACATCGGAGAGAACAGCCCCTCAGGGCAAAAACCATGATGGCTTACTCTGGCGCTGTTAAAGTGTTTACGTATAGCTGGTAAACAAGCTTCTCTCTCTTTCACGCGAACAAGGACAGGACGAGCATAAAGCCACCCTCGGATTCTTTTGTCAAGCACGCAGTGTTCGAACAATGGAAAGGGACCGGCTTTGTTATAGGGTTGTGGAATGAGAAATGCCAGATGGTCTTTCTAAAGTAGTGTTGCCCCGGACAATAGAAAGGGAATACAATAGAAATATCTTCCTTTGTCCTGCATCCACACTGTTCGTTTTGACAGTGATGGATAGTTGGGTGGTCTACTGCAGGTGCAGAAGTGGCCGGATGTGGAATGGGTAGGAAAAACATCTCGCCTTTGTTACAGAAGCGTAAAATTTATGACCTATTTGTTCGTTTTTACAGGTGAAGGATACCCTTAATTGCTTAACTGTCAAGCTTCCATTGTACTCAATAAGATTTATGGTCGCAGCTGCACCTGGAAGTCCTAAGGACTTGGGCGGGGGGATGGGGAAGTGGGGGGGAACTCATTTGCATATGAATAGACATTCCATGAATATTAAGTGGCCGTGAACCATCATTTATCCCCTACTGACTTAGGGGGGTTTTCCACTAAGACTCCTCGAATACCTTACAAGTGATCTATACTCGAATCTTTTTGTTGTTAAAGTTCTTGAATAATGCGGTTCTTTTGTATTACAGTTTTAATCATAATCCCTCACACCTATCATCGTTTTCCCTACCTCTCCCATATAAACGCATTTCGTCCCCTCCTTCAACTACCTCCTAGCATAGGAACGGAGGTTTTACTCTGCGTCTCATATAAACACATTTCTCTCCTTCAACCCTGTCTACCCTAGCATCAGCCTTCGTATTCCCTGTCCCTCTCATATAAATGTATTTCCCCCATTCAACCCCTCCGTCTAGCCTAGCACCAGCCCTCGTATTCCCTATCTCTCCCATATAAACGCATTTTCCTCCGTGACCCGTCGCATCTAGCCTCGTTTTCCCTATCCTTTCCCATATAAACGCAAAAAACTGTGCTCGATCTCTTCTAAATAACCTACTGCCAAGCAATATTTTAATGTTTCATTGCATAGTTTACGTTGGTATAGACATCATTCCAAAATTTTCCTCGAAATAATTAAACTGTATTTCCTGCATACTATAACAATAAAGGCTAATTATTTTATGGCAATATATATCTAATTAATGCAAATCAGAAATAAAGTGGAACCAGATACTGGAACCTCGGAAAGCCAAAATTAAGCTTTCGAAAGCTTTAGTTTTTTTGTATTTTGTCAATCGAAGTAGGCTCAAGTTACTTTTAGGTTTTCACACTGATTCCTAACTGGTTTAATTTGTTTACTAACGGCTTGAGGACCTTCATGGTGAGAGTTGTAATAAATTTAATGTTTCATGAATACTAACGTGATACTTCATTCAGCAAAGATCCCCTTAAGAACATTGGATTGACGTCTACGTTTTAAGTTTGAAGCCAAATTAGAGGAAACACTGTTTAGCTTCTTTAGGAAGGGAAAATACAGAATAGAAATAGCGGTACTCTTACGAACAATCGGCGAGCTTTGTTTAGAAAAGGATACAAAACCTTCTGTGGCCTTAATGCATTTGAAAAATATACTTTACAGAATAGGTTGGAAGAACCTGTGGAAATTCTGAATAAAACTTTTGTGGATCAAAAAGAGAGACGTCCCCTATGTAATATCTGTATGACCAATTCATCAGGGTCAGGATAGAATAAGATATATCAGGGGGAAGTAAAATAGGGAGAGGGTTACGACAGATTTGTCCTTTATCACCCACACTTTTCAACACCTACTTGACGACTTTGGTGAACAATTGGTTCCAGAAAGAGGGAGGAGTGATACGGATAGAAAGAAAAATAACGTTAAGTATTGCGGATGATGTGGCACTGCTTCCTGAATAGGAAGCTGACCTAAGCGCGTACATGGAGATACATGACAACGGTGATGGCCACGGGTTGAATAGAAATGTAAAAAGTACAAGAATTATGGATATAAGAGGAACTGATGTGACGGAGCAAGTGAACAACTTTAGATTCTTGGAAAGAAACTTGTTAAGAAGTCTGTAGGTATAGGTTCAGGTAATCCATGGAGGGGGATACCTCGCTCATTGCGACCTCATAGATCTATTGTGCCTATCACCCCCCCAGGAAGAAGGGATGAAGCGAAGGAACCACAGGAGACTACAAGCCGCAGACAGACAGGCCACAGAGACGCGCGGAAGTCCCTAACAGTTCCAGACTTGAAGACTCGTTCCACTGCTGGAGCTGTTTCGAAAGGGTGAAGAACGACTCGTCGACCAAGCAGCCCTCTAGAGTCCATGGGGGAGTGTTCTTTCCTTTGAGCAAGCATCCCCGCCATCTGACCGGCACCGTCATACACTACGAAACCTAGAAGCACATTTGAAAGATCAGAAGGAAACGGAAGGAAAGGGAAATGATGGAAAAGCAATCGTGGAGATGAGAAACCATCCCAAAATTCGCCTACCGGCCAGGGAAACCCCGAAAATATCCGAGGTCAAAGTGGGCAGTCGTGAATCGAACCCGTCACCTCCTGAATGCGAGCCTCACACGTTACCGCGGAGCCATCTCGCACGGTTAAGACGTCTAACAAACCATAGCAATAACAAAGGACGCCTTTTAATTAAAAAAGAAATAGCTCCTGTGGAACCTTGAAGAAACATCTAAGGAAGAGGAAGCGAAGGGAAGTGGTGAAGAAAATTGAACTTTGCGAATCGAGAAATACAGTTGGAGGTATTTGAAATGCACACAGAAAAGGTTCAGTACCAAAAAGACACCTCATGATTGGCGACGTTTAGATAAATGGTTTATTTGTGTAGCCAGAAAGAAAGTTAGAAAGAAGGAAAGAATGGAAAGGTTGGGTTAGCAATGATTCATTGATATGAATTGCTGAAGTGAATTTTTTATCGGCGTTGGTCCCATCTCTCTACGTCTTTTAGTTCCGATATAGTAGGTTGAATTTTGATTTCATTGCGTGCAGAGTCAGTAATATAATAGGTATTATCAAGACTCAATTGTGGGGTATAGCACTTGAGCAGCATATTTTATTCGTCTTATATAAAGTTAAAATCATTTTAGTTTTCCCGCAATTAAATTCACAGACTATTTGTAATCAACATATCGCCTAGTTCTTTGCATAAGGATTTCCTTAGTTTTGGGTTGGGTTCTCTATTGATGTATTTTGCCGTTCTGTTCTATAGAAGCTCGCTTTACTGCTACAGACGTATAGTACATTAGCAATGGAATTCGTATATTTGTTTCATAAACGCCAAACGCCTTTGTTGTACGGCAGAAACAAGTTCCGATAAAACCCATACGAACCGGACTTCAAGTTACTGTTTAAAGAGAGGGAGAGAAAATCCTGAGATATGGAGCAGGGATGCCGGACAATGAAAAATAATTAGGTTCATTCTGGGGCTTAGCAATATTGTAAACTCCTATTTTTTAAATACAGATCAAAGGTTTAGATAGTTATTCATGCGCAATGCAGTGCCGGATGCCAAAGAGAATAGTGGGAGTAAACGAATATCTGCAACAGAACTCCTTTATCCATGTTTTAGAAATGTTGACAGCTACAGAAAAAGCTTTAAAACATATTTTAGCATGTAATATACGTAATATATTTGTGGTACTCAGTTGAAGTAGGACCTTGAGGCGTAACTTTTCAGAACCTATAAAGTTACAGGAAAACCCAACACTTATTTATTCATTTTTACTTCATGTTCTTGCGGTTCACGCGAGTATAGAGGCTCAGGTGCTTGTATTTAAGCAAGTGCCCTTATTACTTGTTTATCGTCTCCTTTATGAAGACTTTTTAGATTGGCTACAAGCGATATTTTATGTCTATTGGAAAATATGTTCTTTTATTTTTTAATTATTTTATAGGTAATGGATTTGCATGCCAATTTCAACAACATTAGTAAAACAAAAGATGAAAAAGTTTTGCTTTTAAGATAAAATCACTTTATGGCATTTAACAATAGCACTGTTGTCTTGTATTGTAAATAGAAGGAGAATCGTATTTTCGAAGTTATGCAAGCTCTTGTCTTTCGAGTACACTAACAGATTAATACAGTTGCTGAAGAAACTACATTCAACTTCGGGTTTAAAGGAGTACAGTAAATGTGCTGTGTATTTTTAAAATTCCTTTGAGAAACTGTCAACACTTTGAAGAGAGTCCCATGTTATCTGAAAAGTAAAAAAGAACAATCAACACAATAATTTTAGACGGATCTATAAAGCTTCACGTTTCACAAATCGTGCAACTCTCAGCTTATAAATCATCAAGGTACCTAAAGAAAATTATTAGGTATTTAAAGAATATGAGTTCAATTCTATGTTTATGACCCTTTATTGTAAGCAAGCTGTTGTTTAACTTTTCCATAATCTTTGAAAGAGACGTTTTGTTTGGATGAGTTGAACGTCAGGTTTATAGATTAGTGTTGTCACTTTCCTTAATATTTGACTCTGATTAGGATTAGGATTCAACGCGGAGGGGTTCTTAGCAGTCGATCTACATAAATCTTTTGTACCTATGCCTCGGGAGGGAGGAATTAGATGAGAGGACATAGAGGGCGGCCGGACCAGGGGACACGACAGGCAGAGGACAGGGTCCCTACCATTTGCAGATTTAAACTCTCTGGATGGGCACTGGTGCAGCCGGCTTCCCTCCCTCCCTGTGGGCTTACACACCCTCTCGGGGGCCCGGAGCCCGAAGACCGCCCCCATTCCGGGGGACGAGGGTTTCCACAGAGCATCTTTTCCCATTCCATGCACACGCCGAGACCCCCGCCTACACGTACAACCCTAATAGAGACCAAGCAGATGAAAGGTGAAGCGAGACGAGAATGGAGGTGAAATGGAGGGGCAGGAAATTTGGGAGACTTAATGATCCTCCCCAGCATTCGCCTGGCGACCCGGGGAAACCCCGAAGAAACCCATGGGTCAGGAAGGTCGGCCACTGGAATCGAGCCTACGACCTACCGAATACGGGCTATGACTTTGGTTAGAAAACATTTTCAGGCTAATATGGAACTTAGATCTTTCGTCTTATGCGCTCTTATTTCATAAGAAATAAAAAAGCCTATTGCTAGTTGTGTGGCTTACCCGAAAGCGTTTAATTCATCCGCGTTGGGCACTGTGGTAGGTACTTAAAAGAGAGAGAGAAAGGAAGAATGAAAGAAAGAACGAATGGAAGACAGAAAGAAAACAAACAGTGATTTCCAAACTACATATGTGACAGTGAACAAAAGAAGTAGAAATCCGTTTAATATGAAAACCGTTGTCACCTGATAAATGACACTCGTTCTAATAATAAAATGTAGTTAGCTTATCATACTACAGGTAACACAAATGAAGACTAAACTTCAAACTAAAATGTTAAAGATATGAGCCATAATTCTTCTTAAAGATAGCAGGAACGGTATTATTAGATTTTTCTCAGAACGAAATAATATAAAGGTATTTCTCGAGATACTGATTTCCTATTTCAACTAAGTACAATTTTATGAGATCCTCACAGAGATGGTGGGCGCAGTCCGAAAGCCGTAACTGTACTCAAGTGGTGTATTCTCACGAGACTTACGAGAAAAGGCAGCAAATGATGAGACATGTACAAGTTATAGAACAGGAAACCGAAAGGGATGGCTCAGGCGGTAATATGTGTGGCCCGCGTTCGGGATGTCGCGGGTTCGATTCCCACGGCCGACCTTCCTGAACCTTTTTTCGGGGGTTTCCCCGAGTCGCTAAACGAATGCTGGGAATGTTCGTTACATCCCCCGAATTTCCTGTCCCTCCATTTCGCCTACATTCTCATTTCACTTCACATTTCATCTGCTTGGTCTGTTTCAGGGTTGTAAGTGTGGGCTGGAGTCTCGCGTTGCATGGTAATGGAAAAGATGCTCTAAGTAAAACTTTGTCCCCCGAAATGGGGGCGGTCTCCGAGTCCCAAGCCCTCCAGGGGATGTACCAGCCCGAAGGGGGGAAGGAGACCCGGTTGAATCAGTTGCCATCCGGGGAGTTTCAATCTGTAAAAGGTAGGGACTCTGCCCTCCGCTCTGCCGTGCCTCCTGGTCCGACCGCCCTCTGTCTTCTCCCACCTAATCCCTCCCTCACGGGGCCACCCCGTCCGGGGCTTTAGGCACAAAAGATCTTGAAGGTCGAGTCCCCCTCCGCAGTTAGACCTAGTCCTGTAGATCAGGCGGAGGATAGTACGTGTAGGAAATCTGGAAAGTAGAAATCAGGGTTTCTGGTTCACATTTCGCAAAACGTGTTTGAGAGCAAACACACATTATTCTCTGTCGTTCCAATAGCGTGTGAGTTCGCCCTGCTAATGACTGATTAAATCGTCTACCGGCCATGGATATTTTTGAAGCCTAATTTTCTTGCATCTGACGTACTGATTTTGCAACACGAATTAAAAACTGTAATAATACAGTTGAAATTTAATTAGATGTCTGATTAGTTTTTATCTTTGCTCTATTTTAGACTGTGCCATTTTATATGCATGTACGAAAATAAGCCTTTAGAGAAAATTGGAATATTAGCTGACATCAGGTATTACAGAGAGAAGGAAAAAAAAACAGTTTGCTGTTATGATTAACATTTAAAAACGAAGAGTAATGTTATTTATTCTTAACTTAGTTTAAAGCCGTGGTCTTCTAGCTGTGGTCGCTGGAGTGTATAGCTTCGGCGCTCCGCCAAGCTGAAGGTTGCGACTTCGAATCCCGCCATGGGCATGGATGTTTGTTATGTGTTGTATATGTGTAACAGTATTTGCGATAATACGCAGTAAAAAGTAAAACAAAAACACGGTAATGAAAAAACAGTTCGTTCATAATGCGTGTGAAATAAACGTACAAAAGCATCAGAAGAATAATGGCAGTTACCCATCCAGAACATGGCTCTTATATTAAACACGTATATGGTATGGTTTGATTCAGCATGTTTTTAAAAGAAAAGTTAGGATAAAGATAATATTAAGACATTACAAGGATTACTATAGGACAGGGTGAATGTTAGAGGAGTAAGTTTCCTGATAATGCTGTACAGCAGAAAGAATTAATCCCATTCACTTAAAGATATTTAAGATCCTTAGATTAGGCTAGACCAAATGAAGAAATGAGTTACCAATTCCTACTCCATTAATACTGTATTTATGAAAATCCAAATCAAGCTGCCTTTAAACTGGAATAAGTGTGCTTAGCGGCCAAATGCAGGAATTTATGGAAGATTGTTAAGGGTTTTTAGGTTAATAGGCAGACGAATCTATAAAGCTAATATTTTCCTTACTTTATATCTATGTTTAAAAAAAATAGATAGCTGTTAAAGTGCGTTTCCATTGGCAACTTCTATGAAACATTTGTCTGGAACAAGTTCCTTATACTTGTCTGATACTTGTGAATATACTTGCCTGGAACCGTATAGAACTTGATCCTTATACATGTATAGGAACTGTATGATACACTGGTCTGGAACTTTTTGCAACTTGTTTGGAACTTAATAAAAATAAGTTTCTTGAGCATTCAGCTTCAGTTGCAGCTATTGATGTAAGTTAACACAATGGACATCTATGATGAATTATTGTTCTGTGCTGCAGCTGCCACATATACCTACTGTTGCTACTTTGAAAAAGAGAAAAAAACCTTGGTGGTGGGCATGAAACTTCTTAGTGAAACGCGATTCACATGGAGCATATAACTCAATATTGAAAGAACTTATACTAGAAGATCGCCAGGGATTTAGAAATTTTGTGAGAATGTCACGGACTGAATTTGAAAATTGCTCCAAATGGTTGCCCCCATATACAGCTGCAGGGCACTAACTTTAGAAATGTAATATCTCCAACAGAACAATTGGCAGTAACTCTACAATATTTAGCAACTGGCGACTCACTCGCAATCTCTTGTATCTGTATAGAATATAGGTCAAAGATTTCTAAAATAATATCTCAAGTGTGTGATGCAATTTGTACTCCACTTCATGACTACATCAAGGTAAATGCATTTCTGTATTTACAAATAACATATTCTGTTAGTTTTATTTATCTAATTAAGTGAATGGAAAACTTGGTACATTAACCAACTTAATATTGATAAACTTGTAATACTTTTATTTGATCTATTTTTATTTTGTTAAATAAAAAAAGAAAAATTTTGACTTTTATTGGTTTATTTTAATTGCCACAAGCAAGAACATGTGAAAATGGACACCTACATTTATATATCATTTTAGCATACAAAAGAAGGGAGGAAAAAGAAACAGTAACATATCTTAAATTATAAATAAAGACATGTGATAAAATGAATACCCACATTTGTAAGCATGATAAAGAATTTTAATTTACAAAAAAGAGAGGAAAAAAGAAACAGCAACAGACTTAAATTATAAATAAAAATCTGTGGTAAGATGGATACCTACATTTGAGGGCATGATAAAACATTTTAATTTACCAAAAAGAGAGGAAAAAGAAACATAACAGAACTTAAGTTGTAAATAAAAGCATGTAATAAGATGGATACCCACATTTGTAGGCATGATAAAACATTTTTATTTTCAAAAAAGAGGAAAAAGGAAACTGTAGCAGAACTTAAATTATAAATAAAAGCATGTGGTAAGATGAATACCCACATTTGTAGGCATTTTAAAACATTTTAATTTACAAAAAAGAGAGGAAAAAAGAAATGGTAACAGGCTTAAATTATAAATAAAAATGTATGATAAGATGGATACCTACATTTGTAGGCATGATAAATCATTTTAATTCACAAAACAGAGAGAAAAAAAGAAACAGTAATATACTTAAATTATAAATAAAAGCCTGCGGTATGATGGATACCCACATTTGTAGGCATGATAAATAATTTTAGTTTACAAAACAGAAGGTAAAGGAAGAAATATTAAAGGACTTAAATTATAAATAAAGGCATGTGATGTGATGGAACTTACAAAACAGAGAGGAAGCAAAAGAAACAGTAACAGAATTAAAACAGTTATGAAATAAACATTACAGGCAGATAGTAAAGAGAACATAGCTTTTTTCTGAGAGCATTAATTTGTACAATTTATGGACTAGGAGTATACTTAAAACCCTGATGTTTCTTGGAACATAAGAACCAAGTTTTTTAGTGAAAAAAGTTTCTTTCAATGTAAATGTGACAAAGATGAAAGTACACCTTTTGGAAAATGCTAATTAGCTACAATCACTGTTTATGATCCGTGTAAGGTTTATTCTAGTAGCACTCAAATCCTGTTTGTAATATTACATGCTTGTTATATTATCACAAGATAATTTGATAGATAAATCTTGTTTACTTTGCAAATCTCAGGAATAAAGTGCTTGCAGTACTGAAATATATTTAAACATATACATGATGCTAATTTTCGTGTAATTTTTGTTCTACAAACAAAAACACCTGCATCATAAATTATGACTCCTTAATAAAATGATTCCTTCTTCAAGATCTACCAATTGATTTGCAACTAGAGAAACGTTTATGTTATAAGATCTCTCTACTAGTATTACTGTTTCTGGTGAAAGAATACAACACAAAATGAACATAGGCAATTATTCACATTAATTTATTGACCATATAGCCGTTATTGAAACATATTTGTACTTCCTGGCTCCAATTTAGTTTTGTCATAGCATTTAAAATGCTAACAACACTCTATATAACTCAACGTTTCTTAATCTTACACTTAACTATTAATCACTTATGAGTTATAATTGTATTTATACAGCTCATTTGCCTTAATACTAAAATGATACTGTTAGTTAATAAATTTCATAGTTCTGTGTTATAATTATAAGTTTTAAATAATCAAAGTGTGTTGCTCTGTGGGCAGGAATTAAAAAATAAAGAAACACATGACAATGAAATTACTAAACATTTGTAGTTAAAAAACACAACACAATAATTGTTACCTAACTAAAACACAATAGCATTTAAAACAAAGAGAGTTGGAGGTTGTTATACTACATCACTAAAGGTTCTTACACAAAAGCATTAAGAACACAAATGTTCTGGAAACTGCCATTCAGTTTAAAATATATTTTTCTATTGCTTAGCTGAGCACTGTTTTTCTGTTTTAATCAAACTGGCTTTGAAGTGATTAATTGGTTTCCGTAAATGCAGCAGGTGATACATTCAGAATATCTCAAATGTTACTGTGGGTTTATCCATCATTTGCATTCTTGCCTCAAACATTAAATCAGATATCTTTCTCATTGTGCTTAGCTGTATCCTTCCACCTAAATTGAACGCAGTTGTGTAGCAATAAATACAGCAAAAGCACTGCAGGACGCTCTGTTTGATTTTTTGTCTATTGCTTCACTGATCTTACTCATAAGTGATGTGACTTCATCGGAATGAGAGGATGTTTTTCTTTCTTTCGCCCCCCCCCCCAACTGTGAAGGACCTGGTTCTATTGGAGGAGATTGAGGTGCATTTGGAGTCTCACTGTTCTTTTCATACTCAGGAATGGGAGTGGGAGGGGTGGAGCTGTCTGTTTCAAGGATTTGGAAAACAAATTTAATAAATACTTGTAAGTTACCATACATTTATTGATTTAAATGTCCAATTTTTGTGTTACAGATGCCTGAAAATGACAAAAATGGAATCATATGGCAGTGCAACACAAATCAAAATAGAATTTTCCTCACAGCATTAGAGCCCTTGATGAGAAACACATTCACATTGTTCAGCCTGCACACAGTGAAAGCATTTACTATAATTACAAGGGAACATTCAGTATAGCTTAGCTTGCCCTAGTTGATGCAGATTATTAGTTCATCTATGCAAATGTTGGAATTCAAGGAAGAGGATCTGATGGAGGTGTCTTCAACTACTGTTCTTTATTTGAAAAACTGGAAAATAAAACTTTAGGTATTCCTCAGCCCACACCACTGCCTGGTAGAGGGGTTCCATCTCCATTCATTATTGTAGCAGATGATGCTTTGGTTTAACAGAGCACATGATGAAGCTTTTACCAGGGAATCACAAAAAAGGAAGTAAGGAAAGGATTTTTAACTATCGTTTGAGCAGAGCTCGAGGAATAGTGGAGAATGTTTTTGGTTTACTTACACCAGTTTTCCAGCTGCTGAGAAAACCAATACTTCTCTCACCTGAAAAGACTGCCAAGATCACTTTAGTAACATTGCATCTACGCAACTATCACTGCAACCACAAAGAGTCAAGAACAATTTACACACTAGAGGTTACATTTGACGAAAAAGTTACTGAGAGTGGCATAATTACTCCAGGGGTAATTAATTGTATTTTTGAGATAAAACAATGCAGACAACATTCTTTTGCCTTTGATTAGGTTGGCTCGTAGACAAACAATGATGCAAAGTATATAAGAGAAGAATTTTCTTCCTTTTTCATTTCTGATCACGGAAAAGTATCATGGCAAGAAAATGTAACTTGAATAAAACAGCTTAATTGTCTTACCTAATATTCAAAAGGTATTTTCACTTTTAAATGAATTTGAGAATAATGAGAAATAATTAACTACATAAACTCTATGTAATACTTTCAGGTTCAGAATGCCACACTAAATAAACATATTTATAACTATAGGTAATACAGTAAAAAGCATTCGCAAATTGAAACTTTTGAAATGTAAATTGAAACGCCTTATGTGAGTTAAAAACATTATGGAATCCAATGCAATTATTAGTCATCCTAAGCTATGCTTTACTTTAGTGTATCTTAAACCTAGCAAGAAATGAAAGCATGAATTACAATGCAACAAGAAAGGTAATTACTGTTATTGTCTTATATTAATTTCAACATAAATTAAAACTTCAATGTCATAATAAAGCTAAAAATATTTATTTTACTATGGGCAGACAAAATTATATGAACACGTTATTTTTTGCTGGAAAAATAAAATATAGGACATTAATCAACTATTCCAATATACCTACACAGCACTGATGTTATGGTTATCCTTAAAAAAAGCTATTTGGATAGAAAACTGTTATTATTGTATTAGACTAGTTATTTGGATGATAAAATGTGAAGTACATTTATGTAGTTTTTTATTTAAAATATGCCCATTAGGTTTATATTGAAAGCTGAATTTACAGCACCTCCTGTTCCTTTCCTCACTTACCTTGGGTATGTATTTACTTGCAAGACTACTTCCAGTTAAAGATTTATATGAAGTATTGTTAATATTGTAAATTATTTAAACTGTAAGAGTATGCAAACAGCTGTTGATATTTCTATCACCATTCTGCAAATATACATAAATTAACCACTATTTGAATTGGTTGAATTCTCTGGAGTGAGATGACCCTTTGATTGCATTTTACTTACCTACGTGTCTTGAATACACTGTTAATTTCACTGAGTTATGATATATAAATTAAATGTGCAATTATCTTGTAAAGGGTATAGGAGTGTACTGTATTGATAATACAAAAATTAAAATGTTTACGTGGATTCTCAAATGCCACACTCACTGTACATTTGCCATTTAATGAATATTCTGCTTGAAGGTCACTCTTAAACTAAATTGTTCCCAATTGCACCTTACTTACATTTATGCTGCTACTGCAGCAATTGAATTGAATTGTGATTTCAGGTTATGTATTTTATTTTTTACTTCCCGTGTATCAGCGCTTAAAGCTGCCGAAATAGCACTCGGACGTGCCCTTCTTTTATTCCGGTCCCTGTAGCCCATACTGCTGGTATCCCACAAGCATGGGTTTTGCTCCAACTCTGCAATTAAATTTCTCGTACAGGATGCAGATCACTTCGTTTTGAAAACAGCACTAAGCAGTGTACGGCAAGGTTGAACTGCGCAAGCGTAAGTTTCGGAACCTCGTTAAGTTATCGCTCGCCTAGAGGGAACACGCAACATGTTCAGAACATGTAACGATTGTATATCAGGAACACGAAACAAGTATGTAAGAAGTCTGGAACTATATAGAACATAAATTTGTGGCTGGACTTGTCGCGAACTAATCGGAACATGTACAGAACACAAATTCCATACAAAAAGTCGCCAGTGGAAACGCAACTTTACCTATGTGCGCAAGACAACTACTAACTACACACATGTGAGCACAACGGGAGAAATTAATATATAACCCTTCTGACAGCTTAGTCCGTTTTTAATAAATTGCCATCTTCTGGTACATTGCCTTAATGAAAAATTCTAGAGTTAATAATTTGTTGCGTTTTAAATCTTATATACGCCTCGAAATACAAAATGAATACGGCATGTTTCTTCTTAATGAATGCCTTCTAAAATACTTTTAAACTTGAGTTGTTCATCATCATTCTCATCATCATGATCATGATCCTATCAATAATAATAATAATAATAATAATAATAGCAATAACTTTTGTAAAAATATATAAGCTCTAAAACATAGCTTGCGAAAAGTTTCATTTGGAAAGGGTTTCTTCTACAATTACAAACGCGCATACCTGGAGGAGTAGTACACATACGGGGGACCTCCAGAAACCTAGAACACAGCACCGCAAGTAGACCGCAAAGGCCCTTTTTGCTTACAAAATGACCCTTGGGAGAAAGGGATGAGGGGGAGACCCAAGGTGAACGGATCCAGGCAAAGATGTGCGCTAGTAAGGACGGATTCCCGAACGATTCCAGATGGAGCACATCCTGGCACCGGCTAGTTACGCGTTAGCCCTGTTCCGCCCAGGGGGTCCAGGAAGACGAGCCACCCTCAAGAAGGGGGCCCTTAGTAGATCAGTCAAACGTCAGGGAGAAACATTTTCAAAGTGCACAATCCGCCGTCCTGCTGCAAAACACCGACTTCAGCCCAAAAACAGATGAAAGGAAAAGACGGCCAGGGAATTCGTGGTAGCATTTGCCTACCGACCCAGAGAAACCGCGAAAATCATTATGATCGGAGGCACCGGCCCGACGAGAATCGAACTCGGGGCTGCCTGAATGCGAGAGCCTCACACGTTACCGCGGAGCTATCTCATCCTGTCGCATACCTTGAAGTTTGTTCTCCACATTCGCAAAACTTAGTGTTTTCGGTGTTTACGGTGGATGCAATATTAGAGGAATTACATAACAAAAAAGTCATCGCTTTTCATTTCGGAGTGACAGAGTGTTTAAACTTGCAGTCTTTAGAAAACGCAGGCTTGTTTTTAGATAACTCACGTCCCCCACTGACTAATAAGAATTAACCAGGACTCGGCATCGTGTAGGGGAGCGCAATACGTGGCCAAGTTGTCCAAGCCCTTTAACTTCTGTCTAGTTCAGCTATTGTTTACCTTACTTCCTCCAAACTTATACTACTTTCACATAAGCCTTATTACGAACCTTAACTTCAGAAAATCTACACAACTCCGGTCAAGTTTAATTTTTTCTGCAATTGTTTTCTTTACTGAATTGGTTTTATATTTCATTTCATGTTTTTTCTTTTCTACTCCATTGTGACTATCCTGAACGCACTTCATACGATTCCTTCCTAAAGGTTAACGGTTTTCTAGTCTGGAGGTAGTGATATTTTATTTGTTTAGTATTCTTTTATTCATGTGTTCAGGCTTAACGTATATTCCAGCCTTAGCCTTGTTCATCACTTTTTCACAGATAACTTTCCTGTATTTATTTTTTCTATTATCTACATTCTTAATTTAACTTATTTCCTCTTTTGCTCAAATCTTCCATCTAGTATTCACCCAAGTCTATGCTTACTTTTAATTTAAATCTCTTGTTTCAAGCTTGTTAGCTCATCCCATATTGAAAGTTAGTACCATGGTATTCTGCCATAGTTACCCATGATGTATTTTACGTTTAATTTATTAGTTCAGCAACGACCAACAGCAGTTTCAGCAGAAATATTTGAGTAAGGGCACGCTTGACATTTATGGATGGAGTCAATAAAGCCATGCAGAGAAGAGGTCTGGAAAAAGGACAATGGCAGGATAGAACAAAATGAAGAAGTGCAACGGGAATTAAAGGCAACCACTGAAAAGTGGAAAACCTGTAAAAGTATTATGCTACCGTCTGTGCGGGGCGGTGTCCCAATCTGCCTGTCCGACTGCGGGCGTCTCAATCTGGAGACTGTGGGGAATCTGTCATTGCTGTGCCGTCACTCCTGGTTCCGGCTGCCCACTTTCTCCTCTCACCCCCTTCTAACTCCCGGCGGCGCCCCCTTGTGGGGCATAGGTACGATATGCTTCCTGAATTGGTGCCGAATCCCCTCCGATAATAAGTGTAATAAGAGTAAATAAGTCATGGTGGGACTTATTTACTTGGGGTTTGATGGGACAGCTGAGGACCCCTTCCTGGGAGCTGCCCGGATTGCCATGGGACTCCCGGGTGGTGCGGGGCTTAGGCAGAGGTAGTCGGCGTCAGGATTGGTACCATGTTGGAATCGTTAGGGACTCCGTCCTTGCCAGTGCACATTGTGGTCCGGATCTGGTCGCCCTTTGGGTCTCCTTCATCCCTTCCTCCCAGAGGTCCCTTTGGAAGCAAAAAGGGCTCACAGTGGCTCTTGCTGAAGGTTTTTCCGCTAATCCTAATACTTGTATATTCCTATTAGTCATAATTCTCATTAAAGAATGGTTAGGCCTAATTTGCTATAGGAATGCTACCAGCATTTTTAGTTACATCACAAAACGATATCCACTTTTGCCTTCAAAAATTATTACGTCCAAAGATATGTTGACTTTTTTAAGAAAATGTATAGTATTGCGATAATACTTTTTTTCCTCAAGTTGCAGCCTTAGTGTGTGTATGGGCGCTTCTTACCGAGCGAGATAGCTACTCGGTAACGTGTGAGCCTCGCATTATGGAGGTTTCGGGTTCGATTCCCGTTGGGCCTGCAACTCTTACCTGGGATCTTTCGCGGTGTTCCCTGGTTGCTAGGCAAATATTGGGGTGGATTATATAATGCCACGAGTTTTACCGTCCCCAATTTTCTGTCATTTCATTTCCCTATCATGGTTCAGAGTCGAAGCATCAGGCGAACGCACAACGGTCAGTGCATGTGACGACGGAGTCTGGTTTGATTAACCGTCAGTCTTGGCGTTCGGTGTCTGAAATCTCCCTGAGAGGCCTCTCCTTAAGAGTTAGGCCTGTGTTGGAGGTCCCGCCGGAGTCAAGATGTGATGTCTGGAGACGCTAGGGACCCCGCCTGCGTCCGAGCCTGCCACCCCGGACCTGGTCGCCCTATCTGTCCTTCGCTTCACCCCTTTCACCAGGAGATTTCCAGAAATACAAAAGGTCTTATTGCGCAAGTGCCGAAATTCTCCTTCGAGTCCTTATAACCATAACCATCGGGATTCTTGTCGTGTTTTTACTTTGTTCGGACGAGCGATCCAAGGATTTTGATTTGTAGCACAGTTCTATACAGGAGCGTCATTTCAGTCTCTGCCGGGGAGCAAGATTGCCTGAAGTGCAGTTGTCCGTATTTTCTTGTGAATTTTAAGGACACATTTAGCCTAAGAGAAAGTGATTTTTTATTTGATAAATGTGAAATATTTATATTAAAAGTGCAGTTCTGGTAAGTTTTCTTTTTTTAGAGCAATAATAACCAGCAGCCTAAATATTTCTCATAACTTAGGGGGAGCAATTGACCCGCTCCTGTAGCCCGAAAGGAAGCCCCTGGTTCTATGGTTTAAATAAACACTCATCTGTGTACTCTTTACCAGCAGACAGATACATAGTTCTTTGAAACGAGCGATTTACATTAAGATCCTCATTCCATTGGAAGGCAATTTACACTGAAGCAGTTCCATTAATCATACACCACAATCGTACTTACTTTAAGCTTTCTCGTTAGTGACACCTAGCGACATTTGAGGGCATTACGAATCCTGAAGAAGAGAATCATTATTTCAACTCTTTCATTTTCTGACTATATCAATAAAACGTTTGATTATGTTTAGGTGACAGCAGAATGCAAGCATGTTAAATTATTCTTCATATTTCATGTTTTGGTTTACACAATGTCTTAACGCCCAGTTTAAGACGTTAGCTTCGGAAATTTTCAAGGGAAATAAAACTTTTCTATTAGTCTGACAGAGGGGGTACTTGGCCCGGAATGTCACCAATCAGTGATAACTGGTCGACAAGCGGTAAGCTGTCAAGCGTGTGACAATATTAATTACGCAGTTTGTGGCTGAAATGGAATTGTTTATTAGTGTAAAGGTCCACGAGTGTGAATAGAAATCCATGTTCCATAAGATGCGTACATGGTTTTATTTAAAAACCATAACAAAAATGCACAATTATTAGTTTTGCGAAATAAAAATGAAAATGTATTGTGAGATTAGGTTTAGGGCCGGCATTCACCATACGCAATTAAATGTCGTACACGGCGTGTGTTAAAGAGAAAGTTCCTGTTTAAGACAAAGCATTTGAAAAATCTGTACATCTCGCACATGAAACTATTTAGTTATGCTGTGTTTTATGTTGTGGTTGTAAATAAAGTGTTTTTATAGTGGTATGTACTTGTTCAAATAGTTGAAATAAGCAAAAATTAAGTTTACTAGATTAATACTTCATAGACTTAGATATGGCAGTGGCATTGTGTAATTATCGCCGTGTCTTTGAAACACTATTACAACTAACATTTAGTGCAATTACATATAGCGACAAAACAGCTAATAGGGAGTAGAAACAAAGATAAATATGTGCCTTAGACGCTACAAAATGGGTTTGTATGAGGGAATTGCTTGGTTGAGCGCATGCGGATAGCTTATCAAAACGTGGCGATAGCCGTTCCTACTATATTCCAGCTTTAGCACAGGTTTAGTACTATTGGGTATGATGACCTAAATAACAGTCATAAACGGACAAGCGCCAAATGAATTTAATAATCATCTTGCTTGCCCTAAACAACTGAGTTGTTTGGTAAGAGTACAACTGAATTTGCTATGACTAGCAAACATTCAGGAGGGACAGATAAAAATGTTGGACTTTCTGATATTGTTGGATGCAGCATTACTAATTGTATAATTACGCAGAATCGTACAACTCACGGAAAATCACAGTACGCGTCACGGCCATTTACACATCGTTGTTCTGGAACATCATAAGTTGCCTTGCATTATACGTGGCCATCCGTTACGTCATCGACTGATGACAGGCAAGCTGCTAACGGGGTATTCAGTCTGTCATAGTCCACGCGCGTTTGACCTATTGTGATAATGATTGTGGTGGTGCCACTGTAACTTGAGCGACTCGCATTCGGGAGGTCCGCGGTTCAAATCCTCGTGCCGACCAATCTGACCGAAAGTTTGTTTGCCGTTTTCCTCGGTCACTAGGTGAACGCTGGGCTGGATAATTTGATCCGCGAGTTTTCCTATCATCCTTTTCATCACTACATTTCATTTCCTTCTTCTTTAGCGCCATACCACGCCATACCATTGGGCTCATCACCCATCCTGGATATGCTATAATCCAGAGTTTGCTTGCTCCTCGATAGACTACTGGCCCAATACATTGGCTTGTATGTCCTCGGGGGTGTAAGTCCTACAAAGAGGAGGATAATCAGTTAAAGATAAGAGGAGAGAGAAAGAAACAGAGAAGAGTGTGACTATGAGTCAAAAAGAATTTCCTCCATGTGACAGAAATGTCTGCTACGATATTGTAATCGGAAGGATATGCATAATATGCTTCATTTACGAATAGGGAAATAGAACTAGCACAACAGGTGTATAAAATAATAAAAAGATGCACCAGGAAATGTTGACATGTTTACGTTTACAACACTCTCAAACTCACACTAATGAATCCGAAGACGGTCATGTCTACGAAACTGATTACAAATCTGGGACCGGTAGTTCGCCGCATTTGGGATCTACATATGAGGTATCCCCGGGAAAGAGGCCAAGAATAATAGTATTTGTAGAGAAGGTCAAAGTAGTTCATTATTTGTTGCTTCCTTGTGCTCACAAAACAACGCTTTATCATACATATCGGTGTAAAACTACTGTATAGACGTAATCGCAATAGCATTCTTCATCCAAAGTGAGCACGATGCTCTCGTTTTTCGTGTACAGTAGCACAATAGTTCTGTGCCGGTGTCCTACTTTCCTTGCACACTGAAGAGAGTCTATGCCTAACGCCAGTTACCCAGTTACTCTCCTACAGGCAGCTGTCTGTCTGCTGGAAGACTTCGCTGATACGACATAAACACACAACCACCACTGCATGACTTGTTTATTGTCACTATGTTCAGATTGCTCTATCATTCTTTTATATTTACACAGTATACAAACATTGTCACGCAAATGTATTGTCTTAAACTAACAGGGGCTTTATTAATGTGATAAACACTCTACACCAGATATCACACCGTCGTTTTTTTCTGCAAGACTTTCCCTTTCATCTTCTTCAGATAGTTCCCTTTCATCGTCTTCAGTCTACTCCTTCGCTGTCACTATATTCCCTACCTTGGATTACAAAACCTTCTATGACATTTTCAAACAGGCCTTGTTGTTGTTTTGTTCTTCTTCTTCAATATAATCGTCTTCCTATTTATAACGTGTTGACAGGCATTTTCCCACTTTTCCACGCTAATGTCGTCAACATGTTATTAGCGAAGTTTCATAAATAACATCATCTAATTTAAAAGGGTGTTCTACCAAGCTACCTATTACTTTATATCAGCTCAGATGAGTTCTACTCGATTAAGACCCGATGAATAGGGCGGTAATCGGAGAACATGGTGTGCATGGCCTACAAATTAACAACGTGAATTTTCGGAAAAGGCTCTGATCCTTACTTAGGTTGTAAAGCTCCAAACTTAGCATCCTTTCATGGAATGGGGCAAGTTCTGCATCTTATTTTGGTATGAGACGTTGGGGCCTTTTCCAACTGCACACTATGGTACGGTACGTTATCAATCACCAAAACAGATCTGGAAGGCAAGTTAGGAATTAGTTTTCCCATTAGCCATTTTTTTTGTATTTTTCCCCATCATTTTGTGGTATATTAACTTTTTTTACTTTTACATAAAAATTCGCAGAAGGCAAGGACCTCCAATAAGTACACCAAAATACACAATACGCAATCCAAGTTTACAGAAACACAGGAGCGTCTTGAGCGGGGCAGGGGGCCAATTGATCCCTCCCCCTAAGTTACAAGAAATAATAAAGTTACATAATTGTTCTACAAAAAGAAAACTTACATCTGTACTTTTAATAAAACTATTTTACATTTAAGAAATAAAAGATTATTTTCTTTTAGGCCAAATGTATCGTTAAAATCCACATGAAGATTTGGGAAACTGTTCCAAGCAATCTTGCCCCCCCTCCATGCAGAAACTGAAATGACGCTCCTACAGAAACTTATAGTAACTAATTTATAAACAGAAAGTTCAAGGTAGTATAAAGTAAACAGACGGTTGGCAAGAGAGATGTTATCGCACTACTGCTGCCGCTAGATATCCGAGAATTGAGGCTCGCTCACTCTCCAGATAACTATGTGCATCCAGGCTTCACCGGCACAGAACCATCGTCCCTACTGTAGTTATACCCTCACGACAGTATCTAAATTATCTGTCAAAATCGCACTAACTGGCGGCTCTCGAGTGGAAAGCAAGAAATGTAAATATCACTTTTGGCGTTCTAAACCTGCTTCATAATAGATGTGTGAGATTTTTATTTGCCCCTCCTGAATGTTTGCTTGTGATCAGTCAATATAAAATTGCGACCAAACTTTTTCCGGGATTTGAACCACAGATCTTCCAGTTTGCGTCCGGTTGCTCTAACCTACTGAGCTTCCATGTCCACATGACAGCACGGCATTAAATTCACCAAATCACTGGCATTTTTTCCCCGGTAAACCACAAGGAGATCTCAAATTCATTTTGAGATGACACACCCCAATGGCAATAATGCCGTATAGGTATGGGTATATGTACCTATAGATTATACAACGGATGGGGATACCTCGCGCACTGCGACCTACATAGATCTATTGTGGCTACCATCCCCCAGGAGGAAGGAATGATGTGAATGAATCACAACAAGCTACAATCCTCAAGAAGACAGGCCATAGAGATGCGCGGAAGTCCCTCTACAGTCCTAACTCGAAGACCCGTCCCACTGCTGGAGCTACCTAGAAAGAATGATGAACGACCCGTCGACCAAGCAGTCCTTTAGTGCCCACGGGGTGTACTCTTTGCTTTGATCGAGCATTTGTGCCATTTGTCCGTCACTGCCATACTTCACGAAACCTAGAAGCACACCTGGAAGATGGTACATGTCGTTAGGAGACGGAATTATAGGGAAATGAAGGAAAGGAAATCGTGATAGAGTCACCTACTGACCAGGGAAAACCACGAAAAGCCCAAAGACAAAGTGAGAGATCTTCCATAATCCCTGAAACATGTTTGAAACTTACAGTGTGTGTTGGAAGAAGTTAAACATATTGCTAGTAAAGCTTCTTTCGTACAGCATATGAATGTAACATTTGTACTATTATATGATCTCACCTTCTTCTAAAGCTATAGATTACTTCAGGAATCTGTATCTATAGAATGTCAGTGATCAGCAGAACGATATTATTGCCCATAATAAAGCAACGAGGCACGTTTATTTATGGATCGTAGGTAGACCAGGGATGAAAAACTACATAAGTTACATTGAAAGAGCTCATCTTCTAGGTTGCAAAATTTGACTGTGGTATTGCGCCATTTTGGACGATATGAGAGAAGCCGAAATATCTTACAAGCGAAGATATAACGCTGAAGCTGGCAAAAAGAAACCGATTGTTTGTGAAGTAACCATCTTATTGTCGCGTCGCGTGCAGAACGAGTTTTAAGCAGTGCATCAGTACAACAGGTGTGTTGCGTATGTCTAGACCACAAATTCGAGAAGGGCCCGAGAAAAGAATGCTCCATAAACAACCTTTAAAATGGAATAAAAAAACACAATTGTTGAGATGAGTGTAGTCAGTCAGTACTGTACATCAAGACCAACAGAGAAGAAAGAATAGAAACGCATCACTCTAATCGACTGTTCCATATACATAACAAGAGAAAAAGTTACTCATTACTAAACATATTTTTGAGAACCGTCTTAAATGTCTCTGTTACTCACTGGCTTAAACGTTCGGGGGAAACAGAAGAGGAACTGTCACCATGTAATATTGTGCAGCATTCTTTGAAAATGTTTAAAGCGGGTACTTCATTATCAAGCTCCCAGACTTGAAAGAGAACGGGATTAAAACATTGGACATATCTTTCTACACCTCACAGTTGTCCTATACCATGTCCTCTAAATCCGGAAAGCAGCCTTTTAAATTAGCATGCTGAGCCAGCTTCAGATTTTTATGCCTTTCTTGAGTATTATGCTTCTTTCCTGGCATATTTTCGGGTTATTTCGTTACGTTGGTTCTTTGTTAAATAACCAATACTGTTACCGCTTCCTGATTTATTAGTCATTCCTCATGCCCTGCTCTCTCCCTTTTATTGGTTTGGCGGATGTTTAACGTCGCACCCAGATGCTTCGCCTTTTCATTATGAAAAATCTTTGAGCAGCACATGGAAGGATGCCTAAAGCCTGATTAAGGACATCATATCAGCTAAAATGACAGACTCTTTATTCCTTTATTTACACGATCCGTATATGACACAAAACGCCTGTTCTTCATTATGCAGATACGTGTCAGGGAACATTCCAAATGTGTCGGCCATAATGTTTCTTTGTCTGTCGTTTCAGATTGTGATTCAGTGCCTACAGCATTTTTTCCTCACAACTCATTACAAGGGTGGAACAGTGTAACTTTTCACGTTCTAATGTTCAACGTACATTTTTCTTGTCTCCATTGAAATATAGATATGGAAAATTTGGCCGGTAATTGCTTCCCTAGGTCATATGGTTACATTCACAACAAATGTATGCTTTCGGCTACACTAGCTAGCTTTCACGTTTGTGAGATTTTGCAGAATGTTCCACTGCATTCCTCAAGTTTTACTCTGTGATGTATTATTCCTCTCTCGCAATAGATTCGTGGTATTTCTCCTTGTAAAGTTAGCAAGAATTTCTGGAAGGGATAATTATGTAAGATTCAGCTTCAAACAAAACACAAAGTCTACAGCTCTACAATCTACAGCCGCCATCAATCATGACAAAAGATTGTAATCGAAATTTTAAAAATAATTCGTTATATATATATATATATATATATATATATATATATATCTCAGTAGATTGAAAACTACTCGTCCTTCTCTAGAAGAAACCTGAGTAGCTAACCATCCTTTTATATAATGAAAAGAAACGCGACAGGTGCGTTGCGCAGGAAAAACTTATATGAAATAAAAAGAGACTTAATGCCCTAGAAAGAGTGCAACATTTTTAAACTGCTACAGTTATATCAAATTTGCGCAAATATACGATTGTACTTTCTGTATGCGCCCGCGAGTATGTCTGTGTGTGTATGTGTATGTGTGTGTACAAGTGTGCGTTTGTGTGTTTGCATGCATGTTTGCGTTTGTGCTTGCTTTTGTGTGAGCATTTGTGCATGGATATATGGGTGTGCTTGTGTACCAGTGCGAGAACGCGTGTGAATGCTTGTGTGTGAGCTGCGAGGGTGAGGATTTTCCGAAACTCGAAGAATTTTTCAAATAAAATCAAGTATTTCCAAGAATATTCTCAGATACCTTCGTTAAACCTGAAGAAACCTTAGTTATACCCATTACTGAACGGTCCTCATTGGTGTTAGCGTGGTTGGTGTTATCGTACCAGATGGACCTAAGACACTGGATTTGTAGCCGTTTTCTCTTAGGGTATCTACTTTTGGTTGACATGTTACCACCAAGATCGTTTAAGGTATTGGAGAGTCATATCCTATCTGCAGAAAGTTTTCAACTTATTTCGCGTAGCAAATGCGTTAATATGACAATAATTATGCATACATACATACATACATACATACATACATACATACATACATACATACATACATACATACATACATAAGTAGTAACAAAATGATGGTTGAAACTCACTTAATATGCATGGAATGTCTATTCATATGCAAATGAGCCCCCCTCCCCCATTTTCCCCCCATTCTACCGTAGCTCCTTGGTACTTGCAGCTGCGGTCGTAAATATTGTTGAGTACAATGGAAGCTTGACAGTTAAGCAATCAAGGTTATCCTTCACTTGTTAAAACGAACAAAGGGGTCATAAATTTAAGGTTCTGTAACAAAGGCGAGATGTTTTTCCTACCCATTCCACATCCGGCCACTTCTGCACCTGTTGCAGTTACCCACCCCAACTTACATTGTTACTCGAACACGTGGCATACTCATTCCACCAGCTTTTAACAAAAGAACAATGCTTACCCTTCAGCTGTCAAAAGGAACAAAGCCCATGATGAATTAGGGTCGTGATAAAGAGAACCTAAAGCCAGTTAACAGAGAAACAAGTTCTATTGTCCGGGGCAAGCCTTCTTTCAAAATGAACAATGTGGATGCAGGACAAAGGAAGAGATTGTATTGTGTGCCTTTCTATTGTCCGGGGCAAGAGTACTTTAGAAAGACCATCTGGCATTTCTCATTCCACAACCCTATAACAAAGCCGGTCCCTTTCCATTGTGGAAGAGATTCTATTGTGTGCCTTTCTATTGTCCGGGGCAAGACTACTTTAGAAAGAGCCCCTGCGGCGTGCCCATTCCACTGCCCCATAACAAAGCCGCTCCCTTTCCATTGTTTTCGAACACTGCTAGCTCTACGTCAGAGTCGGCCATCATTATTTTTGCCCTGAGGGACTGTTCTCTCCGATGTTTTACGAGATCCTACGAATATACCCGAGCATAGTTAACAAGCATTCTGTTTGGCCCATTTCAGGCAGCGACTCTGAAAAAGCGCCTAATATACATTTCATCACATGCATTAAACCTCTGCGTGGATATCCATAGATCGGTGCTCGATTCTTACTGTAATCAAAAGTTTATTGCTAATGAGAAATTAATGATTGATATCATTATATCATTACCTTAATTAATAAAAGGGCGTTCAGAGGATTGTAGCTCGAATCTTACCAAGTGAAACTCTAACGCGTAATAACTATTAAACTATGCACGGGCAGATTAAAAATGTATTTATCAAATATAATTTAATTTTTATATATCATTACCCTAATTAATGAAGGGTGTTCAGAGGGTTCTAGCTCGAATCTTACGCATCGAAACTCTAATGCTTAACAAATATTAAAATATGCAAGTTCAGATTAAAATGCATTTAACAAATATAATTTAATTTTTATATATCATTACAATAATTAATAAAAAAGTGTTAGGGGGATCCTAGCTCGAATCTGCGAAACTCTAATGTGCAATAACTATTAAACTATTCACGGCCAGATTAAAATGTATTTAATAAATATAATTTAATTAATGAAAGGGTGTTCAGAGCGTTCTAGCTCGAATCTGCGAAACTCTAATGCTTAATAAATATTACTATGTGAGTATTGGGCGGTCAGATTAAAAAGGTGTTTAACAAATATAATTTAATTTATACGACATTACAATGTTTAACGAGCTGTATTCTTAGGAACCCAGAGGCCCCTAGTTCGAATCTTACCCTGCGAAACGCTATAATAACTATTAAATTATTGAAGCAGGGGGCGGTCGGATTAAAATTGCATTTAACAACTATCATTGTTTATATTAAACCACCGCGTATACTTAGATATCCCGATGCCTAGACACCATTCTTTCTTCTTCTCCTCTCTTTTTCTTTCTCCACGACTTGTACACATTCAGGCGTTCACATATACACGAGCACTTGTACACACATCAGCAAACATACACCAGTACACGCGCACACGTACATGCAAGTACACACACACAAACACACACACACGCAAGCACATACACACACGCACATACATACACCAGCACACCACATACATACACCAGTACACACACGCATTCACGCACCTCATGCGTATACATACATACACCAGTGCTCTTACACTCACACATACATATACATGGACACACACACGCATACACACATACATGCACACACTCACGTACATACATACACCGTTACACTTGCACATACGCACACGACCACACACACACGCACAAGCACATATGCCTGTTCACTTACACCCAACAGCACCAATCCACACACACACACACACACACACGCATACACACGCACACACCAACTCACGCGCATGTCCTGAATGAAAAGAGACAAAATGATGCAATAAAAACTAATTATAGCTTGGGATGCGACGCATCATTTAGGAATTGTTCGAAACTGGTCTGGATGCATGGGTTCGAATCCTAGGAGAGATTACAAATTCATCTTCTAATAACTCCAAAACTAATTAAAATAAAGACGATAAATAAACTTTATTACTTTTATGTCATTAGCTCGTTTCTTGTGCATGTATATTAGAGTCCAGGTGTCATGGGTTCGATCCTTAATTTTAAAATTTAAATTATCTCACAAACTAGCAGGGATAAAGGTGCGGACCAAAGCACGATTTTTAGCTCCTATGATGGACAATTAATGCTTTATATAATTTCCAATCAGTTGTCCCTAGCTCGAATCCCGATCTTTCAGTGACTTCCTTAATTTTCCACTGTACTCTAGAATATATCACTTAGATCGATGCTGTAACTGCATACAGGTCTTTAAGCACATCAAACTAATATTATAAGTAATTTTGTTTCTGGTGTTCCGAGTTCGAATACCGATTCAATGAAATTTACTTATAAATTTAATAACATAGTAAATAATTAAGATAAAAGGCACCTAATAAACCTTATTGCGTTTATGTCATCAGTTAGTATCTTGCGGGTGTATATTCGGGTATCTAACGTCCAGGGTTCGACCCTAAAGTTTAAATCTCAATTATCGCAGAAACTAGCAGAGATAGAGCCGTGGACGAAAGCATGTTTGATAGCTCCTACAATGAACAATTAATGCTGTATATAATTTCCAATCAGTTGCCCCTAGTTCGAATCCCGATCTTTCAATGACTTCCTTAATTTTCCTCTGTACACTAGAATGTAACTGCATGCAGCTTTGTGTAAAGACATTATGGATGTACTCTGAGAGAGAGAGAGCGAGAGGAAGTGAAACAAGTAGGGATAGAAGTGCCGAGAGCCTCTGCGCATGCGCAGAAAGAGTTGATGTCATTGGCTGCAATAATCACGTGAGTGTAAGCATCACAGCCATGATGACGTGCCGGCATCGCCTGGAGGGGGTTTAGATCCCTATATAAACAGATATATGCTCATGTTCGAACCGTTGTGTACTTATTAACTTTACATTTAAATTTTTAAGAACTAAAAAACTCAAAGTTTTTAGTTTAAGAAGAGGTGCAACCCATCTACATGTGCAGCATTCAACAGGAAACAATGCAAGGTGAGTGGGTATTTAGATAACTATACAAAAATCACTGATGGTTTTACAATGCATTTATTTTTGTTTAAATGATACAGTACATGAAACAGACTCGTTGCAAGAGCATCATATTTTCTAATCTATACTTTACATTCACATGGATTTCTCTGCGTACTCTTCTCCAGTTCACATGATTTTCGCCGCACATTCTTCTTACGTAAACATTCATACGATTTTCCCCCTCATTCTTTGTTTCACTATACACTCACATGATTTCCTCTACTCATTCTTTGTTTCCCTGCAGGTTCTTAGTGATCATCTTGTCATCGAATCTCTGTGCACCGGTAACATTGAAGATGCCCATGATTATAGGATTCTGAAGCCCTATAACTGTAGGAACTGCTGATTGCGTGATGTTCACCTGATGGGCGTCAAGGGCAGAGCATGATGTGTGCGTCGAATCATTCCATTATTATATCCTCGACGTCGTTGACTTCTTCTAAAATCTATAGGCATTATGCTGATATCCTTGTTTCTAAAGGAATGATATTGCTGTTATGCTCTCCTGTTTGCTCTATGAAGCGGATGTTTATGAACAACAGGTAAAATTTGATTTGATGGTTCCTGTGAAATACGGTATCCAGCCGTAACAGATGGGAAAATTGATAGATTGAGTGTCCACTTTTACTATCGAGGAAGGAGACTGATGCAATACTGCGTTAAATTCGTATGATACTCAACCTAAATATGTTCCCTAGGAAATCAGATTCAGACAGCTGATTAGATGGAATAACTTTGTCACTGAAGGGCCATAGAACGTTCCTATAGAACAATCACTGGAAAAAAATCAAGAGTGAAAGGACATTTTAATGACATTTTTATTTTTATTATTATTATTATTATTATTATTATTATTATTATTATTATTCACTCTCTTATAAAGAAGACATTCGCATCCTAATATGAGGAATCTTCCTAATATGAGAAATCTTTAAACGTCGGGCATACAAGGCAAGGTCTATGTTACTCAATGCTTTTCCGGGACAAGTATAGCCCTCTGCCTGAGCTTTTTGAATTCCCTTTCAGGCTCTGTCTCCTCTTCGTTTCGGTGTTTCTTCCCTTATTCTTCTTCACTCGAAAACCTCTCCCTCTTGCTTCAATTTCTCTGTTACGTCTCATCATTTCAGCATGTTGCTTATCCGCAGCTTTTTCTTATTTACAGCTGTAGCAATTTGTGATGCACCTCCAGCGGCGGCTCCTAGTACTGCTATAATTGGTATGAGCGGTAGAAATCCTCCTCGTTTCTTCTTTTTGGACCCGCCGCCAACAGATACCTTTCTGTCAATTTCTCTCTTATGCCTCATCATTTCGGCAAGTTGTTTATCTGCTGCCTTTTTTTATTTACTGCTGAGGCAATTTGGGCTGCACCTCCAGCAGCAGCGCCTAGAGCTGCAATAATTGGTATGAGAGGTAGAAATCCTCCTCGCTTTTCTTCGTGGTTCCTACACCTGGAGCTACCTTTCCCTTCATAATTGCTGTTACTAGTCACGCTGCCAACTTTTTCACCTAATGTAACATCAGATGTTTGCACTCTTTTCCAAGTCGTTTCAGCCAGATCTTGTCAGCAATGTTTCTCGAAGCAGAGATCTTATCCTGAGCGTAGGCAATGTCGCTAAGATTACACGATTCGTCTAACGGAATGATTCCAGGGTCTCCTCTCTTTAATTTTTCTCTAGCTTTACCCCAGTTCCTCAGTATATGTATCCAGGTAAATGTACTTCAACGGTTGCAGGCTAGTGAGAGAGCTAATTAAAGCGAAACCTCTTGCGAGCTTAACCACCTTAAATCTCTCACGTTATACTAATCGATTTTATTCGGGATAATTCTTTTATACTTTCTTATTAGCGTATATACATTAAGAGCGATTTATTTTATTTTAGCTGTCAAGCTAGAGCGGATGAAACAAGAATGCTCACAACCTATTCATATGTTAGAATTTGAAAGCGACTTTAGACGTGAACTTAGTGGAAAACAGTTTCATGTCAATGTTCTAGACATGCCCATCACGTAACCCATTCAGGGAAAAGGTGACTCGCTCAGGCAAAAAGGTGACTGCTCAGGGAAAAAGGTGACATGCAACAGGAATAAGGTGACCAACAAATGGGAAAAAGCTGACCCGCAAAGGGAAATAGGTGACCAGTAAAGGGAAAAATGTGACCAGCAAAGGGAAAAAGGTGACCAGCAAAGGGAAAAAAGCTGACCTGCAACGGGAAAAAGGTGACCAGTAAAGGAAAAATGTGACCAGCAAAGGGAAAAATGTGACCAGCAAAGGGAAAAAGGTGATCAGCAAAGGGAAAAAGGTGACCAGTAAAGGGAAAAATGTGACCTGCAAAGGGAAAAAGGGCCCAGCAAAGGGAAAAAGGTGACCAGCAAAGGGAAAAATGTGACCAGCAAAGGGAACAAGTTGACCAGCGAAGGGAAAAAGGTGACCAGTAAAGGGAAAAATATGACCAGCAAAGGGAAAAAGGTGACCAGCAAAGGGAAAAAGGTGACCGGTAAAGGGAAAAATGTGACCAGCAAAACGAAAAAGGTGACCAGCAAAGGGAAAAAGGTGACTAGTAAAGGGAAAAAGGTGACCAGCAAAAGGGAAAAAGGTGACCAGCAAAGGGAAAAAGGTGACCAGTAAAGGGAAAAAGGTGACCAGCAAAGGAAAAAAAGGTGACCAGTAAAGGGAGAAAGGTGAC
Source organism: Deroplatys truncata (assembly GCA_030765065.1). Classification (NCBI taxonomy): domain Eukaryota; kingdom Metazoa; phylum Arthropoda; class Insecta; order Mantodea; family Mantidae; genus Deroplatys; species Deroplatys truncata. The sequence continues at coordinate 537,622,349 of CM060990.1, forward strand.
CAGTAAAGGGAAAAATGTGACCAGCAAAGGGAAAAATGTGACCATCAACGGGAAAAATGTGACTAGCAAAGGGTAAAATGTGACCAGCAATGGGAAAAAGGTGACTAGTAAAGGGAAAAAGGTGACCAGCAAAAGGGAGAAAGGTGACCAGCAAAGGGAAAAAGGTGACCAGTAGAGGGAAAAAGGTGACCAGCAAAGGGAAAAAGGTGACCAGCAAAGGGAAAAAAGGTGACCAGTAAAGGGAAAAATGTGACCAGTAAAGGGAAAATGTGACCAGCAAAGGGAAAAATGTGACCATCAAAGGGAAAAAAGGTGACCAGCAAAGGGAAAAATGTGACCAGCGAAGGGAAAAAGGTGACCAGTAAAGGGAAAAATGTGACCAGCAAAGGAAAAAATGTGACCAGCAAAAGGGAAAAAGGTGACCAGCACAGGGAAAAAGGTGACCAGTAAAGGGAAAAAGGTGACCAGTAAAGGGAAAAAGGTGACCAGCAAAGGGAAGAAGGTGACCAGCAAAGGGAAAAAGGTGACCAGTAAAGGGAAAAAGGTGACCAGTAAAGGGAAAAAATGAGACACGAAAAGGGAAAAATGTGACCAGCAAAGGGAAAAATGTGACCAACAAAGGGAAAAGGGTGATCAGCAAAGGGAAAAATGTGTCCAGCAAAGGGAAAAATGTGACCAGCAAAGGGAAAAAGGTGACCAGTAAAGGGAAAAATGTGACCAGTAAAGGGAAAAAGGTGACCAGTAAAAGGAAAAAGGTGACCAGCAAAGGGAAAAAGGTGACCAGCCAAGGGGAAAAATGTGACCAGCAAAGGGAAAAAAGGTGACCAGTAAAGGGAAAATTGTGACCAGCAAAGGGAAGAAGGTGACCAGTAAAGGGAAAAATGTGACCAGCAAAGGGAAAAATGTGACCAGCAAAGGGAAAAAATGTGACCAGCAAAGGGAAAAATGTGACAAGCAAAGGGAAAACGGTGACCAGCAAAGGGAAAAAGGTGTCCAGCAAAGGGATAAAAGGTGACCAGTAAAGGGAAAAATGCGACAGCAAAGGGAAAAGGTGACCTGCAAAGGGAAAAAGGTGGCCAACAAAGGGAAAAAGGTAACCCGCTCTCGCTAAAGGCTCTCAGATACGTGTGCCATTTCGCTAAAGGATGATACATGAGCTTCAGACTCGTGCTAGCTAGACCAGTATCTCACTCAACTCTCGCATTCTCTGTGCTAACTATCAAGAAAACTTGTACTCTTACCTCTATGAATCCATTTCATGCTACTTGAATCTGCTTGTGCTTAATGAGATAGTTATAATTAACGGAATTACAACTATTATGTGTGAATGCTACAATATTTTGCTTAGTCTAATTCGGATATGACTGTTTATATGCATCAAAGCCTGAGAACACATATAAATACATAAATGTTGAAAAAATAGCTCAGTCTCGTGTTATCGTATACGAAATCAACATCTACAGTATACATTGAATAGTTTATATATACTGCTTGAGCATGAACACTCACAAAGACGGACAATTACAGTCAATTTACGAGAATCTTGATTTTTCGTATGTTTCCCAAGGGGGGAGTAGTCGCTTTGTTAAGTGCTGAATATGTAATAGAACTTTAAAAAACAGGACAATTTCAAGGCTTAAGCAACATAGGAGAAGATGCTGTAAAGCGATGATCAACTGTGCATTGACTACAACACCCAAACGAGATGCTGAAATGTTCTCATGTTCCGAAGAGAGGGGCTCAAGATGTACCGTACTTGGAACCAGTTCAAGTGATCCTGTAATAACGTCAAGAGCTACCACTGATGAAACAATGAGAGCAGTTTCTTTGAATGAGCAAGCTCTGAATAAACACACCAATGAAAGCAAGCATACAAGTGTCAACTCAGCTAGATTAGAAGATATATCCAAAGCGAATACAGAGGAGATGCTATACCGCTACACCGAATCTAATGATTTGGTAAACATGCTAAGGGTACTAATGATGCTTCATACACCTGATAAAAATGACTTTCAGATGCGATTAGCGAAATTATTAAGAATTTAAAGCTGGGTGGTTTTATAGCGTGATTAGCATCTGCAGAACCTTGAAACCATGAAAGAGTTCGAAAGATTCTCATATTAGGAAGATTCCTCATATTAGGATGCGAATGTCTTCTTTATTAGATCAGTGAATAATAATAATAATAATAATAATAATAATAAAAATGTCATTAAAATGCCCTTTCACTCTTGAGTTTTTTCCAGTGATTGTTCTATAGGAACGTTCTGTGGCCCTTCAGTGACAAAGTTATTCCATCTAATCAGCTGTCTGAATCTGATTTCCTAGTGAATATATTTAGGTTGAGTATCATACGAATTTAGGGCAGTATTGCATCAGTCTCCTTCCTCGATAGTACAAGTGGACACTCAATCTATCAGTTTTCCCATCTGTTACGGCTGGATACCGTATTTCACAGGAACCATCAAATCAAATTTTACCTGTTGTTCATAAACATCCGCTTCATAGAGCAAACAGGAGAGCATAACAGCAATATCATTCCTTTAGAAACAAGGATATAAGCATAATGCCTATAGATTTTAGAAGAACTCAACGACGTCGAGGATATAATAATGGAATGATTCGACGCACACATCATGCTCTGCCCTTGACGCCCATCAGGTTAACATCACGCAATCAGCAGTTCCTAGTTATTGGGCTTCAGAATCCTATAATCATGGGCATCTTCAATGTTACCGGTGCACCGAGATTCGATGACAAGATGATCACTAAGAAGAGGAACATGTGTTTTCACCATATAATACATCAGCTCTGGACTCTAACAACGAGTTTAGAACCCCCTTGTCAAGTTGAACATTTATATACTTTACCCCGTCTCAGAGTGAAGAGAATGCTGTTGTTAAACCTGTACTCATCGAGTGGAGAAGGCCTGTGATTCGACTTTCTGATGCTGAGATCCTCAAGACTGTTAAGCTGGATAAGACTCTGTTTCACCCATTTAGGACCACGGATCTGCATATTCAACCTGCTGTGTTACAGGAATTTACCTGAATAGTGACACCACATCTAAAATGGAGAAGCCGTGATTTGTCAATTTTTTGGTGCTCTGACTTAAGATCGAGTAATGCATCTAAAGACGGTTCTCTTTTTGATCATTGTGACATAACTTAAACTAATCATTGTAATGATTTATTTTTCATTAGGAATGCAAGGATTTTAATGAATAAAAACACTATGTAAAAGCATACCTTAATTCTTTTTATTGTTATTATTTATCTTACATTTCCATCACTTCCTCATCCGACTCATTGTTTCTGTATATGTCATTACACTTGTAACAGCAGGTTATGCAAATTTCTTTGTTATTTAAATGAAAGTCTTTTTTATTTTCATAATTTGAATTCCAGCGTGGCAAACAGCCTTAATGCTGTTAATGTATACAGGGCTCAAGTCTTTTAGGATACAAATTTCACCATTATTTAAAGTATTTTCACAGTCATTTAAATTATTGCTCACAATGACTAATTTCAGTGAATATAGGTAGACTCGCTCGAGCTAACTCTCAGCTATGCATTGAATTGTATACAAAATTGTCCTATTTTTTTCATCGTATACCCTGTAATGTTATATAAGGATCCTGTCTTAACGTGTTTCGGTGATGTAGATGTCTCAGCACCCGCTTTTTGCCGAAATGTTTCTTGTAGGTGCCGATGGTGCATATTCTACCCTCCAATAGCGTCAGCATCCTTTGCATGGTTGCAAAGCTGTTCCTGTTCTTCTTCCTCTTATTGCACACCCTGAAACATTGCACAATGAAAGACTTAGAAAACTATCTTGGTCAAGTAAAAGCAACCTGAAAAGAATTACATTTCTTGTTATGATACATGTAAAATGAAGCACAAAGATTTGTATAAACACTCGGATATTTAGAGTTATTTCAATGCGCTAGATATAATTAAACTCAAAGCATGTGATATTGTGATTTCGTAAATTTTTATAAAATTCTATAATATGCATCTTTTGTATCTTTATACGTAATATCAATGAGTCAGTTGTTTTATTTATGAATTTTTCATTGTGAAATAGGAGAACATTCAATACTTAAGTTTGACACTTCTACGCCCCTTCTTTGCATGTAAAAAAGACAATTTACATGTCTTAAATTTCCCCATCTCTGCCATACCGTTATACTGGAGGTATACGTTCCCAGGTACTTCTGCAATCTCTTGATTGGTTAACGAATTATAGCGCTCTGGTAAGAACACTTGACAATCCTCCAGCTAAGATAAGATCCTGGTACCATATCTTGTTTGAACTCTCTTTAAGGACTTTATCTCATAGTTAAGACCTATTTCGAGATCTTGAACTCGGCGAGTCGGTAGGAAACTATGCTCTTCAACCATCTTGTTAAGTCTATCAGCTAAACAATCTGTAACAGACATTGTCATGAATTATTATTTTCACTACATTATTCAAGTTGAAGAACGAGTTATACACTTCTTTGTATTAGAACTAGGGTGTGTATGTTTTGTAGGTAAGCCTATGAATGTATAGAGAAACAAAGAACGAATGGAGAAAATCGTGTGAATATTAATATAAGAATGTGCAGCAAAAATCGTATGAATGTGTAGAGAAACAAAGAATAAGTACAGAAAATCATGTGAATGTTCATTGAAGATGAGCCAGCAGAGAACCAAAGAATGAGTAGAGGAAATCGTGTGCGAATGTATAGTGAAACAAAGAATGAGTGGGGAAAATCGTATGAATGTTTATGTAAGAAGAATGTGTAGCGATGATCGTGTGAATGTTAATGGAAGCAAAGAATGTGCTGAGAAAGTCGTGTGAATGTAAACAGAGCATGAACCTGCAGGGAAACAAAGAATGAGTAGAGGAAATCATGTGAGTGTATAGTGAAACAAAGAATGAGGGGGAAAATCGTATGAATGTTTACGTAAGAAGAATGTGCGACGAAAATCATGTGAACTGGAGAAGAGTACGCAGAGAAATCCATGTGAATGTAAAGTATAGATTAGAAAATATGATGCTCTTGCAACGAGTCTTTTTTCATGTACTGTATCGTTTAAACAAAAACAAATGCATTGTAAAACCATCAGTGATTTTTGTATAGTTATCTAAATACCCACTCACCTTGCATTGTTTCCTGTTGAATGCTGCACATGTAGATGGGTTGCACCTCTTCTTAAACTAAAAACTTTGAGTTTTTTAGTTCTTAAAAATTTAAATGTAAAGTTAATAAGTACACAACGGTTCTAACATGAGCATATATCTGTTTATATAGGGATCTAAACCCCCTCCAGGCGATGCCGGCACGTCATCATGGCTGTGATGCTTACACTCACGTGATTATTGCAGCCAATGACATCAACTCTTTCTGCGCATGCGCAGAGGCTCTCGGCACTTCTATCCCTACTTGTTTCACTTCCTCTCGCTCTCTCTCTCTCAGAGTACATCCATAATGTCTTTACACAAAGCTGCATGCAGTTACATTCTAGTGTACAGAGGAAAATTAAGGAAGTCATTGAAAGATCGGGATTCGAACTAGGGGCAACTGATTGGAAATTATATACAGCATTAATTGTTCATTGTAGGAGCTATCAAACATGCTTTCGTCCACGGCTCTATCTCTGCTAGTTTCTGCGATAATTGAGATTTAAACTTTAGGGTCGAACCCTGGACGTTAGATACCCGAATATACACCCGCAAGATACTAACTGATGACATAAACGCAATAAGGTTTATTAGGTGCCTTTTATCTTAATTATTTACTATGTTATTAAATTTATAAGTAAATTTCATTGAATCGGTATTCGAACTCGGAACACCAGAAACAAAATTACTTATAATATTAGTTTGATGTGCTTAAAGACCTGTATGCAGTTACAGCATCGATCTAAGTGATATATTCTAGAGTACAGTGGAAAATTAAGGAAGTCACTGAAAGATCGGGATTCGAGCTAGGGACAACTGATTGGAAATTATATAAAGCATTAATTGTCCATCATAGGAGCTAAAAATCGTGCTTTGGTCCGCACCTTTATCCCTGCTAGTTTGTGAGATAATTTAAATTTTAAAATTAAGGATCGAACCCATGACACCTGGACTCTAATATACATGCACAAGAAACGAGCTAATGACATAAAAGTAATAAAGTTTATTTATCGTCTTTATTTTAATTAGTTTTGGAGTTATTAGAAGATGAATTTGTAATCTCTCCTAGGATTCGAACCCATGCATCCAGACCAGTTTCGAACAATTCCTAAATGATGCGTCGCATCCCAAGCTATAATTAGTTTTTATTGCATCATTTTGTCTCTTTTCATTCAGGACATGCGCGTGAGTTGGTGTGTGCGTGTGTATGCGTGTGTGTGTGTGTGTGTGTGTGTGTGGATTGGTGCTGTTGGGTGTAAGTGAACAGGCATATGTGCTTGTGCGTGTGTGTGTGGTCGTGTGCGTATGTGCAAGTGTAACGGTGTATGTATGTACGTGAGTGTGTGCATGTATGTGTGTATGCGTGTGTGTGTCCATGTATATGTATGTGTGAGTGTAAGAGCACTGGTGTATGTATGTATACGCATGAGGTGCGTGAATGCGTGTGTGTACTGGTGTATGTATGTGGTGTGCTGGTGTATGTATGTGCGTGTGTGTATGTGCTTGCGTGTGTGTGTGTTTGTGTGTGTGTACTTGCATGTACGTGTGCGCGTGTACTGGTGTATGTTTGCTGATGTGTGTACAAGTGCTCGTGTATATGTGAACGCCTGAATGTGTACAAGTCGTGGAGAAAGAAAAAGAGAGGAGAGGAAGAAAGAATGGTGTCTAGGCATCGGGATATCTAAGTATACGCGGTGGTTTAATATAAACAATGATAGTTGTTAAATGCAATTTTAATCCGACCGCCCCCTGCTTCAATAATTTAATAGTTATTATAGCGTTTCGCTGGGTAAGATTCTAACTAGGGGCCTCTGGGTTCCTAGGAATACAGCTCGTTAAACATTGTAATGTCGTATAAATTAAATTATATTTGTTAAACACCTTTTTAATCTGACCGCCCAATACTCACATAGTAATATTTATTAAGTATTAGAGTTTCGCAGATTCGAGCTAGAACCCTCTGAACACCCTTTCATTAATTAAATTATATTTATTAAATACATTTTAATCTGGCCGTGCATAGTTTATTAGTTATTGCACATTAGAGTTTCGCAGATTCGAGCTAGGACCCCCCGAACACTTTTTTATTAATTATTGTAATGATATATAAAAATTAAATTATATTTGTTAAATGCATTTTAATCTGAACTTGCATAGTTTAATATTTATTAAGCATTAGAGTTTCGATGCGTAAGATTCGAGCTAGAACCCTCTGAACACCCTTTCATTAATTAGGGTAATGATATATAAAAAATTAAATTATATTTGATAAATACATTTTTAACCTGCCCGTGCATAGTTTAATAGTTATTACGCGTTAGAGTTTCACTTGGTAAGATTCGAGCTACAATCCTCTGAACGCCCTTTTATTAATTAAGGTAATGATATAATAATATCAATCATTAAATTCTCATTAGCAATAAACTTTTGATCACAGTAACAATCGAGCACCGATCTATGGATATCCACGCAGAGGTTTAATGCATGTAATGAAATGTATTTTAGGCGCTTTTTCAGAGTCGCTGCCTGAAATGGGCCAAACAGAATGCTTGTTAACTATGCTCGGGTATATTCGTAGGATCTCGTAAAACATCGGAGAGAACAGTCCCTCAGGGCAAAAATAATGATGGCCGACTCTGACGTAGAGCTGGTAAACAAGCTTCTCTCTGTTTCACGCGAACAACGACAGGACGAGCATGAAGCCACCTTCAGATTCTTTTGTTAAGCTAGCAGTGTTCGAAAACAATGGAAAGGGAGCGACTTTGTTATGGGGCAGTGGAATGGGAACGCCGCAGGGGCTCTTTCTAAAGTAGTCTTGCCACGGACAATAGAAAGGCACACAATAGAATCTCTTCCACAATGGAAAGGGACCGGCTTTGTTATAGGGTTGTGGAATGAGAAATGCTAGATGGTCTTTCTAAAGTACTCTTGCCCCGGACAATAGAAAGGCACACAATACAATCTCTTCCTTTGTCCTGCATCCACATTGTTCATTTTGAAAGAAGGCTTGCCCCGGAGAATAGAACTTGTTTCTCTGTTAACTGGCTTTATGTTCTCTTTATCACGACCCTAATTCATCATGGGCTTTGTTCATTTTGACAGCTGAAGGGTAAGCATTGTTCTTTTGTTAAAAGCTAGTGGAATGAGTATGCCACGTGTTCGAGTAACAATGTAAATGGGGGTGGGTAAATGCAACAGGTGCAGAAGTGGCCGGATGTGGAATGGGTAGGAAAAACATGTCGCCTGTGTTACAGAACCTTAAATTTATGACCCCTTTGTTCGTTTTAACAAGTGAAGGATAACCTTAATTGCTTAACTGTCAAGCTTCCATTGTACTCAACAAGATTTACGACCGCAGCTGCAAGTACCAAGGAGCTACGGTGGAATGGGGGGAAATGGGGGAGGGGGGCTCATTTGCATATGAATAGACATTCCATGCATATTAAGTGTGCTTCAAAACATCTCGCCTTTGTTTCAGAACCTTAAATTTATGACCCCTTTGTTCGTTTTAACAAGTGAAGGATAACCTTAATTGCTTAACTGTCAAGCTTCCATTGTACTCAACAAGATTTACGACCGCAGCTGCAAGTACCAAGGAGCTACGGTGGAATGGGGGGGAAATGGGGGAGGGGGGCTCATTTGCATATGAATAGACATTCCATGCATATTAAGTGTGCTTCAACCATCACATTGGTGTTAGCGTGGTTGGTGTTATCGTACCAGATGGACCTAAGACACTGGATTTGTAGCCGTTTTCTCTTAGGGTATCTACTTTTGGTTGCCATGTTACCACCAAGATCGTTTAAGGTATTGGAGAGTCATATCCTATCTGCCGAAAGTTTTCAACTTATTTCGCGTAGCAAATGCGTTAATATGACAATTAATATGCATACATACATACATAAATACATACATACATACATACATACATACAGCAATACTGGCGATTAAGCCATAGAACATCTCATATACCAGTGTACTTTCCTTAAAAACAAAGAATAATACTCGGTAACAATGTATTAAAATCTGGAGCGGCAACCATGCAGACAAGGCCCAATGACCAAGCATAGGACAGCATTCATAAAATTCACTAACTATAGGTTTTGAAAAATTGCAATAGGACAGAGAACAACTCTCACAATGTACAAATCAATTATTTTTCTAAAATTTTGTATATATGTTAAAAATACCCAAGAAAATCTAGTTGCTGTAATTAGATATATGAATTATAAAAAAACATAATAATGTAAGAAATTTTAAACATTTCATCGTAGTTTTTAAAAGTAGTGTAAACGACTAATGTGAAACATAGAGAACCGTATTACTGTAAACTTAATCGGTATTTTGTATCAATAGAGTATGAAAATAATGTCAAACGTAATCAAGCATTATGTATGCATTATATATTGTACCAAACAGATATTGTAAGCTGGGACCAAGAGCATGTAGTATTACTCTTTATGTAATGGAGCATGCTGGAAAAGAAAATAAAACATTCTGTAAAAAACCATGCATACACACCTACACGCCTACATACCTACCTATGTACATACATGCATGCAAACATACATATATGCATACGTGCATTCATACATACATACATACATAATACATCCATGCATACATACATGCATACATACATTCGTACATATATACATGCATGCACACATACATACACACATGTATACATGCATACATACGTGCATGCTTGCATTCATACATACACTATGTGATCAAAAGTATCCGGACAACGCCACAAACATACGTTTTTCATCTTATGTGCATTGTGCTGCCACCTACTGTCTGGTACTCATTATCCGCGACCTCAGTAGTCATTATACATCGTGAAACAGCAGAATGGGACGCTCCGTGAAACTCACGGACTTTGAACGTGGTCAGGTGATTGGGTGTCACTTGTGTCAGAAGTCTGCACGCGAGATTTCCACACTCCTAAACATCCCTAGGTTCACTGTTTCTGATGTGATAGTGAAGTGGAAACGTGAAGGGACATGTACAGCACAAAAGCGTACAGGCCGACCTCGTTTGTTGACTGACAGAGACCGCCGACATTTGAAGAGGGTCATAAAGAGTAATAGGCAGACATCTATCCAGACCATCACACAGAAATTCCAAACTGCATCAGGATCCACTCCAAGTACGATGACAGTTAGGGTGAGGTGAGAAACCTTGGATTCCATGGTCGAGCGGCTGCTCATAAACTACACATCACGCAGGAAAATGCCAAACGACGCCTCGCTTGGTGTAAGGAGCGTCAATATTACACGATTGAACTGTGGCAAAACGTTGCGTGGTGTGACGAATCACGGTACACAATGTGGCGATCCAATGGCAGTGTGTGAGTATGGCCAATGCCCGGTGAACGCCATCTGCCAGCGTGTATAGTGCCAACAGTGAAATTCGGAGGTGGTGGTGTTATGGTGTGGTCTTTTTTTTCCTGGAGGGGTCTTGCACCCCTTGTTGTTTTGCGTGGCACGATCACAGCTCAGACCTACATTGATATTTTAAGCACTTTCTTGCTTTCCACTGTTGAAGAGCAATTTGGGGATGGCGATTGCACTTTCAACACGATCGAGCACCTGTTCATACTGCACGGGCTGTGGCGGAGTGGTTACACGACAATAACGTCCCTGTAATGGACTGGCCTGCACAGAGTCCTGACTTGAATCCTATAGAACACCTTTGGGATGTTTTGGAACGCCAAATTCGTGCCTGGCCTCACCGACCTACATCGATACCTCTGCTCAGTTCCGCACTCCGTGAAGAATGGTCTGCCATTCCCCAAGAAACCTTCCAGCACCTGAATGAAAGTATGCCTGCGAGAGTGAACGCTGTCATCAAGGCTAAGGGTGGGCAAACACCATATTGACTTCCAGCATTACCGATGGAGGGCGCCACGAACTTGTGCGTCATTTTCAGCCAGGTGTCCGGATACTTTTGATCACGTAGTGTATATACATGCATACATACATGCATACATAGTTTAGGTTCACGCCACAAAAGAGCACCACTGATGCGGCAATGGTGGTCAAGGAATTTGTAACAAAATGTCTGGAGAAAGGAGAAGTAGCAGTCTTAGGAAGCTTAGATGTCAAAGGTGCATTTGATGCAGCATCGTAGCCTAGCATCTTACGCAGCGTAAAAGAATTTGGATGCCCTAAAAATGTATATGATCTTACAAAAAATTACTTCAGCCAGCGAACAGCGATTCTAGCAACAAACAACTTTGAAATAGATAGAGCAGTAACCAGAGGTTGTCCACAAGGATCCTGTGGTGGCCTTGGCTATTGGAGCATTCAATATAACTCTTTTCTAAACCTTAACTTCACAGTATAATCCAAAGCAGTGGCGTTTGCCGATGACCTGCTCATAGTATGCAGTGGTAAAACTGTGGCAGAAGCAGAAAATATAGCTAACCTTGAAATGAGGAGAATAACTGACTGGGCCAAAAATAACAAAATCGTCTTTAATGAACAGAAGTCCAAGGCAATGCTAATATCAAGGAGGAAAAGAAAAGAGCAGAAAGAAATGTGAATATAATTAAATCACAAACCAATATACGCAGTAACGAAGCTGAAATATTTAAGCATAATTATAGGTAGTAAATTGAGATTTAATGAGCATATAAAGTACGTTTCTGAAAAATTGTTCAAGTTAATCCATAATCTCTATAAATGAGTAAAAATATCCTGGGGACTAAAGCATCAGCACTGAAGACAATAGGTTGCCAAGACAGGGGCAATCCAACCTCTCTTGCTGTATGCTGCACCAGTTTGGAGAGAAGCTACGAGATACGAGCATAATGGGCTACAGTACGTCCGAGTGCAAAGCTTAATTAAGTTAAAAATTGCCAAAGCTTTCAGGACCACTTCCAGCGAAGCATTGTGTGTACTTACAGGAATAACTCCTATCATCATAAAAACTGAAGAGGTAGCTCGACTCTATGACTTAACAAGCGGAAATGTAAATGAACGTTTCGATAGGGAGGTAGAACCAAAGCACTGGCACCACCCAGCAGAAGCTGTAAAAATATACAAAGGAACAGCAGAAAGGAAATATTCACTCAAATCTACACTGATGGCAGCAAAAGTGAACATGGCGTGGGCTTCAATATAGTTATATATAATGAGGACACGTTCATCACCCAGCTAAGCTTTAAACTAGAAAATAAATAGGTGCTCGAACAACCAACCACAAGCATTAGCCATTATAAAAGCTTTAGAAGTTTAGACATATCAACAATTTCAGATAACAGACCACACACGGCAGCAATATTCATCGGCAGCAGAATAACAATAGACAGTATCTACAATAGCAACAATCCTAAACACCTCATTCAGGAAATAAGAAAGAAAATCTCCAACTTTGAGAGAGCAAATTGGGAATTAAATTAATTTGGATAAAGGCTAACACTGGAATCCCAGGAAATGAACTAGCAGGCAAATTGGTTAAGGAAGGTGTACAAAACGAAAACGCAAAACTCATTTATAATTAAATATCCAAAAGCACGATTATTACCGACTAAGAAGAACATACAAACATCAGTGGCAGGAAGAATGTAAAAAACCCACAAAGGCACGGAATGTTTGTTCCGCGTAGTGGTACAATGACTTAACATAAAGCTGAACCTTACACTAAATATCACTACAATGTTAACAGGCCACGGAAAAATAAAAGCATACTTCCACTGATTCCAGTTCACTGATAACGCCGTGTGTCCATACAATACTGGTGATCAAACTATAGAACATCTCCTACACCAGTGTACTTTCCTCAAAACATAAAGAAGAATGTTCAGGAGCAAAGTAGTAAAATCTGGAACATTGCCTACCACGCAGACAAGATCTAATGACCAAGCACAGGACAGCATTCATAAAGTTCACTAACTCTATAGATTTTGAAAAATTGTAGTAGGACAGAGAACATTCCCAATGTATAAATAAATTATTTGTCTAAATTTTTGTATATATGCTAAAAATAGCAAAGAAGAACTAGTTGCGGTAATTAGATATATTGCACAAATCCATATTACAATAGTGTATTGTAATAGCTTGTAAGCATCTCATTGTAGATTTCAAAAATGGTGCAAAAGGCTAATGTGAATCATAGAGAACCTTATTCTTGTAAACCTAATTGGTAATTTGTATCAATAGAATATGGAAATAGTGTTAAACGTAATCAACCATTGTATAGTGTACAAAAAGGATATTGTCCGTCCATCCATCCGCCCGTCCGTCCGTGACTATTTTGACATCCGTGACATCCATCCGTCCATCCACCCACCCACCCACCTATCCGTCCGCCCGTCCGTCCGTCCCTCCGTCTATCCATCTCTCCCTCCAACCGCACATCCATCCGTCCATCCCTCCCTCCATCCGCCCATCCATCCGTCCATCCCTCCCATCCATCCATCTTCTTAAAGAGTTGAATGTGTGGCAACAAAGCCATAACACCATACGGAGAGAAAGTAAAAGTCGAACTGCGAGCAGAGACAAAATATTTATCTTAGTATTGCCATCATTTTTCATCATCTTCCACTGCGTACCATTTTGATATTCATCAGTTTTACATGGCTTTCCATAGCAAGAAATGTCCTTTCATTCGGTGACTCAGTCAAAATATTTTCCTCTCCCTGATTAGTTCAATATTGTTGTTCTTTCTTCACGCTTTTCCCAAAAAGGACTTCATTGTTTGTTTTGTCTCTTCCTTTACGTGCTCCATTCTTCTCCATATTCTCATCATTTCAAGTGCCTCCATTGATATTTTCCTCAATTAATTGCAGCGTTAAGGTTTATGCACTCTGCATTACCATACACAAAACAGTTACGTTATTAACATTCTTTTTAGTAGTTTCTTTAATAGTCCAGGGACGGTGCTCTTATCTCTATTATAACATTCTTTATTATTGCTATCCTCTGGTTTTTTGCAAAAGCTCTTGTAACCAATTATGATGCATTCCAAGTATATAATGCTATTCATTTGCTATGCAATTTCGATTACTTTGTGTATCTCGAGTACACAAAGGGCTTTTTTTTGTCAATAATCTTTGACAAAGTCCAGTAGTCTTTGTTTTTGTTTGTTTGTTTGTTTTTTTAAACTGTGCATTTATCCTCATCCCGTATTTCTCACTATTGACATTTATAGACAATAGCGTGCTCCTCTTCTCAAATCGCTTTCATCAACTACTCTTACACATACTATTATTCTCCCTCCCGCTACCATTTCACCTTTCTGGAAACATTCATGCTGAACAGGGTGGGTGAGAACAGACATCTCTTTCACATGCGTCTTCCTATTCCACATCCCTCTGATATAACTCCTTTTACCCTGATCCTGATTAGTTCCTTCAAATCTTACTGCCAGTTTCACTTCTTCCATCAGAATTGGAAATCCTTGTTGTCGTGTGGCACACGTTTCACGATAGACAAGCTATCCGAGATACTCCCTGTCTCAACTTATTATTCTAGATATTTCTTACTTCACTTCACTTCTTCCATCAAAATGGCAAACCTTGTCCGTCTTCTGAATCTGTTTACCTTCTATAACTAAGCCATCCAAGAATTTCTGTCTCAGCTTATTATTCCAGATCTTGCTACTATCTTTTTCATTATTTCTTGTTTGTCCATTATTTCAGTGCTGTTACCGGGTTTGATTAATGACACTGATTTCCTGTGTTTCTTTGTAAGGTACAGATATTTTACTCAAGTTACATTAAACCTTATTCTCCCTGTTTTTCTAGAACCTCTATTTCTTCACCTTTCTGCTCATTCATTCATTTTCGCTTATTCAGTAAGTTTTTCAACTAAACTCGTTGTCTACTTTTCAATTGTTAACCGAGCGCGTTGGCTCCGCGGTAACGTGTGAGATTCGTATACGGCAGGTCCTGGGTTCAATTCCCCTAAACCGCCCAACTCGACCTTGGATTTTTCGTGTTTTTCCTGCTTGGTAGGTGAATGCTGGAAAAGTTTCTGTCTGCCATGACTTCCTCTCCCTCATTCCATTTCATTCCGTTTTTTTCTCATGTTTCAGGTATGCCCTCAGGTTCCACAGTATGAGGCAGTACTGGACAGATGGTGCAGATGCTTGCTCGAAGAAAAGAGTATTCCTAGGGACACCAGTGCTCTCTAGGTTGTGTGGGACGTTCATCCCCACTCTGAGCGGTTTCGAATGCAGATCGGGTCCTCGAGCCATGAAATGTAAGGGATTTCTGCGGATCTCTTTGGTCTAGCTGACTGTGGCCTGTAGCCTCCTGTGGTTCCTTTGCTTCATCTGTTTCTCCTGGGGGATGCTAACTGCAATAGATCTATATAGGTCGCTGTGTGCGACGTGTCCTCTTCCGTTGTATGTCCTTATTCTATTTCTGCAATGCTCCTAGCGTTTTCTGTGTGATTTCTTTTTATTTCCGTTTTCGGCAGCATCTGTGCCGAGACTCCGGGTTTCTTATTACTTAACTTATGTATCCTATTGTTTCTTCTGATTTTACTGTATACAGTTTTTCATTTTGTTCCAATGTTCATTAATATTTCGAAATATAGCTTCTAATTTATTAGCTATCTCTTGAAGTTTTGCTTCATATAGAATTGTTTCGTCTCATCTTTGAGTTTTCTCATTTCAAGTGTTTTCATTGCTTACTTTCTAATTATATTCTTCAAATAAATATTTATTTCGCAGGACAATAATATGTGATCCGAATTAATATTTGCTGCTGGTAAAGTAGTCGCTTCTCGTGCAAGTGTGAAGCTTTACTATACTTTACCTGGTGTCGCCCGTCGACTCTTTGGTGTATCAGCATTAAGTTTCTTCCCTTATGCTGTTTGAAATGTATTTCCAACAATCATTTCGTTCCTCTTAAGAAGTTCACCAATGATTTTCCCCTTTCATTTCTGTTTTTTAGTCCATATTCCCCAAGTGCTGCTCTAATTTGGCCTCTCTGACCATGTTTTCCAGTCATCCATTAGCAATACTCACGATGTTTCTTGATTTTCATCTATCTTGTTCAAGCTTTCCAACATTTCATCACTTAGCCCACTGTGTAGCATGCAAGTTTCTACCAGCAAAAAAATCAGGCTCATCCCTTGTAGTTGGGGTAATAGCATCCAAACATTCATATAAAGCCTTGAAATCACATATTCTCTCACACCTATCCCCAGTATTCCTCCAACAGCACCATTTTTTATTTTTATTGTTGAAGTAAAACATTCTAAATTCATCACGCACTATCCACCACTACATTCCCACCTCATTTCTAATAATCCTGTAATATCAACTTTGTTTTTATTCATTTAATCCTTTGCATTTTACAACCTGTCTGCTTGTAGATGACTACTTACATTTCAAGATCCAGTTGAATTTTCTTTTCTTCAGTTAATTTTGTTTCTTTACGATATTTCTTTCTTCATTATCCTCCAACGGGACATTCCAATAGAAAGATAGTTTACGTCCGGAATTTCTTACCAACAAAAAACAATTCGTGTCAGTTTTTGCAGGGTTTTAGTATACGCTATGCATACCACTTCCTAGCACAGATGAGAGTAGAGTGTTCTGACTAATTAGGCACCCAGATTTCACTAAAACATAACATCTCAGGGGTTAAATATCGGTTTAATCAGTGTTTTTGAACTAATAAAAGACCAGGAAGTGTCAATCAGTCTGTTTCCCACAGTACCACAACGATACGTTATCGTTTCTAATAAAAAAAATTCGAAATGTTGTAATCTTTCTAATAGTCATAGTCAACGAATTGGCTATAACATAAGAATAAATATCGTATGTTTGGGTTGCTCTTGTAACCTATTTGTGATGTTACCGACTTGTTTGTGTTGCTTTTTTAGTATTTAGGTTGACTAGTCTCCTAGATATTAGGTCGAAACGCTCGAGATTCGCTACGTATTTTGATACACATTTAAGGAATGTCTACTGCTTATGTATGGATATTATTATTACTATCATCAAAACGTTATTATTGTTATTATTATTACTATTATTATTACATTCTACTGCTTAAAATCGTGATCTCTCTCACTTAGTTTCACAACTTCCTTTCCTAAAAGCGTACAGTATTTTATCGCGTAGGTATGTATGAGCTTTTGAGTTAAAATTCCTTCGTTGGAAGAACACTTTCAAAGACTAGCATTGCCACTGCTACGATTGAATGGCCTAGAACTGAAGAAATTGCTTCACTTTCCTTCGCTACAGAAGTTTGAGTAATATTAAGTGTGAGATATGGCCAACTAATAAAAGCAAAGATACGATACGTCACACATGTACCGGTAAGTCGGTAACTTCAGAAGGAACTAACCTAATCTCTTAAAGAAATTTAGCAAAGCAGTAGTGGTACATACTATGTTTACCTGCTGCAACGGCACTAGAGACTATCTTATTACGACTGAGTGTCTTGACAGTCAACACTTGGCTTGAGAGCTCTTCAGGAAGAAGGACTGCTGTGTGTTGCTGAACTTCGATGCTATATATGGACCGCAAATTGGACTTAGCTGTACTCAGCCAGGCTGCAGCTACATTCCCGGAAATAGTGTCTTATTGTATAAATATTAACGTTTATTCACTCCTGTTTTACATAGATCGTTCATTACACAATAACGTTTGATGAATATTATCCCAAGGTAAAGTATGAGATGCTTAAACCAAATTATTTTAAATCAATGTCTGCTACTGCTGATGCCAGAATAATGAAATCTGAAGTTTGCAAATGGCTTTTAAACATTTAATCTTAAAGAAAATGATAATTTTGAGCTCCAGTTGTGCCCTTCAAATACAGCAATACCTATATGTGAAGTGGCAATGGCGTTATGCAGAATGAAATACCTGTAACGCAGTAATGAGATATTGTTCTTACATTCTGTATAACATAACAATAATACACGAGCTTTATTTTACCATTGTTACAGGACTCCTTAAGAGAAATTAAGTTTTCAGAGAGGCTGGAGGGTTAGTACTTTTGTTCAATCGAGATTTACGGTGAGAGTGGTTCATTTCATTACATATTTTCTAATGATAGTACATTATAAAAAGCCAGTAATTGGACAACTGAAGAAAATACGTTCCAGAAATTTTATTTTAAAAGCTTCACAGAATGTAACACATGTCACAGTTATTAGATTAAAGCTTTCACGCACACTAAGCTGTAAAGCTACCTTGAGATGATCAAACGTTATCAAAACAATCAGGAGCTAATGGAACGTTTCAGTAAACCTTAAACATAAAAGAAAGTTACTTTCAACACAAAAGCCTTAAATATTACAAAATTCAGTGAACATCCATTAATGGGCACTTATATTATAAGTTAAAAGAATCAAAGAAGTTATTGCATAGATATGCCAATCCAGAATGCACTCTGTGTGTTGAAAACAAGCTATGCGAGTAAGAGAGAATCATCGCACACCTGGTATATGAATTTGTACTGATGTTTTGAAATCTATTCTTTCCTCCTAATAGTTCTCAACATTCCCAATATTTTCATTACTTTACAGTACGTTGGTGTTGCCAACTAGTATAGTGCATTTGGTTCTAAATGTGTTTTAATTCAGATTTTTCTTTCCTCAGTAAGGCATTTATAACTGATATACGTCCTTTTGCCTTAGGCGAAATACCATTTTGGCTTAGAGCTGCGCAATTACCCGTAAACCAGCATTTCATTAAGAATATTGATATACATTTTATTTAGTTTAGATGGACAGTTTTGCACACAAGGTACATTAACCTGTAACTCCATTGGCCATAGAGTATTGCACAGAGTATACCAAGTGGTCCATCTGCGCCGACATTTGTTGAACTAGATTCTCGCCGTGCAGACCATGCTAAATATTTGTCGAATTCAAATGCATAATGAGAGTGTTTTTCATTTTCTCTGCAATAGCGGCAGTCCCATAGATTTGCACATAAAAAATCGTTCTCTCTGCTGTTTGAATGGTTGTCTATATTTGCTTTCCAGCCGTGCGCTAATGAGCCACTACTATGTTGAACAATAGTTACAGCGGTTAGAGAGCAAGTGTACAACCATTATATTGGGAAATATCCCTACTGATCATGAAGCTGTTGTATTGCACACACATTGTAACGAAAAGTACTTATTTTGTGCATAGAGTTATTGTATTGCATACCTGATATGTTGAACTGTAGTACCGATACGGGTAGCCGAAGTCGTTAAGACAAGTCTATTAAATCGGAGATCCGCTGTTCAAATCCTGCTAGGGCCGTCCTCTATGACTGAGGTTTTTACCAGGTTTTCTCCAGTCCTTATAACTGGCAAATGCCGGGGAGATTCCCTAAACTTAAGCCAGCAACGCTTCCTTCCTAAACTTCCTTGCTCAAGTATTACTTAATTTCGTGTATCATCAGTTTTCACCGCCTGTGGTGCCGTATGTAGCAAGAACGAATGTTAAACACTACTAAAATTGAGTTACAGCTGTACTAGTCAGAGAGCCATTGTAATGCACATCTGGTGTATCCAGTTGTATCTACTGATCAGAGAGCTATTATGGTGTACATCTGGTGAACTGAACTGCATCTTCTTTTTCGAAGTAGTATTGCCCGTTCTTACTACATATGACACCACAGGCGGTGGGCAGAGACAAATATTCAGCTGTAACGCTCTTGCACTGAGAGCCATTGCACTGTACACCCGCTGTACTCAACTGCATCTGTGCTGATCAAAGAGCTATTGTAGTACACACAAAGTGTATTCACCTGTATCTCTCACGTTCTGAGAGCTATTGTACTGCAGTCAACGTGTATTCCATTATATCTATCGGTGCTGATCATAGAGCTACTGCATTTCACACCCAGTGTATTTAGCTGTATCTGTGCGGTCCTGAACTACTTTACTGTATACCCGGTCTGTTCAGCCGTATCTGTGTGTTCATGGAGTTAATGCGCTCCACAACTTCTGTATTCGTCATGTGTCCTGATCATAGAGCATATTAGGCTGCAGACTCAATGTATTCAGCTGTATCTGTGCTATCATGGCTATCCTAGTGCACATCCAGTGTATTTAGCTTTATCCGTGCTAGTCGTAGAGCTATTGTATCGTACAGTCGGTATATTGAGTTGTGTATCTGCTGCTCGATGAGTTATTATAATACACCTGAGTAGGATATATAATCGGGCTTGAACACACTTTGTAATTGTTTTCATACCTAAATATGTATTAAAAGATAGGTACATACTCTGTGCTCAAAACCTAAAACATTAAATTCTATTTATGGACGCTCTTTAACTGTTGTGGCCCTCTTCTATATTGGGCGTGAAAAACCGGTAATTTTGCTCAGAGGCCTCTTTATCAGGCTCGAGGTTCTTTTAGGTGCCGTAAATCTACGACACGGGACCACCGGATTTACATCTCTTCCGAAGTAAGCCATGCTAAGGACCTTTATGCCCGAAAAAATACATTACTCTCCGCCGGGTTTGAACTTGCGACCTTGGGAACTAAAGGCTAGCACGGTAATCACTACAACACGGAGGACGACATATGCTCAAAGCTGCAGCTTATAAAAAGGATAATACAGTAGTACGCCTGGGGCTGTGCATATAGCCACTCAAGATTAAGTATATGGAGATAGAGAGACAGGCGTGTGGTGCGTGTGTGTGTGCGTGCGCGCGCGGGCTTGTGTGTGAGTGTGGTCCTATCCGGCCGATGTTGATAGGAGTTGTGCTCGAAGCCTCTCAAAGTAAGGTATATGCGGAATGAGTGAAATGGGTGTGTGTGTGTGGTGTGTGTGTGTGTGTGTGTAAGTATGGTTATGAAATAAAAAATATATGAGGTACAAAGATGTAAATTAAGATGTCCTAC
Source organism: Deroplatys truncata (assembly GCA_030765065.1). Classification (NCBI taxonomy): domain Eukaryota; kingdom Metazoa; phylum Arthropoda; class Insecta; order Mantodea; family Mantidae; genus Deroplatys; species Deroplatys truncata. The sequence continues at coordinate 537,643,341 of CM060990.1, forward strand.
GTATATGGACTTATGCATGTGTATTTCTTCTCTTACTACTTCAATTGCAATAAGATTCTCATCAAATATTATATAACGCTCAAAAGTTTGTCGCGGTATTACTTTTCGTTTTTGCTTCGTTACACTTGCATACATTCTCGATAAATTTACCGTATATGCAGTCGTGCATTATTTTCCACAGATTCTTACCAAATTCTGATTTTTGCTCTGTACGTTTTCTTCCATTTAAATCAATGCATCTTTTCGACCAGAGGGATTTTTCGTATACTGCCAGTAGGTATAACATGGCGACTTAAGAACAAAGGAAGATGCCGACAGCTGATAACGGTAATTTCATGTGTTTTAACACATGTAAACATATGTAAACATGTGTAACCCTCTAATGACCGCCGCTAATGTCACGTCTAATGGATATGTGTTGTAATACATATGTAAACATATGTAACCCTCTAATGACCTCCGGAGATGGCGGCAGGTGATAAGATATAATCGATATCGTTTGTTCTGTGTTGCAGCCTCCCGCCGGCTCCCTTTGAGGTGTGCGGTAGGGAATGATTTTCTCGAGGCCTGCCGCCCCTCGGCAAATCAATTAGGTAATGTTCGTCAAACATTTTTTTATGACTACTAATGCCTGCACATTGCATCCTCGAGCAATTAAGTTTTTTTTATTAATTAATTGTATATGGATTGACTCGAGCGCAAGTGTTAGCGTGTGTATAAGTAGCGCGCTCACGAGAACAGTGCGCAATGTAATGAAATAAACCCCGCAACCTACTTCACGGAAATGTCCATTAGCTGACAATGTTAGACGCTTTCACCACATTAATAGACTTTTAAGATTGCATCCAGGATCTGTTTACATACATTAGCGAACAACAGCCGGGCATGTAATGAAAAACCCGCAACCTACTTCTGCCTGATGATAACGGTAACATCCATTAGCTGACAACGTTGGACGCTTTCACCACATTAATAGACTTTAAGATTGCATCCAGGATCTGTATACAGTCATTAGCGAACAATGTCAGTAATTGTTTTCCTAAGTGCTCTGCACAACTCTCACCACTTCAGCTTTTATCGGAGGGAAATGATATAAAAGCAGCAGCTTCTCCAATGATTTTCACAGTATCGTGAGAACACAGCGATCTAAGCACTCTGCAAACTTTATTCTTTCAACGTGAAATTTCATCAAATGATTCGGTTAACATAGTTGAATACTATGTATGTTATTAAAAATAAATACGGTTAATATTATAGGTGAATATTACATACGTTATTAAAAATAAAAAATGGCCTCGCTGATCAATGAATACAATTAAATATGTTTTATTAATTAATTGTATATGAATTGACTTGCATATTTTTGGTTATTGCGTTGTGTCCCCCTAACGTTTCCAGATCTAGGATCGTTCCAGCTAGTTGCGCGCTTCTGCCATCTACCTTCTGAAGTAAAGTTGCGCGCTTCTACCATCTTCATTCTAAAGTAAAGTTATAGAACAATGAGATAAAAACTAATCAATTCTTTGGAATGCGCCGCGTCATTAGGTCCTTGTTCCAAGTTGACCGGGATTGCTGGGGTCGAATCCTAGGAGTGATTACAAATTCAGATTCTAATAACTCAGAGGCTAATTACGATAAAGACGTCAAATAAAGTTTATTACATTAATGTCATCAGGTAGTTTCTTGTGAATGTATATTTGGGTATCTGGTGTCCAGAGTTCGAATACCGATAAAATGTAATTTAATTATAAATTTAATAACTCCTAAACTAATTAAGATAAAGACGCCAAATAAACTTTATTGCGTTTATGTTGTTAGATAGTATTTTGCGGATGTGTAACTAGATACCTGACGTTCTGGGTTCGATCCTAATTTTTAAATCACCATTATCTCAGAAACTAAGAGAGGTAGAGGAGTGGACCAAAGCATGATTAATAGCTCCTGTGATGTGAAATTAATACTGTATATAATTTTTAATCAGTTATCCTTATTTCGAATCCTGACCTTTCAATCACTTACTTATTTTTTCTCTATACTCTAGAATATATCACTTAGATTGATGGTGTAACTGCATACAGCACCTTTAAACATATCAAACTAATATTGTAAATAATTTTGTTTCTGGTGTCCTGGGTTCGAATACCGATAAAATGTAATTTAATTATAAATTTAATAACTCCTAAACTAACTAAGATAAGGACGCCAAATAAACTTTATTGCGTTTATGTTATTAGGTAGTAGCTTGTGCAGGTGTAATTAGATAGCTGACGTCCTGGAGTCGATCCTTAATTTTTTAAATCACCATTATCTCGGAAACTAAGAAAGCTAGAGGGATGAACCAAATCATGACTGATAGCTCCTGTGATGGGTAATTAATACTGTATATAATTTTCAATCAGGTGTCCTTATTTTCGAATCCGGATCTTTCAATCGCTTACTTAATTTTTCTCTATACTCTAGAATATATCACTTAGATTGATGCTGTAACACCATACAGTTCTTTTTAACATATAAAACTAATATTGTAAATAATTTTGTTTCTGGTGTCCTGGGCTCGAATACCGATAAAATTTAATTTAATTATAAATTTAATAACACCTAAACTAATTAAGATAAAGAAACCAAATAAACTTTATTGCGTTTATGTTATTAGATGGTATCTTGTGTATGTGTAAATAGATACCTGACGTCCTGGGTTCGATCCTTAATTTTTTAAATCACCATTATCTCAGAAACTAAGAGAGGTAGAGGAGTGAATCAAAGCATGATTGATAAGTTCTATACAGGGTGATTAATGCTGTATATAATTGCCAATCAGTTGTGCTTGATTCGATTCCGCATCTTTTAATGACATCCTTAATTTTCCTCTGTACACTAGAACATATCAATTAGATCAATGATGTACATGCAGACAGATTTGTTTAACATGTTGAGCTAATATCATAAATTATTTTGTTCCTGGTGTTCTGGGTTCGAATACCGATTCAATGAAATTTACTTACAAATTTAATAACTTGTAATCTAATTTAGATAGACATGTCAAGGTAAACGCAAACAGAGTATCTAGTCCTTAAATATCGTTATCATAACAAATATTACTTTAAAGTACTCAGATCGAATCCCGAAGGGATGATTTCATATATCTTCATGCCTATGGATCATATCAGGTTCTAATAAAGATTAAATGCTTGATGCTGATGTGGGGAGCTAAAATACATTTATTAAAAGTATTACCGGGTTCGATTTAGAAGCTTAGAATCTGTGTAACTATAGAAAAATTGTTTTTCTCGTGATTGTAGTGAAATGTAATGGTCTTTCTGTGAGAAGATGGAAAGGAAGAATTGAAAAGGGAATGAAAACATGAGATAATGTAGTATATACATACATTTAACTAAATAAGGAGGAAAATCTTCTACGTTACCTTTTAAGCTTTTACTTTTAAGTATTGTGATAATACAGCTTGAATTAACCTTGGTACAATAGGTGGTGATGGTGGTGGTAGTGGTGGTAGGCTTGAATTTGAAATATATGTCTGAATGAGCGTGTGGGAATACTTCTCTTGCAGGTGTGACAGCATAAGCAGGTAGTTATGAGACGAGTTTAAACGTGTTTGATGCTGTCAGACATCCTGTCTCTAGGTGTGACGTCATAAACATCCTGCTTCTGGGCGTGAGGTTATATGGTTGAGATTAATACACGTTGAACGATCATATACAGCTGATTATGGAGCGAGTTTATGATTGATCTAAAAGGTTCGTGCTCCCTCTATAAATATGTTATAGGGGAAAGGATGCTCTCCTGAAACATTAGGCATCTAGACAGAAATTGTTCACAGAGCCGGAGACGTCAGGACGGATGGGACAGACTCCAAGTTCAAATCTTTAAACGGTAGGGCCGCCCCCTTTTGCCTATCATGTCTACTGAACCACCCTTACAGCTTAACATTACGTTACAATGCCACGTAACCAGATTAACGACGGTCAGTCGCTCAGATCTTTGATTTTTTGTGGTTTCCCCTGGTCTGCAGGCGAATGCCTGAGCACCGTATGCTACCACGTTTTTCATGTTATATCATTCTATCTTAACCTACGTGCTTCTAAGGCACTCTGACTGGATTACCATCGGCCACTCGCTCAGACCTTTGATATTTTTCGTAGTTTTCCCTGGTCTGCATGCGAATGTCTGCTCAAAAAGAAACTTCTTCCTTCCTTGGTTGGCGGTTAAGGAGTACGGTATACGATTATATGAGGAATATACGGAAAACGGAGACAGACGGTATTATAGACAGAAGCTGGTCCACTTTTGCGTTTATATGGGAAAGGATAGGGAAAACGAGGGTAGATGCGACGGTTCAAGGAGGAAAATGCATTTATAAGGGAGAGATAGGGAATACCAGGGTTGATGCTAGGCTAGTCAGATGCTAAAGGAGGGAGGGATATGCTTTATACGAGAGAGATAGGGAATACAAGGAAAGATGCTATACTAAACAGGAATTGAAGGGTAGAATATGAGCGATATAGCGAACCGAGGAGAGGTATTAGGAAAGGAGTTTTGAATGATAGAGTAGACGTTTATATGCGAGAGATAGGGAATACGAGGGTCGATGCTAGGCTAGACGGTGTTGAAGGAGGGAATGCATCTTATATATGAGAGAGGTAGGGGAATATGAGGAGAAGTGCTAGGCTAGTCAGGAAGGTCTGAATGACAGAGTATACGTCTATATGGGAAAAGATAGGGAAAACGAAGGTAGGTGCTAGGTTGAGAGAGTCTTCAAGGAGGAAAATGCATTTATATGAGAGCGGTAGGGCATACGAGGAGAGGTACTAGTCTAGACATGGTTTGAGGAGTAGAGTATACGTTTATATGGGAGAAATATGGAAAACGGGAGAGATACAAGGATAGACAAGGTTGAAGGAGGAGGAATGTAGGTTTATACGGTAATATATAAAGTAATTCGATTATAAAACTTTTCTCATCCAGCGTTAGAACACTTTTATATACTTATTTTCTAAACCTTACAAACTTTATATATGTTAAACACTAGTGCGCGAGACGGAGAGGGACAAACTGTATATCGGTTTACAGTGAAGTATACGTCCTAACCTATTCCCACCTTGTTTGTTCTGGATCTTCTCATTCCTATCATCATCTAACGTAACCACGTAACAAGACATATCACAACGTAACATAACAGCATGACAAGACGTCATACTAAGTAACATAACCACGCAACATCACGTGACATCTCGTAACCAGAAACGTCACACGACGTAACAACACGTAGCAACTATGTAACCAAGTAACAAAACGTAAGAACTACACTCTATGTGAAGAGTCGCTCACTTTGTAGGACTACAGGCGATTATGAAAATGAAGACGATATAACACAGAAATACCATAAATGTCAAGTTCTTAAATTCTGCAAGTGTAATAAGACTACTTCCAAGTGCACTGTTTGTAAGAAAATGCACAAAGAAACCTGATTATAAATGTGTCAATTGTGTAGAGTATGAACTAGCTAAAATTGCTGTAAACATGAATAATTCAATTTTTCTATGCAATTAAAACTAAGTAAACTCCCTCATTTGCTTTCTCTTGTTTGGGTTTTATGGGTTTCAATGAAATTTATTTATTTTTTAATAATTGATATTATTTGTGTTTTGTTGCAGAATTCACAATTCAGCCTTTTAACTGGCATATAAATCATGTAAAAACATTAAAATATACTAATTGAATACAAACATAAATTTGAAATAATGATGCAGAATGTTATTGTTATATGGTAGGGGTCAAAATGATCCTCTGGATGTTAGAGAGGGTAGGGAAAGGTCGGGCTGTCCTAGCGTTAATTGATAAATTAGAAAACTAGCAGTTCAGGGATTAACAAAGGCTTGGATCAATTCATATCTAAGAAACAGAACACAATGATTGAAATAAATTACATAAATAAGAAAAATGAAACAATGGAAAAAAACATAACGCTTTACAAAAAGTAATGCAGACAACATTTATTTTTTATAAACATTATCCTATTACATTCCTTCACAAAAAAACCACACATATTTCCTAAAGGCAAAGGTGATAGTCTAGACATTCTAAACACTCAGTTATATAATCATATACATCACAAAGAGAGAGACCTGCGTGATCCGTAAAAAGAACTAAACATCTCAACAATGACTGGATGATGTATTTTATAAGTACAAGTTTTTGATATTTCAAAGTTCCTGTTAACCATGGCCGTAATGGATTAACACAATTTCTCGATCCTGTCATGCTATAACTTTAGAAGCTTTCAGCTTACTTATAATTTCCTCTATCTCTTGTGTGTGACTATTATTACCAGCGTCCCTCGACGCAATTAGTAACCTCAATATATTTACTAGTCTATTTGGATTTTCAAGCGTAGATATCACTGAATCATCATCATATGAAGATTTCATATTCTCGCAACTTCCGTTGTATCCAGATTTTTCACCAACAGTAGTCTCCAGTGAAGGACAGAGGCTTGATCCGGTATAACACCCCCCTCTATACATCTTCGGATCTTCGAGTGTAGGAGAGAGAGTTGATTCAGTATAACATGTTGCTCTATGAAGCTTAAATCTTGGCAAAGAACGATTCTTAAAAATCCGCACGCATATACAGCATCTAATAACGCGTTTTCCTCCATGTGTAATGTATGAAAAATTGAGTTTCTCATTCGTTAGTTGCACAGATTTTCTCCGGCAGTAGCTCATGCTAAAACTAAAAGAAATTAAATGAATACGTGAATGCTAACGCTCGAAGGAATTAAAAGCGAATGAATGAATTCATAACACGCAACTATGTATATATCTCGGATGAGGACGACGGAGGGAATCGTGATCTATGCATAGCAGTGGGAAAGGATACTCTCTTGAAACATTAGTCATCTAGACAACTATTGTTCACGGAGCCAGTAGACGTCAGGTTGAATGGGACAGACCTCAGGTTCAAATCTTTAAGGGGTACGGACCCCCGCCTTTTGCCTGTCATGTCTCCTAAACCATCCTAACAGCGTCACATTACGTTACAACGCCACGTAACCAGAACATGGCGAGTGCGAGCATGGAAAAAGGATGCTCTCTGGGAACATTCGTGGAAAAGGATGCTCTCTGGGAACATTCGTGGAAAAGGATGCTCTCTGGAAACACTAGTCATCCGCACAACGGATTGTCCCTAACATTTCCAGATTTCGGACCGTTCAACATCCTGACGCGTCCCTGTCATCTACATTTCGACGAAATTTTACCTCCTGAATTAAAGTTTGGTGCTCTGTATAGAACTGCACAACTTGCATTACGCTGTGTGTCCCTAGCGTTTCCAGCTCCTGAATCGTTCCAGCTAGTGGACTGCCTCTACCATCTTCATGTCAACGATCTGTTACTCTGAATTAAAGTTTGGCGATCTGTATAGATCTGTACAACTTGCATTACACTATGTAACAACCTGATCACTCTATGTAACAACCTGATCACGCTAGGTAACAACCTGATCACGCTATGTAACAACCTCATCACGCTATGTAACAACCTGATCACGCCTTGTAACAACCTGATCACGCTATGTAACAACCTGATCACGCTATGTAACAACCTGATCACGCTATGTAACAACCTCATCACGCTATGTAACAGCCTCATCACGCTATGTAACAACCTGATCACGCTATGTAACAGCCTCATCACGCTATGTAACATCCTGATCACGCTATGTAACAGCATCATCACGCTATGTAACAACCTGATTACGCTATGTAACAACCTGATCACGCTATGTAACAAACTGATCACGCTATGTAACAACCTGATCACGCTATGTAACACCCTCATCACGCTATGTAACACCCTCATCACGCTATGTAACAACCTCATCACGCTATGTAACAACCTGATCACGCTATGTAACAACCTGATCACGCTATGTAACAACCTCATCACCCTATGTAACAACCTGATCACGCTATGTAACAACCTGATCACGCTATGTAACAACCTCATCACGCTATGTAACAACCTGACCACGCTATGTAACAACCTGAATACGCTATGTAACAACCTGATCACGCTATGTAACAAACTGATCACGCTATGTAACAACCTGATCACGCTATGTAACACCCTCATCACGCTATGTAACACCCTCATCACGCTATGTAACAACCTCATCACGCTATGTAACAACCTGATCACGCTATGTAACAACCTGATCACGCTATGTAACAACCTGATCACGCTATGTAACAAACTCATCACGCTATGTAACAACCTCATCACGCTATGTAACAACCTGATCACGCTATGTAACAACCTGATCACGCTATGTAACAATAAATTTTTAGGCTATGGTGTTTTAAGCATTCAAAATAATGGTCGAAATCGATTTTATCAATGCCTGCCCTGGTGATGCCCTTAGCCTTCTTAATTGTCTGCCCTCCGTATCTGTATGCATATAACTGTGCTCTTATACCGACATGCTCCTCCTTAACCAAACCGCTCAATTCATCATTGAACAACCCAATCTTTATCTTGTTGGTTTGCTTAATACCCTTTGGGGGTCACCTTTTTCCCTGAGCAGTCACCTTTTTCCTCTGAACGAGTCACCTTTTCCCTGAATAGTTTACGTGATGGGCATGTCTAGAACATTGACATGAAACATATTTTCATGAAGTTCTCGCTTAAAGTCGCTTTCAAGGTTTAGTATCTCCCTCCTATTCCATATCTCTCCTGTATTTCTCAAAAATAGCTCTAACGATTTTGACTAAAATATCATATGTTTACAACACAACCGTCGCCGCCAGTGCCACCACCACCACCAACTACTACACACATTTACTGAATGCGGGTTGGTGATATGTTTTATGGCTGAAGACAGCTCCTACCCCTGCAGGCTAGGCTGTTGGATAGCATCTACCACTCACCCTAGGGTGTTCTAGGTAAGGAATATATTTAATCTTGTTTTAAGATAAAAACAGAAAGAAACGGGTCACCAAATGAAAATGAAGATTGTGAATTCTGGAAACATAATTCACGATTCAAGAAGGAAAGAATAGTGCAATGAAAATGGTGAAGTTTTCATTCTGTAAATGTTCTTTTGGCTCAGGTTGTATCTTATAGTGCATCTATCCTCTTTCCATAAACAGTATTTTTAGCGTTACCTATTGAAAGCTCTATTACATTCTGAAATTATGCAATTAAATATTACAGTAATAATGAGTTCAAAATAAGCCCTTTCAGATGCACAGGTATATAAGGTTCAGCATTATAAATATAAAACTATTTAAATGAATATAAAGAAAGAAGGAAAGAAAGAAAGAAAGAAAGAAAGAAAGAAAGAAAGAAAGAAAGAAAGAAAGGGAGGGAGGCAGGGATGGAGAAATGGTAAAATTCAATTTAAATTAGTTAAAATTTTATGATTTTTAAAAATTGGTTTACATGAATGCTGTTTATCTACTTTTTCTAATATTCTAAGTCCTTTTTTTATTTTTAGCGTAAATATCTTTTTCATGTCTATTTCTGCAATATTTCCCGAAAGTGTAATTCCATACTTTGAGTATGTGCAAATAAATGAAAGCGTAGTAGATCTGCTTAACAGTTTCTTTATCCATATTATTCCTTGCATGTTTCATTACATTTTTTGTAATATATTTATGGTTGTATAAGTTATTAACAACACTTAATTTTTCTGAGATTCTTTCATTTCTAGTTCCAATTTCAAGATCTTCATTTTCACTGTGTACTCTTCTTCCAAACACTCTAGCCTCCTCTCATAAAAACCCTCCCTTATGCCATATTTGTTCTTTTCAGTCAATGGAGTTGAAAGTTCTGTATGGGAACTGCAGACGCCACCTTTACACTTTCTCTTTCTTCAAATTCCTCACCTGTTATTAAAATTGCTGAAGGACCTGTTGGATCTGGATTTACTATTTCAATGTCCTTCACTGTGGTAATTACTTCTGAATAGAAACCAACTTCATCATCAAACTCATTGGCGATTGAATAGAAGAGCAACAATTGTTATTTGGCTACTATTGTCTAAGAAAGGCGGTACATACATACACCTCCAGTTTTGTACAATCGTACCTTATCAATGGCATTTGTTTGCCTCATTCTTTTCTTTATGTTCTCATAATATCATTTCAGGGAACTTCATTCACACTGGATGATCTTCCTAGAAATGTACTCATTTGCAATTTATTTCCATGTCTCTTCCTTACGCTTAGCAGAGCTATCAGTCATTGTGTTCTGTTTCTTAGATATGAATTGATCCAAGCCTTTGTTAATCCCTGAACTGCTAGTTTTCTAATTTATCAATTAAAGCTAGGACAGCCCGACCTTTCCCTACGCTCTCTAACATCCAGAGGATCATTTTGACCCCTACCATATAACAATAACATTCTGCATCATTATTTCAAACTTATATTTGTATTCAATTAGTATATTTTAATGTTTTTTACATGATTTATATGCCAGTTAAAAGGCTGAATTGTGAATTCTGCAACAAAACACAAATAATGTCAATTATTAAAAAATAAATAAATTTCATTGAAACCCATAAAACCCAAACAAGAGAAAGCAAATGAGGGAGTTTACTTAGTTTTAATTGCATAGAAAAATTGAATTATTCATGTTTACAGCAATTTTAGCTAGTTCATACTCTACACAATTGACACATTTATAATCAGGTTTCTTTGTGCATTTTCTTACAAACAGTGCACTTGGAAGTAGTCTTATTACACTTGCAGAATTTAAGAACTTGACATTTATGGTATTTCTGTGTTATATCGTCTTCATTTTCATAATCGCCTGTAGTCCTACAAAGTGAGCGACTCTTCACATAGAGTGTAGTTCTTACGTTTTGTTACTTGGTTACATAGTTGCTACGTGTTGTTACGTCGTGTGACGTTTCTGGTTACGAGATGTCACGTGATGTTGCGTGGTTATGTTACTTAGTATGACGTCTTGTCATGCTGTTATGTTACGTTGTGATATGTCTTGTTACGTGGTTACGTTAGATGATGATAGGAATGAGAAGATCCAGAACAAACAAGGTGGGAATAGGTTAGGACGTATACTTCACTGTAAACCGATATACAGTTTGTCCCTCTCCGTCTCGCGCACTAGTGTTTAACATATATAAAGTTTGTAAGGTTTAGAAAATAAGTATATAAAAGTGTTCTAACGCTGGATGAGAAAAGTTTTATAATCGAATTACTTTATATATTACCGTATAAACCTACATTCCTCCTCCTTCAACCTTGTCTATCCTTGTATCTCTCCCGTTTTCCATATTTCTCCCATATAAACGTATACTCTACTCCTCAAACCATGTCTAGACTAGTACCTCTCCTCGTATGCCCTACCGCTCTCATATAAATGCATTTTCCTCCTTGAAGACTCTCTCAACCTAGCACCTACCTTCGTTTTCCCTATCTTTTCCCATATAGACGTATACTCTGTCATTCAGACCTTCCTGACTAGCCTAGCACTTCTCCTCATATTCCCCTACCTCTCTCATATATAAGATGCATTCCCTCCTTCAACACCGTCTAGCCTAGCATCGACCCTCGTATTCCCTATCTCTCGCATATAAACGCCTACTCTATCATTCAAAATTCCTATCCTAATACCTCTCCTCGGTTCGCTATATCGCTCATATTCTACCCTTCAAGTCCTGTTTAGTATAGCATCTTTCCTTGTATTCCCTATCTCTCTCGTATAAAGCATATCCCTCCCTCCTTTAGCATCTGACTAGCCTAGCATCAGCCCTGGTATTCCCTATCTCTCCCTTATAAATGCATTTTCCTCCTTGAACCGTCGCATCTACCCTCGTTTTCCCTATCCTTTCCCATATAAACGCAAAAGTGGACCAGCTTCTGTCTATAATACCGTCTGTCTCCGTTTTCCGTATATTCCTCATATAATCGTATACCGTACTCCTTAACCGCCAACCAAGGAAGGAAGAAGTTTCTTTTTGAGCAGACATTCGCATGCAGACCAGGGAAAACTACGAAAAATATCAAAGGTCTGAGCGAGTGGCCGATGGTAATCCAGTCAGAGTGCCTTAGAAGCACGTAGGTTAAGATAGAATGATATAACATGAAAAACGTGGTAGCATACGGTGCTCAGGCATTCGCCTGCAGACCAGGGGAAACCACAAAAAATCAAAGATCTGAGCGACTGATCGTCGTTAATCTGGTTACGTGGCATTGTAACGTAATGTTAAGCTGTAAGGGTGGTTCAGTAGACATGATAGGCAAAAGGGGGCGGCCCTACCGTTTAAAGATTTGAACTTGGAGTCTGTCCCATCCGTCCTGACGTCTCCGGCTCTGTAAACAATTTCTGTCTAGATGCCTAATGTTTCAGGAGAGCATCCTTTCCCCTATAACATATTTATAGAGGGAGCACGAACCTTTTAGATCAATCATAAACTCGCTCCATAACCAGCTGTATATGATCGTTCAACGTGTATTAATCTCAACCATATAACCTCACGCCCAGAAGCAGGATGTTTATGACGTCACACCTAGAGACAGGATGTCTGACAGCATCAAACACGTTTAAACTCGTCTCATAACTACCTGCTTATGCTGTCACACCTGCAAGAGAAGTATTCCCACACGCTCATTCAGACATATATTTCAAATTCAAGCCTACCACCACTACCACCACCATCACCACCTATTGTACCAAGGTTAATTCAAGCTGTATTATCACAATACTTAAAAGTAAAAGCTTAAAAGGTAACGTAGAAGATTTTCCTCCTTATTTAGTTAAATGTATGTATATACTACATTATCTCATGTTTTCATACCCTTTTCAATTCTTCCTTTCCATCTTCTCACAGAAAGACCATTACATTTCACTACAATCACGAGAAAAGCAATTTTTCTATAGTTACGCAGATTCTAAGCTTCTAAATCGAACCCGGTAATACTTTTAATAAATGTATTTTAGCTCCCCACATCAGCATCAAGCATTTAATCTTTATTAGAACCTGATATGATCCATAGGCATGAAGATATATGAAATCATCCCTTCGGGATTCGATCTGAGTACTTTAAAGTAATATTTGTTATGATAACGATATTTAAGGACTAGATACTCTGTTTGCGTTTACCTTGACATGTCTATCTAAATTAGATTACAAGTTATTAAATTTGTAAGTAAATTTCATTGAATCGGTATTCGAACCCAGAACACCAGGAACAAAATAATTTATGATATTAGCTCTACATGTTAAACAAAGCTGTAAGCATGTACATCATCGATCTAATTGATATATTTTAGTGTACAGAGGAAAATTAAGGATGCCATTAAAAGATGCGGAATCGAATCAAGCACAACTGATTGGCAATTATATACAGCATTCATCACCCTGTATAGAACTTATCAATCATGCTTTGGTCCACTCCTCTACCTCTCTTAGTTTCTGAGATAATGGTGATTTAAAAAATTAAGGATCGAACCCAGGACGTCAGGTATCTAATTACACATTCACAAGATACTATCTAACAACATAAACGTAATAAAGTGTATCTGGCGTCTTTATCTTAATTAGTTTAGGAGTTATTAAATTTATAATTAAATTACATTTTATCGGTATTCGAGCCCAGGACACCAGAAACAAAATTATTTACAATATTAGTTTGATATGTTAAAAAGAACTGTATGCTGTTACAGCATCAATCTAAGTGATATATTCTAGAGTATAGAGAAAAAATAAGTAAGTGATTGAAAGATCAGGATTCGAAATAAGGACACCTGATTGAAAATTATATACAGTATTAATTACACATCACAGAAGCTATCAATCATGCTTTGGTCCACTACTCTACCTTTCTTAGTTTCTGAGATAATGGTGATTTAAAAATTAAGGATCGAACCCAGAACATAAGGTATCTAATTACACATCCACAAAATACTACCTAACAACATAAACGCAATAAAGCTTATTTGGCGTCTTTATCTTAATAAATTTAGGAGTTATTAAATTTATAATGAAATTACATTTTATCGGTATTCGAACCCAGGACACCAGAAACAAAATTATTTACAATGTTAGTTTGATATGTTTAAAGGTGCTGTATGCAGTTACACCATCAATCTAAGTGATATATTCTAGAGTATAGAGAAAAAATAAGTAAGTGATTGAAAGGTCAGGATTCGAAATAAGGATAACTGATTAAAAATTATATACAGTATTAATTTCACATCACAGGAGCTATCAATCATGCTTTGGTTCACTCCTCTACCTTTCTTAGTTTCTGAGATAATGGTGATTTAAAAATTAAGGATCGAACCCAGAACGTCAGGTATCTAATTACACATCCACCAGATACTACTTAACAACATAAACGCAATAAAATTTATTTGTCGTCTTTATCTTAATTAGTTTAGGAATTATTAAATTTATAATGAAATTACATTTTATCGGTATTCGAACCCAGGACACCAGAAACAAAATTATTTACAATATTAGTTTGATATGTTTAAAGGTGCTGTATGCAGTTACACCATCAATCTAAGTGATATATTCTAGAGTATAGAGAAAAAATAAGTAAGTGATTGAAAGGTCAGGATTCGAAATAAGGATAACTGATCAAAAATTATATACAGTATTAATTTCACATCACAGGAGCTATTAGTCATGCTTTGGTCCACTCCTCTACCTCTCTTAGTTTCTGAGATAATGGTGATTTAAAAATTAGGATCGAACCCAGAACGTCAGGTATCTAGTTACACATCCACAAAATACTATCTAACAACATAAACGCAATAAAGTTTATTTGGCGTCTTTATCCTAATTGGTTTAGGAGTTATTAAATTTATAATTAAATTACATTTTATCGGTATTCGAACCCTGGACACCAGGTACCCAAATATACATTTCTAAGAAACTACCTGATGACATTAATGTAATAAACTTTATTTGACGTCTATATCGTAATTAGCCTCTGAGTTATTAGAATCTGAATTTGTAATCACTCCTAGGATTCGACCCCCAGCCATCCCGGTCAACTTGGAACAAGGACCTAATGACGCGGCGCATTCCAAAGAATTGATTAGTTTTTATCTCATTGTTCTATAACTTTACTTTAGAATGAAGATGGTAGAAGCGCGCAACTTTACCTCAGAAGGTAGATGGCAGAAGCGCGCAACTAGCTGGAACGATCCTAGATCTGGAAACGTTAGGGGGACACAACGCAATAACCAAAAATATGCAAGTCAATTCATATACAATTAATTAATAAAACATATTTAATTGTATTCATTGATCAGCGAGGCCATTTTTTATTTTTAATAACGTATGTAATATTCACCTATAATGTTAACCGTATTTATTTTTTAATAACATATATATTATTCAACTATGTTAACCGAATCATTTGGTGAAATTTCACGTTGAAAGAATAAAGTTTGCAGAGTGCTTAGATCGCTGTGTTCTCACGATACTGTGAAAATCATTGGAGAAGCTGCTGCTTTTATATCATTTCCCTCCGATAAAAGCTGAAGTGGTGAGAGTTGTGCAGAGCACTTAGGAAAACAATTACTGACATTGTTCGCTAATGACTGTATACAGATCCTGGATGCAATCTTAAAGTCTATTAATGTGGTGAAAGCGTCCAACGTTGTCAGCTAATGGATGTTACCGTTATCATCAGGCAGAAGTAGGTTGCGGGTTTTTCATTACATGCCCGGCTGTTGTTCGCTAATGTATGTAAACAGATCCTGGATGCAATCTTAAAAGTCTATTAATGTGGTGAAAGCGTCTAACATTGTCAGCTAATGGACATTTCCGTGAAGTAGGTTGCGGGGTTTATTTCATTACATTGCGCACTGTTCTCGTGAGCGCGCTACTTATACACACGCTAACACTTGCGCTCGAGTCAATCCATATACAATTAATTAATAAAAAAAAAGCTTAATTGCTCGAGGATGCAATGTGCAGGCATTAGTAGTCATAAAAAATGTTTGACGAGCATTACCTTATTGATTTGCCGAGGGGAGGCAGGCCTCGAGAAAATCATTCCCTACCGCACACCTCAAAGGGAGCCGGCGGGAGACTGCAACATAGAACAAACGATATCGATTATATCTTATCACCTGCCGCCATCTCCGGAGGTCATTAGAGGGTTACATATGTTTACATATGTATTACA
The DNA here is from genome assembly GCA_030765065.1 of Deroplatys truncata. Lineage (NCBI taxonomy): Eukaryota > Metazoa > Arthropoda > Insecta > Mantodea > Mantidae > Deroplatys > Deroplatys truncata. Next base: position 537,659,524 of record CM060990.1, read on the forward strand.
ACACATATCCATTAGACGTGACATTAGCGGCGGTCATTAGAGGGTTACACGTGTTTACATATGTTTACATGTGTTAAAACACATGTAATTACCCTTATCAGCTGTCGGCATCTTCCTTTGTTCTTAAGTGGCCATGTTATTTCTACTACTGCCACACTGTGTATTTCAATTTCATTCTTACTTCTGCACATTGTTACAGCGATACTGCAATACATACTTATACTTGCCTGAAAGTGTTGCTAGAAGTTTTTGTATTTATCATTCTGCAGTATTTCACACTTTGGACACAATGGTAAATCGTTATGCGAGTTATGGATTTCTTTAGGATATTCGAGATGACTTCCAATCGTATCCCCTATCCGAATTTTCCGATATATTTAAGAAATTAACTGCAGTAATTTCATGTTTGGTTTACCATCTCAGTTCCCCATAAGTCATGGGATTTATCATTGAGCTCCTATATACATAAATTGTTACAGTCCAGGTGTGTTACATACTTATGGGGTAAGGATTCGTTGTAGTTATGTGTGTATTTGTTATTCGCTTTGGAGTGGCGTTTAGACACTGTGTTAAGTCCACCTCTGATTCCCTATCGTAAAACTCTAGCATATCTTTGTCATTCATTATTAATATTTGAGTGATGGTCGTCTTAAGCAATATATTAAATGCCGTCTCCGGTATCCTTTACTACTGACCGGATCGAGTTTGTATAAATTTACATATTCTCTGAATTTTTCGAATATATCTATCAATAATAGCGTGTCAGACTTAAGGTACTGGTAGATCACTGTATTCACATACATTTCTGATAGCGAGTCTTGTTCGAGCAGCGATCGGGTGTAGGCGCGTTTCTGGTCCGCTCTGAGAGTAGTAGTGAACTCTGAAGCGTCGCGCAAATATGGCGAATATTGAAGGTCTATTGGACAAGTTGAGGAGTGAAGTGAAAAGTGGTTTCGCGGAAAGTAAAGTTCGTCACAGTGAGCTATTAGGAATTATTAACTCCATGATGGAATCCCTAGAGAAGTCTGAGACACGGATGAAGGAGTTGGAGGCAAGATGTGAGTGGCTGGAGGGCAAGGTGGACTACTTACAAAACCAGACGAGAAGGAATAATATTGTTATATATGGATTACCAGAAGAAGAAAATGAAAGTTGAGGCATCACGGAGAACAAGGTGCTAGACGTTGTGGCCCAGGTTGGAATTCGTCTTAGGCCTGGCGATATTGAAAGAGCGCACCGTGTCGGTAAAGCAGGTAACAGGCGGCCAATTGTATGTAAACTCCTGTCGTATAAATGCAAATCCGCTATTCTCCGAGACAGCAGGTATCTTAAAGGTACAGGAGTTTTTATAAGAGAGGATTTCAGTGAGAAGCTCTTAATCGCCATATGGTAAATGCAAAATCTCAGGGTTGTCATGCAGTAATTAAATTTGACAAACTCTTAATAAACGGGCGAATAAGAACCAAAGCAGAGTTGGAGGAAATCGACAAGAAGATAGCAGACGTTCAAGGAGAGAAGGTTGGCATATCTGCAGAGCACCGAGACCCAGAAGGCCGCATAGCTACATCCCTACCGGAAGTGACAGTAGGTAGCGGAGTTCAGATCAGCCAGACGACAAAGACAAAGCCAACGTCAGCAGGAGGGAGGGGGTCAGTGCAACAAGCCCGTAGATCACAAAGGATAGGGAGAACCAGCTCACTAGGAGTAGGAGGTAAGACAACAAACAAGTAGAAGGAAGATGCCCAGCTGTCAGTGGGGTTTTAGGAACGTGGAAGGTTTGAGGAGAAACCTGGCTAGTGGTCAATTTTTGAACTTGGTAAATAACTTGGACATAATTGGGTTACCAGAGACTTGGCTAAAAACAATGAAACTCTGGATATAAGTGAATTCCAAGGTATTTATAATGGTTCAGAAGTGAGAGGTAGAAGGGGGAGATATCCTGGGGGCGTTGCTACTTTCTTTAAGAGTAATTATATACAGTCTATTAAGGAAATGCAGAGTCATCTCAGGGGAGCAACCTGTATATATTGTAATATAGCTAATATTAATATCGTTGTTAGAACTGTATATCGCCAGCCGGTTACGTCCCAGTATGCTGAACCAGAATTCTTTACAGATTTAGGGGAAACAATTGTAGAAATCAGGGACGAATATCAGGATGTAAAGTTAATAATAATGGGTCATATGAATGCTAGGATAGGGCAAGAAAATATTACAATCAAAAAAGGGGACGTGGATAACAGAAAACCTGGCAGAAACAGCAAGGACTTAGTCCTGAATGCAACAGGAAAGGAGTTATTATTATTTTGTGACGCCTACGATTTAGAAATAATGAACGGAAAATACGGTTCGGACATGTCAGGGGAAGTAACATTTGTACATACTAATGGGAGCAGTGTCATTGACTACATCCTGTGTTCACAGTACGTATTGCCGTTAGTCCAAAATTTTAAGGTTGAAAATAACATTGACTCTCGTCATTTTCCACTAATAATGACCCTAAAAGTATCTCAGCTAGTTCCTTATGCAAGGGATGAAAGCGCATGCGAAACATTGACGCCATTGTTTAAATATAGATGGAGGGAAGCAGGAAAGAAGGCTTCTATTAACACTTTAGAAAACGAAATTATATCATTTGATGTAGACCAACACAAAGGAACTGAAAGTATACAGAGTATAACTAATACTATACAGAAAGCAAGTGCACACATGCTAACAGGGAGGCGTAATACATCAAACCGCTTAACATCAAATAGTCGGTACAACAATAAGTGTAAAACAGCGAAGAAAGCAGCGGAATCTGCACTTGGCAAATACAGAAGGGAGGGGGATGAAGAACATAGAATTTCTTTTACAAAATTAAGAAAGTCATATAGGGAAGTCCTAAAGCAGCGCAAAACAGCCTGGCAGGACGCAAAGGCAGAATAGGTACGACAAGTAGTCGAAAATGGGGAAGGCGAAGGCGAAGGTCCATCCAGGCAACTATCCCTGCTGGGGAATGGGTAAAGCACTTCAAAACAATCTACAAAGGAGGGGAGTTTAGGATGCAATTAAATACTTTGGCCGCTGAAGGGATGACTGGGGCTCCAATTGTGCAAATGCTTGACTATGAAATTAGCACAGCAGAGGTTGTTCAGGGAATAAAATACTTAAAAAACGGGAAGGCAGCTTGTATAGAGGGCTTGTCAGCTGAGTTTTTCAAGAGTTCTCTAGAAGTTAACAAAATGACAGATTTTTATAGAAAAAACTTCCATAAAATATTTCAAGGCGGAGAATATCCGGAAGCATGGAAACCCGCCATTATCCAACCTCTTTACAAGGGCAAAGGGAGTTACAGCATTCCAGGAAATTACAGGAGTATCTCGTTGCTCTCTATATTTGGAAAAATTTACAGTAGAATCTTATATAAAATAATTAACTGTTGGGCTAAGGCACACCATAGGATTTCTAAATTTCAGGCAGGATTTAGGGAAGATTTTTCGACTATTGACAATGTCTTTGTTCTAAAAAGAATAATTGATGACAATTTGAGAAATAAAAGTCGTAAGGTGTATACTGTATTTGTAGATTTTAAAATGGCATTTGATACTGTGGAACGCAGTGCTCTCTGGGAGAAATTAACACGAAAAAGACTTTTGGGGAAAATGATTAGAACACTCAGGGCAATGTATAAAGAAGTTAAGTTTGTTATCAGCACAATGCATCAGAATGTAACATAGCACAGAGGGGGGTCAAACAGGGTGGTATACTATCTCCGTTACTTTTTAATTTGTTTATTGATGATGTTGTTAGCGTGATGACGGAGGAAGACATAGTTGCACCGACCATCGCAGACCAAAAAATACCAATTCTTTTGTACGCTGATGACATTGTAATTCTTTCTAAAACGGTAAAATGCTTGCAGTCTGGTTCAAACGCTCTTCGACGATATTGTAGGCAATGGGGTATGGAAGTAAATATTCTTAAAACTAAAACAGTCGCCTTTAAAAATGGATCTGTGTACGGCCAACATGAAAAGTGGACCTACGGGGAGCAAGAAATTCAAAATGTCAAACATTTCGATTACCTAGGAGTAAGGTTTGATATGGGTGGAAAATGGAACAAGCACATGGCGTTTATAAAACGCAAAGGGATTGGACAACTTTCTGAAGTATTAAGGATATTGACCCGGGTACCAGATATGCCAGTGAAAACATTACAGACCATGTATGAAGCAATGGTTAGGTCCTCATTACTATACGGCAGTGAAGTATGGGGATGGGAGAGGGTAGACAATGTAAATAAAGTACAATGTAATTTTGGAAGCGCATTCTAGGGTTGGGGAGGGGTACTTCAAACTACGGAGTGTGAGTTAGGATGCTGGGAAGATGCTGTATTTGCTAAACAAAGTGTAGTTAGGTACTGGGTGCGAATAACTAAAGGTGATCAAATAACTCTGAGGGCAATATGTTATCGTCATCAAATGAACAACATAGAGCATCCAAAATGGTGGGCGGCAGGGTTACAACGGGAGTTATCAAAAATAGGCTTAAACGATATCTGGCAAAGGGGTAATGAAAATACACACAGTGCCGTGAAAAAAGTCAAAAGACGGCTGTGTGATATAAACAGGCAGAAAATAGAGTCTGAATGTAAACAAAGATCAACATTGGAGCTACAAAAGGAAATAAAAACTACGTGGGGTAAGGAAATATATATTTTGGAATTAGGTATAAAACAGAGGACGGGAATAGCATGGCTTAGGTTGGGAGGATGGGAAGCTCGCAAGATTGCTGATGATGATGGCAGGAGGATTTGCCCATTATGCGGGGAACAAGAAGACTGGACGCATATTTTGGCAGCATGCGTGCAGACGGAGAGTACTAGGAAAAATTATTACCGGAAGTATTTTTGGCTTCCAACAGACGGAGGGCAGCATGCTGGGACTTGATTCTAAACAGTCAAAACTGGCCAAGCTTGGGCACATACTTAATGAAAGTACGTGTACTAAGAGATAAGGTGTTTATGTAAATGTCCTTTAAATATATGTGGTGCTTGAGCACTTGTGTGTGTGTGTGTTTGCGTGTGTGATTGAGAGTGTTTTTCAATTTTATACGTATGTATATAATGTAGTGATTACAAACATAGTTGTTTCTGGTCGATTCTGCAAGTCACGTATACAGACCAGGTATTTTTCTAGAGAGCATGTACGGTCTTATGACCCATGAGACTGTGTCATACAATTCATGCAATACTAAGTACTTAATAAATACCACCACTACTACTACTACTACTACTACTACTACTACTACTACTACTACTACTACATTTCTGATATTGTACACTCTTCATACTATCTGTGCATGTAAATGGTCCTTTGTATTATGTCATCAAATTCGTGTTATCTGGTAATGCATTGTCTTCCAGTTTCTCTCTGCAATAAAAATATATACAAGGAAGAACACATTTGCATCTCATTGGATGCTGCTCTACTTGATTTTCGTATGCTGTGTTTTTAATTTTAAAGTCCTTAGAGTTTGGTCAAGTTGCTCAATTTGTCGTCCAAGGATATATAGAGTGGACCATTTAAGCTGAGACTGTACAATATCTCCACAACTAAGCGTTGTAGAAAGAAATGTCTTTAATAAAAGCTGCTTGATAGTACGGGGAAAGTAAATGTCATTGATACTTTTGTTTGGAAGACGTTATAATGGTCGTTTTAGGGTAAATAATATTTTTAAATGGAACCTACAATTAGGGTCATTTTAAATTGGCCCTAAAATGACCATCGCAACGTCCTCCAAATAAAACACGTGTAATTTATTTATATATACATATCAATTACGTCGTCTGCAATTAGATTTAATTCCCTGAAAAATATTGAATTGCATTGGGACCTCTAAAGACTTTGAACTTTCACAAGGAATCGCCATATTGACAAACGAGATTTAGTGATACTGACACTGCTTAATGCCTCTGTATCGATCTAGTTGAACTGCTGTCTAAAAGACGGCTGACATGAACGGACTTTTTAAGTAAGAATTCAATATCTGCATATATTACAAATGGTGCAGGAGAACACTTAGAAAATGAATTGAATTCAATGGTTTCCTTCTTATCAATTTCAGGCGTACTGCTAACTTGTGATTTCATGCATTTAAACCCGTGTTTTTCTAAATTTGTTTGCTTTCAAAAGTATTTCAAACATCCTTCGCATATAGATTTGTTTACCTTTAATTATCTGTTTCGCCAACAGGCGAATTAGGTCGCTTATTAAGCAGTGGTGTGATCTGTATTCATTCGTGATTCTTAAAAGAGGTTTGGTATAGCAAAATAATGGAGCAATCATCTATGTCATACCGTAATCGATATATACTCTCATTTTGCTTTTCGAATTTTTCAATGTTAGCAAGGGATACAGGAAACGTTATTACAGCAGGATCAACTCCTTTAAACATATTGTTACTTAGAGTAAGAACTTACTCTATGTTAGTTACGCTTTACATGATATTTAGATGCAAGTAGACAATATCCAAATCAGTTAATATCTTTATTCTTTATATAAGTTACAGTCATTTTGTGTTTTATGAATTCAGGGAGTTTTGTATAGCAACTGGTATCTAGAACACCTTACTGATATGCATTAGGAATTAGTGAGCGCATCTGTTACAGAGATTTCGAAGTGCTGCTTTTCGATTCTAAAGTTTTGATGCTTGAAAGTATGTGTTGTTTAAGCTTATTCTCATACCATTCGCTGTTTGTACCCTGTAAGATAGCTTCCATTTTATTAAAGGTCTCAATTATTTCATTTTCAGAAACCTGAATTATATATGGCATACTAATCTAGAAATCATTATATTCCGGACGTGTATCGAGTTAAATTACTCTGAATTGCATTGCACACCAGAGCTTTACATTCATCTACAGATAACTGAGGGTCTATTATCTCCAACATATTTCCTTTCTGACTTTTATTCTTAAATGCTGATTCTATTTCGTTACAAAACAAATTCTCTTTCCTCTGTGTACCCACCAGTTCTGCTAGAGACTTCTTTGCTACAGGCGCGTTATTCCCGACGGAGATTCTGGCAGGTCTCTTGACCGCTGCGTCGTCCGCTTTATTCGGGATCGTGCGCATATAATCGTTTGCAATAAATATAATAATAATTATTGTTATTAATATTATTAGCTGCATTTATACAGAGTGTTAGGAGTATGAGTGCACAGATTTCGCGTACTGGGAGATTCAAATATGGCGAATAATAAAGTCCGATAACAACTCCAACTATCTTAAAAGGTAACGGAGATAATTGAACAATGTTAAATCTATTATCTGCACAGTTTGGCAACTGAGTAGCACATAAGAGCCGAACGTTTGTGGCCAGGCATGCGTTCACACCTGCAACGGGTGAAAGTCTAAACTAGGCCAGCGCTTGAAATCCGGTTCGTCACGTGCCTGTGTGTTTACTATCAGTTACTACCAGTAACGAGGGGTGGGGTGGTTTTCTTTCAAGCTATCCGATCGTATTCACGAGACCTGAACTAAAAGCTGCGTAATAGGCTACGCATAAGATTTAGACTGATGATCAAAGATAAAGCAAATTCAAATGCGAAATGTGGAAATACTTCATTCAGGTGTATCGTGGATAATTAAATCAAAGCCACATTATTGCTAAACAGGAAATTTATTATTGGTTAATAACTGCAACATCAACAATATGTGTTCATTTACAGTAGATGCTCAAAATGTGCACCGTTAGCACCCATGCAGGCATCGCATCTTAGCCAATTTTGCTCTACCCACGTTAGAGCTTCTGCGTTCTGCCCAATCTCTAGGGCTGCTTCACATACACGTGTGCGAAGATCATCAATGGTAGCAACCTCGACATGGTACACCTTACTCTTCAAAGGCCCGCAGAAATAATAATCTAAAGGATTGAGATCTGGAGATGTTGCAGGCTAAGGTACTGATCCAAATCGGCCTATCCAACCATCAGGAAATGTACGATTTAAATGTCGTCGAACAACTGTACGTATGTGAGTGGACGCCCCGTCATGCATGAACCACATGCGTTGCCTTGTTTGAAGAGGAACATCCTCCAAAAGAGAGGACAGATTGTTTTTAAGACACTGCTGATAAGTTGTTCCAGTCAAACTTGTGGGTAATACAAAAGGGCCTATCAACTTTTCTTCAATTATTCCAGCCCAGATGCTCAATGAAAATTGGTATTGGAAATAAGGTTGTCGCAGTGTGTGAGGATTTTCAAAGGCCTACGTATGATGATTGTGAAAATTCAACACACCATTAGGCGTAAAATACGCTTCATCAGTCACTAGCACCTGTGACGAAAAATTAGGATTGCGCACACACTGTTCCTTTAGCCATTGACAGAATGTTACACTAGGGGAGTACTCATTTACTCCAGGTGCTGCACTCTTTGAATATGATATGGGGGAAGTAACGGTTCTCTTAATGTTCTATGAACTGTCCAAATTGACGCCAACAGTACATTGCCATATCTCTTGTATTTGCGCCTGGATCCTCTTCCGCCAACTGCAAAACTGCTCTGCTTTTTTTATGGGCGCTCTTTAACTGCTGTGGTCCTTAGCGTCAAATTCGCGAAAGACAGGAAAATTTTTGCTCAGAGGCCTCTTTATCAGGCTTGAGGTTCTTTCGCCTGTCGTAAATCTACGACACGGGACCACCAGCTTTACTTCCCTTCCGAAGGAAGCCGTGCTAAGGAGTTTTACGCCTGAAAAAATCCATCACCCTCCGCCGGGTTTGAACTCGCGACCTTAGGAATTAGAGGCTAGCATGGAACACCTAGACCAAGGAGGACGACTTGCTCTGCCTGCAGTACCACATTTGAGCGCTGCGGTTCTCGGTTTTCAGGTTGGTGTATCACATTTCCCGATTCTTGTACTTGCTGAGTTACTGTAGCAAATGCCCTAGTTTGGAATTCTTCTATTGGCAAGCTTATCCCTATACAAGCGTTGTACTTCACGTGTGTTGCATTCGACTTTGCCATAAGCAAGAAGCATATCTAAATACTCTTGATTTGTAAAGACTACCATAATTCTGAATGCATTTAACGCATCTCAAGCACTGACAGAACCAGATGTTGTGCAAGGTGTCCAGGCAGGTAGTTCTACTGTCAACATTCCTGACCTTCCACTCTACACACATGCCCATGTTGCGTAGTTGCCAAGCGTATGCCCTCGAATTTATTCCAATAGACATGCTGGAATCCAATTCCTTAATATCATTATGTGGCTAAACGACTCAGTTCAGCAACAAATGGCAGAAACACGAATAAGTCATCTTTTGTAGCTCTAACTCGCTACTCTAGTTGCAGAAGTAAACGATAAAGGAATGGTGACATATTGGCAATCAAACATTTGACTAATTTTATTATTTATTTATGCAATCATGCACTACAAAGGAAAATGTACAGGAACTTAGGTTTCAGCTTAACGTCAGAAAGTTAAAATTGAAGTCTGTGCACTCATACCCCTAACACCTTGTATATGCACTCAGACAAAAAAAACTTTTGGTATTGAAATATAGTAGTCGATATGTTCTTTATTTTAAACTGAAACTTATTTGCATGTTTAAAATAAATAATTGATGCATATGCACTGTAAGTTGCATTTCATATATTTGTAATTATCAACTGAAAACCCTTTGCAATGCGATTAGAAAATGATTTTAAAGCTGAAAAGCATTCTAGGCTGAAATTCAAAGTTCTTTCAATCTGAAAGGAAAAGTGTTGTTATGCATACATATATACATTAAATGCATGTCATGCAGTGTAACTATTAACACCAAATCAAAACATGTCTGAAATGCAACGTTCCAAAGAGGTGTAACAACAACAATAATAATAATCCAAATTTTTAAATCAATGTTATTTGTGTAATAATAATAATAATAATAATAATAATAATAATAATAATAATAATAATAATAGCATTTGTATATGCAATGTTTTCTAGAAGATTACTTTTTTAAGATTATCAAATAAACTTCTACAGTTTAATTTAAAAACATTATTTTTCTACGAGGCTGATCAATAACGACTGAGAGTGATTTTTTTCACAGATATTTATTACTCCATTTCAATGTTGACATGATCTTTTTCAAAGTAGTCCTCTCTTACTTGAATGCACTTTTTATAGCGTCTCTACCAGTCCTCGAACACATGGTGCAGGCCATTCTTTGTCAGGTCTTTGAGAATCACCTCACTTTTCTTCAGCACTGCTTCAGTGCTCTCAAATCGAATGCCCCGGAGCTTTGCCTTTAGTGATGGGAATAAAAAGAAATCACAGCGGGCAAGATCGGGGCTATAAGACGGATGCGGCACACAGGTAATGTTGAATTTAGCCAAAAATTCCTGGAGTTGATTTACGAAGTGAGGCCGCGTGTTGCCGTGATGAAGTCACCACCCATTTCAATGAAGTTTTGGGCGTTTCCTTGCAATGTACTTCCTCAGTGCAACTAATACTGACGTATAGTACGCTGCTGTAACAGTAGTGTAAGGGAGGACAACAATCACAGCAGCTGTGTGGACTTCAGTCATAGCAGAAACCGAAGCGCCAGCCCCACCTTGCTTAGCACAGAGAACTCGTCCTTGAACCACCTAAACACTGTTGCACGAGGTAGTGCATCTTCACCTCATGCTTGCTTCAGCTTTTCAAAAGTTTCAGAGGCTGTATCATTTAATCGAAAACAAAATGTTATTGCTCTGTATTGCTCCTCTCGTGTCACCTCCATTTTGTCGTATGCGAAATTCAAGTAGGGTCAACAATATACAGCATTACTACCAACCTACCGATACGAGAGTGCTTCCGCCTATGGACATTATATATGAAACCCCGCTCTTTTCAAATATTCATGGTAGAGACAGGAAACTATCGAGGTGGCTACAGGAAAAAATCAGTCTCAGTCTTTATTGATCAGCCCTCGTATGTTGAGATTACTATTTTTGCTTGTAAATCTCTGCTTTACAGCATGCATCTCACACGCGTGAGATAATCATAACTTTTTGTTTTTTATAAAAGGTTATTTTAAATGTTGTTAAAAGAGATCCTTCTTTTTGCCTTGCATGCTTACTGATTCTGTTGTGGTTTTAAGATTTCTTGACTCATCCTGTTTTACTAAGTTATATTAAATGGTACAATTCGTTATTTGCAATATTGTAACAACGAAGCTGTGTGTTTTGAATAGTAAGAGTAGTTAGTTTCTATTCTACCTCTGCTTGCAAAAAAGTCAGCTTATGGCGTTTATAGCCAGTAGCTCGACTCTCTTGTCCCAAGTACAGCAATTTCAATCCGCGTTGCTAATTGCTGTTTTCTGCTTATCTGTCGTATTCTTAATGCGTTCGGGTAGAAAATCTATGATCGTCCAAGGTTAGAACCACTCTGTCACTATACGTTCACAACTGCAACGGGTGAAACTCTAAACCGGTTCGTCACGTGGCTGTGTGTTTATTATTAACTACTGCCACTAACGAGGGGTGTGGTGGTTTTCTTTCAAGCTATGCGATCGTATTCACGAGACCTGAACTAAAAGCTGCGTAAGAGGCTGCGCATAAGATTCAGTCTGATGATCAAAGATAAAGCAAATTCAAATGTTAATTGTGGTGATACTTCATTCAGGTGAGTAGTGGGGTATTGCGGCTAGTACCTCAGTGAACGTGGTTTCGAATCCCGAGGAGGTCAAAAATCTGGCAGAGAATGCCCACAAATCAATCACCCTCCCCTCCTTCCTGTCATCGGGAACAACAGGGTCATAACTTTTGTATTGTTTTGTTGAACAAAAGCTTGACAGTTGATATTGTCATGTGTTATACTGTTCACCCTGCTTGCAATTGTTATGATCAGAGTGTAATTAATCATGATTTGTTGTCTCTTGAATGGTCTACTCATTAGCGCCTGGCATGTTCCTCATTCCACTCTTCATTGTGTTTACCCAAAGAAAATCCCCACACCTGCATTCCAGAGAACGCATGGGTGACATAAATTTTGTATTGTTTTTGTCGAACAAAAGGTAACGGTTGCCATTCCCAAGTGTTGCACTGTTCACCCTGCTTGCTATTGTGGCTTTTGTGACTTTACTTTGTTATCCTCGCCGACAAAGGAAGACGCGATTCTATTCACAGCAACCTGAACACCTGTGAGCATCTCTTGAATCATACTTCTCCCCGTCCCTTGCATTCCGCAGTAACCCAGCACTTGTGCGATAGGAAAAACACACATGTATCAATTCCCTCCCCCCTGCATTCCATTCTCTGCTTTATACCATCCGACTCCTCCAAACAAGCACCTCCATCATCCCCTCCACTCTGCATTCCTTTCTCTGCTTTGCGACGGCAGACTCCTCGAAACAGTGATATCAAAAAACTTTCCGTGTATTCCTCTCTGCAATACAAATTAACATCCCCTACACATTTCCCGTCCCCTCCCTGCATCACATACCTCCAGCCTCTTCTCGGTTCTCTTGCATAGAGAAAAAAACATGTCCCGACCTGCAGAGCGTTCCCCCGCTGACCTCTCGCTGCATGCCATTATATGTGACGTAAGAACTAGTTTTCTATCCTGCGTATATAAGGAGCCCATTCTCGCCCCTGCCAGACATATTATTTGACGTGTAATCCAGACGATAATACGATGGACGATTTTTGAGTGAGTGCGGAGAGGAGTCACACCATTACACGTATTATCATAAAGAGCCGTGCAATAGCGTCATGCACTCTACAGTTGTGTAGCATGCCTTCCTATCATGACCAGATGTCTTCTCGCGATATATGCACGGGCAACTACCGCGTCTACAAGTATGATGTAAGTACAGATTTGTTCTTGAATGCTATTTCTAAAATGTATACAATTGTTCTCTAAAAAAGAGAGAAAATAAAATGACTCATTGATTTGTATTTCTTCTTTTCAGGGATGATGATTCCGAAAGTGACGATGGGATGGACATCATCGTTTTAAGCAACGCCTTTAAGTGGTATTCAGAATACTGCAACGGATATACTCACGTTGTCCTATGCGCCAAACCGGAGGTACACGATCAGATGGCGTTATACTTCTCGTGCAATGAGAACTGCAGCGTATATATGTTCAGGCAGAGAAATTTAAAGTAATTTACAGTTTAAAATATGCAATACGAATGTACATTGGTATCGTCGTATAAGTAACCTCGGAGATCATTAACGTAAATGATTAATTACACATGCATTAGCATCGTACATTGCTATCTCAATACATTAGTATTATCGTAACTGATATTGCTGTATAAGTAACCTGGGATATCATTAATGTAAAAAATTAATTGCGTAGGCGATACTATCATACATGGGTGTCTCGATACATTAGTACTAACGTACTTTGGTATCTAGTCGTAACTAACATTGGAAATTATTATACCTTTGTAGAATTCAAATGACGACGCCTGCACCTAAAAACGAGATCGATTCGGGTGATAAAAGATCAGAAGATATATTTGAATACCCTCTTGCAGCACCAGTGCAATCTACTAATCATATAGACGAGATGCAGCAGAGTCCAATTCCCCGGTGGACGGTGATCTAATACCGGCGACACTGGAGCCTTCACCCGGCGAGCAGGCAGAACTCGGGGAAACATTGATGTGAGTATTTTCATATCTAAAAAAATCTTTGTTTCTTTTCCCGTAACCTGTAAAATGTAACTATTTTCAGGCTACCTACACTTCCAAAAAAGCATGCTTTCTAAGACTTTCATCGTGCAATGTTTCAGACGCTACAATAAGGGAAAGAATAAGAAGAAGAACGACTTTGCCGATCTGCAAAGGAGGCTGAAGCTCTTGGAGGATAGAATAACCAGCATCGACACACCCAAGAAACTTGCAGGCAAGAAGAGCGCACCGAGACGTCTACATCTCGAGAAGTCACAGCGTTAAGATGGATTCTTCTACAACATTCCAGTGCTTATAATGAAAAAAACACAGACAAATTTGTATACATGACAATGCATGACTGGGACATAATACGACAGAGTCTCCCTATATTCCAAGTATTCCTCCAATCGAGAAAGTACCCGCGAGTGAAATATTGTGAAAATATTGTTTTCTCTTATAATGTCATTGCTTATATGGAAGAGGTCAAAATAAGAATTGTGAACACTAATTTAAATTATTGTGAAATACTTTTAAATATTGATAAAATTTGCGAGATAAAAAGACTTGAGTGGTGTATACATTACCATTTAGGTGACCTATCCATTGCAAGTGTAAGGCCATGTGCAGCAACGAGGAGTTGGAGGAGGAAGGTACTGAAAATGTGTGATAAAAATAATAAAAAGAATGCTGGTATGCTTTTACAACTTGTTTTATTCATTAAAAAAGTCCTGACATTCCTAATGAAAAAGCTAAATCCTTGCATTACAATGATTTTTAAAATAAAGGTTGCATCACATAAGTCAGAGGCTTGTATGTAAATACTTTATCATGAATTATCAAGCAATACAATGAGTTCCGTGCAGGGATATTTGCACTAGTTTGAATTTCGATTCTGATGTTGACAGCTCCATTTACAACCTTCTCGGATTTGATGCGAGCAGTCTATAACAAATATAGGGGCATATTTAACAAAATATTTTCTCTTCAATAAGGGGTAATTCTGTTTTTCATAATACGAGTTTTGAAACTGTGAATAGACGCCATACAATGATGCAAATCTCCAGTTTCCACAAACCAAGTTCAGGATAACATTCAGATGGTAGGGATAACATTCACTATTACGATAAAGCCTTAAAAAGTTATGTTACAATGATCAAAAAGGGAACAGTCTTTAGATGCATTACTCGATCTTGAAGTCTGGGCACCCAAAATGACAAACTCGGCTTCTCCATTTTTAGTGTGATTGCGACATTCCAGGTGAATGATTTAGTTTGGGGCACAGTAGGTTGATTATGCAGATCCATGGTCCTAAAGGGGAGAAACAGCGCTTTAACTGACTTGACAAGCTTGAGGATTTCAACCTCTTCAGCATCACAAAGTCGAATCACAGGCATTCTCCACTCGATTCGTGCAAGTTTAACATTAGCATTCTCTTCCCCCTGAGGTGCTATAATGCAATTTTAGAGTCCTTGAATCGAATCAGTACCAACTCAAACTTGCTATTGAGTATGATCTCCTTGTGGTCGTCAGCAAACACCAGAAGCATCGAAAGTGGCACTATAGCATTGAAGGCTCCATTTGCTACATGTACAATGTCCATGTCTTCTCCAGGTTAGCACCATCCGTCGTTCAACAGGCGAGCAGATTCCATGGGGTTGAGTGTAGCATAGTTGCGTAAAGTTGATGCGACCACGGGGTTTCTGGTTCGATCAATAGTTGATCCGTTCATGTCCAGTTGAATCTCCTCAAACATGAATGCAATAGCGTTATTGGTAAGCTTTGCAGTAGTAGCTGCTTCATTAGGTTTAGTAATACTTCCCCCGATGTATAGATAATTTCGGTTAGATAAACTACATAAATCCTCAGCTTGACAAGGGATTCCAATGTCGTCATTGGCATCCAGAGCCGATGTATTATATGGTAGAAACACATGTTACTCTTCTTTGGTGATCTTGTCGTCGAATCTTGGTGTCTCGGTAACACTGAAGATGTTCATGATTATAGGATTCTGTATCCCAATGTTAGGAGGAACTTGCGATATGCGCGATGTTAACCCTCGGGGCGTCAAAGGCAGAGTATGATGTGAGCGTCGAATCACTCCATTATTAGAGCCTCGGCGACGCTGACTTCTTCTAAAATCTATTGCCATTGCGACGGATGTGAAGCCTTACGCTTATATCCTCGTTCTAAAATCGATGATATTACCGTTCTGGTCCACTACACAAAGACTGATTTGCTCTATGATGTTGGTGTTTATGATCGATAGGTAAATTGGATTTGATGGTTCTTGAGAACTATGATATCCTGGCGGAACAGATGGGAAAAACTCGTAGATCGAGTGCCCACCTTTACCGTCGAAGAAAGAACCTGTTGCAATACTGCATTCTATGCATATGACGGTCACCTTATATATATATATATGTGTGTGTGTGTGTGTATTTACCAGTAAATCAGATACAGCCGGCTGATTAGCCGGAATAGCTTTATTGCCCCAGAAGCCCAAGAGCGATCCTATAGAACGATCATTAGAAAAATCAACGGTGAAAGGACATTTAATTTTAGCCTTCATGGTATCATTATTATTGGACCTAATAAAGAAGATATTCTCATCCATCCCTAGCTTATCTCCGATGTATTCATTAATATCAGCAATCTCATAAGTTTCATAGGGTATATCGATGACATTAATTTCATCATTGTAAATGTATTGAGATTGATAATTGCTCCGATCAACATTGGTAATGAAATATAAGGTTTCAAAATTCAATAGAGTAATCTCATAATATTCCTTAAGGTCTATACGCAGAGAGGGATTCAGGTATGTAGTAAGAGCAGATTCGTTGCCGCTGACAGCGATAGTGTAACTCAATGCTATAGAAATTGCAAGCACAGGTAACCGCAGATGATTGAGCTGAAACTCTGAAACCTCTTAGTGTTATACAATACTCTAGTGCCTCTGATGTACCTTTCTATCTCTTTTGGGGGCTTTAAGTTTGCAAAGCTATCGAAACAAAATAACACGTCGCCATCCTTTTTACAGCAACCCAAAGCGTGCCTTCATTCTCTGAAGTATCGAGATTGACGACAATTCTCTCTCTGTAACGAGGTCTTGAAGGTAGCTGGTTTATCATGCATACACCTCTAAAATGAGGAATCTTTAAACGTGTGCATACAAGTTGAGATCAATGTTACTCAATGCTTTTTCCGGGACAACCATAGCCTTAAACCCGAGTTTTTTTAATTCCCTTTGTTGCTCTGGCGTCTCCTCCTGTTGGTGTTCATCGTCTTATTCTTCTTCACTCGAAGGCCTCTTGCTTCAATTTCTCTGTTATGCCTCAGCATTTCGGCAAGTTGTTTATCTATAGCCTTTTTCTTATTTACTGTTAAGCAAATTGAGCTGCCCCTCCAGCGGCAGCACCTAGAGATGCAATAATCGGTATGAAAGGCAGAAATCCTCCACGTTTCTTCTTCTTGGACCCAGCACCGAGAGCCACCTTTCCCTTCATAATTGATGTTACTAGTCTCGCTGCCAGCTTTTCGCCTAATGTAGCATCAGGGGATTGCACTCTTTCCCACAAATTTTCAGCCAAGATCTTTTAGGCAATGTTTCTCGAACCACAGTCCTTATGCTGCGCGTAGGCAATGTCGTGAAGTTTGCACGCTTCGCCTAAGGGATTGATTCCGGGGTCACCTTTAGTTAATCTTTTTTGTAGCTTTGCTTCAGGTCCAGAACATCTGTATCCAGACAACTGTGCTTCAAATGGCAGTCGATTAATGAGAGAGTAAATTAAACCTGAAGCTCTTGCGATCTTAACCTCCTTGGCTCTCATGGGGTACTAATTGATTTTATCGTTGCTTTGTTCTTTTATACTTTGTCTATCGTCGCTTACAGTTATTAGCATATATGTTCATTAAGCATGCTTTATTTTATTTTAGTTGCTACGATAGAGCTTGAGAAGCAAGATTGCTCATTGCCTATTCAGGTGCTAGATTTTGAACTCGACTTTAGACGCGATCGAGATGGGAAACTGTTTCCTGGTAATGTTAGAAAGCTCATTCTAGGCAGCTCCGGTGCTGGAAAAAATGCATTACTCAATATGATACTTCACGAGAATGGATTACAATTTGAAAGCTTGCACATTTACTACACCAGCCAAAGTATCAATATCTCATTAAGCTGCTGGAAAACATAGAAGGTATAGGAGTGAATAGTAATGAAGACGCAGAAAGTGTCTTGTATCCATCAGAAATTAAAGGAAATTCAATTTTTATATTTGATGATGTCATCACAGAAAAGCAAGACAGGATTGTCTCCTTTTACAGCATGAGCAGGCATCGAAATGTGGATTCTATATATCTAGCACAAATCTATGTCAAAGTTCCAAAACATTTAATTCGAGATAGACAGATAAACAGACAGATAGATAGATCGATAGATAGACAGATAGAGACAGACAGATAGACAGATTGGGAGGGAGGGATGGATGTATCGACAGACGGATGGATGGATGTCCCAACCTCTACCTCCTCCATTTTCCCTTCTACCTCTCTTATCTCTCTTACTTTTCTAATCCATTTCTCTTTTACTTTCTTTAAGAACTCCCCATACTATTCTTTTCTTCTCTTGTCTCCATTCTGCTAATTCTGCATTCTGTCATATAATGCTCTGTGCTTTCACTACCTCCGCATAGTTCACAAATTCCAATTTTCTGCCTCTTAGCCATCTCACATACAATGAACCTGTACTCATCCATGCAAACGCTTCTTTTTCCGCTTTATTAAATTAACCAAATACCCTTCTCTTCGTCCTCATCCATGCAAACGGTTCTTTTTCACTCTATTACAATAACCCAATTACTGTTCTCCAGAAGCCGTTGCTACTTCATTCTTCTGATCTTCAAATATCTCCCATTCCTATCTTTTCCATAATTTTTTCTACTCCTGTCCACCAGCTACTTTTATTTTTGGTACTCTTTTGTTGATCGATGCATATCTTTAAAATTTCTCCTTCATTTTTCTCAGGCATCTAAACCAAAATTTCAATATCCTTTCCATATCACTTCCTTTCTGCTTGTTCTTCCTAATTCCACTAATGCTACTTCTACTGGTGCTGATCTTGGTAACCCGAATAGCTCTTTACAGAACGTTCTATACTTCTGGTGTATTTTTCTGCTTAATTCAGATCCCCCAAATTTCTACTGCGTATAGCATTCTTGCTTCCACCAATGCTTCATACATGCTTTCCATCCATTTAGTTGGCATTTCTAATTTGTATTTGCACATCCATACTCCTGTCATTGCCACCTTTCCTTTAGCCATAACTTTCCTGCTATGCGCCCCCCATTCACCATTGCTGCTCATTCTCACCCCCAAATAATCCAACTCCTTGACAGCTTCTAACTTTAAACCTCCCATCTGCCATTTTCCTTCCTTTTTCAGTTCATTTCCTCTTTTAAGTTCCATAACTTTTGATTTATTTATATTTATTTTAATTTCCCATTCTTCGCAGAATTCATGCATTCCGTTGATCGCTTTCTGCAGCCCAATTACCGTTGCAGCACCAACCATAAACCTGGTATCTGTCTATTTGCTATTATGGGAGAGTGTGGGTTTTTTCTTTTACTGTTTCTAATATGTCATCTATGAATATATTAAATAATATAGGGCTCATTTTGAACCCTTGTCTTAAACCTATTTTTTGCTCAGTCATTTCTGTAATTCCATTATTTTGACATATTATACAAAATTTTATATCTTTATAAATCTTCTTAATTTCTTTTTTAAAAGTTTCGCTTACCCCTTTCTTGCTTAACTTATAACGTAATGCTTCTCTATTTATTGTATCAAATGCTTTCTCAAAATCTGCAAAAACATGTATATCCTTTCTCTTTTTGTGCTCAGATACTTATCTGTTATAGTCTTTATTATAAATATATTATCTATTGTTTGTTTACCTTTCCTAAATCCTGCTTGATATTCTGACAGTTTTCCTTCCTCTTCCACCCAGTTTCTTAATCTCTCGGCCAATATACCTGTGTATATTTTCCCTAATATTGATAGTAAACTTATTCCCCTATAGTTTTCTCCTCCCTTCCCTTTGTAGATTCTTACCACCATAGTTATTTTTCAACATTCTGGTACATCATTCTTTTCTTTAATTTTATTTAATAATTTTGTCATCACTTTTAAACCATTTTGCATTTCCCCTTACATTTTCCAAAATTCCCCTGGTATTCCATAATTTCTTACTGCCTTGCCTTTTTTATATTCCTTATATGCTGGTAAATGTCCATATCTGTGACTTTAGCATCTAATTTTTCATTGAATATTCCTCCTAGTCCTGCTTATTTTGTGTTTAACTTTACTCTCTTCCCTTCTCCAATTAGCCTTCTAAAGTTCCCTATCCATTCGTTCGGTGTAATTTCGTTTTTCTCGCCTCTATTCTTGTTCATCATCCTCACTATTTCCCATATATTTTTACTATTCTTACTCTCTATTGCTGCATTTAGTTTCCTTTCTATATTTCCTGCCAGTCTTTCCTCTTAGCCTCAAGCAAACCTTTATATTCTCCCTTAAGTTTCATCATATTTTGTCTATCCCTTTCCTTCTCTGATCTCCTCCATCTAATACGTTCTTTAAATACCTCACTTTTTTACTCTGCATCTTCATCAAAACACCCTTTAATTTCTTGGCCTTTTCCGTGCCTTCCTTCCACCCCTGCTCCTGCTCTTGTTAGTAGTAATTTCAGTAGCTCTAATACTTTACTGGATTCCCCTCATTCATAGCGATTTTATACCACTCTCCGCAAACAGACTTACCTTTGAATTTAATTCTTTTAAACAGTCCTGCTTTTAATTCTAGATAATGCGAACATGATCATACTCTTCAGGCAAGATAATTTAAACTTGAAGCACGAATATGAAGATTACGTAAACACAAACATGTCGTATACAGAATTTAAGGATATGTGCAAAGGTGTTTGGGAGAGCTCTTCAGAAGGAAGACCCTTTATGGTGATAGTTCCCGAATTTCCCATGAATGAGGGTCGATATAGGTGCGGATTCGATGTATATATTAAAGTATATAATACAGAAATTGATCATTCATAGTTCGCCATGAGTATTGACAGGTTTTGATCACAGAGGGCTGCGCCAGTTAAAAGGTCGCTACAACAGTTCTCTGTGGAAGACGACGATGCAACCACTAAACGCTACGTGGATACGTTTAACTTTTCTACTGAAAATTGAGTGCAGGATTTCGCCGAAAAAACGACATATCAGCGTATAGGTGAACTTAGAACTACTCTTAGGGATCACATCCAGAAGTCTCTAGACGTGCAACATGACGCTCTAATGGAATATTTGAATAAAAATACTCTTAAACGCGACGCTGGAATCAATATCATTCTGGACACTATAAGAATGAAGATAATGCTACCACCTCAAGAGGATCATGAGGCGCCGAATAAGAAACATGTATTAGAATATATAAATGCAAGAACACCTCTACTCGATTCATACGGTAACGTTTCATTTCAAAGAAAAAGACTAATAGAGGTAGCAGATCTTATCGATGACAGCGATGTAGCAACAAACAGTTTGTTAAAGTTCTAGTTGGAAGGAAATAACGTGAAATACAGCAAGATTTAAACAGAAGACTTGGTTTCATAAGTACCAATGTTACAGAAACAGTGGGAAAACACATGGAAACTATGGTGAACCGTCAGAAATCAATGGATAAACATCTGACAACCTCTATGAATAATGTCAATACACTTAAATCACAGATGAAAGTCCTAAATGCATTAGTAGAGCAAACGAGAGGGGAGTACATAATTGCATTGCAGACAAAGCCTTTCAGGGGGAATTCACAGAGGTATATGTTAACATCAGGACTAGAATACTACACATCAAGTGTAAACGGAGAGATAATTTCCTGCTATATGACGTCGCCAACACCGCCTACTGCAGGACCTGATACACTATTTGAAATAAGTAACAAGATGACTAGAGCCTTGCCTGCACCAGTTGCAAATCACGATAGACTAAACATTACTGCTCTTGCAAATCGCGCAAACGATGGTCATTTTCTAAATGTTGAGCTGAAAATATCCTATAAACTGAAGACATCTAAATAAATAGGGTATATATTAATGCGAAAGTCTAATTGCAGTGTCATTTCAAGATGAACAGCGAGACGATACGACTTAAAGAATCTGTAGCCAAACACAAGAGGGCTATAAGAGAAAAGTTACGCTGTCTCAAAGGTCAGCAGTTTGAAACCCAGAGAGTGACGAGTGAGACTCTTCAGTCAGTAACAGAACCGCTTCAAGATATACTGTAAATACAGAAAAAGAATATTACAAGCAAGGAGGAATCGCCGAAAGACGAGAAAGGCGAGAAACTCTACAGCTACCTGAATAAAGAGCTCAAAAGAAGGACGGGAATAAAATAGATGCATCATATGGGGTATGATATGAAGATGGTAACTACAAGGACTTCAAGTTGCAAAGGCTATGGAAGATATACTGCAAGACATGGTAACCCCACCCAGGATCATATAGAGTGATAACGGGAAAGAATTTTATAACAAGCAATTTAAAAATTTAATGACCAAATATAACATCAATCACTACAGCACCTATACGCAGGTAAAGGCAGCTGCTGTTGAACGATTAATAAGAACTTTAAAGAATATGATGTATCGGGAGTTTCTAGCCGAAGGATCTTACAAGTGGTTAGATATTTTACCGTAAAACATTGCAAAGTACAACGCCACTTACCAAGCTACCATTCGCATAAAGCTTACCGAAGTGAAGAACAATGATCTTCTCCTGATTTTATACAACTACAATCAAGATCGAGGAGATAAGAGAGGTGCAAGAAAGTTTAGAGTTGGTGATTAATTATGTGAGTATATCTAAGAATAAGAGATATTTTGAAAAGGGTTTATAAGCTAAATTGGGGGTTGAGATATTTCAAGTTGCTCGTGTGAAGCACACCAATCCTGCCACATACATACTAAAAGACAATGATGGCGAGGAGATAAAAGGATCCTTTTATGGACAAGAACTACGCTCTACTCTGTATCCTAATACATTTCTAGTGGAGAAGGTGTTACAACAAGGAAATAGGATTCTTGTAAAGTGGTACGGGTTCCCTAATACTCAGTGGATTCATAGAAAGGATTTGCTGTAGGGTAAAAATAAAGATGAAAATAAAGAGACCTTTCATTTCCACAATAGTAGGCGCTTTTTATTTTCCCTTATCTTTCCTAGGATGCCATAGTTAAATTCATTATATATACAAAATCTTTTGAATGTGCATATACACGGAAAAAATAATTCATCAAAAAATCCTTTAAATAAATACAGCATATGCACAAAGTTATTTATATTTTGCATTCCGGTCTTGTTGATGCCCTTCGCCTTCATAACGGTTTTGTCTGCATATCTATAGGCGTATAATTTGGACCTTAACTCTACATATTCAATCGGGCACCCCTGAAGCTCATCCTTGAACAATCCGACTACTTTTTTGTTTCGAGGAGTAATTCCACAGATTTTGTCATTGATGTAGTTGGACGCGTCGAAGCACTGAGTATTTTCTTTGATGGATTGGTACATATTAGTGGTAGTCTGGAAGATGTACGAATCGGTGTCCATATAATTTAATGCCGGCTTCTGAATATTGGGTTTCATTACATTGTAATAGTATTTGTACATTATGAGCTTCGAGATGTCAAGGATGGCTTGTCCTATATATATATATTTGTTCATGAGCACTTGCTCTCTAGCGAGTTCTATTCCTACAAAATTTTCCATAAATATAATGTTCCGAATGGAACTGGTCGCGCAGTCAATTTCTTGCTTTACTTCCAACTTGAAACAATTCGGAAGGCATTATATTTACGCACATTCTCAATGAATTTCCCATATATGGAATTATTAATTTTTTCTATAAATTCTGCCCGTATTCGGAAGTTCTCCTTGCACGTCTCTTCGTATTTAATTGTCTGTAGTATTTCAGCCATTCCGACTGTTCATATGCCACCACTCTATGTATCTTCTTTAACTTCAAACCTAAATCAATGCAGTACTGCAGGTTTCTGAAGAGCAAGGTGTATCTTCCTTTATTCTCTAGTGTTGCTAGCAGTTTCTTGTGTTGGCCTCCTGGTGGTACTTCGCTTTTTGGGCAGAGAGGAAGCTCGTTATGCTCGTCATGGAGATGTTCAGGGTACTCAAGGTCAACCTACAGTACGTTTCCAGTTTCGGAATCAGGGGCAACAGCAGAGAAGTTTATCGTATCAATTTTGTTGTTGTGTAAGCCACGTTATGATTCTAGGTGGTTTAGGACTCGTCATCGATGAACCATATAAATTTATTGATGTCTTAAAAGCTTAAATAACTGTCTTTCTGCGTTTTTTCATGCCCTGGCCGGTATGTATCTTTAGCCTTTGCATTCTTCCTCGATGCAGTACACATACCGCCCCTGGTTCCGCCCTCGAATAATTTTATAATTTCCTCGTCGTTGATGAGATCCAGCTTAAGTTCGGTGACCTTAAGCATAGCGTCGAATGCAAGGCCTGGCAGGGTGTAGTACCAGCAAGGATCCAATTATAAATCTCTAAAGAGAGATTCCTAAACTTCTCGAACGCATCGATCAACACGAGCATATCTGTCTTCAGGTACAAATCACTGTATTCACACAATTTGTATTATTTTGAATGTATTCCAGACTTTGACGGCGTGTTCGTAGCCTTGCAATGTTATGTTTTCAAATTTGTTCAATGCAGGCAGTTTGGCTTCATCTAGTTTTGACAGGTCTACATAGTTATAGGGGAATATCCCCTTAGATCGCACTAACTGCTGATGTTCAGGATTGGGGTACTCAGAATTAGTGATCTTGAATTCATCCTCACTCAGCATACAGGTTAGACTAGATAGCCTATCGTCCGAAAACTTAAAGCTATCTAGACACCTGAATGAGATACTCGTACTTTTTGCTGAATGAGATATATCTCTCTGAGGAGTCTGAAATGCACAAAATGGTCTGATCGTCATATGCCAGGTGTTGCATAAGGAAATGGCTGTCATAATTGCTAAGACAATGAAAAAGATGTGTGTAAAATTAGATATCCATCTATTTAAATTGCATGCAGTATGAGCAGCCCCCAGAATACACCAGTCATGTGACAGTGGTCGCGGGCATTCAAATCGCCCGTCTCAAACTCCTTCTTGCATATATGGCAATGACGAACATTGTCAAAATCAGCCATATACTGTGCAGTCAAGGTCATTTCTTCATTGCGGTTTTATTGGGAAATGACCATATCAGCTGTTGCCCGAAAATCAATGAAGAATTCCTTGATTACATCAGGAATTCTAAATGTCTTAAATCTCGACAATGAGGTGTCATGGTGGCATACGAGCTTGAGAGATATCGATATAGCCTCATGATGCTGGATAGCCCTAGTCCAGCTCTGATGAGCCGACGGCTCGCAGGACTCAACTCTGGCTAACACGCTCCTAATATCGGCATACACAACAACATTTACAGGAGTACCCTTTGAATATGAAGAAAAATCGATCACTCCCCCCTTCTTAGGCATTTTGAGCACCTGAAACTACATGCACTTCAACTGATTCTTTTTAAACACATCCTCGTTATTGAAGTGCTTCAAGCAGGGCTCGCACAATCACTGTTTCCCTTATGTTTACTGATCTGACTTGCAGTCAGCCTTGACATATCCTTAATCAGGCAGTAGTGAGATCTTCCATCTTGCTTAGTAAATAATAGATTGACCTTAAATTCTTTCTGCTGACTGGACTGATATAAGGGTATAATTGTGCGCTCGCTCTCTATTCCAACTACACAAAGTTAAATACCCTGTTTTTTCCGTTCAAAGTCTGGAATCTGATGGAGACGTACAGAGAAGTCTATAACAGTGATTGTGTCCTGTGAGTAACTGGTCTGCAGGTATTTGCTCGTTCTATTAGAATTCAGACTCGCCGGATACTTTGCAGCGAGCAAACACCATGCAAAGCAGTATTCGTCATTGTTTTTATATTTAATGCAGCTGATTTATTCCTGATTGCGAGAGGTAGCTCTATAAATCGCGATGCATTCAATGGGTCATAAAAGCTAGTTCCAATAACAAGAGCCCGGACTGCGAGCAGAGATTTTGAACTCGCATTTTCCAAGAAATAATATGTTTTCTATCATTTCATCGACCATAGAGGTCTATAAGGTATCAATATCACTGGATTGAAGGCCCAACTTGGTCTTACTATTGAAAAGATGGTTTCATCGTGCCCCTTTTCAGGAGCTTGATTTAAATGTGTTACCTCGGTTGAGGAACTTATTTTAAACCTTGAAGGGTCCCTTTTGAGCACAGAATCCATCTCCCTCAATATAGGATGACTGCATTGCTGCAGAAATTGACGGAAGTCAAATATTTCTAGAACGTTTTCAATTCGGATATTGAAAAGCCGTCCCTGGAACGCCGATTCAATAAACTTACATTCAAGCTGTGCATGGCTAACCTTTAGTTTCTTGTTGTTGCTGATTTGGAAATGATCATGTTGTCCGACGCCTGATGGCCTTGAAGCTGGCGTCATCGTGGTAGAGGAGTTACTGGACAGGAGAGGGGACCATTCCTTGACCGTGCTCTTCTTCTTCTTCACCTTCGCGAGGTCTCTTGGAACCCCGGAGCAAGGATTGGTTGTTTGCGCCCTCAGACTCCGGGTTCGTTACTATTAATCGCAGGTTCTATAATAATAAAAGAAAGAGAATCAATTGGAATGTAAGTTAAAATATGATAGAAATGTGAAAACATATATCTTTTAAATCATTTGAAGAAAATCGATTAAGAAACATTATGCGTTAACGCTACGTTATTTTTTCATGCAATTGTGCTAGAGGTAAAATAAATGAAGTAAATAGTTTAGGAAAAGTTATGCGTAAAGGTTACATTAATTATTTATGTAATTGCATATTTAATCAATTGAGGAAACTATATTATAAAAAGTTATGGGTTAACGTTCCGTTAATTATTCTTATGTAATTGTGCTAGACGTAGAATAAATGAGGGGAAAACTCACCGTTCAAGTCGCGAAGCATCTGCATGAACACGATCCTGTATGCACAATTCTCGCTTTCGCATGCCCCCTCAGCTGGAATAACCATCCAGGTAACTCTTACAGGCATCTGGGTCACGTGCTAGAACTCAGGAGGAGGTAGAGACAGCCATTCTTGAGAACAAATGGGCGAATGCAAGCTATCATCCTCGCCAAACACCTCAGGCACGCTTGAATTCGATTCAGGAACTGTTACAATAGAAGCCAAAAAAGCCGAATTAGCTACAATGCAAATTACATGCCAAATATTTTTAATGGAAAAGAAGCTTATAAATTGAATGCTTTATTTAATAATTCGAATTCAGAAGTAAATGTGAGTTGATATCGGGTTATATACCCCTCAAAGAAAGTTGAATACATTTTTTTTAGAAAAAAACATTTAAGTGCGGTAAATATCTAGACTTATCATTCATTTCGTTAAGCATCTACTTTAGTGCAGTCTTCTATTTGCAGTTAATACATGAACAAAACTCCACTGTAGGGATGCCAGTGCTGGCATTCCCCCTCTGTAACGGGAGCGATATCCTAAAATTCTGAAGGCGACGGTATGATATAATCATCCCCCGATAAGATTGGTGGCGGGGTCTACTAATATCAATGGCCTCAGGGCTGCTATGCAATGATGTAGTCCATGACGGACTCCCGCGAAGGGTGCTGGCATGCTGAAGCCTGCTGCGCTATTATCATTAGCTGCAATACTATGCCGCGAGCCTCCATCTCTGGTGAATGCGGCTCTGGCGGCTCCATTGGTGTTTGCTGTGTTACCTGGAAAAAATTTAAGTATGTAAACTGGATTGCTTTTTATAACTGTTGAAAAGATGAGCGAGTACAGAAAACCATGTGATTGTGAATGGAAGAAGATTGAGTAGTAAAAGCCGTGTGAGTGTGAAACAGATTGTACAGCGAATGGTTTGAATGAAATGAATTAGGACCTAAAGAACTATTTCAGCAGCCTGGTAAGCTCTGAATTTTTAAATTTTATTTGTTAGATAATTATTTTTTTAAAAAAATGAAGTTCAGATGAAAATATAATTCCCATGCACAGATTTGTCTTTCAGGCACTGTGTGGATTAAACAAATTAAATACACTGTAAAAGCCAACATACTGTTTTTATAGTTATATGGAAGCTCACTCACCTTGCATTTTTAAATGATGAATGTCGCGTAGAAAACAAACACACACTATTTGAATTAAAACTCAGCACACAGATTAGAATGTTTAATTTTAATGTCGAGTTGATAAACTCACAATGGCTCTAACAGGCCAAGCAAGCTGTTTATATAGAATCCTAAAGCCCCCTTACGATGCATGCGCGTCTTTGTGGTAGGGGTGTTTACAGGTAACGTGATTATTGTACCCAATGTGATTAGACAAGTTATCTTTCTACCTTTGCTGCAAAACTTATGGCAGTTCAGGCATTCACAGAGACCCCCAGCATCTCCCCCCTCTTGCTTCAATTCTCTCTCTCTCTCTGCCTCACAGAGAGTATCATCGTAATGGCTTTTTGCTACAATAGCGTCCAATTAGCAAATACACATGGATTTTTGCTTTCTGACATGAATGCATTTTATTTTTTGAAAGTATATAACTGAAAACTGATTGAAATGACATAGCAATAATTATTATAGAGAGGTTTTCCCTCTAGTTTTGTTGAAAAAATTATCTCATCTCACACATGCACACAAACCCCCAGCTTCTCTCCCCCTCATACTTCAATTCTCTCTCTCTCTCTCACTCTCTCCGCCTCACAGAGAGTATCATCGTAATGGCTTTTATCTACAACAGCGTGCCATTAGCAAATACGCATCAATTTTTTTGCTTTTTGACATGAACGCATTTTATTCTTTTGAAAGAATATAACTGAAAAGTGGTGGAACGGACATAGCAATAAATATTATAGAGAGAAGTTTTCTTTCTAGTTTTGTTGAAAAAATTATCTCATGTCACGCACTCGCAGAGACACCCAGCATCTCCCCCCCCTCTTGCTTCAATTCTCTCTATCTCTCTTTACGTCATAGAGAGTATCATCGTAATGTCTTTTAGCTACAACAGCGTCCTATTAGCGAATACACATTGATGTTTTGCTTTCTGGCATGGATGTATTTTATTTTTTCAAAGTATATATCTGAATAATGATTGAAAGGACAGCAATGAATATTGTACAGAGAATTTTCTTTCTAGTTTTGTTGAAAAAAAATATCTCATGTCACGCAATCACGGAGACCCCAGCGTCTCTCCCCCTCTTGCTTCAATTCTCTATCTCTCAGTCTCCCTCACTATCTCTCACTCTCTCTCTCCACCCCACAGGGAGTATCATCCTAATGTATTCACACGAACTATAACATGTGAAATATGAAAATCGTGAGCATGTAAATGAAACAGTTGGTAGAGAAGATCGTTTGAATGTGAAGCTGATGTGAATGTAAGGGAGAGAAGCATGAATGACGAAAACCCTTTGAATGTGTACACCAACCGATTATATATAGCAGAGTGAATAGAGAAGTTGGCGTCAATGTACTACACAGAGGTACCAAGTACGATAGTCCTAATTTATCGTAATACCAATGTACGATAGTACTAATATAGCGATATATCAATGTACGATGGTATTGCACGTGTAATTATTTACATTAATGATTTACGAGGCCACGTATACATTGATACTAATGTACCCTCTTATTCCATGATGCTAGTAATTTTTCGCTTTAATAAAAAGAATTATATACTTTTGTACACCGACTTTACGTTTGATAACATTCTTCTTCAGACTCTCCACGAGCTGTTTAAAGGCGTATTTCAACTGTGGAAGCGCCCTTTGCCTCGCGCTATGTAACAAAAGTCCCTTTTTTACGGTCGGCAGATAGCTTGGCAATGAATAACGAGCCCCGTACCCTACCACTTCCATCCATGTCAGTTTGAAAGAAGACTGTCTCACTTTCTTACATTGCCGGGATGGTAATATTTATATACATGTAACAGGGGCACAAGTGTTTTCTTTATACAGACAGAAATATTCCATATCGTCTCAAAACACGGGCGCTTATTGGGAGCATTTTAAGTGTTCTAGAAAACTTCGTTTAGTATTTTAAACGAAATATTAACCATAGAAAAACTCGGGTGAACTGAAGCATGCCCCATCTCCAATATAACAAAAATACCACCTACGAATGAATACACCATTCAGAGGACAACAAAGCAAGATTAATTACACTCAGAATCATGACAGTAGCAAGCACGGTGAACACTGCAACACTTGGCAATACCAAATGCCACCTTTTCGACAAAGCAATACAAAATTTATGACACCCAGGTGACCTATGGAATGCAGGTATGGGATGCTTTTTCTTTGGCTAAACACAATTAAGGGTGGAATGAGGTATGTATTAGCCTTTGTAAGTATGCGAGGTCGTTTTTTAGTATTTTAAATGGAATATCAACCCTCGCGAGACACGTGTGAAACAAAAAATACCTCGCATATAATATAACAAACAATACCACACACGAATGAATGGAGTATTCAGGAGACAACAACGCAAGATTAATTACACTCTGATGATAACAATAGCAAGCAGGGGAAACAGTACAATAATTGGCAATGTCAATTGCCACCTTTTGTTCGACAAAACAATACACAATTTATTAAGGCTATTGTTCTCATTGACAGGAAGGAGGGTGATTGATTTATGGACATTATCTGTTGGATTTTTGCCCTCCTCGGGATCCGAAACCACGTTCACTGAGGTAGTCGCCGCAATACCCCACTACTCAGGTGTATCGTGGATGATTAAATCAAAGCCACATTATTGCAAAACAGGAAATTAATTATTGGTCAACAACTGCAACATCAACAATATGATATGCTAATTTACACTAAATGCTCAAAATGTGCTGCGTTAGAATCCATGCAGGGATTGCATCTTCTTAACCAATTTTGCCCTACCCACGTTAGAGATTATGCGTTATACCCAATCTCTAGGACTGCTTCAAACACACGTGTGCGAAGATCATCAATGGTAGCAACCTCGACATGGTACACCTTACTCTTCATAGGCCCGCAGAAATAATAATCTAAGGGATTGAGATGCGGATATGTTGCAGGCCAGGGTACTGAGACAAATTGACCTATCCACCGATCAGGAAATGTAAGATTTAAATGTCGTCGAACAACTGTACTGATGTGAGGGGGCGCCCCGTCATGCGTGAACCACATGCGTTGCCTTGTTTGAAGAGGAACATCCCGTAAAGAGATGACAGATTGTTTTAAGAAACTGCTGATAAGTTGTTCCAGTCAGTCTTGTGGGTAATACAGAAGGGCCTATCAACTTATCTTCAATTATTCCAGTCCAGATGCTCAATGAAAATTGGTACTGGAAATAAGCTTGTCGCACTGTGTGAGGATTTTCAAAGTTCCGCGTATGATGATTATGAAAATTCAACACACCATTACGCGTAAAATACGTTTCATCAGTCACTAGCGCCTGTGACGAGAAATTAGGATTGCGCACACACTGTTCCTTTAACCATTGACAGAATGCTACTCTATGCAGGTAATTATTTACTCGAATGTGCTGCACTCTTTGAATATGATATGAGCGAAGTAATTGTTCTCTTAATGTTCTATGAACTGTCCAATTTCATACACCAACAGTATGTGCCATACCTCTTGTATTTGCGCCTGGATCCTCCTCCGCCAGCAGGAAAATTGCTTTCCCTGCCTGCAGTACCACATTCGAGCGCTGTGATCCTCGGGTTTCAGGTTGGGTAATCAAACTTCCCGACTCTCGTACTCACGGAGCTCCTGCAGCAAATTAGCTTGGGTTTGGAATTCTCCTATTGGGAAACTTATCCCTATACAAGCGTTGCCTTTCACGTGTTGCATTCAGCTTTGCCATAAGCAAGAAACATTTCTAGATACTCTGGATTTGTATATACTGTCATAATTCTGAATGCATATAACGCATTTGAACCAGTTGTTGTGTAAGGTGACCTTCCGCTTTACACACACGCCAATATTGCGCAGTTGCCAAGCGTATATCCACAAATTTATTTAAATAGACACGATGGAATCTAATTCCTTAATATCATTTTGTAACTAAACGACTCATTTTAGCAACAAATGGTAAAAACAGAAATAACTCATCCTTTGTAGCCCTATCTCGCTATTCTAATTGCTGAAGTAAACGATAAAGGAATGGTAACATATTGGCAATCAAACGTTTGACCAATTTTATTTTTCTTTATGCAACCATGCACGACAGAGGAAAATGGTACAGGAACTTATGTTTCAGCTTAACGTCAGGAAGTTACCGTTCAAGTCTACGCACTCATACCCCTAATACCTTGTATATATATATTTCGTCAAATACATGGATAAGATTATTGAAAGAAGTTCACAGTTTTAAGAATGTATCATCTGAACAAAGTAACAAAAACATTTCAGTAGTGTGCATTCCCGGGAGTCAGGTGGTCAAGGTCCACGCTGGCGGCAGTGAAAGGTCAGATGTCGGTGACGTCATCGAAGGTCGACACGGTTGGTTGCATTGCCGGCTCCTTGACCTTGTTATCCTGCCGAGTTACAAAGGTTAAGGTGTTTTGCCCCTGTCGACCGTTACGAACAAAGGCGATAACTAGAAGCTCTTGAGAAGGTTGGCGGCATTAATGCGCAGAACTGCGTCGACCTTCTTCGGTTGTCGCTGGCGACCTCTCAACCCGTTCGCTTGGCGCCAGGGCGGACCTTGGCTCGTCAACTTTTTGTAAATGAGCAGCCATATCCAGCACATCCGTTAACGCCGGATTTTACAAATAAAAAAATTTATAAAGGCTTTTAACACTGTCTCAAAGGTATTAAATCTAAATGCCGCAGATAGAGGATTTACCATAACCAGAACTGATTATTTAAACGCATATACACTTTTTGTTTAATTTAACACCGGATAAAAGTGCTAGCGAAACGCACGTTCCAGGATTGCATAACAATAATGTTTCAATAAAATTAAGTTTTAAAACAGTTTAGCTGAAGCAGTTTGCACGAACGCTTTATCAGAATATCAACGCCCACTAGAATTGAACTTGAACCATTCATTTATGTGACATGAATACTGAACAAATACGTAAACATTTGTCTAACAATGTTTATACGAGAGCGCATTTTTTCAGGTGCTTTTGCATGCGATCAATTACCTAACCGTATACACAAAGCGTTTTCAGTTGTGTTGGTAGCAAATGTTGTCCCTATTAGTAAGCCTGGTACACAGTGTGTAGGTATTGTTATTTCAGAGTGCGGAAAGGGAGAGTACTTTGATAGTTTCGGATTGACCCACTTTCCTCTTATTTTATACGATTTCTAAACTGTTATTGCAGTAATCAGTGGCGTTATTCTAAACGAAGATTACAAAGCTCCGCTAACTCCACATGCGGACATTACGTTATTGCTTATACGGTGCATCGATGCTCTAATTCCCCTATCCAGAAATGTTATTCCAAATTCAGAGTATCTGACGCATATAATGATCGTCGCATTGCAAAATCGTACAA
This sequence comes from Deroplatys truncata, assembly GCA_030765065.1. Taxonomy (NCBI): domain Eukaryota; kingdom Metazoa; phylum Arthropoda; class Insecta; order Mantodea; family Mantidae; genus Deroplatys; species Deroplatys truncata. The sequence continues at coordinate 537,692,836 of CM060990.1, forward strand.
AGATGTATGCTTTCGTAATTAATGTGCATACTCAGCTGCTGTTCAACAAACCTGTAAACCATTATTATAAGGTAAGTGCTATTTTTGTTTTCCGCTTTACTTTAAGTTTAGTAGCGAATAAGAAAACATATCCACGGGAACAGGGTTTATTTATTTTAATTTTTTGTAAATAATGAACTTCAGTATATCGTTAAAGAACTTTCCATAAGTGGTTCACATTGTGAAGTGCAGACTTGGGTTTTTAAACCACCTCACGATTCCCGTTTGTTAACTGATAAAATAATTCCGCTAAGGATAAAATTAGTTATAAAGTTCATGGTTTAAAATGGGATGATATCGATGTTAACTACGAGGAACTCTCTTCTATATTAAAACGCACTGCAGCTCGTTTTACTATTATTTTTACCAAAGGGGAACACGTAGCAGAATTTTGTACTGTTATAGATAGAACCGCAATTAACATAGAAGAATTAGAATTTACATATGAAACCTTAATAGCATTTCATACACCATCTTGTACTTATACTTTTCATAGAATTCAATCTCTTAATTGTACTCAAAGAACCGCAACAAATCTAGCAAAATGGTACGCACACACTGTAGACAAACGAAATACATATTTTTGTGATCCAGATTCTCGTCTGCCTCTGAAACATGAAGGATTATTAATACACATACCTGGTACATGGTACTGGTACATTAATCATCTGTTTCAGAACACACCTTAAACATGTTTACTATGACGTGTGAATGTATCATTCTTGTTAGAATGCACCTTAAAGTTGTTTAAACGGATGCAATTCCAAGATTTCGTCGCAGTGAAAGGAGAGGTGTCACCATGTCTACATTAGCTTTAAAGTAAGCATACACACATTTGTAGTCAGATTGGCCGAGTGGTCTAAATGCCTAATTTTACGTTCTGTTTCTGAAAGGAGCGCGGGTTCCAATCCCGCATCTGACATTTTGTGTGTGTGTGTGTGTGTGTGTGTGTGTGTGTGTGTGTGTTTTCTAGTATAAGCGAACCAGAACGCAGGAAGTTGAAATTTTACCAGGATATCATAGAGTTTTTATAATCTTTAATTGGTGTTAGAAGCAGCGTATACTTCCTGGTCCTCGCACAAAAGATTTTCTGTGTGTATTCTTTCACCGCTATATCCTTGCGAACTATGTGTTATCATAGCAAAGTGTGGTAAAGATCGCGGAATTGTTTTTAATAACCTATTGGATTGGGAGAATACAATTACGTGCATCATGAATATTAACAGTAATGTTAAAAAGGAAACAGTTAAGTGGGATTTAAATCTAAATGAAGAACTTAAATTAGATGTGAAACACGTGTTTGGTACACCTAATATTATTTTAAAACAAATCAAAGTGATGATTCAGTTAACGTATCTTTAATCGAAGAAGAATGGAAAACTTTAATTAATCTCTACCCTGTCGTTAACGACATCTTTTATCATCGACTAAAGGAATCTGCTGAGTTTAGAAACCTAATTACTGTTTAATGACACCTACTTACAAAAGGGCAAATGTAACGTAGAAATGATGTCATATTCTACATACACCGAATATATATTATGCACCACTCTTAAATACTTTTACGAAATACGCTTTTATTTACACAATCAGCTGGCAGCTAACTGTGATCACGTGCATTAAGCATGATCGCCATTTGTTGCTAAGCACTGTGTTACACAATCAACTTGCAGCTGGCTCTGATCACGCGCATCGAACATGAACGTCATGTGTTGCTAATCACTGTGTTATGTAGTGTTACTAACGCATCAAAGTATATATACTCCATACATCGGTTTCTTCAGTATTCAGTGCTTCGTCTACAGATCTGTTCAGCTAACCAATATCAACTTCACAATGGCTATTCGCGAACTGCTTAACAAACTCAACAACATAGGAAGCGGTTCCTATAGTGGAGCATTCGCACGGACTATAACAGTAAGCGAGCTAGAAAAAGTTAAGCGTTACGCAATTGAAGGATTTCAAACAATTAAGACAAAGTTTGCGCGTCGAATTGCTGTAAAACTAGAAGGAGGCAGTGTTTTATTTCTACCACAGCGTTTCGATTCATTAATATATCAGCAGCAGGCTCGTATGAACGCAAATATGCTTTTTCTGATAATCTCCGTGGTGTAGAGCCTACCATCCTAGCTACTAGGTCCCGAGGTCGCGGGTTCAAACCCGGCGAAGGGCGATGAATTTTTTCGGGCGTAAAAATCCTTAGCATGGCTTCCTTCGGAAGGGAAGTAAAGCCAGTGGTCCCGTGTCGTAGATTTACGGCACATAAAAGAACCTCAAGTCAGATAAGAGGCCTCTGAGTAAAATTACCAGACTTTCACGCCCAATATAGAATGGGACGCTAAGGATCACAGCAGTTAAAGAGCGTCCATAAATAAAAGTGAGTTTAATTTTAATTTTTTGGTGAAGAACCGCTCTCCAATGAAAGAACACTACATCTCTATAGCTTTGAAGAAGATGATGTAGAGTAAAAAAACTGTTTACTCATATCTTCGTAGATTCTGTTGTTTTCTACGTCATTAAACGTTCATCCAACAACCCTTATAAATAGATCTCGCAATTTAAACCTCACGCTACTTCCACAAATGTTTTGTTCACATTCGCTGTGTAAACACAAACGTGTATAGTGCCAGTGCTTCAAGTGTCACGATCAGCCAGCCCAATATATGGGTCCTTCTTTTGACTTGACCTCTATATTAAGGAAGTCTAAGAGGAAGAAAAAAAGCAAACATCTTCACAATCTATGTAACCTGAGTTTAAAAAATAAAATCTACGTTCAACCAGGCAACAGAAACCATTCAGTGAAAAGTCACGACCTCATCAGTATGGACCTTCTGTCTGAACCTATCAACGTAGGACACAACGTCTGGACATAGTGTTTAACGTCACCGAACTGGTCAATGCAGACAGTAAATATGTCATTCAATCTCTAAGATATTATCGATGGAAATAAAACCCGATTGGCACAAACAAGACAAGTCCGTTATTATAAAAATTGGAACAAATCCTTGCTATTGAGTTAATGCATATTGCGCTCAGAAGTTGTTTGATAAACGTCTCTGCTACAGATGCTGCCAGACTAACCATCACTGTAAATACAACAAAGACACCAGGCTAGATAAGTGTCTTACTCTACGTGGATCGTTTAAGTTTCTTCAAGTACGAAGAACATGGGTGCACTGACTTCGTAGTGGGCCGTTTGTACATGCCAAAACTACAACACGATATGAGTAACAATTTGTTTCATCTTAATTTTACATGCGTCACTAGGGACGCAAATAAACATATTCCCGCCATTGTGTTTAACGCCATCCACAGCGAAGCTTCTGACACTTCTGAAACCGAAGACGACATCAAATACAGCAAAGCAGCACAGGCAACACACCAAATACCTCTAATTGCAACTGTGGAAAAATTAGCAGCAACAACAACAGTATAATTACCAAACACTTCTTCACTAGTAATAGTAGCAGCAACAACGACAACAGCGTAGTGACGAATATCAAGATTGCTCTGTTTCACTCAGATGAAAAACAAAATAAGTATAGTTTATTTAATGTACCATACGGTAAGGGTTTAGAGTTAATTGTAATAATATATCATGTATATTGTATCAAACATTGTACTTATGTAAAATAAAAAAGAATAAAAAGGGGCCCGCGGACGGTTGGACGAGCCAAGATCCGCCCTGGCGCCAAGGAACGGGTTGAGAGATCGCCAGCGACAACCGAAGAAGGTCGACGCAGTTCTGCGCATTAATGCCGCCAACCTTCTCAAGAGCTTCTAGTTATCGCCTTTGGTCGTAACGGTCGACAGGGGCAAAACACCTTAACCTTTGTAACTCTGCAGGATAACAAGGTCAAGGAGCCGGCAATGCAACCAACCGTGTCGACCTTCGATGACGTCACCGACATCTGACCTTTCACTTCCGCCAGCGTGGACCTTGACCACCTGACTCCCGGGAATGCACACTACTGAAATGTTTTTTGTTACTTTGTTCAGATGATACATTCTTAAAACTGTGAACTTCTTTCAATAATCTTATCCATGTATTTGACGAAATATATATATACAAGGTATTAGGGGTATGAGTGCGTAGACTTGAACGGTAACTTCCTGACGTTAAGCTGAAACATAAGTTCCTGTACCATTTTCCTCTGTCGTGCATGGTTGCATAAATAAAAAATAAAATTGGTCAAACGTTTGATTGCCAATATGTTACCATTCCTTTATCGTTTACTTCAGCAATTAGAATAGCGAGATAGGGCTACAAAGGATGAGTTATTTCTGTTTTTACCATTTGTTGCTAAAATGAGTCGTTTAGTTACAAAATGATATTAAGGAATTAGATTCCATCGTGTCTATTAAAATAAATTTGTGGGTATACGCTTGGCAACCGCGCAATATTGGCGTGTGTGTAAAGCGGAAGGTCACCTTACACAACAACTGGTTCAAATGCGTTAAATGCATTCAGAATTATGACAGTATATACAAATGCAGAGTATCTAGAAATGTTTCTTGCTTATGGCAAAGCTGAATGCAACGCGTGAAGGGCAACGCTTGTATAGGGATAAGTTTCCCAATAGGAGAATTCCAAACCCAAGCTCATTTGCTGCAGGAGCTCCGTGAGTACGAGAGTCGGGAAGTTTGATTACCCAACCTGAAACCCGAGAATCACAGCGCTCGAATGTGGTACTGCAGGCAGAGAAAGCAATTTTCCTGCTGGCGAAGGAGGATCCAGGCGCAAATACAAGAGGTATGGCACATACTGTTGGTGTATCAAATTGGACAGTTCATAGAACATTAAGAGAACAATTACTTCGCTCACATATTCAAAGAGTGCAGCACATCCGAGTAAATCAGCAGTTTCTTAAAACAATCTGTCATCTCTTTAGGGGATGTTCCTCTTCAAACAAGGCAACGCATGTGGTTCACGCATGACGGGGAGCCCCCTCACATCAGTAGAGTTGTTCGACGACATTTAAATCTTACATTTCCTGATCGGTGGATAACTTGTAGCTGTTGCTATCCACTGACGAAACTATTCATTACGCAAGACATGAAATGCAATACCAGCAGAAGTGAATGTTTTGATCATTTCTTTCATATTATCCTTTGAGCTTTCCATATGCTGCCATACTTGAGGTATAATACTGGTACGTATGCTGCTAGGACCGCCTGAAGTTGAACCGTGTCCATCACTCTGTTTCGGAGCTCTATGTTTAAATTTTTCCACATGCTTTTGCACATCGGACTTCTTTTCAAAATTAAAGCACTCTGAACGTAAGGTACATAAAAGTTTCCCCTTTCCAGCCACAAAATAATCTGTGGGAAACTCACGAACCCTTTGAATTGCATTTACCGAATTTTTTGGCATGCTGGTGTACAATAGATGTGAACTGCTTTGCTTCGGATTGTATACTGACCACAAAACCGTGAAACTTCACGCACAAGGTGTTCATTGTTGATATTCCTAGTTTTTCATTGTTGCTGGGAATATTGCTAATTTGTGTATTGAATCTAATGTTAGATTCTCAACAGGTACCTAGTTAATTTCCAAGAACTATGATTTATACGAGCACTATTTATATTTTGAGCCTTGGCAACCCTGAATGCTGTAGGTGCCATCTGACGTTTCCAATGGAAATCCTGACATCTTTGACCATAATCTACTTCAAACATTTCGCCAATAGAGTGTCATTTGTTTTGTTTACACTAAGTTGAAAATTGTGTGTCAACAATAATATGGAATTAACACATGAAAATGTTCGTGCAATGATTTATTACGACCTTCGACGTGGATTATCAAGACGAGTGTGCATCGATCAACTAACTTCCACATTTGGCGACGAAGCCCTATCCTTTGCCACTGTAAAACGCTGGTGTAACGAATTTAATCGTGGCCGCCGTTCGCTCAATAATGTAGTTCGTGAAGGACGTCCAAAATCAGTTGTTGTGCCAGAAAACATTGATTCTGTGCAAAAACTAATAATGAAAGATCGTCATGCAACATATTGTGAGATTAAGGCAACCCTAGGCATTAGTTCCACTTGCATATATAAAATATTACATGAGTATTTAGCCGCGAAAAAGGTTTTCTCTCTTTGGATCCCACATAATTTGACGCAATCTGAAAAAGATGCTCGTGTTGATTGGTGTACAAAAATGCTGAATAAATACAATGGCGGTGCCTCAAAAGACGTATATAAGAATTAACAGGTGACGAATCATGGATCTATGCGTATGAGCCGGAACGTAAACAGCAGTCGACTGTATGGGTGTTTAAAGATAAAGCAAATCCAACAAAAGTTGTTCGCACTCGAAGCACTTCGAAGCAAGTGGTCGCCTGCTTTTTCAGCAAACTGGCCATGTGGCAACAGTGCCTTTAGAGGAACGTAAAACGGCCAATGTCGAATGGTAAACAACCATTTGTTTGCCGGAAGTTTCGATAAAGTTAGGAAAACGAACATGAACCGTAGGATCGTTCTTCAGCAAGACAATGCGAGCGCAGATACATCTCGTCTAACAACAAAGTATTTGAAGGCTCAAAAACTCGAATTGATGGGTCATCCGCCATATAGTCCTGATTTTGCACCCAATGACTTTTTTTGTTCCCGAACATCAAGAATAAATTGCGTGCACAACGATTTTCGTTGGCAGAAGAAGACGTTGATGCCTTCAAAAACCATGTTTTGGAGGTGTCTCAAGAAGACTGGAATAAATGCTTTGACAAATGCTTCAAATGGATTCAAAATGTGTATTGATCATAAAGAAGAATATGTTGAAAAGCAATAAAGCAATTTTCAATTAGAAATTACTTTGTTTTAATTATTAGGCTCAAAATATAAATAGTGTCCCTCGTATTATATATTGTGCTTTTATGCTTTATTTTTTGAAACTATGCTTTATTGTGCTTTTAAAACTTATGTTTGTAGACCCTTGGACCTCCAAAATCATATTCTGGGTGGGAATTACATGTCTAAAGCTCTGTTATGCTTTTGGATTGCTCTGCTAACAACGTTGACATTACTATAAAATTAATACCATCTGCTCCTGAATTTCATCGTACATTTGTTGGAGACTTTAAAGGAAAAACTATAATAACAAGCGCAACGCTTAACGTAGCGTGTATTTTTCCTTCTCCTTCCCTGCTTCTAGCTCATCAAAATATCCTGACTGCGCCAAATGGGAAGATAACTTTAGATAAAGTAGATGTTCAGCTTTTTATAACATTCCTAACGGAACCATAAGTAAAAAATTTCACGATATTTTAGTACTTAAAGCACCTCGCAGAATAACAATCGCGTTTGTATCAGATAACGCGTGCAGTGGTAATTTTAACATTGTTCACAGGTCTAACTTCATTGTTTAATATCGGACAGTGCAAAATATATGCTTTCTGCTGGCAGGCAATTGGCGAGTTGCACATCTGTTTTTGCATTCTACCTGTTGGGCTCGTGTGTTGCATCTTTGTGCTGAAGAGGTTGGATTTTCACTCACAATTGCTGATGAATTCATTGTTACTGTTAAGACTGCTTTAGTGAAAACTCCACTCAGATGGGAGAGATTACTGGACTGCTTAAAGGAATCAGAATCATTTGATCTTCGTCCAGTTCCAATAATTACTCGTTGTGGCACATGGCTGAAGGCAGGAAAATATCACAGCATGAATTTCAATGCAGTTAAACGTTGTATCGATATGGAAGATGGTGAAGGTAGTGCTGCTGTAAGAAATTTAAAACGACTGTTTGAAAATGAAACCCTTCAACTTCAATTTAGAACTACCTGAAATATCTGATGGTATTGTTTGTAAACAAATACAGGTTTTGAAATCAGATAATACTGATGCAACACAGATCTGGCTTATCCTATTAACAGTTCTTCATATGCTTCAAAGTTTTGGTGTAGCATGTAAAAAATCTTGAGACATACACGAGTGAAGGCCATTCTGCAAAAAGCTTCTGGAAGGAAGATCGGAATTTAGATCCAACATTAGCCGTTCCTCAGCAGGATTATTCCATCTTCACTTCGGTGAACTGAAACGCTTCTCCAGCATTGATATTCCAGTGGAAGAAATATCAACATATGCACGTGTAATGGTGACGTTATTTAAAATCATTTGTCATTAAAATCACTTGGAAAAGTGAATTTAGAGGGTTATTAAAAAGAGTGATTTTATCTGTATCTTTTAAAATTTTGTTGTCATGATTGACTATTTTACAACGTAAGTGTAGCTCTATTTGTGAAGGATCGATGCAGGCATCAGCATTGCTCTTGTTGTGAAACACAATTGGAGAATTATAAGAAATTGCGTTTTGAGGTTCTAGTTCAATTACTGAGTATCGATTTACACTTGTTTGTATGGGACGTTCTTCAAATATATTAAATGCGGATTTACATAAACCGTAGACTTTATGAAAAGATATCACGGGTTTACTTTTTTTTAGTTGTTTTATTTTTACGTTTCTGTTTACTTCTTTTTACTGTATTTTAGACTTTCTTACGTCGTACACACCTTTTTCTAACTGTGAAGGTTTAAGAATTTTGCGAGCTTTTATTGCGGATTCAAGCATCGAGTCCAGTGCTTGATCGGCTTTCTTTGTATATTTGCTTCGTCCTCTTTTAATTTATGATTAAGTGAAGGTTTAAATGGTTTTTGAGAAATTGCGTCAGTCAAAACATTACCACATACGTTTAATAGTTCTTTTCCAATGGACTTTGCAGTGCTTTAAAATGCGGAGACATGTATCTAAATAAACTTCCTATAGCACCAAAAAGACCGCGTCCTTTTTGAAAACGTTTACCCCTGTACAGTAGAAAACTATCACCAAAACCGGTTTGATTAAGAAAGTACTTCGTTAGTTCACGATTATCCATAAGGTCTAATCCAAAGTACTAAAGCCGAAGAAAATACATCCATAAATGGTAATGATTCACCTGTACCTGTTCTTAAATCTATTTGCACAAACTGAAAATCGTGCTGAAGAACGCACACTCAGTATAAAGGCACGAATGATTTTTCATTGCTAGATTTCTGTGATCGATATCCACTTCAACTATTGTACTTTCATTTATCGGAGTAAACGTGTTGCTTACCATTTGAGGCTCTATAATATTGCAGTATATAAACGTTTCGCACGGAAAGGTTACGTACGGATCCATTGGAAATTGTGCGCGTTTAACATTAGTAACATCGGTGAAATCTTCGCATCCTAGTTGCCTGCTTAAATCGGGAGAAAGAAAAAAATTCACGCATTATAGATTCAATAACTTCACCTGCAGCTCTTTTACTTCTTTTTCGAATCGCTGTGTATGAATCCTTAGGCTCAGTTTCATGCTCCACATGTGGTGCATGATTAACTGCGTGTTCTATGTGTGCTGTATCATTATTTTTTGATTCGGAATCATTTACAGTGCACAAAATAGTACCTATATCTATATCCTCACGTTTATTTACTTCCTTTTTTTCTACTGCTCGGGGATTAACAGTAACAAAACCAGCATCTTTACTCAATAAAAAATTTCTCGATGTGAGCTTATTTTTTAATTTTGTCATTAGGCATTGTTAAAAGAATTGTATTATCTATTAGAGTTATTTCGTCTAATTCTTACCGAAATTCTATTTCCCAAGGAAGTTCTCTCACTGTTTTACGAAGCAGTCGACCCTTAATAAAATTTCCACTTTTACAGTATTTAAAAAAAGAACAAGAATAACTAATTTTTGTAAGTGCTACTTCCCATTTACCTCCAAGAACTGTGCGTTGGGATAACAGGTTCCAAAACTGAGACGTAGTGTTACTTGCAAATATGTTTGCATATCCATTACTTCATAACGTAATAGAAAATAGCTCTGTGCGTATCATGATGGTAACATTTCGGATTGCCTAATCTACGAATTAAACTTCTCAGGATAACATTTCCACTTTACACTTCTCTACTGCCGCCTTTAGCTTGAGTGCTTTACCCTCCGTCAGCCGAGCGCTTTGGTAGAACGCCGTTAGTCGCGCGAGGCCTAGTAGACCCGCGCTATATTTTGTTGTTATTGTTTGAATTTTTGTTTTTATTCCATTATTTTCTTTTTTTCTGTTTTTACCTTTATTTAGATTAAGCGTACAAGGTTTTCATTAGTAAGTATTATCTTACAACATAAAAAATACAAGCTAAAATATGAGTACATATGCGTTATAAATTGTATTACAGTAAGTATAAAGAAATACATTGCCATTTGCAGGTATACATACAACTTGTAATTTCAAAAGTTCAGCTACTCAGAATCATCTACTATTTCACCCGTGTTTTCCCCGACTAAGCAACTGTCGCAAATAATTTTAGCATGCTTGCTCAAACACAGGGGTTGTTGAATTTCCCACATGCATATTTAGTTTTGCAGTTCATTTTGTCTTTGTTGCAGGGTTCACATCATTTCCTTTTCTATGTGCATAGCGGTACATTTGACAATTCATCTACGCCGGATTCTTCAGGTTTATATTTTGTCAAAAGCCTTTCAAATCACCGGGTAGATTTGATGCTGTTGCTCTCCTTTGTAGCTGTTGCAACAGTAAAGCTAAAGATAGTGCTTTCAAATACTCCTGCCTTGTGGAATATTTATTTTGGTTTCCAAGGAAGATAACCCTAGAATTAATACCTGCAATGTTCAAGATATGGTTAAAAATTACCATGGGCCACCTTCTCGTTGTTCTGGCTACATTGTATGTAGCATACAATTTATCTACTATATCAACTCCAGATTTAGCGTCGTTGTAATGCAGGATTATTTCAGGCTTTTTCTCAGCACCTTCTGATAACTGTGTGGATGAAACATGTAGACTTGAGAGCAAAACTACTATTTTGCCTTTTTTGGAACATATGAAACAAGCGTTTCAATTTTTGTGAAGCCAAATACGCTTTCGTACTGACTGCGATCCTTTGGAGAAGTGAAATTAGTGGGTAATTATTTTTTGTTCTTTCGCACTGTACCGACGAAAGAAAGTTGTCTTTTGCGCAATTCATTCACCAGCGAAACATTGGTAAACCAATTATTTGCAGTAACGTTTCGTCCAGTGCCAGAGATTGGTTCAGTTAGTCTCAGCACTACAGCCACTGCCGAGTTAGTTTGCAAATATGGCCTGTCCGGCTGCTGTCCACAATAAATCTCCATATTAGTTGTATAAAACAGTTTTCCATCACTTAAACAGAATATATTTAAGCTATACTTGTTTAGCTTGCATGGTATATATTATCTAAAACCACATCGACCACGAAATGCCAGCAACTGTTCGTTGACAGTGACAATTTGTCCAAGAGAATAATGGTTCTGACAGTTATTCAGAAACAAGGTAAACATTTCTCTAACAACAGCCAATTTATCCAATCTTCGTCGCTCCAGTCTTGAGCTTTTGTCAACAAAGCGAATACAGCGTATTAGAAAACTGAGTAGTTTTTCGGACATAGCCATTCGGAATAGAGGAATTCCAAGATCATCGGTTCTCCAAAAATCGTGAATATTCTGGCTTCCACCACGAAAAATTCCTGCCAGGTACAATAAGCCTAGGAAAGCTTTTATTTCTATTACATCTGTATGTCTGCTGTCTCTTTCACAATCAAATTTGTGCTGCACACTGCTAATGTAAGTATTTGAGCTTTCAACAATCAAATCAACTAACTATATCTTCGGTAACAAAAAGGTTCCAACAATCAATTTCCGTTTTCGCATTTTTGGCAGCTCCTACCACACCAGGAAGTTTGGTCAATATATTGTGAGCCCTTGTCTGTGTTATTTTCCAAGGTGTTTTTTTTTTTCGTTTTGTTCCATTTCTTCCTGTAAATAACAACAGAATGTATTGTCAATAATAATAACAACAATAATAACAACAATAATAATAAGAAGAATTACTATGATAAGCATATGATGTTACCTATTAAATACGTGTTATCACACAAGCTGCTTTCAACGTCTTTCTCTTCATCTTCATGGTCAGTTTCTGAATCTAAAGATCTCGTTTAGAGTTTATCTTCTGAATCAGAATCATCTGATTCATATAAGTTGTCATCCACGGGCAAGGCATCATCATCGCAAAGTAGGCGATGTACTTCTTCCAAATCATTCGGATTTTGTAGATCGTACCTTTTACTCGTATTCATGACGAAGCAGTAACAACTCCTTCCAATAGCAAAGCAATATTGCGCAAAAGCTAATGAGAAACAAATCTGTCAACAATATGTAACGAGAGCAGGCGCGTGGGGCCTGCTTGACCTGTGCGACACGTAACTGCTGATTATTCATTCCTCCAGCCAAACAAATAAACAGATAAGGTTATCGCTGCAGCAAATAATCGCGCAAGGTGTAATGTTGGATGTCCTAGTCAGGCAATTGCATAGGTGCGTTCGTTTGAAAATTGTAACATTTATATAATGCCAGGAGTCTCTCAGGCCCCTAGCGACTAACGGAGGGTTAAGATCTTATCGATTTTGTAAACCCTTGGATGACGAGCCTTTTGTAACTCTTCCGTATAATATATACCGTTTACTTCTTCTCCTGCGAAATCCTATAGTTTATATATTGTAGGTGCACTTCTGATTACCTGACTTATTACAAATATTTCATTTGTCCAACTGTGTGCATAACCTTTATAAAAAGTTAAATTTAATTTTGAAATCCGAACATGTTCACCCACTTTATACATTAAAGTTTTGGAGTACGCAGATTGTTGCAATTTTTGTATAAATCATTGTACACTCCTAATACAAAGTGTAACAAAAATGTACGGCACAAATTGCAGGACACATTCCTCATACGTAGACGAAGAAATTATGTTATATGAAATGGGTCTGGAAACGCTTTGTTTCCATGTTACAACTCATTTTCTCCAACTCATTAACCATGGGAAACACACACGAACATAACGTTAGAATCATGGGGAACATGTACTCTTGGTTACGTTTGGATACGTTGTCATTATCGTAAAACAAAACACTGCCTCAAGTGTTTTGTTTTACATGACCCTGTTGTCATGCGACTAACAACATTGCTTGTTTACAGGTAACATCAACTGTTCCAGTGAGCAGTACGACCATGGCAAGCACACGGGTTACTACGGACTAGTAGAGTTGATCATAGACTTAGCTCGTGCAATGGCAGTGTACACAAATGCAGAGGTGGTAGATGCCCATTTGATGTATGAATTAGCAGGTGACAATAGCGCTTGCGCTCAACGTATGTACCGGGAGAGATTTCCAGGACGAAGATGCCCCGACAGGAAAACGTTTGAAGACATGGATCGTCATCTTAGGGAACATGGGACATTTCAGCCTGATACTCGCAACCAGGGGTGGCCTACAAGGACGAGGAACCGTAACGAGAGGCGGCAATTCTTCAGGCAGTTGATGACGACCTAAGTGTCAGTACAAGACAAGTAGCTGCAACAATGAGTGTTGACCACATGACTGCCTGGCAAGTGTTACACGAGGTCCGGCTGTGTCCATACCATTTACAGCGTGTGCAGGCACTATCAGCAGCTGATTTTCCTGCTCGGGTACGCTTCTGCGAATGGTTTATGCAATAAACTATCAACCCTAATTTTAGTGCAACGGTGCTGTTTACAGTTGAGGCGTCGTTTCAACGAGATCAGATTGTAAATTATCACAATCAGCATGTATGGGCTGACGACAATCCTTACGCAATTGTTGAAGCAAGTCATCAACAAAGATTTTCTGCCAATGTTTGGGCCGGCATTGTTGGTGACTGTTTGGTAGCGCCTCACATTCTTTCACCCAGACTCAATGGACAAAGTTACCATGATTTCGTGGAGAATGTTCTATCTGATTTGTTAGCAGATGTGCCTTTAGTTGTGCAACAAAACAAGTACTTAATGCAGCATGGAGTATCACCTCAGTTTAGTGTTAATGTCCGTCGGCTTCTAAATAACAGATTCGGTGACAGATGGATAGGTAGAGGTGGACCAATTGCCTGGCCTCCACGCTCCCCGGACATAAAATCACTGGAATTTTATTTGTGGGGGCATTTGAAAGCTCTTAAGTATCGAACCCCAGTACCAGGTGTTCAGAGTCTCCGTACTCGTATTATGGAAGGCTGCGAAACCATACGCAATACTCCAGGGATACATCAGCGCATACGGTATTCATTACGACGGCGGGCTGATGCATGTATCAGTGCTCACGGAGGGCATGGTGAACACTTCCTGTGAGAAAGAGCTGCATGTGGACGCTGGTATGTTCTATTCTTGTGTGTTTCCCATGATTAATGAGTTGGCAAAAGTGAGTTGCAGCATGGTAAAAAAGCTTTTCCAGACCCATGTTCATATAACATAATTTCTTCGTAAACGTGTGAGGAATTGTCCTGCAAATTGTGCCGTACATTTTTGTTACATGCTGTATTTTTGAAGAACTTACTTGCATCGGAGCCATTTTATCGGTCTGTGATAAGAACCGTTATGCGACCATAACAATCTAGGTAGTACGTCTATGTACTTATATGTGCTTTTATGATTGAATTACCTTCACATTTAAGTTTTTAAAGTTCTATCAAATCGCTCTACTACGCTAGCTTCCACATTGTTATTAGTGGTGTAATGTATTATACCTTTAGATTTTACAAAGCTTTGGAAAATTCTGCTTATAAATTCAGTTCCCTTACCCATTTGAAGTATTTTAGGAATACGCTTATATTGGTGAAATACGGTTTTAAGTGCTTTAGTGACTTCTTCACCGGATTTCGTTTTTAAAGGTAAAGTCCATGCAAACTTACAAAACACATTCATTATAGTTAAATTATATACATACGGCTTGTTATATATATTATCTAAGACGCTTAACCCTTCGTCAGCCGCGCTTTGGTAGAACACCGTTGGTCGCTAGGGGCCTAGTAGACCCGCACTGTACTTTTGTTATTGTTTGTATGTATTTCTCTTTGGCTTATTTCCCTTTTCCCTCTTATGTTTACATTTATTTAGGTTAAGTATACATGGCCATCGTTAGTAGATATTATCTTATAAAATAAAAAGCACGAGCTAAAATATGAGTACATATACATTATAGATTTATTACAATAAATATATGGAAGTACATTGCCATTTTCAGGTATACTTACAACTTGTAATTTCAAATATTCAGTTACTCAGAATCACCTACTACCTCTCCCGTGTTTTCCCCGACTAAGCAACTATCGCTAATAATTTTAGCATGTTGGCTCAAACAAGGGGGAGTGTTTCATTTCCCACATTCATATTTAGTTTTGCAGTTATTTTTGTCTTTGATGCAGGGTTCAATCGTTTACTTTTCAACGTGGATAGCGGTGTATTTGACAATTCTACTGCGGATTCTTCAGGTGTATATTTTGTTAAAAGGCCTTTCAAATCACCGGGTAGATTTGATACTGTTGCTCTCCTTTGTAGCTGGTGCAATAGTAAAGCTAAAGACGGTGCTTTCAAATACTCCTTCCCTGTGGAATATTTATTTTGGTTTCCAAGGAAGATAACCCTAGAATTAATACCTGCAATCTTCAAGATATGGTAAAAAAATTACCATGGGTCACCTTCTCGTTCTGGCTGCATTGTATGTAGCACACAGTTTATCTACTACATCAACTCCGGATTTAGTGTCGCTGCAATGCAGTATATTTTCAGGCTTTCTCTCAGCACCTTCTGATAACTGTTTGGATGAAACATGTAGAATTGAGAGCAAAACACATACGAAACAAGTTTTTCATTCTTTGTTAAGCCAAATATGCTTTCGTACTGACTACGACCTTTTGGACAATTGAAGTTAGTGGGTGATTCTTTTTTGTTCTCTCGTACTGTACCGATGAAAGAAAGTAGTCCTTTGAGCAATTCATTCACCAGCGATACCCTAGTAAACCAATTATCTGCAGCAACGTTTCATTCATAGCCAGAGATTATTGGTTCAGTTAGTCTCAGCACTACAGCCTCTGGCGAATTAGTTTGCAAATATGGTTCGTCCCTGCTGTCCACAATAAATCTCCATATTAGTGGTATAAAACAGCTTTGCATCACTCAAACAGAATGCTTTTATGCCATTATTGTTTGGCTTGGGTGGTATATATTGTCTAAAACGACATTGACCACGAAAAACCGGCAGCTGTTCGTCGACAGTGACACTTTGTCCAAGAGAATAATGCTTCTGGTACTTGTACAAAAACAATGTAAACATTTCTCTAAAAACAGCCAATTTATCCAATCTTCGTTGCTTCAGTCTTGAGCTTTTGTCATCATAGCGAATACAGCGTGTTAGAAGGCTGAATGATTTTTCGGACATAGACATTCGAAAAAGAGGAATTCCATCATAATCGGCTTTCCAAAAATCGTGAATATTCTGGCGACCACCACGAAAAATTCCTGCCAGGTACAATAAGCCTAGAAAAGCTTTTATTTCTATTACATCTGTAGGTCTGCCGTCTCTTTCACGATCAAATTTGTGCTGCACACTGGTAATGTAAGTATTTGAGGATTCAAGAATCAAATCAACTATGTCTTCGGTGACAAAAAGTTACCAACAATCCATTTCGTTTTCGCATTTCTGCCAGCACCAAGACGTTTGGCAAAATATTGTGAGTCCTTGTCTGTGTTATTTTGCAAGGTGTTTTTTTCCATTTTGTTCCATTTCTTCCTGTAAATAATAGCAGAAAGTATTTTCGATAATAGTAATAATAATTATTATTATTATAATTATATGATAAGCATATGATGTTACCTACAAAATACATGATATCACACAATCTGCTTTCATCGTCTTCCTCTTCATCTGATTCATATAAGTCGTCATCCACGAACAAGCCATTGTCATCGCAAGGTAGGCGATGTATTTCTTCCGAACATTCAGATTTTGTAGATCGCACCTTTTACTCGTGTTCATGACGAAGCAGTAATAGCTCCTTGCAATGACAAAGCAATATTGCACAGATAATGAGGAACAAATCTGTTAACAATATTTAACGGGAGCAGGCGCGCGGGGCCTGGTTGAACTGTGCGACACATAAGTCATTCTTCCAGCCAAACAAATGATCAGATAAGGTTATCGCTTCAGTAAACAATCGAGCAAGGTGTAATTTTAGATGTCCTAGTCAGGTAATTGCATAGGTGCGTTCGTTCACTAATTACAAAATTTAAATAATGCCAGGGGTCTCTCAGGCCTCTAGCGACCAACGGAGGGTTAAGTCACTTTCCCAAATGTCGTCAATATTGGTCACGTGGTTCATTCTCGTTGAAAAACTATTTTTCGCATGTTTATTCAGGATATAGTTTTCTTGTCCTTGAAAATAACCCCTAAATTTGTTGTTAGAAATTCCTTTAGCTCGATGAAGCCTTCGCACGGTACTGAGTTCTGCATAATGATCAAAAATAGTATCCGCTAATCATGGATGTTTCCTTTTAAGTTAATGAGTTTTACGCCATTTATTTGAGCGTAAATATTGATTCGACGCTTGTTTACGAGAACGAGTAGGGCAAGGGGTGAATCTAAATTCTGTTTCAGAATCGTCGCTCTCAGAAGTTCCTGTTCTTTATTTCCCCTCTCTCTAGCTTTATAGTTCCTTTTTTGGTTTTCTTGTAGCTTTTTGGGTGAATGTTTTCTTTGTTTTGAGCGTTATCTTCGGATTCTAATAACTTTACCTCGTCTTTCATAGCGTGAAGATAGGGTACTTAGTGTGACATTATATCGCAATGACTGGTTAGTTTGTGTCTAATAAACACAATTTTCTTCAGAAGAGAACTTTAGATATTTTATTTTATCTATATCCTCTATTAAACTAGATAAAGTTTTATCTACGACGTGTAGCTTTTTCACTTTGGGGTTGCAAATGCAGCAGCATGATTTGTTTTGTGTGTTTCATGATGGTATTAACTTTGGCAAAAGAGCACTACCTAACGCACTTAAAGTAGGGATAATAAAAGCAGATAAAACCCACGTTTTCTGACTAAAAGTATCTTATTCTTCTTTAATGATATTTTTCTGTCACCTAACTTTCTCTACGTTGCTTTGTACCTTTTAAAACGATAGTATAGTTTCCTTACTTACGTTTAATATGTATTCAATTATCGCTTTAAGCAATGTAGAGTCAGCATCTTTTAGTAATGCTTTAAGCGACTTGAAGTTTGCTTTACTTAAAACAAAACAGGCCCATACTGTTTTGCTGTTTTAGGTGAAGATAATTTACACACTTTATTATACGCCACTGGAGATAGTCTGGACACTTTATGCATAGATATCGTTGTTAATAACAACGTTTCTGTGTATGTTTATATATGTATAAAATATACCGGATGAGTCTTTTCAGCCTGCGGATTGAGAAGTTATGCAGACCCGGCGTTTTACAGGCTATGCCGTAAACACTGTCCACTGCATTGCGCCATGCCAATTTCGGCCGAAATGACTGCTTTGCACCGCTATACGTGCAGTGACTTGCTCTCATAGCACAACAGTGTGCCCGTTGGCCTTCAGTGGTGTAGGTCCCACCTTTAAATAGTGCCACTTGAAGGTACATTTGTGTTTAGTAAATTTAACGAGAACGAATAGTTTTGCATGGAAGTGTCGTTTCACTTAATTAGTTTAATTATGTGATTTTCTTTAAAACACAACCTGTTGTTAGAATACAGCTTAATGGACATCATAAATACATGCAATAAATTAATAAAAATCTCATCTATTCACAGGGGAGATTTAAACTTCCGACCTACACCATGACTTACCAGCATTAACCCTTGCGCTACTAGAGCACCTTAACAACGAGCACCACCGTAGGCATAATCATCGGGCTGGTGAATGCGGTGACGCACCTGCATTTCGCATCGTCTATAAAATGCAGGGTTACCTGGTTACTAATCCGCAGGATCAGAAGACTCACGCGGTATACATGTGTGTGTGTGTGCGCGCGCGCGTGAGTTTTATTTTGGTCTAAAGCAAGCAAGAGATTCGCCAGGTAAAACTCCTCTTCTATGCTGGCATACATCTGGTGTATGTAGGTGCTATCAAATAACAGATATACGTAAGTATTTTCAGTGGCTTTTATAAACGCTTCTAAAAGAAATTTTGATTACGTTGGCACGAGTTGAAATAATTTATCTACTTGTAACTTATCTCTGTTATTTTTAAATACCACAATAAGATTAGATTTCAGCGACATTGTTCTAAACTTTTACCTACGGAAGATGTGTATTGTAAGGCGTATACCACTCCAAAGCTTTTGTGATGTGTATCTTTAATGAAAAAATTGGATACATCATTGTGAGACGCTTCATACATAAGATCTACTAAAACAAGTTAATCTCCATGTTTTACATTTTCTAAATCGGGCATACCTTCATGCGTACGCACGCATGCAGTTGTGAATCTCCCGTCCAATTTTAGGTGGGTACTTGCACGGATGACACCAAAGAGCTGTTTTTATCGGTTTGTCAAACAAGGTATTAGCGTGACTTAATAAATTATCGACAAATTTTAGACTTACGCGAGGAACGGCCACGTGTATTGTACTTTGAAACTTAAGTTTTAAAGTATCACAATCTATGGCTTCTGTAAGTAAAGATGTTACGTTGTCATTAGTATTAATCTCATTATCATCATCGCCGTCGTCTGCAGTATTAATATCAGTACAATTACTATTATTACAACACTATTTTCCGCTGTAATATCTTTCATTTCTAACCCTTTTCACCTGGACCAACAAGCTCAAAGTGTTTATGTATGTTTTCAAGTTGAACATCCCGCTTTTTTGTACGGATTGTACCTTGCGTCTCTCCAATTGCTATTGTTTTGGTATAGCTTTTTCTTTTAGAGCAATTGTGTTAAAACATTTTATAATGTTTGCGTCTGGGTATGCTTTAGATTTATTGTTATTGTGCACTAATTGTTGTTGTTTACTGCAAGCTGTGTATTTCGCATGTCTCTATTTGTTAATATCACTTTGAGTTAGTTTTTGGTTGTACTCTGCAGCTGAAAAGGGTAAGCCTATATTATTAAGCAATGCGTTTTAGTTTACCATGGTTTGTCCTATAATACCTGTATCACCTTGAAGTGAGTCAACAGTTGGGAGTGTAGTACCTGTTAGGATTTAAATGGGCCATTTTATATAACACGCGTTTGGAAGTTAAACCTTTAACACGCTTACAATCCTTTTTAAAAGGTGTTTGAAACAGTGAGCTTTTAGATGCTTTAGTACGGTAATTTATAGGGTTTTTAATTTGTCAGTATTTAAAGGTTCGTATTTTGGCAATTTAATTTCCTGGTTCATGTCTGCCTTATCGATCGTTTACTTTGTTATTACGTAATTTTCAATGTTTAGCGTTATGTTCAAATATCTCCTGATTAGCAGTTTATTTTGTACATATTTTGATGTTGCGAACTAACCTTGGATATTTAGCATTATGTAAAAATTGATCATTATTTGCTGCTTGTTTTGTAAGTGTTTCGGCTTTAGTATCTAATCTTGTATATTCAACATGCAAAATATTCATCTTCATTAAGTGATCGTTTTGGAATTCCCAACGATTTAGTCTTAGTTAATTAGCTCACGTCGTAACTTAAAATTTACTCCTGTGGTAATGTTCACGACGACATGGTAATTACTTTGACAGTTTATTCTATGCAGTCTCTTTTATACCAGAATGGAACAGTATTCAACTCGGCGGTTCTTTTAAGCTTCATAATTACCATGCGAAAGGTCTTTATAACAGGTTCTGTAACTAACCTCCATAAGCCTCTATAACCTCCATAAATCCACAATTTTTGGGTAATTTGTGTGTTACAAAGGTTAATTGTTAAAGCATTGCCTTTTAATGCAATCTCACTCATAACCTGCGTATTTACTTTATTTAAATTTTTACAGTTTAGCGTAATTCCTTTAATTTCACATTTTACCTTAGTCTTTTCACCATATCCTATTTTGTAGCCATAACTATTTAGTCCTGTAGATACAAATTGGTCAATGTAGGCATCTTCTACGTATTTCTCTAGCTCGTTAGTCATAAAACTTAACAACAGTCCGGTAGAATGTAGCCATTGTCCAGGTTGCCATGTTGCAATAACTGATTCAGTAACAAAGTACAACACACGTTCTGCTAACTTTTTAAATAAGTATAAAGTTCAAGCTGAGCATGCGCTGTAGTATATGCAGGAATAACCAGTTAGTTGTTGGATTTTGCTTAGGAGTTGACTTTACAATTTCCATATTACATACAGAATATCGTCTGTTGCTGGAAGGTATGTTTGAACCTCAACACTTGGATTGTTTAATAGCTCCATTAATCTTGAATAATCATTTATCAGCTCACATGTAAGTAAATTTCCCATTTTACCATACTTTACCCAAAATGAATTAAGTATAAGCTTAGCCACCTCACTAAAATTTAGCTTAACACCGTCTTTTAATTCAGAATCGCCAATAGAGTTGCGCCTTTTAACATGGGTATCGCAATAAGAAGGCCAACCCGATGCTATGGTTTTAATTTCTAAAAAGTAGATGACAAAATTTTCAACTAATCTTTTTTTCTTTTGTTTTCAAATTGTATTGAAGCATATCATAATGCCATATTTCGAAAATTTCTAAGATGATATAGTTTTGTCTAGCGGCTACTTTTACTTCATCAATTATCCATGTTCCGAAAAGACTTCTTTTGCTCGTCATTGTGAATACATTATTCCAGGATTTGCAGCTGTGTAGATGAACTACATAATAGAAGCATTATTTTCCCATTAACTCTTACAGGTGACTCAGCATGATATAGATTTACAGGGGCTAATATCCTACAATTAATTATTCCACCTTTAATTGTATCAACATTTGGAAACTCTTTACAGTGTACTTTCGGGTGACCGAAAGGGTAGGGTTTAGTTTTGTTTACAAATGGATATAAACTGCATACATCGTAGTAAAATATTTTTCATTTGTATTGCTAGTTTGATAATATAAGTTGGTACAGTTGGTACGGCCGCCATAAAAGGCGTCTCTGGTTTCAGGTGGTTCCGGAATTTTAAAATCCTTAGCAAATTATGCAATACCGGTGTTCGTTTTGCACATAGTATGAAACTCGTATTCCCACATTTCAATCGCTTTATTTCCAACCTTCTTTATAGTTTCACAAACTTTTCAGTAGATTTAAGGATATAATTTGTAATTTCGTTTCCTGTGTTATGTAGAACAGCTGACCGATTTGAAAAACAAACTTTACATCCATGAAGGTAACAACTGTGAACCATGTACACATATTTCAACTCTCCGTGTTCTCTATAACTATCAACTTTATGATGCAAAATTTTTACTTTTCGAGCATTAAGAGCATGACGAATGGAAATACGCTGTGATTGTTCTAGCCAACTTAGTCATATTGGAGCTGCGCATGACGGTTTCTCTGCTAAATGATATCCAACAACTGGGAGAATGGAAATAGTACCTTTAGGCATAAAACGATATCTATAAACGTTTATGTATGCATTTGCAATAGTTACGCATCCCTAAGTGGGTCAATTTTCTTACATAAATTCTTTTTTAAATTTCAAGACACCAAAACACATCACTTGCCGATCCATTTGACAGTATGTTACCAGTTCTTCTTTCATATTAAACACATAATTGGAAATCACCTCTCGGCATACAATTTTTAAATACGATTTTATTGTCCTCGGGCATCTTTTCGGGACACAAGTATATTTGATCAGGCATTGGACCGATATGATTTTTATTTTCATTTGTATTAAACAAATACGGAAAGTACCCCTTAACTTCGTTTAGACCGAAACTTTTTGAGAATTTGCAACTGCAAATGGAATAAAATGTAAGGAATGTAAGAAAGTAATATTCACGTGTTTTATTCTGTATATACGATTACCATTCACTATTAATTCAGGAGCCCACCCATCACGTACCAAAGCAATGTGTGATCGTTGTACGGCTTTAAATTATGAGCAATGGCTACCATTCTTGTAGCGTGAGGCGTGGTAAAGCAATGTATTCATATAGTTCACAAATTAGGTAATTTTCAAACGCCCACTATTTTTACCGCAATGTTCGCAATTGTGCATTTTTTCATAAATTTCAATAGAGTACGTACATGCTTGCTAAACAACACACCAATTCGCTTCATGTTGATAAGGACTTTCTTGTGTTCCAAATGGTTTCTCTTGCATGCACTCAAAATCAATCAATAAAAATAAAACATTTTTACTCAGTTGCTTCCCACGATACAATTTTGTATAGCATTGATGGTTAGCTGTAACATATTTATCACATACTGTATAATATGTTTCTGCCCACATATGAGGAACAATTCAGCTTCTAAGGTTAAATGTTTTATTACATTTAAAGCAAACTTTTACGATGTCGCATACCGATGTACCTTTAGGGTAAAACGCAGCTTTCTTAAATGACTATTAAAGCATATTGTCCTTTAAAATCACGGCTACAGGTAGAGCAGTTAATGTAATTGTCAAAAGAAGTAGCACATGAAGGGTGACATATGGAACAATTAAATTCCTAACGACGCAGTTCCTTCTTGTCTTTTGAAACAAAGTTGCAATGTCTGCAATATTATTTACATTCAAATGCTCTACGTAAATCCACAATAACATTAAAATTGTTGTTGTGACATATTAAATCTATATACCTGTTACTATGCACTTTACACAGAATTCTATGACAGTAAAGAACGGTAGAACAATAGACTTTTAAACTTTTGTCAAATTCATTTACGTCCTCTACACTTTAACTTGATGTTGGTTTTTTAAATAACTCACACAGCATCATCGCTTTTGCATGCATTCGGATTTTTTTACTGCCTTATATTCTGGAACTTTAGTACGTTTTGCTAAACATACCGGTACAACCCTAGGCAGGCATAAAGAATCGGTATTATTAATAACAAGCAATACCTTTGTTTCTAAAAGAGGATACACATTCATTAAAGCATTGACCCTCTACTATTTTTGTGTGTATACGCGTAAATGTTAGTGCTCCAGTTAAAAAGAAATTCTCATTACTTTGATAGGTGGTTTCTATGGAATTTAACATAGCACCCACATTTAGCTGATCAAAAGTCTTACGGTAATATTGAAGTTTCTGTTTGGAGACGCCGAATTAGAAATGGACATACCAAAATAACTTGGTGAATCATTTAATGCGCACGAATTTACAAATTCTAGGTATTGCGAGAACAACCAATGTATCCACTCCATTAAAATGTTTTCTCATCATCAGGAATAGGATCAACTATCACTGGGTTTCGGAATAACCTGAATTAAAGCTGTCAAAAATTCTGTTCCGTACTGTAACATATCTAAATGTCATGTCTGTAACTTACCGAGTCGTCTTCCGTGGTGTAGTGTTTACCATGCTAGCCTCTAATTCCCGAGGTCGCGTGTTCAAACCCGGCGGAGGGAAATGGATTTTGTTGGGTCTAAAAATCTTTGGCATTGCTTCCTTCGAAAGGTAAGTAAATCCCGTGGTCCTGTGTCGTAGATTTACGTCACGTAAAAGAACCTCAAGCCTGATAAAGAGCCCTCTGAGAAAAATTTCCGGTCTTTCACGCACAATATAGAACGGGGCGTTAAGGACCATAGTAGTTATAGAGCGTCCATAAATAAAAAGACTCGATTGAACTGTAACTTACCAAGACACGAACTAACGATGTTAACTAACGATTTGTAAACTGTGCGTGTGTTATCCAGAAAATCCTTCTACTTTGTGTTTTTACACTTCGTTTCTGTGTAATCATAATACACCTCTAGCATACTTAAGCATTATACACAAAAGGATGCGGCCGCCATGCTTGGCTCCATTGACATCAGTGACTATTGCGCTCTTGTCAGCAGAATAAAAGACTAAAGATTACCATGCTTCACTGCATTGACGTCAACAACTTTTGCCCTCATGTCAACAGAACAAAAGTTAAAGGTTGTCATGCTTCGCTGCATTGACGTCTGTGACATTTACCCTCCTATCAATAGAACAAAAAGCTACATGTTATAATGCATCACGGCACAGACGTCCATGGCGTTTAGCCTTCAGTTGAATATGAACGAGCGTTAAATGTCAAGGCCAGACATGACGCAAAACACACTCCATCATGTGTTAGCCTTCCTATCATTTTTCAAAGTATACATAGCAGTTATCGTTATACACTTATATCGTTTTTTTAACCTCAGTGGATCCATCTTCAAGTTACGCTTTATACAAAATGTACTCCAATTTCCAGCTTCATAGCGGTGCAGCCAGTTCTGCAGGTACTAATAATATCTATACGTGTGCTGGCTACTCTAGACACCGCTGAACCTCTCCATCAAAAGAAATTACACGGATCTTCGTTAGATGTTTCAACCGGCGTTAAGCGAATAAAATCCAGCATACCTCCAGCTCCTTAGTATATTACGCTGACAAAGGAATTTTGTAAACTATTCACAAACCGTTGATTCAGGAATGCAGATAGATTTTAAAGCTGCATTTACCGCTGCATCCACAGCAAGAGCTGGAAAAGGAGTAGCAAAAGCTGCAACAAAACAAGAAGAGGAAGAGGAGCTGCTGCAACAACAGCAAGAGAAAGAGATGCTACAACAACAAGAGGAGGATCTGCTGCAACAACAACAGCAGCAGGAGCAACAAATGCAACAGCAACAACAGGAGGAGGAGCAACAGTTGCAACAGCAACAACAGCAGGAGCAACTACAACTACAGGTACTGCAATAGCAGCAACGCCAGCCTTTTATGAATGTTATAAAACTTACGAAAACTAAAATTAGACAATTATTATCCAATGGCAAACAGGTTTTCACAGACGTAACAGACATGTTTCAAGCAGACATACAACAAAAAGCGATATTGATACACAGGTTACTATTGAAAACCAGACTAATGAATGTGCTAGGTCGGCTAAATCAGATTGGAGCAGCAGGCGATGACATTAACGATAATAATGACAGAAGCGCTGATGATGATCATCATGATAATTATGGACATAAAAATAACGATCATGGCAGTAATTACAGACACTATGCAAGACAATCACGCTTCCCAGTACGAATTTATAAGCACTCACGCAAGGTACCCAATCAAGACGAAGCCAGGGATAATAGTAGCAAGTGCTGTACTGTATACTATTGCACCAGGGCGCATTGCGCATATTGAAACTGGATTAAAAATCCAGATATCACGATGCTATTACGCTACAATGCGTAAATACAAAACCGTATTAAACCATGACATAATGGTTATTTCCAAGGTACTGTGCGACGAAAAAATGCACATATTGACGATTGATGTACAAAGCAATTCACAGACAATGTATTCTGTAGCTAGAGGTGCATTAATAGCACTAATTACTTTTAATGTATGCAATGTACCTCCGCTACATCACACATTGTTCAACACTATCTGTTGGGACGAATGTAGTAATTGTTAATTTAGTAATTATTATTTCAGTATTATACACCAAAATATATTTACATATATATATTGCATGTAAATGTTTATGTATATATATTTAAGTATTAGTTACAAGTAGTATTACAGCTAAATATGATATGCAGGCGGAAAATGTAAGGTTAATTGTAGTTAAAGATAAAACCAAGTCATAATTTTTTTACCTATTTTGTCATGTATGTTAATTCATCATTATGTTCAATTCTTCCTCCTTGTCCTGTAGTCCTCCGTGGTTTAGTGGTTACCATGCTACCCTCTAGTTCCTGAGGTCGCGGGTTCAAACCCGGCGGTGGACGATGAATTTTTTCGGGCGTAAAAATCATTAGCATGGCTTACTTCGGAAGGGAAGTAAAGCCAGTGGTCCCGTGTATTATATTTACGGCACGTAAAAGAACCTCAAGCCTGATAAAGAGGTCTCTGAGCAAAATTACCTGTCTTTCACGCCCAATATGGAATGGGACGCTAAGGACACAGCATTTAAAGAGCGTCCATAAATAAAGCTCAATTTAATTTAATTTCCTTGTCCTGAGTTGTTAATATCAAGTCATCGTCGAAATCAACACACAATTCCTCTTCTTGCGATTGTTCAGCTTTAGCACCACATGCATTATAATTTGTTAGGTTATATATAAAATGTTTTAACCCAATAACCCCCTGGTGGATACTGTTTACATTGGCTGTTATTTTATTAATTTTAATTTGGTATTGTGTTACATTGTGTTGTCTAAAACTTAAAGCATCTTTCATATCTTGCAAGACATGTCATTTGCTTTTTGCAAGCTTTCTTTAAGATTATCATTATCCTCTAAAGCAGTGTCTAATTCACCATTTTATTCCATAACTTTCCCATTACACTCCCGTTCTAACCTTTGCTTAACTTTTTTTATAGCTGCCTTACATTTTTCAGCTACAATCTTTCGTAAAATATTTATAAGCATACGACTTGCTTCTCAAGGACCAGTGGTAGCACCGTATTCCGATATGATATTTAACGTACCTTCAGCAGACCAAGTAGTTCCTCGCTTAATTCTAACTACAAACCTGTTTTTCGCCCATATTTGAACTCCACTCACCATTTCCGCGATTTCCAAATACATAAATATAATAATCTGCAAAATAGGTTAATATCGTCAATTATACTGTATAACATTACTATCTCTGCTTATTCTACAGCTAATTTACAATTTAAACCTAAACCACACGGTATATCACATGAATCTACTAATTTCTTATAATCTATCAGTTCAACTAATATTGAATTATTACCGTTTGTTAGCATGTTAACAGGCGTACCATAAAAGCTGCAAACTGTGTTATTAAGTTCCAACCTTTCTACACATTCACAAACATCATTTACCACAAAACTTTCATTACATTCCATATTGCCTACGGGAAAGTTCCCGTAATATAGTTGCCCGCAACATTCTACATAAGAGCATTTCATTGTGGGTTTTAAACAGATATACACATTATTTAGGCTCTATATATTCATTATACTACCCTCAAACCTGCATGTGCTACTCATTTTATAAATGCATGAACGTAGTTCATGGTTTTTCTGACACATAGTTGCATTTTGCAATTGTCCAGTATCATCACTTATTGTAAATCCACACCTACCAAACGTTACACATCTTGTTTACACACCTATTAATGCGCCTGAAATAGCAGTAAACGCTACCACTACCTTAATCATGATGCACGCGTAAAATAACCCGTAGTTCTCACGTGTCGGATATACAAATACACACACACATATATATGCATTAAATATATCTATATAGACAGGAGTATTTTATTCTATATATGTATAAATACACCTGTATAAGCGTCAAGTAATTGAATTCATTCATTATATTCACAAACTACCGTTATCTCATAAGCTACTTGTAGGTTTTATGCCATCAGATTATTGCAGAATAATGACGTAAACCGCTGTATCACGTGATTTATGTAACCAATCAATGTTGTTCCAAATATCATATATTCCTCAAACGGTTATGTACCCCACTCAGTCCGCTATTGCAGTGCAACACGTCCGCATCACAGTGCTCATATAGAAGAAGGTGCGTAGTGTTTTGTTATAATTAATACCTACACAAAGGTATGTAGTAGTTTTGTACTTAACACTCACATACATATATATTCACTTAGGGTTATTGTTATACATTATCGCAATGACCGAATAAAACATTGACGAAGTACTGCACAAGTACATCAACAACCAACAATTGTCGCAGCTTTCTACAAGAACGTCAAATATAGTCGCTGCTTCCAAACTCCCTATTGCGTATTCCTCCCCAAGACGTGAATACTGTGTGGAGCGACTAAGTGAGCAGTGTGAGCGCATATTTGTACCGTATCAGCGGTGCACAATGCATTACAATTTACCTACTTATACCACGCACATAGACGGACCTGCCCCGTTTGTAAACGATTGCCACTTTTGTGTACCACCTTTAGTAAAGAATACATAAATAAAACAAAGGGTCCCGCGGGCGATTGGAGGTCCAAGGTTCATCCTGGCGCCCAGCGAACGTGCCGAGAGGACGCCAACGTCAAGCGAAAAAGCTCGACGCGGTTCGGCACATTGATGGCGCCAATTTTCTCAAGACCCTCTCGTTATCGCCAGCGGTCATAAAGGTCGACGGGGGCAAAGCATTCGACCTTTGCAACTCGACGCGATAACAAGGTCAAAAGTTTGGTGACGGGAATGCAACGAATTTTGTCGATCTTCGATGACGTCACCGACCTCTGACCTTTTGCTGGCGTCCGGGTGGACTTTGGCCGTCTGACTTCCGTGGGGTTCAACTACTCATTTCATTCAAATACATGCGTACTTGCCATTTTATCCAAAAATGCGAAATACGTATATTACATGCATACATGACGTTACTGAAAATGTATGACTGAAACTAAATACTCAGGAAACAATACTACATCAAATTATGCTTATAGTCCAAAGCTTGAGAATGTATCATCTGAAGAAGATAACAAGAAAACCATTTCACTCAAACACATGCATAAGGGTTACTATCGAAAAATGCGGAAGTCAGCATCTTACATACGTACGTACATACATACGTACGTACATACATACATACGTACATACATACATACATACATACATACATACATACATACTGTAACGTTCTTGCAAGACCGATTTCGAAGTGGTCGATCCATAGAAGTCACAATTACTTAAAAAATAAATAAACTAAAAAAGTGAAATGTCAGGCCCATTATAGAATGCATTGAAAATAAAGCATTCCCCCAGAGTAATCGGTGTTTTGTACTACCAAAGCTTAAAGGAATTGAACAAAGATTTAAAGCAGCTTTAAAGAAAAGTAACAATCCATACAGCCCCGAAGGTACTGAATATATTAACACTCAAATGTAGAAACAAAGATATGTTACAATTGAAGCAGATTGCATTTGAATTTGTCCATCTCACACAACATTTGCCATTTTAAAATGAAATTTAATACGCGATAATATTATATAAACTCGCTTGCATGAGATATTAAATGCCGTTCCACACACTACAAGAATTTTGAATTTTACTTACGTCAAAACTACATGATATAGATAATTTAAACAAGGCCGAAAAGTGTGGAGACGGCCGCTCCCAGACACGAAGCTCAAATAAACGTCCTTCTTCGCTGGTCGTCGAGAAATAACTGTCACACTCTTTTTTCTCTTGATGAATCGCTCGGGATACTCACTGGGAAGGTCAGGTAATGATGACGTTGAGCAAACATAAACGCTACTGGTGGAGAGGACACAACCAGGCGAACGCTGTAGAAACCTGGCGCAGCCGACTTCTGGTGTAAGGCAGGCTTCCGGCGTAATAACAAGCAGGCGCCGAAAATTGTAGTTCATGATTTTAGGTACATAAAATAACTACGGCCATTTCTGCAAAACAGCCACTCGGTGAAAGAAGAGCCACAATTGGCTCAAAACATACATACATGCATACATACATACACACATACATGAGGTTATTGAAAATGTATGGCTTTGAAACTATTTTTCCTATGGAAAAAGACAACATACAAACTTTACTTGTTCAACTGTTGCTGTGTTTACGTTTTAAAACGGAAACGCTCTTTTTTGGTCAAATACATAAATGAAAATACCGAAAAAGTGCATAGCTTTTTTAAAATATATCATCTGGACAAAAAACAACACAAACCCTTTCATTGAAAAATTTGAAAACACATTATTATCGAAAGACAGCCTAAAAATGTATAATCTATACACGAGGTATTAAAAAACACATGACTTTGAAACCATACACTCAGGAAATAGACCACATACAAGCTATAATTATCATCCAAAGCTCTGAAGAAAGTGCATTACACAGACAAAATTCTTTTGTCAATACGCTGCATGAATAATATTTACTAGTACACAACATAATACTACTATCCATGTTTGCTCTTTCTGAGGCCAGTTTATTACCGCTTCTTCGCTCTGCACTGCATTTTTATGTGCCGATACTTACTGATGATGTAAATTTTACTTGCTCGACCTTCATCCCACTTTCTCTACACACAATGCTCTACATTCACGTTGTTTACCGCTCATGTCTTTCTTCTTTGATACTAAAGATATCAAATTTTATGCTTCCATTTATACCATGCTCTTTCTCCAGGGAGTACTACATGGAAGTGGCTATTTACCTCAGATATGTTTCCTCATTATCCCTTCTCAATGTCTATATCCGCGCGCATTTCCTTGCTGCACTGTGTACTATTGTACACGCCCTGATGCAGAGGGTTTTTTGCTCACTTTATGACTCAATGGCCTGTTATGCATATATTTGAGGGAGATTCAGTTTAGCTTGCCGTATTTTATATTTTCAACGGGTTTTCATCTCACACGGAACTAAGCGGACGTGCCTCCGTTATTTTCATTACTAGGCCCAAGGCGTATTTACATCCCGCTATGTCATCCTTCCTATTTCATCCGAGTTATTCGTTTTTCTCGACGAGGTGCAGGTTTTCTTCTTTTCTCCTGGTGTAATTATTCGACGCCCTGTATACAACTACAAACACGCATATAACTTCTTCCGGGTTCTTATGCATCCCGTTAGAATTTTTTCCATTTCGACTGTGAAAGAGTGTGCTGTATTTTTCTTCTCATTATTCTATCACTCTTCTTAGAGCTATTTACCTCTCACCTCGTTGTAAGGCTTGGAAAAACACATTTCGTTTAATCAGTATGCAATTAGCTCTCCATTTCAGAGAGAGATTCATCACCTCAAAATGCATTGACGCAGCTATTTTCGTAAAATCTCTTTCGTTTCCTTGCCATATCATTAAAACGCTTTTAAAA
Organism: Deroplatys truncata; assembly: GCA_030765065.1. Taxonomy (NCBI): domain Eukaryota; kingdom Metazoa; phylum Arthropoda; class Insecta; order Mantodea; family Mantidae; genus Deroplatys; species Deroplatys truncata. Next base: position 537,724,646 of record CM060990.1, read on the forward strand.
GGTTGTTCAAAAAGAAGGAACAGGTTTTAAATATTCATTTTTAATGAACGGCGATAAATATCGACACATACGACACATCATTGAATAGAGGAAAGCCTAAAGTTTTAAGCCCCTCCTATTAATCCCATTCAGTGCCTAAAGCGGCTCGTATTTGTTTACGAGAAAATGGCGACGCCACAATAAATGTCGTTTTGTGTGCTGCATTATGCAAATAGTGAATCCATTGTTTCATTGCGGCGTGCATTTCGTTGTAGCTTCAACAACGAATGGCCTCGTCATAAAACTGTACAATTGATACAATAAATTCGTAGAAGATGGTTGCGTATGCAAACGGAGAAGCACTAGTCGTCCTTGCACAACAAATGGTGCTCATTTTGAACATATAAAATAACATTTTGAGCTTTCCTCTATTCAGTGAGGTATCGCATGTGTCACCATCTATTGTCGTTCATTAGATATAAATATTTAAAGTCTGTTCCGTCCTTTTGAATAGCCCTATATAATGGCGCCGCAGTTTAGGAATAGGAAACATTCTCCCTCACTTTTTACTTCATTTATTACTTTTTCAGAAGGTGATGGCTCTCTCGAAAACTGGGAACTCTTTTCGTTTTGTTCCCCACAGAATAATTACCCTTTAATGTAATATTCTTTCATCATGTGTTATTAATCTACAGATCCATATTGTTCTTTTGTACCCATCATCGTGCAGCCTATCTGTTTATCTTTTAAGTGTTGCATTATTTAATTGCACAACGTAATCTTCTTTTATACTATACATCGACATGGTGATATAACACACACACATGCCTACCTCATCGTCCTCCTGGTCTAGAGATACCATGCTAGCCTCTAGTTCCCGTGGTGGCGGGTTCAAACTCGACAGAGGGCGAAGGATTTTTCGGGCGTAAAAATCCTTGGAAAGTCTTCCTTCGGAAGGGAGGTAAAGCCGGTGTTCCCGTGTCGAAGATTTAAGGCACATAAAATAACCTCAAGCCTGATAAAGAAGCCTCTGAGCAACATTTCCTTTTTTCACACCCAATATAGAATGGGACGCTAAGAGCGATAGTGGTTAAAGAGCGTTCATAAATAAAACTCAATTCAATTCACGCTTATCTCATTCTCACCCTCTCGCTCTCTTTCTGCTTTTAGATCCTACTCAGCTGGGTATATTCAGCAGTATGGGTGTCCATCCTGGCTATTGTAGTGCACACCCAGTTTATTTATCTTTATCTGTTCTGGTCGTAGAAGTATTACACTCGGTATATTCAATTGCACCTGTACTACTTATGGCACTGTTGAACATCACGCCCGTTGTATTCAACTCTATTTGTACTGTTGACAGAAGTATTGTTCTTCAAAACTGGTGTATTCAGTTATATCTGTGCTGATCATAGAGTTATTCCATTGCATATACTTGCTGTATTCAGTTGTATTTATGACGGTCATAGATACACTTGATTACTTACTAGACGTTATCGGCTGTAACTGTGCTTGGCATAGAGCTGTTATTTCATATTTGGTGTATTCTGCTGTATGTGTGCTGATGATATAACTACTTTACTTCACATTCGCTGTGTTCAGCTGTATCTCTTCTGGCCATAAGGGCATTGTATTGCTCAACCCGTGTACTCAGCTGTATCTGTGCTGATCATATAGATATTGTACTCTGCAACACATGTATTTAGCTATATGTATGATTATCAGAGAGCTAATGAACTGCACATTCCGAGAAATTAAAAACTGACTTTTATATATGGACGCACTTTAACTTATGTGGTCCTTAGCGTCCCATTCTATATTGCGCGTGAAAGACCGGGACTTTTGCTCAGAAGCCTCTTTATCAGGTTTGAGGTTCTTTTACGTGCCTAAATCTACAACACGGGATCACCGGCTTTACTTCCCTTCCGAAGGAAGCCATGCTAGGGATTTTTTCGCCCGAAAAAATCCATCGCGCTCAGCCGTGTTTGAATCCGCGAACTCGGGATCCAGAAACTAGTATGGTAACCATTATACCACGGAAGACGACACAGATCCCGAGTGTTCAGCTTTATATTGCTGGTCATAAATCTACTGTAATAAATACATAGTGTTTTCATCTTTATCTGTGCTGGCCAAAGAACTATTTTAACTACACGCCCCGTGTATTCAGCTACATCCTGTTGGTTACTAAGCTATTTCACTGCACATCTGATGTATTCAGCTGTACTTCTGTTGGTCATAGGGCTATTTTACTACATACATGGTGTATTCAGTTGTGTCTGTGTTGTCATAGAGCTCAAGTATTACACATGCAGTGTATTCAGCAGTATCTGTGATGTACTTAGAGCTATTGCGGTGCATACATGCTGTATTGAGCTGTACCTGTACTGATCATGGAGCTACTACATTATACACTGATGTATTGTGCAGTATCCTCGCAGGTCGTAGAGTTACTGCACTAACCATCGGGTGTGTTCAGCGCTGTCGGTGCTAGCCATAGAGCTACTACAAAGCTTGTGCGATGTATCAACTGTATCTCTAATGGTCATTGAGCCTTTTATTAAACATCCTGTATTTTAAATTGAATCTGTGCTGGTTATGAAACTATTGCACTGCAGTACCTGAGTACCCATATTTTTCTGTGCCGGTCGAAGGGCTATTACGCCGCACAACTGGTGTATTCAGCTTTATCTCTGCTGGTCATTGTTCTATTGCACTGCACACCTGGTATATTCATCTTTGTCTTTGGTGGTCGAAGGTTTATTGCAATGCTTACCGGGTTTACTTATCTTAATCTTTCTGATCATAGAGCTATTGCACTGCATTCCAGGTTGAATTCAGCTGTATCTGTGCGATTCATAGAGCTTTGTGCTGCACACTCCGCGTATTTAGCTATATTTAGGCTTATAATAGAGTTTATGTACTGAACACCCTTTGTATTCCACTGTGTAAGGCGGCCATTGAGCTATTGAACGACACATTCTGTGTATTCAGCTGTAACCGTCCTATCATAGAGCTACGGCACAGCACACTCGGTGTATTTAACTGTCTTTGCGGACTTACAGCACTTGAACTGCTGTAACGTATGGATTCGAAACGTTAAAACCAACGTTGAGTTAAAAACCATTTTTCTAAAATTATGACTCAACATGGTGCAACACAGGATACATGAACTGGTCATTCAGTGCCAGTTATATCCTTGTGGTATTATGTGGGTTGTTCATGCCAACTCATAAAGTAGAGGTTATCTCTCCATATACGGCCACGTCCTGTGTGGAGGCGTGTAGCAATAATATAAAAAGCCCTCCATAAGTTAATGTGTAGGGCAATCTTGATAGGAACAACTCCAGGTGTGGCCGGAGGCAATACCCAGTTCAACGCCCAACTTTGGGCGTGGCATCCAACGTTACATCTATTTCCAGGTAATGTATAACTAAACACTGAACTCTTTTAGATACTTATTTTTGCTTGCTCACTTACGTTGTTTTTATTTGCTCACTATATTAACTCTATGTTATCATTTGCGTTAACCGTGTCTTGGTGCTTAGAGTTGCTCACCAATCCTTAATCCTGCTACGCTCCCAAATGCACGTCCTCAACCCTCTCCAAATTAAGGGCGTGAAATTATTGGTGGACGCGCCGGTTTCTGCATTATAGTCTTTCCCGCACATCGCTTGTACATAAAGTCTGCAACCTACCTATTCGTTTTTTTTAACTAAGTTATAATGTTCTTTTTGAATAGTAATGATTGGTGCATGACTAAACTATTGTATTGCCATTTTAAATGTTTGTTTCTTGAACATATGTTTATACTGTCCCTGGTTCGCGTTATATCATGTGTTTTTATTAATTAATGGCAACGAATGGTAGGTCGCCCATTCAGAGGGAAATTAATAATTTGTGTACTCACTACATAATATTTTGCAGCAGAATGATACGTTTTATTCCCAGAGCATAGGTGACGCGCAGGAAATTTTGACAGGATTAGATTCACTTGCAGAATATATGACTGAAATTTGATTACGCTCAGGACGCCGCCTTCTCCCACAGTATTCCAAACTACTTTCCAGTATCCACCCCTCGACATCGCAAGAATTGCTACCCTTAACACCAGAATTAGTAGAGTCCTCACCGGCAGTGCGGACAACTAAGTTGACATTTTCAGAGACTCCGGAACACGTTACAATGACTGACACCGGGAACCCACCCGCTACTAACCCTTTACCCTCCAGTGTACCATTCGCTCGACCCTTTATTGACCCAGGGCATTTTAGTGGACACCCAGACCAAAATGTTTCGATGTATATTAACAATTTTGAAATTGTGGCTAAAGCTTAAGCATGGGATGAGACACACAAAAATACCTCCCCTGTTGAGGGATGCCGCGGCAACGTAGTATCAAATATTTTGGCATAGGCAGGCTGATCATTCCTGGAAACAACTAAGGGATGCCCTGGAGGCTGCTTTTCGGGTAGCAGCACAGGATGAAGTCCTGGAGTTTCACCTTAGGCAACGAATACAAGAATATGCGGAGCCCACCGAACGCTATATTTATGATATTTTAGCACTATACGATCAGAATATTCCTCAGATGTTAGAAAGAGAACAAATCCGTCATATATTGCCGGGGATGAAACCCTTACTAATAGAGCATATCTTGCTCACTAACTCTCAAACGGTGCAGTATTTGCTACCATATGCTCGTCGCGTTGAGACGGCTAGGTATTTGCTGGAAGACGAGTAGATATGGCACTATACAACCCACCCACTTCAGTAGTTTCCTTTCAGTCGTCTGCCCTTTCTCAGTAAATCGATGACTTAAGACAGAATTTCAATTTATTAGCTCAGCAAATAAGTCAGTTATAACAGGAGCATACAGCACGTCAGTATGGTCCTACAGCTACTGACAAGCCAGGCAGACCTAAGAGGAAATTCGGGTCTCGTCGTAGTGCCACTATGGATACTACTCATGATAACCGGGACAGTTCAACAAGGGAACGCAAATGGCCGGACGACCGATCTGTTTTAATTGCAATAAACCAGGGCATGTGATGCTAAATTGCAGACGAATACAGAACTACCCAAACGCCAGAAGCGAGTCACGAACTTAGGATTCGTGGCTCGAACTTTAAAACCTAACAATAATGGCTAGAGCACTAATACTGTCCAACCTGCCAATGTCCTACTAGCAGACGCCGCCATCAATAATAAAAAGATATACATTTTGCTGGATACTGGCAGTGCGGTCAATATTGTAAATCAAAGTATTGTCCACTCCCCTCTAGTACTATTAGATCACAGTGTTATTGTACGTACAGCTGACAATAAGCTAATTCATGTCGTTTTCTCTACTAAGTGCAATTTTAGAACAGGTGATAACCATTTTTCAGAGCAATTGCTAGCTTTCCCAGATTTTGGTCATGATTTATTATTGGGCATGGATTTTCTTCTGCAATACAAGGCGATTATCGACCTAGTAGCCTCCAAAATCGTGTTACAAACCGAACAAACTGGTCAGGTGGAAATGGGTTACAATGATAAATTAGGTTGTCCTTTAGCCCAGATTACTCTAGAACCGGATAATGACGCCAGAAGATATAGAAAAGCCGCGTGTACACAGGATGTGACACTTCCGCCTCTTAGCACAACGCAAGTACACGTAAAGATTGAATTGCCCCACCCAGGCTCGTTTTTACTCAAACTTTCAGAAACCATGATCCAAAAGAAAACTATGGAGATACCATCAATATTATGCACTAACGAATCTGGAATAATTATTCCTATTTGTAATACAACAGCTATCCCTCAGGTACTTTTCGCTAAGACCACCTTAGTGCACAAACATGATGTGGCTCTAGTTCAGGCTACCAATTGGAATAAACAAAACATACGTGACGTCAATATTCGAAATGCTAACTTTCATCTTAATTCAGATTTGACTGATAGCCAACGTGGTCAATTGGAATCTCTCTTAGATAAATATAGGCATGTTTCTGCCACCACATTACAAAATTTGGGCACTACTGATCTAGGTGAATTTGAGATTAAACTTACGGACCCCCGACCCATTAAACAACAGCCTTATTGGGTTTCACAGAAACAGCGAGACATAATTAATGCCCAAGTGAAAGAAATTAAAAATGCCCACATTATTAGAGATTCCACCAGTCCTTTTGCATCTCCAGCAGTCCTCGTTCGAAAGAAAGACGGAGAATTTAGTTTCTGTGTTGATTACGGAAAGCGTAATGTAGTTACAGAATCCTTATCATTCCCACTAGTCTTATTGTTGATGTCTTAAGTTTTTTAGGAAACTCCAAATAGTGTTGTACCTTGGATTTGTTAAGCGCGTATTTTCAAGTACCTGTCGCAGAAAATAGTAGGAAGTATACTTCCTTCGTTACCCCGGAATAAGCTTTCGATTTTTTTTAAATTGAGCTTTGGGTTAAAGAATGCTTCCTGTCACTTTAGCTATCTTGCTGATCAACTACTAGGCGATTTAAAATACAAAAAAGTTATAGTGTATTTGGATGACATAGCTGTATTTGCCGTTGACTTCACCCAGTTAATTTCGAATTTGGAAGAAGTGTTTCTTAAACTACATTAGCACAATTGTAAGCTCAAACCTGAAAAATGTTTTTTCGGTATGTGAAAAATTAAACTTATAGGATTTCAGGTGTCGCAAAAAGTATTAAGCCAGATCAGAACAAATTGCGGGTAATCAAGGAATTGCCAGTTACAAAGATTGTCCGTCATCTCAGAAGAATCTTGGGACGTTGTGGATTTTACCACAGGTTCATTTCTAACTTTGCATCTATTGCTGAACCTCTATATGCCCTCACTAAAAGAATCAGGAATTTATTTGGAAGTCGGATCATCAAACAGCTTTTGAAACGCTCAAAAACGCTCTAATCTCATCTCCAGTTTTGGCACATTATATACCTGGAGTCCCTACTAGATTACACGTAGATATTTCCGGTACAGGAATTGGATTTTGCTTGTTACAAAAGGTAAATGGAGATTTTCACCCTGTGTCATTTTGCAGCCGTACACTTTCAAAATATGAGAAACATACTGTGTCAGAATTAGAGCTTCTAGCTATTGTTTATGTGCTAACTCGCGTTACGCCCTATACCTATGGCTACCCCATACAAATTGTTAGTGATCATCATGAACTTTGTCATTTACGTAGTTTGAAAGACATTACTTGTCGCTTGGCCAGATGGGCTTATAAACCTCAAGAGTATGACTACACCATTATTTATAAATTTGCAAAACAACATTTAGACGCAGGCGCATTGTCTAGGTTTCCCGTAGCTGACCCCACCCCCGAGGAAGCTGAACAAATAGAACTCATTACCTGTCTACTGTCTCCAGTAGAAGTCGCTTGACAGCAGTAATCAGACCCCCTTCTAGTGCCCCTCTTCGACGCATTACAGCAACCAGATCTAGCTTCTCCTAAGATACGTCGACAGGCCTCTACTTATATTCTTAAATCTGGAGTTCTCTATCGCAAAAATGCTGGCGCTACTGTACAGCTGCACTTTCTAGTTATTCCAGACTCACTTAAACCCCATGTCCTCATGTCATACTGACCCTTTGTCTGGACACATGGGTTTCACCAGAACTTTTCATAAAATCCATTCGCACTACTATTGGATAGGTATACGAAAGGATATTGAGAAATATGTTAAGACTTGCCCGAGTTGTCAGTCTCGGAAAGGTCCTAAAAACCTCAAGCCTGCTGGATTGCTTCAGCCTATCGCGGCCACTCAGGTAGGCACCAGGTGGTCGATCGATTTGCTTGGACCGATACACCGGTCTAAATCGGGAAAAACGACGATCGCTGTCGCAGTAGACTATGGGTCTCGCTACTGTGAAGCTGCCGCTCTTCCTGGAGGCTCAATTGAGCATGTTGCCAAATTTATCTTGGAACAGATTATCTGTCGTTATGGTGCGCCCGCTAGGTTACTTTCAGATAAAGGTTCTTTCTTTATCAGTGATGTTACAAGGCAGTTATTGAAATTAATGGGTGTCAAATCTACATTCACCACAGCATACAATCCAGCATGTAATAATGGCTTGGTGGAGCGGGCGAATCAAACAATCATTAACGCGCTGTCTCATTGTACCCCTACAAACCAGGACGATTGGGACACTGCCCTGCCGCACGTAGTGTTTGCTTATAATACCAGTCGTCAAGAGTCGATTAAGGAAACCCCATTCTTTCTGATGTACGGGCGACTCCCGAACTTGCCCGAGGAAGTCCAATTGAAAAGCACCACTGATAACTTATTTGTTCAGCAGACATTGAAAAACATCCAACATGCTCGCCAGTTAGCACTTAAGAGTATCACGAAACAGCAAGCTAAGCAAAACCAGTATTTTGATTGTAAGAGACGCGTTCTCTCATTTCAAATTGGTCAGCTTGTGAAACTTCACACGCCAGTCCGCAAGAAAGGCAAAACTATTAAATTACTTCACACTTTTTACGGACCATACTTTTGCAACAGGTCTCTCCAGTAAACTATCTTATCAGCCAAGCAACAATAAATAAACGGAAGGATATGGTAGTTCACGTTAAACGTATTTACCCTTATTACACTTAATTTCATTGTAGGAGGATATTGGTGTTCTTAATTATAGAGGTGTTATAGATAAATCACACGAGGATACGTTCATTATGAGTTTCAAATTAAATGTCTCCCATTGTGTAAGCTAAATGCTATGCTATGTAATTATGTGCAAGAATTTCCCTGCGGAATTCTTATCTTGTAACAGGATGTGGTGCTGCACTGTTATCTGTTTTTCCTGTTAACACTACGTAACTAATGGGTATATAATTATATTCTGTACATATCTTACATATAGGTATTTTTCTATTTTCACACCCTCTCCCTTTACATGTTTGTTAGGATCAATGAAATCCAGACCAATGGTGCTATTGTTTTACAGCAATAGACGGATAAGCTTACACTTATTTGATTTCTTGATGACTATACCTTATGATTAAGCAAGCTCCTAAAAGCAGTCTCTTTGCATTAATATTGGTATACTGAAGTAAGACAGTTATCGCTTACGTGCTGGGTGTTGCGCTGGCGGATGAGCCTACGGTGCTCCACGCCCGACTTCGGAGGGACTACTCATCCTCCGGAGGGGGCGTTACTCCACCATCACCCCTAAGACTTTTTTGTGTCTTACCTGACGTTCCAAAGGAAAACAAACCCCACACCTACCCCTCTTGTTCTCCAACATGATGGTATTAAGTGAAGTAGGTATTTAAAGTCGGAAAGATGTACAATTATTGCAAGTAATTAAGATACAGCTGGTGATAACAAACAGAAATGTGAACTTGAAAGTGTGACTTTTTTTCTTAATAATACTTCACCCTATATTATGCCAGTCAAAAAGTTTGTGTATGAAAAAATGTACAAATAAAGTATCCATCCATCCGTCCAACCGTCCATCTACCTACCTACCCACCTACCCACCTACCCAACTACCCACCCACCCACCCACCTACCCACCTACCTACCTACATACCCACCCACCTACCCACCTACCTACCTACCTACCCACCTACCTACCCACCTATCTACCCACCTATCCATCCATCCATCCATCCACCCATCCACCCACCCATCCACCCATCCATCCATCCCTCCATCCCTCCATCCCTCCATCCCTCCCTCCCTCCCTCCCTCCATCCATCCATCCATCCCTCCATCCCTCCATCCCTCCATCCCTCCATCCCTCCCTCCCTCCCTCCCTCCATCCATCCATCCCTCCCTCCCTCCCTCCCTCCGTCCGTCCGTCCGTCCGTCTATCTAAAAATATTATGCCAGTTAATTTTCATGAGAATTGTTTGGATAATTCAATAGCTATAAATCTTAGTAATAAATAATGCGAAAGAGTTCATTCAGCAGTTAACCACCCCTTGAAGTGTTTTCTAAATGAGCATAAAGCACCGATTTAAGAAATAATTATATACATAGTTTTATCGTAAATACTTAGATTACACATATAACAATTTCTAAGCTTTCTCAGTTAACTTTTTTACATGTAGTAAGAAGTATGTAGCATTTTCATCCTCATTATTGTAATGAAATAATTAAGTGTTTTATTTGATTATCAATGATGTTTTCTTCTACTTATTTTGCTTTCTTATTTTGCCCCGCTACTTTTCTGAAATCATGCCATGTTTTAATGAGTCAATAATCTAAAGCTTTGGAAAGATAATATACTATGTGTTGTAACATGGTTATCATTATGAGTATGCAAGCAGTAAAATGCATTTAATTTGCTCGGGTTGTATATGCTAAAGCGAGAATGGTTATTTCTTAGGTGTTAAGTTGTTCATCGTGAATTTGGAACTTTGTGATAGCCCTCATCCTTTGAGGCCTTTGCAACGAATTACATTACTGTCCCACCCCTCTACTCTCTCTCTCTCTCTCTCACCCTCTCCCTCTTTTCCAAAAACCCAAGAAAGAGAAATAGTTTTTAATATGGTTTGGAATATTTAAAGCAATAGTTTGTATCATGACTTTTCCAAGCACTTTTTTTCAGACATATAACAGAGCTCCATTACGGTATAAAATCTTCCTTATTTTGGGCAGGATGTCCGTTTTAGTTTTCCTCAAAGACAGGAAATGCTTATACTTAAGTACTGATGTATGCTCGAGTTTATCCCTATTAGCTTTCATCAATTGATACTTTATTTTTGAATACTACATATTACCCCCACCCCTTGTTACCTGCTAATGAAATCCTCAATTATTTAGTGCTTGCAATGAAAGATTTCAGTTTTAAAATAAATACATATTGCGTTTTTCCAATTATGGCCTAAACATAGTGCTTATCGGAATCGTATTAATTTAAACCCTTATATAAATAATTGTTTGTGTGTGTGTGTGTGTGTGTGTGTGTGTGTGTGTGTGTTTTGCATTAACCATTGTGAGATATACACTCATTTACTTTTAGTTCTGTTCACTGATTATATACTTTGAGCTACTATTGTTTATTTTACTCCATATTGAAATGTTCAAGAGTCAAACACTGTTCTTTTATGACTCTTTTCAGCACTACTGAGGAATGTTATGCTAGTTCACCCTCATGGTGTCTAGAGATTTGAACAGCAACAACTTCTCTCAACACTGATTCAGCGATTTATTATTTTTGTTTGAGCACATTTACATCTCAAGAAAGTTTGTTTGTTAGAGGTGTGGAAGATGCACTTTCTCGTCCTTGGAACATAGGTTCCCTAACTCCCGTCCCTTAGAATATAAATTATTTTGGAATACTAGATGGTCTGTATTTTAGTATAAAATGTGGAAGCACTTCCCTAGATTAATTACTTAGATTTATTTTCTAGATTTCTTACTCACACTAGTAATAAGTATGGGACACTCCTAAGGTTTTTGTTGTTGCTGTTGCTATTGGTTTGCTATACCCAGCTCTGCAGGTTAGCCTGATGGTCGTGTGGATGTACTGTGACGTCGTTGAGTAAACAATTAAGTGTTTGGCATTGTTTTTCACATTTAAGTGGTAAGAGAAGAATGCATTCTTTAACATTCAGGTTAATATTAAATAGCTTGTGCACTTTTATGATAAATCCTCTTAGAGTACCTGGATATGCTTCATCCAGGGGGAGTTAGTAATATGAAATTAATGAGTGGTGTTCACTAAACAAGAATAAGTTAAATAATTAGTGCAATGTAGACACATGCCCATTTGCAGAGAGCAAGTGGGTAACGATGTATAATAACAAATAATGCATCGCAAGGGTTTATATCAACAAATTAAACAACTTAGATGAAATACTGAACTTTGGCAGACATAATATCACCAAGTAGATTTCAGTTTAAAATAACAACATACTTTTTACTATTTTAATCCTTTGAAATTAGTTTTGTTTTCTTCTCAAACGATTTGTTTAAATTTTTATTCAGAACCGTTGAATTGTTTTTTTTTCTGTGGGACAGATTTCTGCTATATCTCATTAACTTGAAAACAACGGAACAGATATTTATACTTTATACATTTTGTGCACTCAAGTGTATGTATAGTTTTTTTATTCTTTTAAAGATTAATTATCTAATTGAAGTTTTATTTGGCAAAAGTTAGTATAGTTATGGTTGAAAGTTGTTTTGAAACCTGCCCCACGGGAATGTTAACTTTGTTACTACTTACTATCAATCTGCATATGTCAAAAGTGTAGGTAATAAAATTTTCTGAACACATATATTGTGTATCACAGTTATAAGTTTTGGAAACAACTATTTCTAACTTTGTTTTCCATTTAGAACTGTTACTATTAATTTTAGTATTTTTAACCAACAACCTTGTTTTCACTTGCATCTACGCTTAAAATATCATTAATGGAAAACCTACAATCTCAAGAAAACATGTTTGTATACTGAGTTAGTTGATAACGCATTGTTACTTTACTCATCTGTTGCTTGATTGTAAACACTGTTATTGTTTTTATAGTAGCTGAATTTTAAAAGAGTTAATTTGACGAGAGTTACACCGCTTATGTCATAGCTGTTGTGAATTGTGTGAGAATTTTGTGAATTTTGCATATTTTAAAAATTCGATTTGTGAACTTCCGTGCATTTTTTTACTTCTAAAATGAGTTAATGCTATATCTAATAAAGCATAATTAATGTTGATGGTTCATTGTGTTGTACTTATTTCGTTTTCACATGGTATTTATCTCACACATATTCTTGTGATTTTCTGTATACCAAGTATTGATCTTGTAATTTTTTTATATTTTATGTCACACTTATGTAATATGTTCAGATTGTGTTTATTTGCAAGCAAGCTCTTTCTTAGATTCACAGTAATATTTTTAATTTGGTACGGGCCACTTTGATTTTTCTCATTCTATTAAATATTCTGTGATGTATTAATTATGAGTCATAAGGTCCTTGAGTGCTCTTTTGTTTGCGTGTGATAATGATTTTTAATACGTGACTTGTGTGTGAACTGTCGCCATTGGGTGTTTTGGGCAGCTTGGAGACATAGAGAGCCACAGTATTCTGACATTAACGTATCTGCATGTGAACGTAGTAACGTGTTTAGATCTCCTTGCTGCTAACACTACGTCGCACTGTAAAATACTCACTATAGAATACTTGATGTAATGATCGCCAGAATGTGCAGACGACTGCTATATCTTCAGTCCTTCATACAGTGAATGTCAGACGCCGTTCCAAACAGTGCACAAGACTTGGGGTTTACCGTAATTATTATTCCACTACAAAGTGAAATATTGCTGCAACCTTGGCTGCTGGGCTGATATCACTGACCACGTCCTGTTACAGTGATAACGGACTGCTGGTTTTTGCAGCTTTTTCAGAGTAGCTATATACAGGGTATGCCACTAGCTTCATTACTTCAAGAATTACAGGTGTAATTACTGTGACTTCCGGCCTACGGTTCGATGTCCAAGGATGACCAACATATTCCCATTACTCAAGCACTCTTTCTATCCAATTATTTCCCCATTGACCTTTCCTTTGACTCACTAATGTTATTATTGTAATTTGTAATTGTTTATACTTATGTAATAACTGTTTGTGTATGTGTGAACTTATATAATCCTTTCGTTTTTTTTCTTATCAACGCGCAGTGGAAGTGTGTTCTTTTGATACCGGGGCAGATGTAACGTATGAAGTCGAAACGTTGGAGTTGAGTTAAAAAATCATTTTTCTAAAGTTATGACTTTACATGGTGCAACACAGGATGCATAAACTGGTCATTCAGTGTCAATCATATCCTTGTGGTAGTATGTGGGTTGTTGATGCCAACTCATAGAGTAGAGGTTATCTCTCCATATATGACCATGTCCTGTGTGGAGGCGTGTAGCGATAATATAAAAATCTCTCCATAAATTAATGTGTAGGGCAATCTTGATAGGAACAACCCCAGGTGCGGGCGGAGGCGCTGCTCAGATCAACGCCCACCTTTGGGCATGGCATCCAACGTTACATCTATTTCCAGGTAATGTATAACTAAACACTGAGCTCTCTTTGAAACTTATTTTCTGAATTGCTTGCTTGCTCATTTACGTTGTCTTTATATGCTCACTATATAAAATCTATGTTATCATTTTCGTTAACCGTGTCTTGGTGCTTAGAGCTGCTCACCAATCCTTAATCCTGCTACGCTCCCAAATGCACTTCCCCAACCCCCTCCAAATTAAGGGCGTGACACTGCACATCCGGTGTATACATCTTCATCTATGCTGATTGACGAGATATTCTGACTTTTCTCTGTTGGTCACTGAGTTCTTGCAGTGTGGACCCGGTGTACCCAGCTGCATTTGATCTGGCCATAGAACAATTGTGCTGCATACCCGTTATATTCAGCAGTATCTGCGCTAGTCATAGAACTGTTGCACTGCACATGCGGTTTATTGAGCTGTATTTGTGCTGGTCATATAGCTATTGTACTGTATACACAATTTGGTGGTCGAAGAGCTATTGCGGTGTGTTTCCGATGCATTCAGCTTTATTTTCGCTGGTCATCGAGCTATTGTGCTTCATACTACGTTTTGTAATATTTTTCTGCAAGCAGCTGAATAGATTTTCGATTTCAGCTTACGGTCTGGTGATTGCGATGACCACATGAGCAGTTATGATTATCAAAAACCCATTTCTAATATTCCACATGAAGAACCCCTATCAGCGTTAACTTTCTTTATATCAAACCTGTTAATACTGTTCATACTAAATAAAGGATAATATAAAGTAAATTTGAACATATTTCACGATAGGAAAACCCCAATTATTAGATTACAAGCTGCTACATTATATCTACTGAAAACCAAACAGTTATATAAAATAATTTAAGCTTAACACTAAATTTGAAAAGAATGAAATAGTTAGCATAAAATGATAGTTTATTAAGGCTGTTATTAATGCGAGAATTGCTGTACACTTGTTATATTTTAATTATGAAGATATGTGTTCGAAGAAACAATAATTAAGGGTATTAAATTACTTCACACATAAAAATACAGAATAAAATTAGGTGTAAGTGAAAGAAACACGAAGCATACACTAATAACAAGCAATGTTTTTACCTTCATTTTTTCGTTTTTTTATTATTATTTTTTTTATCTTTCCAGACAGCTTTAGATTTCGGATTGTACTAACATTTAGGTAGCTAAAACTTAAATAAGGGAAATTTAGAACATATTTGGAACCAAATGAAATGACAGTATTAAGTTTCTGTGTTTGCAGTGATATGATATTGTAATAACATAACAGATATTGTAATAATCTTTATAAAAGGCATTAAGCAGATGTTACCAAACTTAAAAGGATCTTGAGACAAAAAAACTATAAATGAATGTTACGACATTGATTAATTGGTTCATTTATTTAATATAGGATCAAATCATACTTCTTTAGGTATAATTATGTGCAATTACTAGATGCCCCAGCAGCAGCTGCTTTTGGTTCGAAGTATTGATTTATGGTTAGTGTAGGAGCAATACAGTCAAAATATCTGAAACACATAGATGTATTTTTGAATTTCGTAAAGCTACTTTGTCAAAAATGAACATATACATTTCAGTAGCCGTACTCAACATTTTATTTTGTATTTAACAATCAAGTTACTGCAAACTACACAACTTCAAGCCTATGTATGCTGCGCTTTATTGCAAAAGAAATGTTTTTTTTTCATTTCTTTTAAACCAGTTCACCGCCTTCATACACAGATGAAATTAAATTTATTACCCTGAATTAACTGCAATGCAGCTTATATACAACATGCAGCGATTATTTTCTCATTCCCATAGCGCTATATAGAAATAATTCTATTTGAACATATTACAGGTAAAGAAGGTTGTAGAATCGTCTAAACTTAATGTTGACGACATAGAAAGTGGGCAGTGAGAATCCAGCTATTCGGGATAATAAAATAATCTCCATTTCTCCTCCACGTAACATTACGGCCTTAGCTTAAAACGATACAATTGTATTTATTTAATAACCTGATGCGAAATGTATTGCCACAGTTTCCACATTTATCTGTCTGGAACAACGGAACATTTAGATGTTTTTCGTCTAACGAAACCAGGACTCCTTAAGAGTTCCTTTTCAAAGTTAGCTTTCTTCTTTAAGAAGAGGACATATTCTTCGTCGGCATTAAGAAAAACATAATTCTCTCCTTAACTTAAAGTTTCCCGCTAGGCAAGAAAGAGACTATAAAAAAGCGAAACCAAAAACACAAGAAAGATAAAAAGCAAGAAAATCAGGAGAGCAAGAACTCAACAAAAAGAAGAATAAGGCTAATGAAAAGTTATGTTGATATTTATGTTCAGAGCATAGCTTCATGTAAAACTAATTTTCTATTGTTAGCGTCTAAAAGAAGCATATCACTTTTACACCGGTTACAATAGCAACACAATATTATAACATTTGCGGCAAAGAGTTGCAACTTTTGAATGCAGCATACAAGGCAAAAGGATGCACTGAATTTTAAGCTATAAATTAAGTTTGTTACGCGTTTTGTATCATGATTTCACCGCGGATTTCTGTAGTCTCCTTCAACAAATAAATTACCACGATATGTGTGCCCATAAGCGTGCTTTTACTGTGAAACCTCCAGATAGCAGCATTGTGAAAATTATTGCTTGTGGTAATGTCTTTTAGGATATGGACCACACAGCTAACTCTGGCCGTCTCTCTTAGCGCCGCTCTCCTTTTAAATTAAATTGTTTTGCTTACATTTCATTTATTAATGGTTTTATTTGTTAAATCCAAAGGGTTTAAGATCATAACAGAAATACTAAGAAATGGTTCAAAACAAAATAAAAGCAAACCCGATAGTAAAGACAAGAATCGTTCAACATTCAATCCACAGTGTCTCCTTGCTCTAGCGCATTGTCGCAAAAAGGCATCATGTACATTACTGAGAATCGAGACAGAGAGAGGTAGAAGGTGCTCGTATTGCACCAGCATAGGTGGTATTTTAAATTCAATTTGCATGCGTTTAAGATTGGGTATAATACAGGCGTAAATAATATCCTTAGAATATATAGTAAAACAGTATAAATAAGAGATTAATACGAATACAGATTTAGTATTTTAATAACATACAGGTGCAGAATTTCTGAAAGAAGGTGTGAATTGTGGCTTCACTATTCCTTGTGTTTAGACTTTTTGAACAAGGTAGCTTGAAGGATATTTAAATAAAGCTAGTGATTCGGAATGCGGAGTTATTCACAGTTTTATTAAGTAATTGTGAATCTCAGTGTCAATTGAAAAATGCTATATAGAGCTCTAAAAGAACCTGAGAAAACATGAATGTAAGAAATCGCAATTCCTCTAAAGAAAAATCAGTTAGGGCAACGTGTATCATAACAAGCCATAAAAATTCGTTGTCTCTTGATTATCCGCACAAAACACTCGTGTATGTCCTGATTACGTGCCGATTTAAATAAAATTATTAGTGAAATTGTATGGACTAGGCTTACAAAACGTCTGGAAAATCGATTTTAACCGTAGTCCGGTGTTCGAGAGGAATTTTTGAAAAACTGTCAAATATCCTCCTATTTATAAAAAAAGGCACTGCCCTATAATAGCAAATACAGAGATACCAGGTTTACTATATGCGGATGATCTTATGGTCGGGGCTATAACGGTAATTGGGTTACAGAAAGCAGTCAACGGAATACAAGAATACTGCGAAGAATGGGGAATAAAAGTAAATATAAATAAATCAAAAGTTATGGTATTTAAAAGAGGAAATAAACTAAAAAGAGAAGAGAAATGGCAGATGGGGGGTTTAAAATTAGAAGTTGTCAAGGAGATGGATTATTTGGGGGTGAGGTTGAGCAGTAATGGCGAATGGGGGGCGCATAGCAGGAAGGTTGTGGCTAAAGGAAAGGCAGCAATGACAGGAGTAAGGATGTGCAAATATAAATTGAAAATCCCAACTAAGTGGCTAGAAAGAATGTATGAAACACTGGTGGAAACAAGAATGTTATATGCAGTAGAAATTTGGGGAGGATCTGAATTAAGCAGGAAAATAGACCAGAGCTAAGGAATGTTCTGTAAAGAGCTATTGGGGCTAACAAGATCAGCACCAGGGGAAGTAGCATTAATGGAATTAGGAAGAACAAGAAGAAAGGGAGTGATACTGGAAAGGATATTAAAATTTTGGTTTAGGTGCCTGAGAAAAGATAAAGAGGAAATTTTAAAGATATGCATGGAACAACAAAAGAGTATGAAAAATAAAAATAGCTGGTGGACAGGGGTAGAAAAAATTATGGAGAAGATAGGAATGGGAGATATCTGGAGAATAGGAGAAAGAAATAGCGATGGTTTCTGGATAGCAGTAAGAAACAGAGTGGAGGATATAGAAAGACAAGAGATTCGGGGGAAGCTTAGAAAATAAAAAGTCACTAGGGTTCTATAGATTAGTAAAAAGGAAATGGGGAAGAGAAGGGTATATAGATTATTGTAATAGAGCAGGAAAAGAAGCGTTTGCATGGATGAGAACAGGAGCAATGTACTTGAGAGGGTTAAGAGGTAAAAAAAATGGAATTTGTGAATTATGCGACGATAGCGAAAGCACAGAGCATTATATGTCAGAATGCAAAGAATTAGCAGAATGGAGACAAGAAGTATGGGAAGAAAAATGGGAAAAAATGGATAGGAAAATAGTAGCAATTAAAATGCTAACGAGAAAAGAAGAAAAGCAAATTAAGAATATGGGGGAGTTTTTAAAGAAAGTAAAAGAGAAATGGAGTAGAAAAGTAAGAGAGATAAGAAAGGTAGAAAGGCAAATGGAGGAAGGAGAAGATGGGCAAATAGGGATAAAAGGTAGTAAGGAATGTTTAGAGGAGCCAGAAGGCCAGGGTGCCAGGCAAAAAGAGCAGCATAGCTGGCAAGGAAATTTGTACATATGTTAAGTTAGTTTATAAGTGGAACATTGTAAAAAGAAGTATGTAGGAAAACGTACAAGCAAATTATCCATCCATCCATCCATCCATCCATCCATCCATCCATCCATCCATCCATCCATCCATCCATCCATCCATCCATCCATCCATCCATCCATCCATCCATCCATCCATCCATCCATCCATCCATCCATCCATCCATCCATCCATCCATCCATCCATCCATCCATCCATCCATCCATCCATCCATCCATCCATCCATCCATCCATCCATCCATCCATCCATCCATCCATCCATCCATCCATCCATCCATCCATCCATCCATCCATCCATCCATCCATCCATCCATCCATCCATCCATCCATCCATCCATCCATCCATCCATCCATCCATCCATCCATCCATCCATCCATCCATCCATCCATCCATCCATCCATCCATCCATCCATCCATCCATCCATCCATCCATCCATCCATCCATCCATCCATCCATCCATCCATCCATCCATCCATCCATCCATCCATCCATCCATCCATCCATCCATCCATCCATCCATCCATCCATCCATCCATCCATCCATCCATCCATCCATCCATCCATCCATCCATCCATCCATCCATCCATCCATCCATCCATCCATCCATCCATCCATCCATCCATCCATCCATCCATCCATCCATCCATCCATCCATCCATCCATCCATCCATCCATCCATCCATCCATCCATCCATCCATCCATCCATCCATCCATCCATCCATCCATCCATCCATCCATCCATCCATCCATCCATCCATCCATCCATCCATCCATCCATCCATCCATCCATCCATCCATCCATCCATCCATCCATCCATCCATCCATCCATCCATCCATCCATCCATCCATCCATCCATCCATCCATCCATCCATCCATCCATCCATCCATCCATCCATCCATCCATCCATCCATCCATCCATCCATCCATCCATCCATCCATCCATCCATCCATCCATCCATCCATCCATCCATCCATCCATCCATCCATCCATCCATCCATCCATCCATCCATCCATCCATCCATCCATCCATCCATCCATCCATCCATCCATCCATCCATCCATCCATCCATCCATCCATCCATCCATCCATCCATCCATCCATCCATCCATCCATCCATCCATCCATCCATCCATCCATCCATCCATCCATCCATCCATCCATCCATCCATCCATCCATCCATCCATCCATCCATCCATCCATCCATCCATCCATCCATCCATCCATCCATCCATCCATCCATCCATCCATCCATCCATCCATCCATCCATCCATCCATCCATCCATCCATCCATCCATCCATCCATCCATCCATCCATCCATCCATCCATCCATCCATCCATCCATCCATCCATCCATCCATCCATCCATCCATCCATCCATCCATCCATCCATCCATCCATCCATCCATCCATCCATCCATCCATCCATCCATCCATCCATCCATCCATCCATCCATCCATCCATCCATCCATCCATCCATCCATCCATCCATCCATCCATCCATCCATCCATCCATCCATCCATCCATCCATCCATCCATCCATCCATCCATCCATCCATCCATCCATCCATCCATCCATCCATCCATCCATCCATCCATCCATCCATCCATCCATCCATCCATCCATCCATCCATCCATCCATCCATCCATCCATCCATCCATCCATCCATCCATCCATCCATCCATCCATCCATCCATCCATCCATCCATCCATCCATCCATCCATCCATCCATCCATCCATCCATCCATCCATCCATCCATCCATCCATCCATCCATCCATCCATCCATCCATCCATCCATCCATCCATCCATCCATCCATCCATCCATCCATCCATCCATCCATCCATCCATCCATCCATCCATCCATCCATCCATCCATCCATCCATCCATCCATCCATCCATCCATCCATCCATCCATCCATCCATCCATCCATCCATCCATCCATCCATCCATCCATCCATCCATCCATCCATCCATCCATCCATCCATCCATCCATCCATCCATCCATCCATCCATCCATCCATCCATCCATCCATCCATCCATCCATCCATCCATCCATCCATCCATCCATCCATCCATCCATCCATCCATCCATCCATCCATCCATCCATCCATCCATCCATCCATCCATCCATCCATCCATCCATCCATCCATCCATCCATCCATCCATCCATCCATCCATCCATCCATCCATCCATCCATCCATCCATCCATCCATCCATCCATCCATCCATCCATCCATCCATCCATCCATCCATCCATCCATCCATCCATCCATCCATCCATCCATCCATCCATCCATCCATCCATCCATCCATCCATCCATCCATCCATCCATCCATCCATCCATCCATCCATCCATCCATCCATCCATCCATCCATCCATCCATCCATCCATCCATCCATCCATCCATCCATCCATCCATCCATCCATCCATCCATCCATCCATCCATCCATCCATCCATCCATCCATCCATCCATCCATCCATCCATCCATCCATCCATCCATCCATCCATCCATCCATCCATCCATCCATCCATCCATCCATCCATCCATCCATCCATCCATCCATCCATCCATCCATCCATCCATCCATCCATCCATCCATCCATCCATCCATCCATCCATCCATCCATCCATCCATCCATCCATCCATCCATCCATCCATCCATCCATCCATCCATCCATCCATCCATCCATCCATCCATCCATCCATCCATCCATCCATCCATCCATCCATCCATCCATCCATCCATCCATCCATCCATCCATCCATCCATCCATCCATCCATCCATCCATCCATCCATCCATCCATCCATCCATCCATCCATCCATCCATCCATCCATCCATCCATCCATCCATCCATCCATCCATCCATCCATCCATCCATCCATCCATCCATCCATCCATCCATCCATCCATCCATCCATCCATCCATCCATCCATCCATCCATCCATCCATCCATCCATCCATCCATCCATCCATCCATCCATCCATCCATCCATCCATCCATCCATCCATCCATCCATCCATCCATCCATCCATCCATCCATCCATCCATCCATCCATCCATCCATCCATCCATCCATCCATCCATCCATCCATCCATCCATCCATCCATCCATCCATCCATCCATCCATCCATCCATCCATCCATCCATCCATCCATCCATCCATCCATCCATCCATCCATCCATCCATCCATCCATCCATCCATCCATCCATCCATCCATCCATCCATCCATCCATCCATCCATCCATCCATCCATCCATCCATCCATCCATCCATCCATCCATCCATCCATCCATCCATCCATCCATCCATCCATCCATCCATCCATCCATCCATCCATCCATCCATCCATCCATCCATCCATCCATCCATCCATCCATCCATCCATCCATCCATCCATCCATCCATCCATCCATCCATCCATCCATCCATCCATCCATCCATCCATCCATCCATCCATCCATCCATCCATCCATCCATCCATCCATCCATCCATCCATCCATCCATCCATCCATCCATCCATCCATCCATCCATCCATCCATCCATCCATCCATCCATCCATCCATCCATCCATCCATCCATCCATCCATCCATCCATCCATCCATCCATCCATCCATCCATCCATCCATCCATCCATCCATCCATCCATCCATCCATCCATCCATCCATCCATCCATCCATCCATCCATCCATCCATCCATCCATCCATCCATCCATCCATCCATCCATCCATCCATCCATCCATCCATCCATCCATCCATCCATCCATCCATCCATCCATCCATCCATCCATCCATCCATCCATCCATCCATCCATCCATCCATCCATCCATCCATCCATCCATCCATCCATCCATCCATCCATCCATCCATCCATCCATCCATCCATCCATCCATCCATCCATCCATCCATCCATCCATCCATCCATCCATCCATCCATCCATCCATCCATCCATCCATCCATCCATCCATCCATCCATCCATCCATCCATCCATCCATCCATCCATCCATCCATCCATCCATCCATCCATCCATCCATCCATCCATCCATCCATCCATCCATCCATCCATCCATCCATCCATCCATCCATCCATCCATCCATCCATCCATCCATCCATCCATCCATCCATCCATCCATCCATCCATCCATCCATCCATCCATCCATCCATCCATCCATCCATCCATCCATCCATCCATCCATCCATCCATCCATCCATCCATCCATCCATCCATCCATCCATCCATCCATCCATCCATCCATCCATCCATCCATCCATCCATCCATCCATCCATCCATCCATCCATCCATCCATCCATCCATCCATCCATCCATCCATCCATCCATCCATCCATCCATCCATCCATCCATCCATCCATCCATCCATCCATCCATCCATCCACCCACCCATCCACCCACCCACCCACCCATCCACCCATCCACCCATCCACCCATCCACCCATCCACCCATCCACCCATCCACCCATCCACCCATCCACCCATCCACCCACCCACCCACCCACCCACCCACCCACCCACCCACCCACCCACCCACCCACCCACCCACCCACCCACCCACCCATCCACCCATCCACCCATCCACCCATCCACCCATCCACCCATCCACCCATCCACCCATCCACCCATCCACCCATCCACCCATCCACCCATCCACCCATCCACCCATCCACCCATCCACCCATCCACCCATCCACCCATCCACCCATCCACCCATCCATCCATCCTTCCATCCTTCCATCCTTCCATCCTTCCATCCTTCCATCCATCCATCCATCCATCCATCCACCCATCCACCCATCCACCCATCCACCCACCCACCCACCCATCCACCCATCCACCCATCCACCCATCCACCCATCCACCCACCCACCCACCCACCCACCCACCCACCCACGCATCCACGCATCCATCCACCCATCCACCCATCCACCCATCCACCCATCCACCCACCCACGCATCCACGCATCCATCCACCCATCCACCCATCCACCCATCCACCCATCCACCCATCCACCCATCCACCCATCCACCTATCCATCTATCTATTAAAAAAGGCTAATAAGCTTTATTGCTCTAAAAATGCATTTTTCACAATAAAAATAAAATTACAGCCTTGGCCACATGTAAGTCGTTGCCGAAAGTGATATCAAGCATATCGATACCCTATTGGTGATAGCGTTATGCTGCGACACGGAAATATTGGTATATTATGTATTTGTTTCAAGAACAATTCTTTGTCCCTTTGTCGCGTTAAGTGAAGAAGAAGGTTGTTTCTCACAGTGCATTTTCGTACTGTAGTCCCAGTATTGTGGTAAATGCTGAAAAGGATATTTAAACTTTAGCGGTCAGTTGCGTTGAAGTATTCAAACTTCAAAGCAGGAAGGTATGAAAATTAAGCCCAGTGTGCTGTTTATGGTGAAGGAAAACATGTTTCTATATTCCACAAAGGTAGGTTAATCGAATAGTTAGTATGTAATTGTGTCGTGGGTCTCACCATGTGGTATCGAAGTGGCTTTTTGTACTAGTTCAGCTAATCGATTGTGTTATTTACATCCAATTCAACTATAGCTTAATTCGGTTTTTAGAGACGATCGCAATATGCATTTGGTAGCTTTGTATATTACTCACTTAGAATACGGTTGATTAAAAGAAATCTTAAAACTGCTATGTTCCAATATACGAGCACAAGATTTGCACATAAATGTCTTTTCAAAAATACCTACAAAATAAACAAGTTTTTGTAAATACCACCGGTAGATCTCCATCACTCCTAAAATCTATGGATTGCACACCTAAGCTGTCCCACAGAAAAACGCGATAGTTGGCACTCTTTTCAACTGAAAGAACCATCCGCAAATATGATATTCTGAAGACTCACTTCTTGTTCGTGTCCAATCCCACCAAAGTAATAAAGCTGTTTTTTGAAAATACTTTAAGCAAAGCATATCTATTTCATGTAGATTCAAAGTTATTCATATCTCATGCAAACGCATAAAAGAACTTGAAAAAGTCCAGTGTTGAAATTATAGATACCTTTACAAAGTGTACCTTCTCTTCTGAGGAACAGGACAGAAATGTATCTCATTTCTTTAATAACAAAAGAATGAGTAGGTCATTACTAAAGAATAGGAGTGTGACAAAAGGCTGATATGCTCATGGTAGGTTGTTTTCTGTGTGATTAATGCAATTAGTTGCAGAAATTGAGAGCTGAATTTCCAGAAGTAAAATGTTTTGAATGTATGAATTTGCATACTCCTGTCAATCGGTGATGTTGGAAAGTGTATTATATTCTTGCATGAAAGGAGTTTGTAACTGATGGTACAAAGTGCTGTGACCAATTGCGTAATTTATATAGTAACTTAAGAGAAATAGTGAAAGCTTTGAAAATATGCTTTGCAATTAGGTGGTTGAAGTACTCTAGTGAAGGTAAAAATTCTGAATTGCAAAAGATTGCACAATTTTACTCTGCAATTCTTGCACGTGTTGCAAATGTCCGGAGGGTTCCTCATTGATTTCATTTCAATGGACAGATGAAAGTAACAGGCTAATACTAGATTTTATGAAGTGTATAAGTCTATAAACCTTTTAAGCGGTTTGAATTGCAGTGATTTGTATGATCACATTTTAAAATGGCAATATATTTTGCAAAAAGATAGTACCTAACAAAAGTATGGTTGATGCTAAGTTTTGAAGTGGTTTAATTGTATTAAATTAAATTGAGTTTTATTTATGGACGCTCTTTAACTGCTATGGTCCTTGCATCCCATTCTATATTGGACGTGAAAGATCGAAAATTTTGCTCAGGCTTGAGGTTCTTTTACGTGCCGTAAATCTATGACACGGGACCGCCGGCTTTACTTTCGAAGGGAGACATGCTAAGTATTCTTACGTCCGAAAAATTCCATTGCCCTCCGGCGGGTTTGAACCCACAACTTCGGGAACTAGAGGCTAGCATGGTCACCACTACAACACGGAGGATGACACGTAGTTTGATTGTATTTGCATATATCAGATGAGTCCTTTTAAAGATAAAAGAAGTGCTGTTTTCATCAGGCAGCTTGTTCTTAAGAATTCTGACCAGTAGGGTATACAGAGGGAAGCTGGGCCACTTTTTTGCGTTTATATGGGAAAGGATAGGAAAAACGAGGGTATATGAGGCCCTTCAAGGGGAAAAATGCGTTTATATGGGGAAGATAGGGACTACGAGGATCGATGCTAGGCTAGATAGAGGTTGAAGGAGTGGGGATGCGCTTTATATGTGAAGGTAGGGAATACGAGGAGAAGTGTTAGACTAGATAGAGCTTGAGATGTGGAATGTGCGTTTATATGAGAAAGTTAGGGAAAACGGGAGCAGATGCTGTGATAGACAGATGCTGAAGCAGGGGGAATATGAACATATATACAGGAGAGATAGGGGATACGTGGAGAGGTACCAGACTATTCAGGGTTTGAAGGGTAGAGTATGGCTTTTTATATGAAGAGACGAGGAAAACGAGGGTATATGCTAGGTTGAGAGAACCTTCAAGGAGGAAAGATACGTTTATATGGAGAAGATAGGGAAAACGAGAGTTCCGAGATAGAGCAGGGACTGAAGGAGGGAGGGGAATGCTTTATGCGACAGAGATAGAGTATACGAGGAGAGGTGCTAGTGTAGACAGAGGTTAAGGAGTAGGGTATACGCTTATATGAGGAATGTATGGAAAACGGAGACAGACGGTATTATAGACAGAAGCTGGGCCACATTTGCGTTTATGTGGGAAAGGATAGGGAATACAAGGAAATATGCTATACTAAACAGGACTTGAAGGGTAGAATATGGCGTTTTATATGGGGGAGATAGCGAACCGAGGAGAGGTATTAGGCTAGGAGGTTTGAATGATAGAGTAGGCGTTTATATGCGAGAAATAGGGAATACTAGGGTCGATGCTAGGCTAGACAGGGCTGAAGTAGGGGAATGCGACTTATATGAGAGAAGTAGCGGAATATGAGGAGAAGTGTTAGGCTAGACAGGGTTTGAGCTGTGGAGTACGACTTTTATAGGAAAGATAGGGAAAACGTGAACAGATAATAGGCTAGACAGATGCTGAAGGACGGGAATATAGGCTTATACGGGAGAGATAGGGAATACGAGGAGAAGGGCTAGACTAGACAGATGCTGACGGAGGAGGGGATACGCTTTATACGGAAGAGATAGGGAATACGAGGAGAGGTACTAGAAGGGTAGAATATAGTGTTTTTATATGAGAGAGCTAGCAAACCGAGGAGAGGTATTAGGCAGGAAGGTTTGAATGACAGAGTATGCGTTTATATAGAGAGAGGAGGAAAACGAAGGTAGGTGCTAGGTTGAGAGAGTCTTCAAGGAGGAAAATGCATTTATATGAGAGCGGTAGGGAATACGAGGAGAGGTGCTAGTCTAGAGAGGGGTTGAGGAGTAGAGTATACGTTTTATATGAGGAGAAATGTGGAAAATGGGAGTGGTACAAGGATAGACAGGGGTTGAAGAAGGCGGAGGAATGTAGATTTATACGGTAATATAGAGAGTAATTAGATTATAAAACATTTCTCATCCAACGTTACAACACTTTTATATACTTTTTTCTAAACCCTACAAACTTTTTTAAATGTTAAACAGTAGTGCGCGAGACGGAGAGGGACAAACTGTATATCGGTTTACAGTGAAATATACGTCCTAACCTATTCCCACCTTGTATGTTCTGGATCTTCTCATTGTCTATTCATTCCTATCATCATCTAACGTAACCACGTAACAAGACGTAACACAACGTAACATAACAGCATGTCAAGACGCCATACTAAGTAACATAAGCACGTAACCACGCAACATCACGTGACATCTCGTAACCAGAAACGTCACACGACGTAACAACACGTAGCAACTATGTAACCACGTAACAAAACGTAAGAACAACACGTAACCAGCCCATTGCTAAGGTAATCTAAGCTAATCCATCCTTCATCACTTAGACAATAAGTACGAGAGCCTAGCCTAGATTAACCTGACCAATCCCAAACGTTCATCTCATCACCTATTCCACTCAGTCATCGTCTAATCTAATCTGACTAACCAGAGATAACCTCAACTTTCTTTTAGTGAAATTGCAATGTTTTATTCCGGCATTATTATTCGAGAGTTTTAATTGAAAAGTTTACGCCAACATACCTTTATTTTAGTTCGTTGTGGGTGTCTCTCCCCTTTTTATCTAGGCTTGAGACTAGCACTAGGATTGCTCCTAATGGCAGGGTTACCACCTTCCCTTCCATCTTCTTCTTTCTTCATCAGGCGTCAGATAGTTGCATACACAGCACACGGATAACCTTCATTTTTTTAAGATTGTAGACTCACGAGAAAATCTTTATCTTTGACTTACATTCTTTTAAGCGCTGTTGTAATGGCGTAATGTCCATACGCATATGTCGTTATTCCATCCTCAGCAATAACTCTTTTATCATCAAACGGAGTCAATGTGATTTTATTCACTTGCACTGTGGCAAGAGCATTCTCCCGAGACAGGATCAGATTCATTGGTGTTCTGATGATTTCTCCGGTTTTAAGACAGTCAGCATAACTCTCAAATGTAATGTAATGATTAATAGCACTACGTTTAATGCCTTTAATCTTTTTTATCATTGAGCCATGGATATCTAGGACATACATCTTAGGTCGTAGCCCGACAAAGCGCTGAATGATTTTACCATTAGCCTCATTTTTAAATTTGCCCAACACCTTCTTGTTTAGAGCTGAATAGCATATATGGTTGACAGGGTAATCAGATGTATCTAGGTGTTCGAGAAAATGTAGCTTATCCTGGTACACATCTTCAGTAATCACACGATGAATGAACGAATCAGTGTCCATATACATGAGCTTCAGGTTTTCACATCCATAATATGGCAGCTACACATCATAATGATAGTGGTACATTAATGTCTTGGAGATATCCAACACACTCATACCGATGTATATGGGCTTGTTGAACACGATCTGACGAGAGGCCATATGCACAGCAGCTAGGTTGGCGGCATACATTGTTCGATCGATAAACGTAGGCTTGGCGATCAGCTTCTCTAGAGTTTTTTCATTGGTCACCAGTCGTATATCCATACGGTTACGCAGGTTCTCCATAGTTTTTCCAAACATGGCGTTGTTAAAGAGCTTGTAGAGGTCCTTCTCGAAGTCATTTACAGCTTGTTGTCGTAGCCGGTTATTAAATTCCACATAAGGTTTTAACCACCGAGACTGTCGGAATTGTAGCACAGGGTGGATTTTTGTTAGACGTAGTCCATGATCAAGAGCTTGCTTTTAAGCCATGTAATGCACTACATACTTCTTTCGAGATCCAAGATGAGATATCAGTTTCTTTGTAGATGCTTCCAATGGCTTCATACACTCAGGCAGGAAAGGTAGATCGTTGTGTAGATCGTGAAGTTCTGCAGGATACTCGATGTCAACTTCTAATATGTACCCATGAGCATCATTTTCTTGTAGCCTTTCTATGTTGATTTCTTCAGGCGATACCCACTCAAATCCACCATAAGGGAGAGCGTGACTCATTGCCCACCCATATTGGTTGTTGGCGTCCTCGTATGTGATAATTTGGGTTGGTCTTGACGGATCAAACTTCTCCATATACCTGTTATTAGCCTCTGCATATCGATGGGAAACTTGGCATAAACCTCCTCTTATGCCAGATTCTATCATGAGTAGTTGATCATAATCTTGTAACAGTTCCAGCTTAATTCCTGTATACAGCAACATTGCATCCCATGTAAGTCCTGGAGAGGTAAAATAATGTGCTGCATCAACTTTGTGTGTTTTGAGGGTTTGCTCTCTGAACGTTTCAAAGACATCAGCTAGAAGAAGTACATCTGAAGTTCGGTAGAGATCGCTGTACTCGCCAAGGTTTCTGACATTAAACAGCTCCCATACACTTTTAGCATGATCGTAGTCAGCATCACTAATTTCCTCTTCATTCAATTTATTGTAGAAGTAGTTCTTAGGAGGCAGGCAAGTTTCGTTCAAAACATCCCATGAAGTGACGTAATCATAGGGAAATACATCCTTACGTGTCATCAACTTCATCTTGTCTTCTCCGAAGTGTTTCAGTGTTTCAGGATACAATGTTAGATTCTTCACCAGCTTATCCAATCTTGTACTCAGGAACCGAAAACTATCTACAAACCGAAGCTTTATATCTCCTACATACTTGGAGAATGATATATAGCTTTCTTCAGAGCTAGGAATTACTTCCACCCGCTCACTTGTACATCCCAGCTCCTTAACAATGAAATGAGACTCATACCCACTGAGGTTGTGCATGAAGACTGGAATGTATTTAGGTGTTTTGCAAGCTAAATTACATTCATTATGTAGACTTCCCCGATATTCACCACTGATGTGATCATGGTCGTGTACTTTGTAGTTCTCTTCAGTAAAGGTTTTTCTGCACAAGTAGCATACTCTAGAGGCGTTGAAATCCATCTGCTGTTGATCTGTATGTTTCAGAGGCATGACGGATTTGTATATATTATTAATTTCCGTTGCAATGAATGACAGGTATTCCATAAACTTCTGAGCAGCCTCAACACCACGATATACATAGGGATGCTTAGGAAGACCAGTTTCCAGATGTTCAACGTTGGTTGAGGGTTTAACATAAACGCAGAAACTCATTGGAACATGCTGCTGATAAGGGGATGTATATGACGTTTCAGGATTGGGGAGACATGTATGACATGGAGCGAGAATGCTTTCAAGGTCTGTGTAGATGACGTAAGGTAGTTTCAACATCCTTTCAAAATTTTTAAACTGTACAATTGATTTCTCCTTTGTAGGCATAACTACCCTTGCAACACCATACTGATTACAGATGGTGGCATGTTCTTGTAGTTTTTCCAGTCCACTTTGTCCATATCGATCGTCAAAATGTGTAAAACAACGCTCACAGGTATAAACACGTTCCTTACATTTGGTTTTCTGACATCGAATAAGTTTTTCAAAATTCTTTATATATACGTAGTGATGTTTTCCACTACTGTCACTTAATAGTAGGAGGTCATGATGGTCAGCTAGTTCAATCTCAGCAACCTTTATCGGATACACTTCATGCTTCTCATCCAGACCGAAGACGTTGATACACATCCTGTTAAGCTTCTCAAATTTAGGTATTTGAGAAAGTGGCGTAGGGTAGGAAACACAGCTGAAGTCGTATTTATTTTGAAGTTGCTTGTACTTGCTCACCCGTTGAGGCTTGACGCTGACAAATTTGGCTAATATAGAGTACATAAAGCATAGCTCATCAGCTAAATTCTGGATGTTAATGCGGGCTTTTCTTAATTCAACAGATGGCGGTAGTGGTGTGTAGCTACTTCCTCGTAATGGGTTGTACTTGTTGATACGAAGTCGAACTCCTTCCACAGCAAGCAGAGCCCAGTTGCTACCCTTAAGCTGAGACTCCTCCATTTCAGTAACCATCTTCTTCATTTTCGTTTCCAACACAGAGTCCAGATCCGTTTCTAGGAAAACAGCTTGATTCCGTGTTTTAAATGTTTTGTCGCAGGTTTCTGCGGCACTGTTAACAAATCTACACTCAGCTAACAGATTAATTTTCACACTTTTGTGAATACCAAGCTCTTTATGTACAGCCTGGATTATCCGCTGTTTCGCCTCATGCAGGTACATATTCAGGTCCTTAGCTGATTCACAACGTATAAAATATGATTTCAAGCGTCCATTGAATGAAGTTTCATATTCTTTCATGTCACAGTCATCCATGATAGAAAATATCTCTTGCTTTGTCGGTTCAAATCTACGTTTCTTCTCAGGTCTGTTTATTTCACACGCATCTTCGTGTCGACGACCCTTATAACAGTCTTTGAACGCTACGTTACAATATTTACACTTGAAGAGCTTTTTACAACGTAGCTCATGTCGTCTTTTATCATATCCACGGAGGAACTTCTTACAGCATTTACCACAAGAATATCCTGAGGCACTAGGAATGATATCCTTATATGAGGACTTATTCATTTTTCTTCTTGATATAATAAGGTATTAAACTTTCTTCAAGGAGATGTACGCCTCTTTACCTTGATAACGCTTTAGAAGGTTGATTATTTTCTGAGAGAACAGCGATGTTAACACCTCAGAGATGATCAACAGAATGAATTTCAATGCTAGAGGTCGCTCTATTTATAGAGGAAGCACGAACCTTTTTGGATCAATTATATAACGTATTAACCCTTCTTCAAGAAATGTTATTTTCTTTACCTTGATAAAACTTTAGAAGGTCGCTTATTTTCTAGGAGAACAACGATGTAGTCACCTCGGAGATGATTAACAGAATGAAGTTCAATACTCAAGTTCGCTCCATTTATAGAGGAAGCACGAACATTTTTAGATCAATTATATCCTGATTATTAATACTAAAAACGGTGATGAAGCGTATAAGCTCTTATATTTCAAATCGTGTTACACTGATGTTCGAGCGTCTCCGTGTAGCGTCGTATGCTTAGAGAAAGTGTAAAGTATTGTGAAGTTGTATGTATTGTTCGACTATAATCGTACAGATTCGGAGAGCTTGACTCGTGAAGGTGATGAACGATCCGTTGCCCGAGCAAGAGGCAAGCATTCCCTCTGCGCAACGAAACCTAGAAGCACAAAGATGCAAATGAAAGGAAATCGTGATAGCATACACCTCTCAGGCATTCGCCTGCAGACCATGGAAAACCATGAAAAATATGTCAGAGCGAGCGTCCAACGGGACTCGAACCAGGAACTCTAAAAGCACACGTAAAAGATACAAATTATATAGAATGAAAGGAAATCGGATTCGATGAGAAACCACTCAAGCATTCGCCTGCAGACCAGGGAAAACCATAAAAAATATGATGTCAGAGTGATCAACCAACAGGAATCAAACAAAGGACCTTAGAAGCACATAGGTTAAGATGTATATCAAATTAAAATGCAATAAAATCGTGATAGATGAGAAACCACCCAGGCATTCGCCTACAGACCAGGGAAAACCACGAAAAATATGTCAGAGTGAACAACCAACGGCAATCGAACGAGGGAAACCATCAGATTGCGCTCGTGAAAGACGTAAGTCAAATAAAATGAAAGAAAATCGTGATAGGTGGGAAACCACTCAGGCATTCGCTTGCAGACCAGGGAAAACCATGAAAAATCCCAGGATAGAGTGTGCGACCGCTAGAGAAATCAAAGAAAGGACTCTAGAAGCATAAAGATGCAAATGAAAGAAAATCGTGATAGCAAATACCACTACAGCATTCGGCAGCAGACCAGGAAAAAACCATGCAAAGATCCGTGATCAGAGTAAACAATTGATTGAAATCTAACCCCTGAACCATAGAAATTTACGTGAAAGATACAAATGAAATAAAATGAAAGGAAATCGTGATAGCATACACCACTCCAGCATTCGGCAGCAGACCAGGAAAAACTACGAAAAAAAATCGAGATTAGAGTAAGCGACAGACAGAAATCTAACCCCTGAACCCCAGAAGCTTACGTGAAAAATGCAAATGAATCAGAATGAAAGGAAATCGGGTAGAATACATAATCACAGAATTCACCCAGCCAACCATGAAAAATCACGAAAAATCCGAGATTAGGGTAAGCGACAGACAGAAATCTAACCCCTGAACCCTAGAAATTTACGTGAAAAATGTAAATAAAATGGATTGAAAGGGAATCGTGATAGCAAACACCACTCCAGCATTCGTCAGCAGACCAGCGAAAATCGTGAGAAACCTATGGCCAGCGTGCTCGTCCCTACGGGAATCGAATCCGAGACCTCTCGAATGCAAAGCGTTGACATTATTGACTGAACCAAACAGTAAAAAACAGACCTCATTCGCGGTCGACAAAGCTTAAACACGTTAAGTTTCACCATATGACGTCAGAGTTGAGGACAGTTTGACTATCGCCGACATGTCGAGACATGTACATTTTATGCATCTCATAACAAAAGAGAAGTATATTCTAGCGTCATATACAGAAGTTTCATGCCAACGTACTCACTACGCTCGCAAAGATAATCTAAAATTTCATCGTTGAAATACTTTGGAAATAGCGTAGAAGTTTTTCCACCCTTATTTAATTAAATTCATGTATATACCCTATTATTTAGTGATTTTTTCAATAATTTCTTCTCTCATCTCCATCATTCTTCAAAGAATCAGTGTACAATATGCATTTTATACGTTTTAATGTTCGTTTATTTTTAAAACCGCTGCATTTGCCTGCAATTACGAGCAATAATTTTTTTCAGATTTACTCCGATTTTAAGCTTGCAGAATCGAATTAGGAAATGTTTTAATAAATGTATTATATTTTTTTAGCTTAAAGTATCAACATTTTTAAACTTGCCATGCCCATTATTTGTATTTAGCGTAAAGATTATCATATATCATTTTTAAATCCGTCTTCTTAAATATAATGTATCGCAATCCATTTTTAAAATCAAATCATACATGCGTTTAATGCATATAATGGATGTCTTCATATACCCAATATGGCTGCCATGCGCGTTTAACATTCAATATGGACGCGTCCGGGCATCTTCTTCATTGAACATGCTTCAGACTCTCTCCGCTACGTGGAGCGCATGATGCATGCTACGAGGGTGGAGAGGGAGAAACCACTTCTATTTACGCTTGCAGTAGAGATAGCGCGTCAGTCGGCCCAGGGGGACCTCTTCCCGCTTCCCGCGCATTCACTGCTTGTCGAGCTGTCTGCTAGTGACGTCACGTGGAAGGTAGCTGGCATCGCTATTCCTATGTTAGATGCTCAGTGTTTACGATATAATTCAAATCCTGACATGCTTTCTGACATGATATGGACACCTCAAGCAAATTTATTTGAAACAAAACTCTCATTCCGTAACATATAAAATAGAAAAATAATACAGAGGAAGAATCAAAACTATGCCATATGCTCTATCTAACAGCGTGTCTTGTTAAACAACACATTTTTTTATTTAATTTTTTCAACATTTAAGTTATAATTGCAATGCATTTCTTGCAAAAGATAGCAAGTTTTATTGCCTTTTAAACACGCAATAAACGAAGAGAGGGAGGGAGATAGAGACAAGGGGGAAGAAAAACTATATTATATTAAAATAAAATAGAATCTTCAGGCTATGCATTATTTCTGCAATTTTACTTTCCCTCCTATTTACTTATAGTAAGTAGAGGAAGTATTATATTCCACCCAAAATTTCTATACCGAGATTTCACTGAAAACACATGTTTTTAGAAAAAGATTGTGCGTGCGTGTGAACAGCATAACTCAAAACGAAAAGTCGGTTAAATACCACACTTGGAATTTAACTTCAGCATCTTCCAAGGATGCGACATGATTTTTTGAGAAGATTCCGTATCACGAACTAGCTTTTACATGGGAAATTATCCATTACTTTTATGTTCTCAAAAATGACTAATATCATTTTGATTAAGTGCATATGTTTAAAACATTTGCATGACAAATAAAATGTATATTTCGAATTTCCTGTAATTAACCTGTGAAAGCTTCATTTGAATAGCTTGTATAATTTGGTAAAGGTTAAAAGATTAAAAAAATACTTTAAAAAGAAGTAGATCTCGTTAAGGCACACACTTTATGCCAAATAAATATTTTATGGCGTTAACCATATACAATATATTCTATGTTATTTGTCTGAATGTTTAAATACTTAAACTTTTTTAAGTGGTAAGTCGCTATTCGGCTTTTTTCCCTCGTGGTCATGCAAAGAGCATGGAATTTCAAATCCATCACATAGCGACACGCTTTATAATTTGACTATTGGTTTAGCTTTCTAAATTCTTCTTACCATACAACTAAATGTGTAATTACAGTTCATCTCTGTTTAACAAGTTAGATAGAAGAAAAAACTTCTTTATGAACATTTTGTAGAAGAGTGAGCAAAGAAAGTCATGTGAATGTAGAAAATCCGAGTTTTATAATTACAATATATATTGTGCATATTTTCACACTTTAAACAGCTATAAATAATTTTAGTTATATATGTTACGCGTTTTCAGAGATGACAGTCATAAAAGTAAGCTATAGAAAATCCTTATTTGAGGTTGTAAAATAATGTAATTTTATCGCAGATTACATTTTCTACTGTCCATTCCAAACCAGAGTGCCTTTCACTGAAAACAAACTCTTTGTATTATCCGCGCGAAAGTAGTTCGCAATCCCCGCCCATAATGTCTGCTTGTTCCCCTCCTACGTGCTTGTTGAACACAGCTTAATCTATAAAAAGGCGCCCTGCGTGAGAATCATAGTTCAAAATGCAACCTGAGGTAACAATCGATTTTATAAGTATGCGGCAATGAACATTTTACTTACGTTAATCACAATCCTCGGGCAAAAGTGCAACACCCAAATCCGAATCCTCCGAAGATGACTCAGCTGCCGTATCAGAATCAGAACTACTCTCCAAAATAATGACAAGCTTATCCACAATTCCACAGCACTGTTGCACTTAAAACAAGTTCCCACAGTTTATCCTCTTCTATGTTGTATTATGTCTGTTTATATTCCGTGCTCGCTTTCGTTACACTTCTCACTGAAACGCCTGTAAAATTCGATATTAGTTTCGTAATATGCAATAATGCAAGTGTCGGGTATTTTTGTAATAGTGAGTTGAATATATGAAGTATTGTTTGTTTTTAGCGACTTTTTAACTGTTTACCGCTTCTGTGTTTGAACAGTTTATTCGCACTACACGCACCTTCCTCTGCCATGTGAGCTCAAATACCAACTGACTAAATCAGAAGATTTAGCTGAGCATATGTGTGTTAGTGTATTATGAATGACTGTTCGCTTATCATATATCCTGTGTGACGCAAAGTGTTTATTCGGTACTCAGATAGCACCTTTGGGAATTCATTGCTGCATTTCTTGTGTATGTAAGAGATTGGCAGTCGTGCATGTCGGTTGGTATTAACAAGCAAGATGCTCTCTGCGTTAGCTAAACAGCAGGCGAAAATCATATTTTGTAATCTCTTAACAGTTAGTATATATCCATTACCTTTAACGATGAGTTCTTATGATAACAGCAATAAAATGTGCAGTTCTATTCCGTTCCTGCTCTAATATTTCATAATACAATACATGTATTAATGAACTACTTACGTTGGCGTAAGAGTATATTCTTGGGTTCGTGACAAGCCGAAGCACGTGCTTCTGTTCACATCAGAGGGAACTCTGGTTTGGAATGGGGTATAGTTGAATACCATCACAATATTATATCATTACAATGATATTCCTCAGCATGGACCGAGTGTTTTTTCCCTTAAAATGGCAAAGAAAATGTTTTTCTTATTTCGGATTTTAAAAGAGCACTTGCATAGATATGCAAAAGGGTCATCAGCCTTTTGTCCACGTTATACCTGAATTTCCACTTGATTTGGTATTTAAGGCGGTATATTACCCTAAGGCAAAGCGAAACTTATTAGATTTCGCCTTCTTTTATGTTTTTGTTGAACTTCTTGAAAGTTTTGGAGACGTTGTGTCTGAGTCCTTGTACATTTGAAACAGCGTGAACAGGTGTCATAAAGCGTGCCAAATTACCCTATTAGGTGCATTTGATTGCACGTGTTCACGCACTAATTTCTAAAACAGCATATTCCCTATTTTCTGGGGGGGAAAACCATTCTTAAATAACGCCTATATAATTATTTCGTGGAATCGCAGAACAACTCTTTAAATACTCTTTTTCTGTAATGCGTTGTACTGACCAATCATGAGCAACAATTTTGTAGCCCACAGGTGCAAACGTTGTTTGGTAAGCATTGTTGCTCACTAAATAAGAATGCTCTTTCCGATTACTTAGAAGTTCTAGTTGTGGATGGATTTGGAAATACAAGTGTGGTGTGCATTCGTGTTCAAAATGAATGTTAAAAAAAAGTTAACTGTACTGTTGCGTAATGTTCTAATATAGGAACAAAAACCGCTGGAATTATGTATCATAGATGTCCTAAAATGATAAACTAAGGCGCATGTGGGTATCTCGCTGTAAACGGAGTGATAAATTTAACACTGATAATGCTCGAGTCTGCCCAGTATATTTTCGGCCTGAGGACTATGAATGGGACTTAAATATGAATTATTTGGCTTACCTCTACGGAAAAGTTTACGTGGTGTGCAGTGCCGTGTCTGTCTCCCGATGATACGATTCCATGGCTTTCATATTTCAAATGTGTTAAAGAGTATGAAAACACGTAGCGACATAATTTGCTCTAAATTCCCTGATTTAAACAAAAGAATTGTTTATATATACGTCAGGACCTGCACATTTATTAGGATACGGCATTTGAATACAAAATTAAAAGTTGCAACCGTGGAAAAAAGAGATACAAGGAAATGTCAGCAGCATGACCAGCCACTTCTAAATTTAAATCTACTTTTAAGATTAAACAAATAATAATTTGTTACTTTTTATTTTAGTAATAGTTTGGATGGTGGTGTTGATAAAATCGGTTTGTAATTAGTAGAATGAGTTGAGAAAAGTTTCCTATGCATTTTCAGTTAAAGTATCTTTCATTACATATGTCATTGCATTATGTTACACTTCCTTAATTACTGCTTAACCGTTTACACAATGGGTATACCAATCCGTGCCTTAAATTGTACGTATTAAAACGGGTTTAAACCGTTCTCTTTCAATTACTATCCAAAGAGCGCGTGTGCTCAACCTTCCACATGACGTCACAGGCGCGCAGCCAATGAGAGCGAAATGGCCGGAGTGGCCTACCTTCCCTATACTCAAGTTACCTTGAGTCGGCCTGAGAGCCTCGTTCAGGGAGGTCGTATAGTTCTCACAGCCATGTTAATACGCGTCGTCGTGTCGCGTGTTCGTTACGTAATTTTTGTTTTTGTTTTTACCTTTCTTAGTCATGCATTCATCCAAGAGATGTAATTTCGTAAGGACGACAGTAGTCAAATATGCATTACAAAATAAACGTTTATTCGACGTCTTTATTTTAATTACTTTTTTAATTTATTCGAAGATGTCTTTGTATTCATGTCACGGGATTCAATCGTAGTCCTCCAGCCCGACTTGGAACAACAATCAATAACGCGCGACATTCCAAAGATATAATCGGTAATAATAAATTATTTTTGGTAAAGACCGCAAAATAGAAAGGTCTGTAAACGTATGTATTTCCCCTCACTTCCCCTCTTCCCTACCCTACAGTAGATATAATAGGCCGATTCAAGACCAAAGCAGATGCCGAAACTGATAAGATTCTTTGTTCTATGCCGCCTGGTCCGAGGAAGTAGCTATATACCACTACCACCGTCTGTTGAAGCAAGAAAAGCCTGCGTAAACATCCAGAACTTTGTCGATGAGAAATGTTTCATGTACTCTATATTAGCTAAATTCATAGGGAAGAATGCCCAACGGGTGAGCAAATACGAGCAATTCCAAGATAAGTACGACTTCAGCTGTGTTTCCTATCCTACTCCACTTTCTCAAATACCTAAATTTGAGAAGCTTAATAGGATGTCTATCAACGTCTTCGGTCTGGATGAGAAGCATGAAGTGTATGCGATAAAGGTTGCTGAGACTGAACTACCTGAGCATCGTGACCTCCTACTATTGAGTGACAGTAGTGGGAGACATCCCCACGTTTATATAAAGAATTTTGAAAAACTTATTCGATATCAGAAAACCAAATGTAAGGAACGTGTTTATACCTGTAAGCGATGTTTTACACATTTTGACGATCGATATGGACAAAGTGGACTGGAAAAACTACAAGAACATGCCACCATCTGTAATCAGTATGGTGTTGCAAGGGTAGTTATGCCTACAAAGGAGAAATCAATTGTACAGTTAAAAATTTTGAAAGGATGTTGAAACTACCTTACGTCATCTACGCAGACTTTGAAAGCATTATCGCTCCATGCCATACATGCATACCCAATCCTGAAACTTCATATACATCCCCTTATCAGCAGCATGTTCCCATGAGTTTCTGCGTTTATGTTAAACCATCAACCAACGTTGAACATCTGGAAACTGGTCTTCCTAAGCATCCCTATGTATATCGTGGTGTTGATGCTGCTCAGAAGTTTATGGAATACCTGTCATTCCTTGCAAAGAAAATTAATAATATATACAAATCCGCCATGCCTCTGAAACTTACAGATCAACAGCAGATGGATTTCAACGCCTCTACAGTATGCTACTTGTGCAGAAAAACCTTTACTGAAGAGAACTACAAAGTACACGACCATGATCACATCAGTGGTGAATATCGGGGAAGTCTACATAATGAATGTAATTTAGCTTGCAAAACACCTAAATACATTCCAGTCCTCATGCACAACCTCAGTGGGTATGAGTCTCATTTCATTGTTAAGGAGCTGGGATGTACAAGTGAGCGGGTGGAAGTAATTCCTAGCTCTGAAGAAAGCTATATATCATTCTCCAAGTATGTAGGAGATATAAAGCTTCGGTTTGTAGAT
Organism: Deroplatys truncata; assembly: GCA_030765065.1. Classification (NCBI taxonomy): domain Eukaryota; kingdom Metazoa; phylum Arthropoda; class Insecta; order Mantodea; family Mantidae; genus Deroplatys; species Deroplatys truncata. Next base: position 537,765,176 of record CM060990.1, read on the forward strand.
AGCTTTCGGTTCCTGAGTACAAGCTTGGATAAGCTGGTGAAGAATCTAACATTGTATCCTGAAACACTGAAACACTTCGGAGAAGACAAGATGAAGTTGATGACATGTAAGGATGTATTTCCCTATGATTACGTCACTTCATGGGATGTTTTGAACGAAACTTGCCTGCCTCCTAAGAACTACTTCTACAATAAATTGAATGAAGAGGAAATTAGTGATGCTGACTACGATCATGCTAAAAATGTATGGTAGCTGTTTAATGTCAGAAACCTTGGCGAGTACAGCGATCTCTACTTAACTTCAGATGTACTTCTTGTAGCTGATGTCTTTGAAACGTTCAGAGAGCAAACCCTCAAAACACACAAAGTTGATGCAGCACATTATTTTATCTCTCCAGGACTTACATGGGATGCAATGTTACTGTATACAGGAATTAAGCTGGAACTGTTACAAGATTATGATCAACTACTCATGATAGAATCTGGCATAAGAGGAGGTTTATGCCAAGTTCCCCATCGATATGCAGAGGCTAATAACAGGTATATGGAGAAGTTTGATCCGTCGAGACCAACCCAAATTATCACATACGAGGACGCCAACAACCAATATGGGTGGGCAATGAGTCACGCTCTCCCTTATGGTGGATTTGAGTGGGTATCGATTGAAGAAATCGACATAGAAAGGCCACAAGCAGATGATGCTCATGGGTACATATTAGAAGTTGACATGGAGTATGCTGCAGAACTTCACGATCTACACAACGATCTACCTTTCCTGCCTGAGTGTATGAAGCCATTGGAAGCATCTACAAAGAAACTGATACCTCATCTTGGAACTCGAAAGAAGTATGTAGTGCATTACATGGCTTTGAAGCAAGCTCTTGATCATGGACTACGACTAACAAAAATCCATCGTGTGCTACAATTCCGACAGTCTTGGTGGTTAAAACCTTATGTAGAATTTAACAACCGGCTACGACAGCAAGCTGTAAATGACTTCGAGAAGGACCTCTACAAGCTCTTTAACAACGCCATGTTTGGAAAAACTATGGAGAACCTGCGTAACCGTATGGATATACGACTGGTGACCAATGAAAAAACTCTAGAGAAGCTGATCGCCAAGCCTACGTTTATCGATCGAACAATATATGCCGCCAACCTAGCTGCTGTGCATATGGCCTCTCGTCAGATCGTGTTCAACAGGCCTATATACATCGGTATGAGTGTGTTGGATATCTCCAAGACATTAATGTACCACTATCATTATGATGTGTAGCTGCCATATTATGGATGTGAAAACCTGAAGCTCATGTATATGGACACTGATTCGTTCATTCATCGTGTGATTACTGAAGATGTATACCAGGACAAGCTACGTTTTCTCGAACACCTAGATACATCTGATTACCCTGTCAACCATATATGCTATTCAGCTCTAAACAAGAAGGTGTTGGGCAAATTTAAAGATGAGGCTAATGGTAAAATCATTCAGTGCTTTGTCGGGCTACGACCTAAGATGTATGTCCTAGATATCCATGGCTCAATGATAAAAAAGATTAAAGGCATTAAACGTAGTGCTATTAATCATTACATTACATTTGAGAGTTATGCTGACTGTCTTAAAACCGGAGAAATCATCAGAACACCAATGAATCTGATCCTGTCTCGGGAGAATGCTCTTGCCACAGTGCAAGTGAATAAAATCACATTGACTCCGTTTGATGATAAAAGAGTTATTGCTGAGGATGGAATAACGACATATGCGTATGGACATTACGCCATTACAACAGCGCTTAAAAGAATGTAAGTCAAAGATAAAGATTTTCTCGTGAGTCTACAATCTTAAAAAAATGAAGGTTATCCGTGTGCTGTGTATGCAACTATCTGACGCCTGATGAAGAAAGAAGAAGATGGAAGGGAAGGTGGTAACCCTGCCATTAGGTGCAATCCTAGTGCTAGTCTCAAGCCTAGATAAAAAGGGGAGAGACACCTACAACGAACTAAAATAAAGGTATGTTGGCGTAAACTTTTCAATTAAAACTCTCGAATAATAAAGCCGGAATAAAACATTGCAATTTCACTATAAGAAAGTTGAGGTTATCTCTGGTTAGTCAGATTAGATTAGACGATAACTGAGTGGAATAGGTGATGAGATGAACGTTTGGGATTGGTCAGGTTAATCTAGGCTAGGCTCTCGTACTTATTGTCTAAGTGATGAAGGATGGATTAGCTTAGATTACCTTAGCAATGGGCTGGTTACGTGTTGTTCTTACGTTTTGTTACGTGGTTACATAGTTGCTACGTGTTGTTACGTCGTGTGACGTTTCTGGTTACGAGATGTCACGTGATGTTGCGTGGTTACGTGCTTATGTTACTTAGTATGGCGTCTTGACATGCTGTTATGTTACGTTGTGTTACGTCTTGTTACGTGGTTACGTTAGATGATGATAGGAATGAATAGACAATGAGAAGATCCAGAACATACAAGGTGGGAATAGGTTAGGACGTATATTTCACTGTAAACCGATATACAGTTTGTCCCTCTCCGTCTCGCGCACTACTGTTTAACATTTAAAAAAGTTTGTAGGGTTTAGAAAAAAGTATATAAAAGTGTTGTAACGTTGGATGAGAAATGTTTTATAATCTAATTACTCTCTATATTACCGTATAAATCTACATTCCTCCGCCTTCTTCAACCCCTGTCTATCCTTGTACCACTCCCATTTTCCACATTTCTCCTCATATAAAACGTATACTCTACTCCTCAACCCCTCTCTAGACTAGCACCTCTCCTCGTATTCCCTACCGCTCTCATATAAATGCATTTTCCTCCTTGAAGACTCTCTCAACCTAGCACCTACCTTCGTTTTCCTCCTCTCTCTATATAAACGCATACTCTGTCATTCAAACCTTCCTGCCTAATACCTCTCCTCGGTTTGCTAGCTCTCTCATATAAAAACGCTATATTCTACCCTTCTAGTACCTCTCCTCGTATTCCCTATCTCTTCCGTATAAAGCGTATCCCCTCCTCCGTCAGCATCTGTCTAGTCTAGCCCTTCTCCTCGTATTCCCTATCTCTCCCGTATAAGCCTATATTCCCGTCCTTCAGCATCTGTCTAGCCTATTATCTGTTCACGTTTTCCCTATCTTTCCTATAAAAGTCGTACTCCACAGCTCAAACCCTGTCTAGCCTAACACTTCTCCTCATATTCCGCTACTTCTCTCATATAAGTCGCATTCCCCTACTTCAGCCCTGTCTAGCCTAGCATCGACCCTAGTATTCCCTATTTCTCGCATATAAACGCCTACTCTATCATTCAAACCTCCTAGCCTAATACCTCTCCTCGGTTCGCTATCTCCCCCATATAAAACGCCATATTCTACCCTTCCAGTCCTGTTTAGTATAGCATATTTCCTTGTATTCCCTATCCTTTCCCACATAAACGCAAATGTGGCCCAGCTTCTGTCTATAATACCGTCTGTCTCCGTTTTCCATACATTCCTCATATAAGCGTATACCCTACTCCTTAACCTCTGTCTACACTAGCACCTCTCCTCGTATACTCTATCTCTGTTGCATAAAGCATTCCCCTCCGTCCTTCAGTCCCTGCTCTATCTCGGAACTCTCGTTTTCCCTATCTTCTCCATATAAACGTATCTTTCCTCCTTGAAGGTTCTCTCAACCTAGCAGATACCCTGGTTTTTCTCGTCTCTTCATATAAAAAGCCATACTCTACCCTTCAAACCCTGAATAGTCTAGTACCTCTCCACGTATCCCCTATCTCTCCTGTATATATGTTCATATTCCCCCTGCTTCAGCATCTGTCTATCCTAGCATCTGCTCCCGTTTTCCCTAACTTTCTCATATAAACGCATATTCCACATCTCAAGCTCTATCTAGTCTAACACTTCTCCTCGTATTCCCTACCTTCACATATAAAGCGCATCCCCACTCCTTCAACCTCTATCTAGCCTAGCATCGATCCTTGTAGTCCCTATCTTCCCCATATAAACGCATTTTTCCCCTTGAAGGGCCTCATATACCCTCGTTTTCCCTATCCTTTCCCATATAAACGCAAAAAAGTGGCCCAGCTTCCCTCTGTATACCCTACTCTGACCATTTCAATTGTAGAGGCATTTGTATTTGTAGTTGGTAATGAAAAAAAAACAATGTAATAAAATATGTAGTTTTAGAATTGGATTTTGACGTACTTTTTCATGTGTCCTACGTATTAGAACATGTAGTATATTTTGTATAGAGCCTCTGGTAACTTAGACGAAGCTGTCTATTCGAAAATACAGTAAACGTAATAAACGTGAAAAATAATATACTTAATAGCCCATTGTTATACTACAGAAGATTTTAATACTGAGTCCTTCATACAGGCCAGTAAGCTTTGATTTATAAAGATTGGATGTGAGTATATATTCCTGTCTTACTGCTAACACCACTCGCATTAATCTGCTTAAACGGTCTCGGACACATAATATGATGAAGAGATTTTCTTTGCTTTTCCCTGCAGATAATCAGGGATTTACCTAGCATATAATTGTTTCATAAGCTGGATATCCACTAATGGGATAATACATAACGAAATGTAAATAAATGGAATGTGCGAAATGATTGCGCAAAGCAGTTCGAAGACCCAAAGCTAGTTTATGTTCTTTCCCGCGTCTCACATCTCTTGATCTTTATAGATTAGCCTGAGCTATATTATACCCAATGAATTTCAAATATTAACTGCTGTAGTCTTGATTATTTTAGTATTCTTTGTATTATACAGCCTTCATTTAGGTCCAGATAAAATATATACCCATAAGATGAATTAAAAAAGATGGGCGCATTGATGTAGTTTCGATAATAAGGTAAAAGAAAGAGAGAAAGAACATGTACAACTGCGCACTTTTGTTTCTTAATTGTATGAGACCCATTACCGACAGTTTGAATTGCCTACTTGCACCAATTATCACGGCATATGGATTAAAGATTAAATTGAAAAATACCTGCCTCAACAAATACAAAACCTTTTTATGTGATAAAAAAGCGGTAAAACTAACTCGATAATCAAAAGCTGAGGAAACCTCAGCAAGGCAGCTTGATTAAATCGTGGTTCAAACTTGAAGCCTCATTATGATAAGCAATAGCGTTTTCCTATACAACCAAAATGGCTAAATGCGTGAATCCGTTTTATTCTAACTGGTGCTTATTTCTCTTGTTTACTTTCTGAAGTTTACTTTTTTTAAATGCTGACACTTGCAGCACCCGTTTTCTATCGGCTGTATTTAACTTATAAATATTCAATATAATGTTCGAAAATACATAAAAAAGTGTTAGACACCCAACACAACCTACCAAATAACTAAGGTTTCCAAATGAGGTTAGGTCTGACCTTGAGCGCCACGAGACAGTCAATCAATGGAAGTCTTGCAGTGTTGTCATATTGTGTTTCGTTAGTAGGACGTGCCGCGCGTCAAGTGACTCCACATTGAATAAAAACACTTACGCTAGATCCAAATATTCTAATTCCTTAAAAATTAATTAAGGGAAGGTAGAGGGTAATGTTTGTAACACAATCTGAAAACCAAATATTTTTAGCTAAAATAGTTTTCATAATACAATTGAATAAAGACACCTATACATTCGATACTAGCCAGTAGGTACTGAAATGTTCATCATTTTATGTACATATATATATTTGTAACTTCATGGTATTGTAATGCAAAGTATTGCCAATATGGTGCTAAGCGAATTACGTTGAACAAGTACCAAGAATATTTTGTATCCCCTCTCTGTTGTTCAAGATGAGAGCCAATAGTTTACTTAGCCTAGTAAGCATCTGGAGAACGTCCGCCGTAACATGTTTATAACGCGTAAGCGTGTGGGCTTTATGTTTACCCTTCAGAGTTCAAATAGTTCGTATCAGTAATTAGATGTTCCACTAATTAGTTATGGAATAGGCGTGAATTCGTTCAATGGCCTTAACCTGTGAATTAAGTGGTGAGGCAAAGAGGCAGGTATAGCGAAGCCAGGCTCGAAATATTATTTGTAGGGTATAAACAATTTTTCAAATACGCAATAGTGAGGACGACAGAAAGCAACTCGTTTCAAAAATGCTCAGCAACTTATTGCTAGGGCGTGTGGTGTAGGCAAAGTAAGTGTGTCTCGCGATGTACTTACATTACCTTGCGCTATACAGTATGCAAGTGAGAGGGAAATATGAAAAGAGTAGGAATAATGAGGTGGCAATGCATAGTTAATAACTGTGTCTGATACGCTGGAGAGCAAAATCTTTCGATTTGAAAGATATCGTAATACGTTTACGTTTACTGAAACAGTGATATTCCTCCTTCCTGGAGTCGATTTAGTGCATCTGCCTGCTAACCTGAAAAGTTTGGGGTGAGTTGCCTGGATAACACAGATGCCATGTGCATCTCATCGGAATTGAGATTCATGTGAATATCATCATACCCATTTCGTTCACCTCTTCTGCAGCAGGCAGTCATGATTCAAGAGACATCATAGCCTCAAAAAACGAGGGATAAAAGCAGGAGCCCAAAGTTGAGCCTAAATGTGTATAGGAACTACTTTGGCACACCATGTATTACAAATGTACATTCCGTTATGTGTGTCCATGATACATCAGTTCACTCGATCATCCTTTTGTTATGCTTGGTTGTTTCTTTTCAATAGTTTATAAATTAAAAACAGATTCTCGCGTTTAAAACTTTCAAAGAGAAACGGCATTGTATGGCTCTCTCTGTTTTGGCTGCCTGAAACAACTCAGGAGAGACTGCAAAGTAAAGTCACAGATAAAAGCTTGTTTCTAACGGCTGACGAAACAAATATGAGTTTCTTAAAACGCTGCTCTGCATTGTGTAAAGCGTTTGATGCTAATTTAAGGAAGAATATAGTATTAAACATAACAACTCACCGTCTTGCTAATACACTGAGAAACATTCCCTTTGAAGATGTGCAAAATTATCCTTCATCATCATGGACTAGACATTGGATACGAAATAGGACAAGTAAGGCTATAACGGTTTAACGTAGGAGCGAAGCTGGAAATAAAGCAACAGAACGCAGACTTAAAATATCTTATTAGTTATCTTTTACTTAAGAAAACCATCGGTATTTCAGGTCGCGGGTTCAAACCCGGCGGAGGGCGATGGATTCTTTCGGGCGTAAATATTCTTAGGGCAGTAAAGCCGGTGGTCCCGTGTTGTAAATTTACGGCACATAAAAGAACGTCAAGCCTGATAAAGAGGCCTCTGGGCAAAATTACCGGCCTTTCACCCCCAATATAGAATGGGACGCTAAGGATCACAGCAGTTAAACAGCGTCCATAAATAAAATTCAGTTTAATTTCATCGTTATTTGGCGATGTTGAGAGCTGCAGTAATGTGCGAAATCTGAAGGGTGCTTAGAATATGTGGCTCTAATACTGCGTACACCCTATATCTTGCTTCCACAAAGTGGATACAAATGCGAACTGTTGCTTCTGATGCAGCTAGAAGTTCTAAAATAACTACATCTATCTTCTATGCAACTGGAAGGTTCCCATATTAGTGTACCGGAATGGAGCTTTTTGGCACTGAGGAGTTAGATGGATTTCTTTAACCAGAAGAAGATTCTTCAGAAAAAATATGCAAAAGTTGGGAGAAAGACCATACTGCTACTGCTTCCGTTAGATATACACTAGGAGTAGGTACAGGGGAGATTAGCACCTTGACCTACAAGATCTTTTGAGTCTAAGCCCCTGATGGGGTGCCCCCGCGAGGGAGAGGTAAGGTAAGAGGAGATAGAGGGCGGCCGGACCAGGAGGCACGACAGGGCATAGGGCAGCGACCCTACCCTTTTCCAGATTGAAACTCCCCGGATGGCAGCTAGTGCAACCGACTTCCCTCACCCTGCACGCTTGCACATCCCACTGGGAGACCCGGGACTCGGAACCGCCCCCATTCCGGGGGACGAAGTGTTACATAGAGCATCCTTTTCCCCTGACATGCTACGCCGAGACTGCCACCGACACTTTCAACACTGAAACAGACCAAGCAGATGAAAGGTGAAGTAAAATGAGAATGTGGGTGAAATGGAGGGACAGGAAATTCGGGGGATGTAATCAGCCTTCCCAGCAGTCGCCTAGCAACCCGCGGAAACACCCGAAAAAAACATGGGTCAGGAAGGGCGGCTGCGGGAATGGAACCCACGACATTCCGAATGCGGGCCACAAACGTTACCGCTTGAGACATCCCGCTCAGTTAGATAAACACTAATTCTAATCATTATCAAACGCGAAGATGAAGTCTTAAATAAGGATTTAGAAACTGTGAATTACTCTGGTTTCGGTTTTTGGGGATATGTTTTAATATTCTTAGAAGCTACTTAAAGGCCTCTCTAGGAAGCGATCTATAAACAAAAGAAACTGACGAAACAACGGAGAAGTAAAATTAAACCTTTTCACAAGGAAACTTATTTTGGGGCATTCCACAGACATTTCTGGTTTGAAGAAATAGATGCGTTAAGATGTACATGCGGCCTTCGGCATTACATTGAATGTGTCTTTCTTCACGACCAAGTACACAAGATTCTGCTTCTCGTGGTTGTCTTAATGAAACCAAATCACTAAGATTATGCATACTGCGCATGCTGAGCAACTACTGAAGTGTAAGGAAATAAAGCTTTTCTTTTTTTTCTTTTTTTTTTGTCACTTTTATTCCAGGACCCTTTACCAGATGTACTGGAATAACTTATACCCCCTCTTTTTGCGCTTTGAGTGCGGCACCCTTAAAGTGGAACAACCAGGAGCAAGTGCCAACATTTAGCCAATACTTCGAAGTTCTCACTCTCTACCGTATGCACCACATTAATACTTATCTCAAGCATATTTTGCTGGGTGTTTCAGGCTGTAAAAAGTACTATAAAAGGTTGAAACCCAAACATCTATAACCTCAGAGCACTGCACTTTTCAACAATTATTTCTTCTAAATTAGCGTAGGATGCGCTTAATAACTAAAGGCAGTACCTGTTATGGTTGCGAAAAGACATTTTCAACAAAGTTAAGGAAACAATAAAGTAAATTAATACTGTCTCATTTTAAGCATTTATATAATTCTGTATGGTAAAACTATATCATTCAAAATATAGGTATAATAAATACCGAAACTTTTGACTCCGTATCATGTACACAAGATTTGTAAAGCTGTTTGTGTCTGATAATCATAAAGCTACAGAGAAAACTAAATGCAGCCGCTCGTAAAGCTGGAGAAAATACTATTTTTTGCCTTTGTTAATACATTATTATTGCATTAACAAGTGGCTAAACGGGTGGCCGAAGTCATTATAGCAGAGACTCAATAATGGGAGGTCCTTGTTTAAAATCCTACTAGGACTTGCCTGATGTTTCTACCATTTTTTCCTCAGTCCTTATAACTGGCAAATACCGGAAATATACCTTAAATTTAGGTACTTAGGAATGTTTTCTTCCATTTCGTTACACGTATCCTGAAAGACCATCACCTGCGATGACGTATGCTGCAGGAACGTGCGCTAAAGGCTATTCAAAAAATAGAGAAAAACGGTTATCTATTTAAGCGTAATAATTAACTGCCGTGGCCGTGTGTAGTCTAAGGTTGGTAATTTCATTCAGATTTCATAAATACAATACCACTGCCGCTACTATAACCAGAGTTAATACGACAAAGATCCAGAGATCTGTGGTTCGAGAGTTGGCCGTAGCATTGAAAATTTGAAAACCAATGCAAGTTGTTGGTAACTTACTTTTATTAACAAAAGGAAGATTGAGGTAGGTACCGTTGTGGTACTTAATAGTTTCCTTTTCCACATATTTACAATATTACAAAGCGGAAAGTGTATATATCTTCATATTTCATGTTGTGATTCTACATGGTGCAGTGAACGAAGTACTTCAATAATTTATTTCGTGTGAGAGTACCAGATTCACCTAAAAACTCTTCTTTTTTGGAATATTTATCATATTCCTGTTGTAATATATCTACTATTACTAATCAATTTTGGCCGGTGGTTCCCAAACTGTGGGCCGTAAGGAGATTTGCCGGAAACATAAACATCTTACTTAGAAGAAAACAGAACAGGCGATCTTAAATAATCAGAACAACAAAAATGGAAAGCATAATAATAACAATAATAATAACAATATTGACAAATAATTTTCTGGCATTGTCATTATTTAAATAAGCTCAAGTTACTAGAAATACAAATTAATTGAATGTGCATATAAATTCATCCACGGAATACTTATGACAGTTATTATTTGTTTGTGGAAATAACAGATTGCACTAGTTAATATGTTCACTCCACAAAATACACTATCGTTTGCGACGATAGAACAATATATATATATATATATGGGTATATAAGTAGTAATAAAGTATGTTTTCTAGGCCGAAAGGTTTGTCGACGATTCTAAGAGCATATACCAGGTGGCCCAAACAAGCCGTCCTTTGCAGTTTTATGTTTCCCGCATACATACGTGCAAAAGAAGTCGTCGCACCACTGATATTCAAAGGGGCAGTGTAGATAAAAGCGAAAGGTCACTCAAGTAGTACTGCTGTCTGCATGTGTTTAATTGGTAGTTTCGTACTGATAAGCGTTCGTGGTCGCCTGCTTGTAGTTCGAGCCAGGTCATTCAGACCAAAAGGCAAAGTTCACCAATAACGAACACACGGATATGGTTACGATGTATGAGGAGACGCAGAAAAATGCAGCTGAGGCTCTAAGGCTGTATTCTGAACATTTTCAGACACGACATCTGTCTTCTGTGCACTTTTTATGTTTATTTTTTACATACGGAGGGGATATTAAGAAATGATGGATCATTCCAGGTAGAATGTGGGCCTGAAGACCCTTACATCAATTCGTCCACCAAGGGGCGGGTACGCTTTTGCACATGCTTATTATGAATAAGTATGTTATAAACAATAACGTTATTATAAACAACAGAAAGCAACTTTAAAGGTACATAAATATAAGAAAAATATAATTTCGTTTAATTGGTGCCATATAGTTATACTGAATGTAGATTAATTGCCATAGAATTAAATTACTTAACACGTGTGCTCAGGTTTGCGTCAAGCGACGATCCTGAACTCTTGTTAATGGGCGAATTGGTTATTAAATAACCGATAACATTCCCTACACATATGTACTATAACATTTAAACACTACACCCTGGGCATACCGTAAAATGTTTTTGTTTAGAGACAACTTTCTGGGGCCCAGTCGGGAATCGAACCCAGAACACCTCATATAGCAGGCAGGTTCTCTACCGAAGGAGCTTTGGGACTAGTAATAGCTGTTAAAGTGTTCGTTTTCAAGCATTGGTCTTTCATTTAGCTGTCTACTCTCTGTCGGTTTGGAGTCCCCTTTGCTGATTTGCTTAGGCAAATCTTTTGGCCTCCGCGCTACTCGGTATAAACTAATTTCAACTATGGACAGCTTGTTTGGGACACCTGGTACCTTAAAACATTGCAGACATAGTAACTAATACGATGAAAAGAAGATGACATGACAAAGGACTTGCCTCGTTAAGCAAAATGTTGAATACCTGCCGAGTGGGGCTATGTAATATGTTAATATGCCTTGTCAAGCATTGTGTGTTACGTAATAAGTGCAGTTGTTATTGTCAACTTAATAGTTTTGTTATTGTATGTCCAGCTATTGACGTTTTTATTGAAACAGATATTCTGGATATGTATATTGACTTTGCAATTGAGGTTTAGTTAGACTCAATAGGGCGTTGTGTGTGCAAGTAAACGTGTATATAAATGGTTAAGCTACAAATGAAATCGGGTTAGAATTTTCAGAACAAACCATTGATATGTATAATAATAATAATAATAATAATAATAATAATAATAATAATAATAATAATAATAATAAATCAGTGGCGACATTCATCCTCTAACTTCCAGTGTGCGGCGTAAAATATATTAACACACCTACATACTTACACACACCTAAATGCATACATGCATACGTACAAACATTAAACATACAAGCATAATTAGATACATATACACGTCCACATATAAGCTTACATATACATACCTATAAGCATACAAGGATAAATACACGCATACATACAAATTAACACACATATGCATACAAATATACATATAAGCACAGTTATACCCATACAGGGTGAACCCTTCAAGTTGAGAATGTACAATATCTCCAAAACTAAGCGTTGTAGAAAGAAATGTCTTGAATAAAAATTGTTTGATATTATAAGGGAAAGTAATACCATTAGTTGTGATTTGTTTGGAGGGCTTTATGATGGTCATTTTAGGATAAATTTAATTTTTTAAATGGGAATTCGCAATTAGGATCAATTTAAATTGACCCTAAAATGACCAGCACAACTTCCTTCAAATAAAACACGACTAATGACACTTACTTTCTCCCAGAATATCAAGCAAGTTTTATTCAAGGCATTTGTTTCTACAACGCTTAATTTTGGAGATATTGCGCAGCCTCAACTTAAATGGTCCATCCTGTATATAAAACATGTAAACATATGTACATACACACATATGCACTTATTACACATCATGCGCAGGCTGGCTCACTTAAAAAGCTTCACCGCAATCTCTGAAGCAACAGTAGATATTGAAAAACAAGTTTCACGCGTATGAAGGCAGGGGAGGTGCTCATTAAAGCAAATAATATCGCCCACACAGAAACCTAAGCAAGTATGATTTTCAGCATAAAGGTATGTTGTTTTGTTTTGCTTGGTTTGTTTTTGTCCTCCTCCTTGGTGTAATGGTTACCATGCTAGCCTCAGGGTCCCGAGGTCACGGGTTCAAACCCGGCGGAGGGCGATGGGTTTTGCGACGGTATTACTTATAATGTTTGTGTATGTGTGTTTACTCAACGTGGTGAAGCCATTTTGTGACATGATTCTTTGTTAGGTTTGTAGCTCCATCTGGTGTTAGCAATTTGCGGCATAGTATTAGATTTTTGTTTGAAAGAATGCTACTGTTATTTTATTTAATTTTGTTTCACTGTCCTCCGGCTAGCTATGATCTTTTTGGTCGAGCACATCTCTTTATACAGGTTGTGTAAACGGAGAGGAGTCTATTATCCAAAGATAACACTGATGAAAGAATTTGTTTTACACTTTTTATTGTCGAACACATTCACTATCACAATTTACACATTGATCTTGACACTCGCCAAACTGAAACTGTTATAATAACTTCTTACTGATCACTTTTAATTCACGTACTTCAACCTTTTGTATAATTAACTTTACAACACTTGAGAATTTTCCTAACTCTGCTACGCGTAACTTGCGAATCGATAGCTGACGTATACTTTACAAATATTTCTGACGGACTGAAGGCGACGTGTAGCATACAAATATTTTCGACGAACTGACGGGGTCTATCTCTAACCTAGCACTTTTTATACTCCTACACCCCGATATGCCTAAAGATTATAACTGAGCTGCTATTGGCTAATAAAACGCGCCAACATTACGTAACTTCCTCATTTCCAATAATGATAAACAGCTCACCCCCTCGCTGCATTATTGCACGCTATTATTGTCAGTTTCAGTAAGGCAGTATAAACTTACTTCTCAACAATAATTACAATCAACAAACATCTCAAATCAATGTCACATAAAAATGCATATTCATATTATAATCATTCTTTACATTTAAATAATTTATGATACAAATTACTGCATCAGTTTTTTCCGGGCGTAAAAATCCTTAGCATGGCTTCCTTCGGAAAGGAAGTAAAGCCGGTGGTCCCGTGTCGTAGATTTACGGCACGTAAAATAACCTCAATCCTGATAAAAAGGCCTCTGAGCTAAATTTCCGGTCTTTCACGCCCAATATAGAATGGGACGCTAAGGACCATAACAGTTAAAGAGCATCCATAAATAACACACAATTTTTAAGGTATGTTTTTTAAATGCGCACTCTGCATTATTTATGACGCATTTGATAACATGCAAAATCACATTAAGATTGGCGTTTGTTGCATCACGATAGATCAATTACATCCCAAGAAATTGTAACTTTAACGCTTGACGTACAACAAAACGCACAACAGTTCCACATTCTGAAGTTCAAGCGCGAACTTCACATTGCAGTTAACTCTGATTTGGTAGATATACTACGGTGCCACAAACGTTGTTCTTAATATTTTCATTGTTATCAAGTGCGCTGGAAGTAACAGAAGAGTTTTCAGTCACAAAAAATCAAGGTGTTTTTTTCTCATGTCTTATTTAGCTCTACTATAATTTGTAATACCCACTACTTACCGTAGCGAAATTGAATGCTATCGGCAAAAACCAACATTATCAATGGCTGATCAAGGAGCTAACAGAGGGAAGAAAACGCTGGTTAAAGTTGTACATCATGACAATTACAGTACATATTGCTGAACATTTTTGTTTCTACATTAAAATTAAAATGTTGCACATATACAAAGTGAGGACATAAAAGTATATACGTGCAACACATACAAAACAAAGACATCCAATGGCAACACCTCTGTGCATGCCCCATCACTGATCAACTAATTTGTCAGTGATTCCGGTGCTATTGCAGCACATGCAGTGGCAATACGGTCTTTCATGTTGTCCTCTGCTGTTGGAACCTGTTAATGCACCACATTTTTCAAATGTCCGAGAAGGAAATATTTAACGGCATGAGGTCGAGTAATCGCGCTGTAAATCTCTGAACAGGACTGCCTCGACCTATCCATCGATTTGGAAATTGTTGGTTTAATGCATTTCTTGCCACTGTGACATTATGAGCAGGGCACCCATCATTATGATAGCACACTATTTGACGCAAATTCAGTAGTAGGTCTTACATCTGTACAGGTGAGATAACGCTCAAGAACAACCGGTACTTTCGCCCGTTAAGTATACCGTCCATGAAATAGGGGCCAATTATGTGTTGTCCTATAATACCACACCATAAAATGACGCTGCACTGACGTTTATGTTCTACCTGGCTAAGACAATGTGGGTTTTCAATTGACCAGTATGCATATTTTTCGTGCAAGTTTACATTCCCATTATATGTAAACGTGATTTAATCAGTAAATAGTACGCTACCCATAAAGTCATGACCTTGCTGCAGAACCCACTGGCAGTATTCCAGTCGAATTTGAAAGTCATTGCCTGGAAGCCCTTGATGTAGCAACAGGTGCTATGGGTGGTAAGTATGCCTGTGAAGAATCCGTAGGACACTTGATAGAGGGATCCCAATCTGTCTTTCCATTTCGCAAGAACTATAATGAGGGTTTTCTGTAATGATTGCCAGAACAAATATTTCTGCTGCTTCATTTGTCGCTCTCTTGCTTCGGACACGTTTTCGTGAAGACAAGCTTCCAGTTTCATGAAGTTTTAGAAATATTAGTGAATGCAGGACAGGTTGAATAATGTCTGTCAGGGTAAGGTTTGGCATACAGCTGTGCTACTCATGTGCCATTTTGGCGACAATCAACCATTTCTTCATCTGTGAAAATCATTTCAAATGCCTAGATATGATGCACAGGTAAAATTAATTTAATGTTTATGCTATTGATAACAACTATGGTGTTCAGTACACTTTGGATATACCGAATGAGATGGCGCCGCGGTAACGTGTGCAACTCCTATTTGGGAGATCCCGGGTCTTCAGTCCCCGGCAACCGCCCACTCTGACCCATGGACCTTTCGTGGTTTCCCCGGGTCCGCAGGTGAATGCTGGAATGCTTCTACCACGACTCTCCTGCCCCATTTCCTGTACCCTCATCTTTTTTGTCATCTGTGTAAGGGTTTTAGGACTAGGCGACGGTATTCGGCGGTTTGTGGCTTGACGGGGCTGTGCGCTCTATGGAAGTTCCATCCTGATTTGGTCCAGGGACTGTTAGGCTGGAACCCGACTCTGGGTGATTTCGGGTGGGAGCTCCTTTGGGGGACCTTCGGAGTCTCGGGCCCCAACAGACCGGGCTCGGGTGGCGTTAACGGCGTTAAATCTGGAACCCGTCTGTGCTTGCGCCCGTCGTCATCAGGATCTGCTGGCTTTTTGGGGTTTCTTTTCTCATCCCTCCCCCGAGGGTCACGGTAGAAGTACAAGGGACCGGCTGGCCTACTGCGGTTTTCTGCCCCGATATCAGGCACCCCTCCGTTCGTCCGTTCTTTTAACCTTACAAAAATTGAGTTTTATTTATGGGCGTTCTTTAACTGTTGTAATGCTTAGTGTCCCATTCTATATTGTACACAACTGAAGAGATAAAGGTTGTATTGGATAGTGTATGCGTGTGATCAACCTTCAGTTGTAATGTAAACGTTCTGAACTAGACATAACTAGACATTTCATTATAAAAACCTTGTTCTACGTATTATGTGCATTCTAGTACATAAATAAAGCATAAAACACAAAAGAGAAAAAACCTTTATCTGTTTTCTATTTTTGTGACTTGAAACCCGTATTATTCACAGCCCAGTGGTTTACAGCGAAAGTAATATTAAAAACAGCTTTTGTCAAATTATAACTATGACTATGACCAGTTTACGGAAGGGACACCTATCGCCTCGATCCCGGATCTTTTGTGCATACACCCCCGGGAGAAAGGATTGAGGCGAGGGAACTGCAGGAGAAGTATAGGCTGTAGAGCAGGCCGGCGCATGTGGACAGAGATGCGCAAAGTTCCTAATAGTTCCAGGCTTGACCACCCGTCCACGGAAGGTTCACTTGGAGACGTCCCTCTAGTGGGACCGGGGAAACACGATCCAGCAGGGGAGGATCGAGAGGCTTCCCTCTAGCATCTGCCCGACACCAACCGAACCACAGCCCCGGAGTCAACCTGGAACATGAATGAGGTAAATGAAATGAGAGCAAATGGAAGAGAGAGGAAATCCGTGGTGGAATACAGCACTGCAGCATTAGCCTGTGCCAATGACAAAAACCTCGTGGTCAGAGTGGACGGTCACCGGAAATCGAACCCGGGACCTCCCGAATGCGAGCCTCACGCGTTGCTGCGGAGCCATCTCGCTCGGTTTTGTCGCATCATAGTATGCCAATCACATCGCGGTTAGCTGCAACGTGAAGTTCGCTCTTGAACCTGGATATGCAACTGATGTGCGTTTCGTTTTATCTCAAGCGTCAGCTTCGAGTTACAATTTCTCGGGATGTAAATGACTTATCGCAATGCAACAAATGCGATTCTTAATGTGATTTTCCATGTTATCAATTGCGTTGTAAATGATACAGCCCGGCCATTTAAAAAGAAACAAATTTATGCTCAATATCACTTTGCGTAAGTATCTGAATGGCCCATATTATTTATTTAAATGGGCCTATTCCTTGCCTTTATACCCGTGAAAGTTGCTTTTCAATTTCCATTGTTGTTTCAGGGATAATTTCAGTGAAAGTTTTAAGTGGGCCACCCTGCACATTCACGTATACTTCTTAAGGCGCTTTGCTTACCGTTCCATAATGCAAGATTCCTTGCGAATCCAGGGAATTATCATTACATCTTCACTTTTCGTCTACCTCTACATACATACATACATACATACATACATACATACATACATACATACATACATACATACATACATACATACATACATACATACATACATACATACATACATACATACATACATACATACATATATACATACATATATACATACATACGGACAGACAGATGGACAGACATATACATACATACGTACATACATACATTTAAATTACTCTTATAAGACGTCAGATTTGAAGCTAAATATCTTACGATTTCCTTAAACATCTTAAGATGGCGAATTCGTGGTTTCAGTAATTTAAGGCTAGATTGGAAAAGTTCTGTCACTTTGGGAAAGAGACTGAACATAAAATCCCTCGGTGAGTGAACCTGATGGCCCCTGGGCCGTCTAGGTACCTACACACAGCCAAAAAATAAAAATGAAATTGAGTTTTGTTTATGGACGCTCTTTAACTGATGTGGTCCTTAGTGTCCCATTCTATATTGAGCGTTAAAGACCGGTAATTTTGCTCAGAGGCCTCTTTATCAGTTTGAGCTTCTTTTACGTGCCCTAAATCTACGACACGGGACTTCCGGCTTCACTTCCCTTCCAAAGGATACACACACTCTAAACAACACATTCCTTTATGAATGGGTGGTTTTTGTAGTAAACCGCATTCAAGTGTCTTTCTTTAAAATGGATGGATGAGGACACTTCGCAATCTGGTTCAAAATGCATCCTAGTTCGGTTAAAGCTCTCTTCAGCTAAATCTTAGAGGGAGTAATGCTTTTTTTTCCTATGTAGAAAGGAGTGTGACTGACTGTCACCGTCTATGGTGTGTACCACCCAAGCCCTCTGGTGGTACATGTGTTACTCGCACCAGCAGGTATCGTAATGCATGTTCTACTGAAGAAAGTTATCCAGCAAAGCAAGGCAGAGATGTCAGTAAGAGGAATATTAACTGCCAGGCGGAAAATAAAAACAAGCTGCCTTTTTTTCCAAGACGTGCTGTTATGTGTAAAAAAAACAACAGGGATCCTGACATCGTGACTCACTCGCTCCATATCTTTAAGATCATATAACTATTAAACGAACTTGTACTCTAAGTGCGTTAGGTTCCGTTTTCCCCGTATCACAGTTCCTTTTCCCTGTCCCCCTGCTTTCTTTGAAGGTTCAATGCAACCTCATCGCCCCTCTGATACTTTTGCGGGAGTATTCCTTACCATTTGTGGAATTTTGAACTAATAAACCACAGGCGTTCTTATTATACAAATGAAACATATAGACGTATAATTCATAATTATTTGAATAATATTGCTAATGCAATAACAAACCAGACTCAGTTGTTTGAATTTAATTACGATAATGAATAAAAATATCAAAAGTGCACAAAGAAATTTAAATGATTGTACAAAACCTGTAGAGAAAGTATCTACTTTAGCGTAAAATGTATACAAACATGTTATAATGCAGATAGAGAAATAGCAAAAATAAATAAATCAATAAATTATAGACATCCATCATGCAAATTGTAAAGACATTCCTAATTTAGAAGATTCAGCTCTCTGAAGACCGAATAAGCCTTTTTCTGCTTGATTGCGAGAAAATTACTTAATATTCACGTGAGATTGAGTTTAACGATGGATATCCAGGGGTTATAAATAAAAACATTATAAAATAAATAGAGAAATTCGAAGACAATAACTAACGTATAGAAACTTGTGAAGACATTCCTAATGTAAAAAATTCATCCGCCCTTTGCAGCTAATTGCAACGTTACTTAATGTTCACGGTGAGACTGGTTTAAACTCCGAATCTCACATCTGAGATCTTTCTTTGCTATCTATGCTATTCATCGTAGCGCTGTATAAGATAAGTGGAAACCTTGCTTTTTTAACAGCAGAAAGGCGTGAAATAAAATTCTCTCCACCAGTTTGAGATCACTCAAATAAGTTAATAGAATGTCAAACTGTTGTAAGAAGTATATTTGACGAAAAATAACACCGTATTTGTTAACGATGGTGTCAATTGCCAGGATTATGTCAGCGTCGCCGGTGTGGTGGAATTTCGTCCCGCAGGAGTTCCTTTACATGCTAGTAAATCTACTGAAATGGGGCCGTCGCTTTTAAGCACACTTAAAAGCCATTGGTGTAGGTCGAGTTTGAACCCGCGACCTGCATAAGAAGGCCAGCGCCTAACTAACTGAGACATCCAGACCGAATATCTGACGAAGGAATAGAATTGCACAGAGAGGAGATTCACATCAATACACCAATCTTACTGAATATCTCAAAAAAAATAAATCCCGTGGCATTCCGCGAAGAGCCTGGGCCTGCCAACCCGACTTCCGTTCTCATGCCCACGTACACACGGCAGAGGTGGATGAACATCTAACCTATATGAGAAGGACCAAGACAGCCACCTATCGCAGCTTCTCACTATCCTCACGATGCTGAGAGGGCACCGGTCCTATACCCGGGACGTAAAATCCGCATCCCCATCGGTAGGAACTAATCCCGTTGCATTCCGTGGCCAGGAACCAGAGACCACGTTCCAGCCCGCTGTGCCACGACACCGGACATCTCAAAACATACCTTTACTATCTATAAAATATTGAAGCCTAACTTGAAAGATTGGCAGTAAACCGTAATAACACCAATGTGTTTTTGTCTGAAAACCATACAGTCTTATCAAATGAAGCCTGCCTCTAAGGATAATGTCTACAGCAAACCAGCGCACTGAGACAATTCTCGCAGTACTACTGTGTTAGAGCACTGACACCGAAAGGTTTGAATTCTGGCAATTACATTACAGTATTTATACAACTTTTTCAGCGGAGGAAATAGAAATCGCATCCCTCAAACTGATGGCTGCCAAGGTGAGGCGATTTTTAGCTTAAGAATGTTGAATTATAACAGGAAGTCTGCTGCAATATGACTCCATTTTAATTGAAATGTATTGCTGCGGTAACTGAATATGTTTCCTTTGTATATTCTTGAAGCTTAATTAGATATAAAGATATTTTCGATTACGGCTTTTGATTCAGACTTGATTAGTATTTGAAGCTATTTTGTTTATATTGCTTTGTTGTCATGCCTTCAATGCTATTAAATTTATACATCAATGCTTTAAACCTAATTACCTTAAGCACCGTTATCATGTCTTATTATTATCTATAATCCTTTGTGTCATTGTGTCTTAATTAACCTTGTAGCTATGTATTATCTTAAGCTTTCACATCATGCTTTAGCTTTTCATTTCATTGGATCTCAATTAGCTTTGAGGCTGTTCATTATATTAAGCATTGTCATCATGTTATAATCTTTTTTGTTTATGTCATCGAGTCTTAATTATGTAGCTCTGAAGCTATATTAGGCCCTACTAGAGTCGCTATTTTATTTGCGCATACCATTACGGTTACCATAAAGTACCAGCCTTCTACATTATTGCATAAGTTACTAATCATGGTTAGTATATATCGTAGCTAATGAGTTTTACCTTAAAGCTCTAAAAAGCTATTTCTTTTAATGAGTTAACAGAATCCTTACATTTACCCCTATCTCTGACATGAAGGAATCGAGACACACAACATCTTTAGAGCCCAGCATTTCTGACAACCGGCATCTTATATCCTTACATCGAGACACCTAGGATATACACAAAAAAGTATTATCTTATGGCAGCTTTAATGTTCCTCACGATCAAGAGATATGCAATATGCACTCATGAGATTCAAACCTCAAGATACATCAGATCCGTTTACCAATGTTTTGCTCTCAAAATTCTAACACGGTTTAATACACTAAATACCACTAAATTCTTTTATATGCACATTTAATTATATACACCAACCTTTATATACACCAACCTTTATATACACCAACCTCAATGGCTAAGCTAATACGCGTGGGCACAATGCTATTTCAATAACTACGCCATTAGCTGGACATACAATAACACAGCCATTAACATGACTATAATAACTCTCACTTATTACGTTAACACAATATAACGCTTGACAAATCACTGTAACATATTAGTAACCCCACTCCCACAGGTAAACAGCGCTTTGCACTTTTTGCGGAAGTCTTTTTCACGTGACATGCTTGATTAATTCTTGTTAATTACCATATTTACACGTACAATATATATTGTCGGCAAACCCTTTCGTCCAGGATGTCCATTTTATTACGACTGTATATTGCTTTAATTGCTTCTTTAAGCTTTCTTTGTTTTGTATTTGTAGTGACTGACGATTTATTGAGCATATGTTGCTTAAAGGACCACAATTCATTGTCTTTTTATTAGTTCATATGAATAGTATGCTTAGGTAGTGCTATAAGCACGAATTTTATTATGGTATGACTAAAATGGCTACTAAAAATTTAAAGGATTATTATCGTACATTTAAATATGTAGCAAGAGCTTAATATGGCTTTTTATAGAGGTATGATGATTTTTATTCTTTTAAGTTTACGTTCTTGATTCAGTCACATATCCTATATGTTTTGTTAAAAATTGTTTTTCAACTACTATTAATTTTGAAATCTTTTCGTTTATTTTAATTTGTTTTCAAAAATTAAACGGTTTTTGAGAAAAATATATGTTTTAATGGAGAGTGAAAACAGCGGATATTGTTAAAGGACTGGCATTTGGAAAATTTTGGGATATGTTCCTTTCGGCTATGAACTTAAAACCAACTGAATGTGATTTGGTCTTGTCTCTAAAATCAATATATTTCGCGCAATTTCCTATTGAAGTTTCTATAAAACCCATAGTTTGTTAATGTTTCTCGTTAATGAGCAAAAGTTTGGGACTCAAGTGTGACGGGAAACGTCCACGAGTATAGCTTGCAGACATACATCAGAAACCTGCAAAGTACACTACAGTGTTACTAACACATATTTTCATATTTTTGTCAAATGAATATTTATGCACAGATTCAAGCCAAAAAGATTGATTTTAAAGAAAATATAGTCATAAAGTTCACAACTCCTACCTGTTCATTACTTTGTGTTGGATCTAATATGTCCATAAAGTTTACAATAGGATTTATATGCTATTTTAGCTGCTTCTCAATAGCTGTATATAGAAGCGCATTTTATTACGACGACGACCGACGTCGTCGTTTTTTTTTTTATTTACACTTTTCTATTTGCTGACGTTTAAAATTTTATCTTAACCTCTTTTAGTTTGTCTTGTTTATTATGAATTTAACACCTATACAAGTACAGTGGTTCTCTCCACAAAATTCTCCCTGCGAATCTGGAGAAAGCGGTCCTATTTAAAAAAAAAACACACATAACCTCGAAAAGCGTCATTAGTAACATATCACCTGGAAATAATTTTACTCCTAATAAAGGTGTGGTTAGGCGGCAAACCCCTAATAATTAAATTTATTAACATACCGATTTGAATAAGGTTAAATAGGACGTAGTTTTACTAATTCCAGTCGCGGTCTGGCCCTTGGCCGGTGCACATCGCGAGTTGGAGAGCGCTTGGTTGTTGCCGCGCCTCTTGTTTTCGTGTTGGTGGTGTATTGAGTGTCAGCAGTGAAATGGAGCAACAGAAGGCAGTACGTAAAAATACTATAAAAGTTGCGTTTAATAAGAGTATGCAACGGCCCACGGCTTTTGAAATTCACGAATGGATGCACCACACTTTGGAACACACTCCAGCGCAGGTACATACAATTCAGTTGGTGGGAAGAGAAAACGCTGTTTATATCAAGTTTCAACAGTGCAGTGTTTATGAAGAAGTACTACGTAAATACGAGGGAGCATTCCAATTTGCTTTAATGTCCGGTGAAGTGACGGATGGGCAACTTACGGCGGCAGATAAAGAATATGCTTTGGTTCGCGTCTACAATGTGCCACCTGAAATCAGTAACGACAGGGTAGTTTACGAGCTTCAGCATTACGGCAAGACACTGCACATCACTACTGACGGTTGGTCTGGCCGTTATAGATTTGCAGTTTCCACTGGTATACGTTTAGTGCATATTCAACTTACTAAACCGATACCTTCCACGTTAAAGATTGCCGGGTTCGAGGCCTACATTACCTACAGTGGACAAGAACAGGTTTGTTTCATTTGCAAGGATAACACACATCTGAAAGAAGATTGTCCTCAACGCTGGTTACGGGCATCTGTTCCTCCTCAATCCCGGCTACGGCATCAGCTGATGAGTGAGTTGTTTAAACCAATCTCCGAGAACGACGTTGCTTCACCTGGTGCGGTGCCTCCAGCGGACGTGGCAATGGTTGCTGCAGTTCCTTCGGCGGTTACGGCTGCCGCAGTGCCCATCTCAGCGACTTCAGTGACTCCTACTAATGACCAGAGGGCTGCACCTTCCATCACATCTGACAATGCTGTTACGGACTCTTTGCAACGCAGTCATTCGGAAGGCGAACCTGATTCTAAGAAGCTGAAAGGTGAGGCAGTAGCCTCTCAAGCACCGAGAGTTGCGACTGTAAACCGGCAAGTGCTACCTGAGAAAGCGACGCAGTCACGGGATCCACGGCTTCGCAAAACAGAACCTCCACCTCAGGATGGTGATACGATACCTCAACCCTGGTCAGAGGACGTGGACCGCGCCTTACCGTTGGTGGCAAACGATTTGGATACTTCCGAGTTGCCTGGCCTGCCTGCCGTGACTCCGGATGGTGATTATGAGAAAGCTGATACACTGAAAGACAAATCTTCGCAGAAACACAGAGTGCATCCGTATGTCTTACCTACATTGCCGCGTGACAAACCAGGCGGGAAAGGTGGCGGATCAGTTTAAATCTCCCGTTCTTGGTGTCCAGTCCCCTAGTAGTGCTGTATTTCCTTGTCTGTGCTGTTCCTTCTGGAGACCCTTTCATTCGTGGTTTTTCATATATGACACTTCTTCACGTCTTTGTTTCTATAAACGTTAATGGTCTTCGTAATCCGGTAAATCAGCATTTACTTGCTGCATTTCTACACTTATATGATGTGGATGTTGGATTTTTACAGGAAGTCAATGTGCCCAATCTTGATTTTTTGTGTCATTATGAGAACATCGTCAATCTTGGACCGGACGGTCGAGGAGCGGCGCTGCTTTACCGCAAAGGAATGCGTCTCACCAATGTCGACTTACATCCCTCTGGACGCCTCATCTCCGCCCTGTACACTGACATAGTCTTGATCAATTTGTATGCACCTTCTGGCTCTCAACGTCGGTCTGAACGGGAACTATTCTTCAAAACCGCTCTTCTCAATGCCCTTTCTAAGGGTTCAACATATCTCATTGGTGGTGATTTTAACTGTACTGTTGCTGCCAAAGATCAGCGTGGGTTGCCCAACCTTAGTCCTATGCTCAAGCAAATCGTGACGCATTTTGACCTTGTGGATGCCTGGGAGTCCAAATATGGTTCTCGTGTGGACTTCACCTTTGTCCGTGGATTGTCGGCTTCTAGAATTGACAGATTTTATTTCTCTCGCACCATGGTTCTTACGGTCCATGATCTTCGAGTGCATCCCCTTGCGTTCAGTGATCACCATGCAGTCGTCTGTCGGATTGCGCAGATTGCACCTGTTCCCACGCCTGGGAGAGGTTACTGGAGGATTCCTGTATCCATTTTCGCGGAGGAAGATTGCCATCGAGACTTCCGCTTACTGTGGGGCAAGTTGCGTCCCTCGTTCCTCAATTCCCGCAACAAACTTTCCTGGTGGCTTTATAAGGCTAAACCAGCAATTATTTCCCTTTATAAACGGGCAGTTCTCCAACGAGCCAGGGAACGGCGAGAGCTGCTGGATTTCTATTATGCTGCATTACAGGATCTCGCTGAACTGCAAAGAGCCGGTCATGATGTGTCCCAAAGTCTGCATGCTATTAAGGAACAAATTTCCTTAAAGCAATTGGAAATGCTCCGCCTTCGAGACGTCTCCCATCGTCGACATATGGCTGCAGAAGAAACCTTCTCCCTTTTTCATCTTGCCGGAGAGCGCCAGCAGGGCAGGCAGCGCTTTATACCTGAACTTTGTCACGATGGGCGTATAATTTCTGGATCCTGTGCTATCATCCACTGCTTTCATGACTATTTCAGTGCTATGTTTTCCAAAGTTTCCGATACTGGTGCCGCCTCGTTCCCGCTGCATTGTCATCTGCCTTCGCAGAGCGGCTCCTCTCTTTTGCAACCTATTACCTCTGCAGAACTAGCGGCTGGGTTGCAGAGTGTGAAGCAGAACACGGCTCCTGGTCCGGATGGTATTCCGTATGCCTTCTATTCCACGTTTTGGGACGTCATTGCTACCGAACTCACAGCAGTTTTTGCAGAAATTCAGCGCTCCTCTAAGGTTACCGAGAAGTTTGTTGAAGGTGTAATACTACTGCTTCCGAAGCATCGATGTGCGAGAACCGTTACAGAGTTTAGACCGATTACCTTGCTCAATTGCGACTACAAGTTACTGACGAAGGTGCTTTCTTCAAGGCTGAATCTGGTTTATGGAGCAATTCTCTGCAACGTCCAGACTGTGGTTCCGAGTGGCAGGAACATCATCCAAAATATTGGCTTATTGAGGGATGTGATTTGTCATGTTGAAACCGAGAAGCTTCCAGTGGCATTGGTTAACCTTGACATTGAGAAGGCCTTTGATAACGTTAGTCATTCTTACCTATGGTCGCTTATGCGACACTTGGGGATCCCAGGGCGGTTCCTTTCATTATTACAAAACCTTTATGCTGCTGCGACATCCAGGATACTCTGCAACGGATACCTTTCTCCGATTCTCCGCATAGAGCGGTCAGTCAGACAGGGTTGCCCACTGCCTATGGGTTTA
Source organism: Deroplatys truncata (assembly GCA_030765065.1). Taxonomy (NCBI): domain Eukaryota; kingdom Metazoa; phylum Arthropoda; class Insecta; order Mantodea; family Mantidae; genus Deroplatys; species Deroplatys truncata. The sequence goes on from CM060990.1 coordinate 537,791,496, forward strand.
TTTGCGTTGAGCCTCGATCCCCTTTTGAGACAACTACAGTCATCCCTCGGCGGCATAGAACTACACGGTCAGCGATTCCGACTTACCGCCTATGCGGATGATGTGACTGTCTTCCTGGTAAACAACGCGGACATGGTCACCTTACATCGGTGCCTACGCGACTATTGTTCCGTTTCTGGTGCCCAACTAAATTTTACCAAGTCGGAGGTGTTACAGTTTGGTCATTGGCCAGAACCCCTGAACCTTCATGGTTTGCGGACAGTAAGCCGCACGAAGATCTTGGGCGTTGTGTTTACGCAGTGTTTTCGCGAGACTGTGGCAGTTAATTGGGCTGACAAGCTGACGAAGTTACGGGTGCTCTTAGTAGAGCAGCGGACTCGGTCACTAAACCTTTTCCAACGAGTGTGGTATGTGCATACTTACGCCCTCAGTAGGATTTGGTACATTGCTCAAGTGTTGCCTATTACCAAGCAATTTTCTCAGAGGATCGAATGCCTGATTGGTTATATTCTCTGGTCCGGAGCTGCTTATCGGGTTTCCAGGGAACAACTACGTCTACCAGTTAATAAAGGTGGTTGTGGGTTGATCGCAGTGGATGTGAAATGTCTGGTACTTCTTGGGAAAACTATACTGCGTGTTCTGGACGGTGAGGGCCTTCCGCTACAGCGATCGCTTTGGGCAGCTCAACTTCGTCTTCCAGATAGGCGGCTACCCGAATTTCGGCGGTGGTGGAAGACATTTGCGGACCTACCCACCATTACTACGCAGAGGTTGGCCTTTACTCGGTCAGCCTTCTTTTACAAACATCTGATGTCTACCACCAGTGTTCTACCGCGGGTACAACAAAACTATTCGCTTAGACGATGGAGTACAATTTGGGAAAAATTTCAGATTCCGAAGATCCCCACTGACTGGAAAGCTGCGGTTTACTCGGCTGTCAATGAGGTTGTTCCGACAGCTGACAAATTGTGGCGGCATGGCAGAGCAACATCAAATCTCTGCCTCAGGTGTTCTGCGGTGGAGACATTGAGTCACAAGTTGGTGGATTGTGCCGTCGTACGCCCAATATGGGACTGGATATATGGTCGCATAGGAGTGATTTGTAGTGGCGTGCTGATGTTTCCACGGGAGGTCTATCTGACTCTCGAATTCAAACACGGTGACAAGAAACTGACAGATGCCCTTACTTGGCTCATCTTTGCCACCTACTTTTGGGTACTAAAAGTTGGGGACGCAGTGAATCTGCAGGCCTTCCAGAGATTTATCCGGAAGGAACGCTGGGAGTTGGACAAAAGGACCACTTTGGCCTTGGATCTCCCGCATTTGAGGAAGCTCTCAGTGTCCACTGCAGGAGATAGAATAGGGATAAGAAGCAGAAGAAACAAAAGTGATCTATCCTTCTTGTGTAGTAGTTTCCATATTCTCCTAAAAAACCTATCCCAAAATAAAGTAAATAAATAAATACTTTGCACCAAAATTAAAAAACAAAACATTGAAAACAAAAACTAAATAAAATAAAATACCAAACACAATCTAAAACAAAAAAAAATTAGCCTTAGCAGACAACTGCCATTCAAAAAAAAATGGGAATATGGCAGGCTATTATAATTAAAAAAAACCTAGTACGAATTTAAAAAAAACAATGTATTGATTAAAAAAAAAGAAAAAAAAAGAAAAAAAAGAAAAAAATAATTAAATTTATTAACATACGATTTGAATAAGGTTAAATACGACGTAGTTTTACTAATTTATTTTAAACTCAATTAAAACACTATTTCAAGTGTTAGCAGAAAACGAAACTGATTATGAACATTCTGTTAAACTGATTCTATTTTAAGGAAAATAACGCTTCTTTCATTATTGTTTTAAATAGGTCTGGAGCAAATTTTAGACCAATTGCATCATAAATATTCTCAGGATGGAATTTCAAAGGGTGCAAATTGCTAAAAATTGAAGTGCGAAAAAGTAGGAACTAAAAGCAATTATGCCTAGGGTATTTAAAAAAAAGTTTCACTTTTTCAGTAATTTCTCGTCTTGTCGCGGTCTAGGTTAAAGTCCGAATAAATCAGTGATAGGCCACATATAAAAGAAAATTATTTGTTTAGTCCATACGCCATGTCATAATGTAAGAATGTATTTTATTGTTTGAAAATTATGTGGTATTCAAACGACAGCGAAGGCAGCTATTCTAGGTATTTAAGCACTGAATAGTGAATAATATTTTCATTTATTTTCATTTGCTGTTACAGAGCATCGTTTCATTTATGGCAATATATGCAGCTGATTACATTGAATACACAAGACTTTACAAAGGATATGTAAATAATATAAAAATATAAAATACAAAAAGTACATAATAATAGAAAAAAGGAAGACAGTTACGATAAATAATACTTTATATACATTAACAATATTTAAGTGATACAAGATAAGTGCTTGAATAAGAAATACAGAAAAAAAGCTTTGATATAGAACTGAAATTAAAATGTAGGTATATAAAATAATTAAATGTAGAATAATTGAGATCTACAGCAGTAAAAATATAATCATAAACATCTTAAGATAATCACAAATAAAAAATAACGCAAAAATTTCAATATATAAGTATTACAACAATACATATTCTTGAGACATATTAATTATACAGTTGCATTACATAAGTTTAACGACCTCCAAATACATGTATCTGGAAACAAATTATAAAAATGCATTCAGAAGTTGTCTCTTATATACGAAATGCTGAAATCCAAGTCATAAGTCGTATTAAGATCGTTGTACTGGGCTGCCATCCTTATGTCATCCTACGTGGTTTAGGGGATCCATACTAGCCTCCACTTTCTCGTGGTCGTGGTTTCCAACCCGGTTGAGGGCGATGGATTTTTTGGGGCGTAAAACTCCTTAGCATGACTTCTTTCGGAAGAGAAGTAAAGCCGTTGGTGCCGTGTCGTAGATTTACGGTAGGTAAAGGAACCTCAAGCCTGATAAAGAGGCCTCTGAGCAAACTTTCCGGTCTTTCACGCCCAATATAGAAATGGACGCAAAGAACCCTAGTAGTTAAAGATAAACATTTTCGGTCTTTCACGCCCAATATAAAATGGGACGCAGTGAACTCTAGTAGTTAAAGCTAAAAATTGTCGGTCTTTCACGCCCAATATAGAATGGGGCTAAGAACCATAGTATTTAAAGAGCGTACATAAATAAAGCTCTGTTTAATTTTACCATCTTTATAAGTGGAGAATTTTGAAGAACTGAAGCATCTGTAGAGCATTTACTCCATATATGTTTGCTTCTATTTAACTTTCATCTCCTGTTTAACATGTTGGCGGCGCCTCTCACCGAGGCGGCCCGGGTTCAATCCCAGCGACCCGCATGTGGGATTTGTGGTGGACAAAGCGGCGTCTGGGCGGGTTTTCTCCGAGTTCTCCGGTTTCCCCCGCCATTCATTCCACCAACTGCTCCATCATCACCTTTCCTTTCATCCATTTCACCATCATTTCGTTTCATCTACTTCCTTGCTCCCCATACCAGGCATCGGGCTTATCCCCCATCCTGGATGTTCTGTCTGATCCATGAGTGTCTGCTCCTCGACGGGCCTCTGACCCCAGGCACCCGCCTGTAACTCCTGGGGGGTGTAAGTCCTACATATGAGGAGGTTAAACAGATAATGAATGAATGAATGTTTAACATGTTTCAGTAAGCTCCTCAAAACATAAGTAACATGTGTAATTAGATATTTATTTTCTCAATTTAGTTAACCAATAACCTTTAAGTTCACATCAGCGACTATGACTATGGTACGAACTGCTAATCTGCAGTGAGTTCGCTTATTTTGCTTTTAGTTTTAATCGCTGAGTTTCAATGAAAATTTAAATATCTCTCTGTCTTTCTCTCCTGCACATATCTAAACATATACATCCACATATACACACATGCATACCTACATATATATGTGCATACATACATACACATATATGCATACATACTGTGACTTCATACTCTTTTCTAGCTCTCACTTTTCTAAGTTCTCACTGTCACTTCACTGTTTTTGTCTAATTCAACTTCACTGGGCGTTCACTTCACTAAGATGAACTAGTTCAATTCTTCGTCACTTCACTTCCTTCGTGACGTAGACTCCTATTCTGGATGGTGTACTCCTTCGGGAGCCGAACACAAGACCTCCATAATCCATCGCTCCGCAGAAGTGCCCGTTACAGTCGTCACCAATTCGCTCGGGGAATCGCTCTTGATGTCGCGCGGAAACCCACCCGCCAACTCGCTCGCATACTGAGTGACCGACGCAACTTTACTGATTCACTCAACTGACTCGACTCGCGGAAACGCTCACTTATATAGGCAGTGGAATCTTTCACAGAACATTCTAGAACTATTTCGACATACGTTTTGGAGGACGGGGGAGAAGAAACTTCCAGAAGCTTCTGGTTATCTGCTGATAGCGTGTCCGTGTTTACGTTGGTGAGTAGTACTTATCGTTGTTTATTCCGACTGACCGGCGCCGGCCTCCCGATAACCTCGAGCCATAGCCGCTACGTCACACAGCTCCCTCCTCCAGCTGGTCGTCCCGAGCAGCTCCGCGATCTACAGCAGGGCGATCGCAATGAACTAGCAACATCTTCCCTCGGGATTGAAATCAATTGCATGATTGCGAGCCCAGGACCTGTGGGACAGATGTCTCATTGTTGGCACCACCTCTTCACGTTGCTTTAAAAATGCAACCAATAGAATTGGCGACGTAGCTTCTTCGCGTCTTGCTCGTATCCAGGTGCCCGCCGGTAACGCTGCCACGGGTTTCCTCTAGGACTTGCTTCGCCGCTTTCTTCGGGAGCACCGACTATTACCCCCTAAAAGCTAAAAATTGTCGGTCTTTCACGCCCAATATAGAATGGGGCTAAGAACCATAGTATTTAAAGAGCGTACATAAATAAAGCTCTGTTTAATTTTACCATCTTTATAAGTGGAGAATTTTGAAGAACTGAAGCATCTGTAGAGCAATTACTCCATATATGTTTGCTTCTATTTAACTTTCATCTCCTGTTTAACATGTTGGCGGCGCCTCTCACCGAGGCGGCCCGGGTTCAATCCCAGCGACCCGCATGTGGGATTTGTGGTGGACAAAGCGGCGTCTGGGCGGGTTTTCTCCGAGTTCTCCGGTTTCCCCCGCCATTCATTCCACCAACTGCTCCATCATCACCTTTCCTTTCATCCATTTCACCATCATTTCGTTTCATCTACTTCCTTGCTCCCCATACCAGGCATCGGGCTTATCCCCCATCCTGGATGTTCTGTCTGATCCATGAGTGTCTGCTCCTCGACGGGCCTCTGACCCCAGGCACCCGCCTGTAACTCCTGGGGGGTGTAAGTCCTACATATGAGGAGGTTAAACAGATAATGAATGAATGAATGTTTAACATGTTTCAGTAAGCTCCTCAAAACATAAGTAACATGTGTAATTAGATATTTATTTTCTCAATTTAGTTAACCAATAACCTTTAAGTTCACATCAGCGACTATGACTATGGTACGAACTGCTAATCTGCAGTGAGTTCGCTTATTTTGCTTTTAGTTTTAATCGCTGAGTTTCAATGAAAATTTAAATATCTCTCTGTCTTTCTCTCCTGCACATATCTAAACATATACATCCACATATACACACATGCATACCTACATATATATGTGCATACATACATACACATATATGCATACATACTGTGACTTCATACTCTTTTCTAGCTCTCACTTTTCTAAGTTCTCACTGTCACTTCACTGTTTTTGTCTAATTCAACTTCACTGGGCGTTCACTTCACTAAGATGAACTAGTTCAATTCTTCGTCACTTCACTTCCTTCGTGACGTAGACTCCTATTCTGGATGGTGTACTCCTTCGGGAGCCGAACACAAGACCTCCATAATCCATCGCTCCGCAGAAGTGCCCGTTACAGTCGTCACCAATTCGCTCGGGGAATCACTCTTGATGTCGCGCGGAAACCCACCCGCCAACTCGCTCGCATACTGAGTGACCGACGCAACTTTACTGATTCACTCAACTGACTCGACTCGCGGAAACGCTCACTTATATAGGCAGTGGAATCTTTCACAGAACATTCTAGAACTATTTCGACATACGTTTTGGAGGACGGGGGAGAAGAAACTTCCAGAAGCTTCTGGTTATCTGCTGATAGCGTGTCCGTGTTTACGTTGGTGAGTAGTACTTATCGTTGTTTATTCCGACTGACCGGCGCCGGCCTCCCGATAACCTCGAGCCATAGCCGCTACGTCACACAGCTCCCTCCTCCAGCTGGTCGTCCCGAGCAGCTCCGCGATCTACAGCAGGGCGATCGCAATGAACTAGCAACATCTTCCCTCGGGATTGAAATCAATTGCATGATTGCGAGCCCAGGACCTGTGGGACAGATGTCTCATTGTTGGCACCACCTCTTCACGTTGCTTTAAAAATGCAACCAATAGAATTGGCGACGTAGCTTCTTCGCGTCTTGCTCGTATCCAGGTGCCCGCCGGTAACGCTGCCACGGGTTTCCTCTAGGACTTGCTTCGCCGCTTTCTTCGGGAGCACCGACTATTACCCCCTAATCCTTCTGGCTGCGAAGTCCCAAACTCTCTTCGATACACCGTTCCTAACCACCAGGGGTTTCATCGCGTCCAACATCTTTCATATCTCGGGCCTGTGGTAGAAACATCCGTCCATGCGGGTCATGCACCACATTCTTTATTCTTCAGGATCCTCCCTATGTCTGAATCCTCCAGTTGCTCCCTCCTCAATGTCTTTTGGTCCCAACCAACTGCAGGTTGCACCGTGACTGGGCGTGGAGCTGCAGCACTTTCCGTTATCTGATGGCTCGGACGCTCGTTCATTGCGGCCTCTATCATTCTCTTGCTTTGTTTCGTCTGCCCGTCTAGCCGCTTTTATTATTTTTTTCTCACCTGAATGCTCCTCCATAAAGTTATCTTCCATGTCAAATTTAGTTCCTTCAAACTCCTTTCCAATGTCGAGCTTCAGGCTTTCTCCGTTGCTTTTATATCAGATTGCACGGTGTTAATACCAAAACCTAGTTTTGATTTCAGATTCTCTATTTCAGTGTTCATTTCACTTCTGGTCTCCTCCATTCCGGATTTCAAACTTGTCTCCATTTTCTCCATTTCGGTCTTCAGTTCCGTTCCCATCTTCTCCATTACAAATTTCATGGTCTTGGTTTCAGCTAACAATTATTTAATCATTTCCTTCATCATGGCGTTCATCCCACTTCTGACACCAGTGTGACTTTGTCCAGTTTTTTAACTGTCACTTGTTCTCAATGTCACTTCATTGTTTCTTTTTAGTTCCACTTCACTGGGCGTTCACTTCGCTGTCACTTCACTAAAATGAACTATTGAATTCTCCGTCACTTCACTTTCTTCGTGACATTGACCCCTGTTTCAGACTGTTCGGTTGTGGAGAGTCGAACAAAAGACCACCACAATCCCTCGCTCCGTAGCAGCACCCGCTGCAGGTAAACAGCAGTCGTCACCAACTCGCTCGGAGAATCGCTCTTGATGTCGCACAGCAAACTTGCCCATCAACTCGTTCACTGACTGACCGACGCAAACTCCACTGTATCGCTCCGCTGAGTCGATTCCGAGAACGCTCGCTTATATAAATAGTAGAATCTTGCAGAGAACATTCTAGAACTATTTCGACACAGTTCTGGAGGAGGGGGAAGAAGAAACTTCCAGAATGTTCCTGCTGTCTGCCGATAGCGCACCCGCGGTTTACGCTGGCAAATGGTACCTATCGTTGTTTATTCCGACTGACCGGTGCGGACCTCCCGATAAACGTGGGCTATAGCCGCTGCGTCACAATACCTTACTAGTGGTAATCCTTTCAGACAAGCGGACTCCTGGTGATCCAGTCCTCGATTTTCTAGACACAGACTCTTGAGGAGTGATTTGCCGTTCCCAGCAACACACGTAAGGATGACACATACACATGCTCATATACATATACACACATACAGATATACATACGAGGGGTGATCAGAAACTATGGTTACATGGCCGATATTCCTGGAGTTTCGCCCGTTATAGAGAAATTAGTAATGTGTAATAACTCTAATACGTGCAGTTGGGAACTCTGCACAGTTTCAGCCACCCGTCACCTACAGCGCTAGTTGTAGGTAAACACAAATGGTGACTCGTTTGGAAAACTGCTCTCGTGAAGAAATCCGCTCCGTTATTTAATTTCTGTGGGCGAAATATGCAACCGCGACTGAAATTCACCGGCAGCTATTAGAGCTGTACAGAGAGACTGTAATGTCTCGTTAGCATGTCGCAGAATAGTTTAAAGAGTTCGTAGCCGGTAGAGGAAACGTCACCGACGAGGATCGCAGTGGCCAACCCAGCACGGCATCGACAGATTTGAACAAGCTCGCGTGGGGGAGATGATTCAGGACAACAGAAGGATTACGTTACGGCATATGACGGTAGAATTGGGAATGTCGTTCGGAAGCGTTGCTTACATTGCTCACTATATTCTGCAGTACCGGAAAGTTTGTTTCCGATGGGTTCCGCGAAATTTGTCCAACCTACACAAGGAAACGCGCATGGGCACAAGTCTGCAACGTTTGTAACGGTTCTCCACGGAACGGAACATTTTTTTTCACCACACTGTCAGGGTGGCGAAACATGGATCCACCACTACACCCCCAGGTAAGTGGTCGTCAATGCAGTGGAAACACCCCTCCTCTACAAAGACAAATAAGTTTAAGTTGATGTCATCTGCCGAGAATGTATTGGCCACGTGTTCTGGGACAGCGTGGGTGTCATACTCGTGGAATTTTTGGAGAGAGGGCGCACAGTAACCGCTGACCTATACTGCGAGACCTTGACACGATTGCGCGAAGGAATCATGAGGAAATGACCAGGCTTCTCACCGAAGGCGTCATCTTCCTTCTTGACAGCGCGCGACCTCATACATCCCAGAAGACTACCACGCTGTTGAAGCAGTTTCGTTGGGACATCATCGACCACCCTCCCTACAGCCCGGAACTCGCTCCAAGCGACTTTCACCCTTTTCCTCACTTGAAGGAGCACCTAGGAGACCGAAAATTCGCTTCAGACGAGCTAGTGAAACACTTCGTAACAACGTGGCTGAACACGCAAGGACAGGATGTTTACCAAGAGGGAATATTCAAACTCATCCCACGACGCGACAAGCACCTAAACCGACATAGAGACCACGTCGAAAAACAGCCTAATGTATGTACTGTCTCTGCTGTTGGCTCTATTGGTTGTATGAAATAAAATGTACACGTTGCACTTCAGGTTTTGTAACCTCAGTTTCTGATCATCCCTCGTATCTACGTGTCTACATACACATATATATCATCATGCACATATTCACACATACATACAGTCACACATATATCTATATTCAAATAGACATACACCCATATTAATACACACAGTTCCATATACAGGCATATATATACACGTACGTTTCACAGACAAATATATACGTACATACACCAATTACATTGTTGTGGTTTCTGTGTTGTTCATATTGGCGTGTTCGTACCCTTAACAAAGGTCTAATAGGGAAGGCTACTCAGTTACGTATTGGTGGTACCGCTTGCCCGCCTAGAGCGTTTCCTCGAATAAGGTGGCGCACAGAGGTCGATTCAGGTTCGTCATCCTACGACAACAAAGTGCCATTGGTCCACCACTGACCACCAAGCTCCACTTGAGCAGTGCCGAGCACTCTGGTGAACGAAGCTCCGAGCTCAGAGACAGCGTCCAGGGTTGTCAAATTGTCAGTGGGAGAACGCGGCGGTTGAAAGAAGCAGGTTGAATATACCTTCCCCCATTAGAGAAAATAGGTTCGAGTAATCAAAAATAGAATTTGCTGTTCCTCTTGAGGATGGATCACCGTAGCTGTTGCTAATGGGTCGGCAAAGCCCAGAGCAAGATTGACTCCGTTACTATCTGTGTGCCCTTACACACCTTCTATGCTAGCGACCCGTTCCAGCGAGCGGTGCAAGTACCAGTGTCGCCATCTCGTTTATTCACCTGAGCTACATATATTAGCGCCGTTGCGGCGCGCTTCCTATCATTTACATTGCTACCGTTGTAGCGAATTTACTTACTAACTTTTAGCGATGCGTAGCCACATATGTCCCCCTAGTTCGCCACGTGTAGGTGGCGGTGGTAGGGATGTGCCTCCGTCTCCGGCTCTGTTGACCAGGACGTGCATCCGTCTCCGGTTCCGGCGCCTGTTCGTCTTCTCCTGCCAGATCTCCGTATGTCGGAGCTCTGGTGTAATCATAGGAATGATCATTCTCTTTTGCTGGTAGTGCGGCGTAGCGCCAGTGCCTCCGTGCTGGGATGGTGAACGAAATCAAACGCCATTGTATATTAGTTATGGTATCACTCGACTACAAGTCCCGTCCGTAGTGGTATTTCGTAGAAGTGGTGGAACTCCTATAGGCATTGTCTTCATGCGTGTTCGTCATAGAGTGATGTATGCTTTTTAAAAATTTATTTTAAAAATAGAACGACCCCACACCCGCCGCCCCCGGTGACGATCATCCTCAGGGGCTACATCGTCTCCCCATGCACGTGCTATTAGTGAGCTAAACATGCAAGGCAAAGGGGTGCTTGTTAGTAGTGAAACGTGCAAAGATGGGTCGGGTTTCCATAAGCACCCCGGTTAGTACGCTACGAATTAGTGCTGGCATTCAGGTATACGAGCGAGTTAGACGGAATGACCTGGGCGACACCTATGACACGTCCTGGATGGCGCCCAGGGATAAGTGCTTGCAATGAAGATGGTTGGTTAGCGATTGAGCGGTTAGTGAGTTAGTCAGATATGTAAGAAAAGCGGTTCGCAATGTAGGTTCGGAATTTTGTCATGCAGGAAATGAAATGGAATGGTAGGGCGGGATTTGATGTAAAGAAACCTATAATTGAGGCCCCGAATCTGCGCCACAACGGGCTGATAGTCCAGTGGTAGGTGGTGTGGCTCGCCGACTGGTTGGCAGTGAAGATCGGGATCGGTATTTGTGGTTAACAGTCAGTAGACCTGGAATTTAGTAAAGAATCGTGAGAAACACGGCTGCGATAGGTGCAGTGCAGACGATATGTTAAGGTATCAAATGAAACAAGTAAGCACGGACGTAAATAAGGGAATCGTCGGGGAAAAGTGTGCGTTCAAGGCGGAGTCGGCCCTTATGTATGCCGATCGGGGGTTTGTTGGTGTCTTCCGCCAGAGGCTGTTTGCCCCGGCGCTATCTGTTGTGTACTGGTGGAAGCTGGCGTGCGGAAATTCCTTTTTCCCGGGATTTCCGCTGTGGCACTGAGTGTCTGTATTACTGCGCCCTTTGGGGTGCGTTCAGCAATTGTGCGTGCTGGTTTACATCGGTCAATGAAAACTAGTGCTGTCATCTTCCATCCGTATGACCACCGTCTTTCTGTGGTTTGTGATTACTGGGAATGCAATATGGTGGGGTCACAGCTTCTAATTGTCGGCTCTGGTGGGTAGTAAGTCTAACTGGGGTTCCGAAACGGCTAACCCAAAGTTTGAAGAATTTCATGGCTAATGTGGCCGCGTCCATCCGTATGAGCGGAACACATTCCGGCCAACTGTTCGCTCTGTCGATCATTGCTAGGCATTAGGCTTGTCCCCTGAGTGGGGGCAGTGGTCCCACTATGTCGAGATGTACGTGATCAAATTTGGAGGCTGGCGGGAATGCCTGCAGTGGGGCCTTAGTGTGCCTGTAGGTCTTCGAAGACTGGACTGCTGAGAGGCCTTTGCCCATTTTTATATGTCTGCGCGTCTTGGGAGCCAAAAGTACCTGGCTGTGATGAGCTTTCGGGTAACCCGGATTCCTGGATGTCTCATGCCATGTAGCTTCTGGAATATGGCCATCCTGCATTGGCCCGGCCAATGTCACCTGGGAATAAGGCCGCAACACTGGCGTATGACGTCAGGGTAGGTGGTTATCATCAAACTCAGCCCAGGTACACTAATCCCAGTGCATTTTCTTTCTATTCCTCGGGACTCGAATTGTAAAGCAGTTTTAGGGATGTGGGGAGGGGAGATCAAATTCAAACAAAAAGAGAAGCTGCCATCCATTTAAGTTGAACTACATTATAATTCACAGTGCAATGCACGCAATCTTATTAAATGCTAGTTTGTTTCTGCGGCGTTAATAAACAATAAAGGACGCCTATATAAAACGTGCCTGTTCCTGTACTTATTTGTGACCGAAACCTTTAAAAACTTTCCCTTTATAACCTAAAAAAGGACAATGAAAGCGGCTGTCGTACACAAATACTTAGTAGTAAGGAAAACTTTGTGTAATTTCCCAAACAAAAATTTGACACTAATTGTAGGTTCCCATTTAAAAAAATTAATTTGACCCTAAAATAGCTATCATAACATACTCCAAACCAAACACGACTAATGGCATTTACTTTCCCCCATAATATCAAGCAACTTCTATAAAAGACATTTATTTCTACAATGTTTAGTATTGGATATAATGTACAGTCTCAACTTAAATGGTCCATCCTGTATATTGGTTTATTTTAGTGTGGCTCCTTACAGCCTCAATTTTGGGAATTTGCTAAAATGTCACATGGCTTTTTTACTTTCTCTACTACGTATAGTAAGTAGGGGAAGTATTGTATTCCACCCAAAAATTCGATACCGAGATTTCACCGGAAATATATGTTTTGAGACCCCCTGAATCCAAAAAAGTCATTTTTGGAAACATGTCCGTGTGTGTGTGTCTGTCTGTGAACAGCATAACTCAGAAACGAACAGTCGGATAAACACCAAACTTAATATTTAGGTTCAGTATCTTCCAGAGATGCGACACGAAGGTTTTCAAGTAAATCCCCCCACCCCAGATTACCCTTTACATGGAACATTTTTCGAAAATTTTAATTTTCTCAAAAATGGCTCTAACGATTTTGATAAAAATATCATGTTTAAGATATTTTCATGTCAAATAAAATATATATCTTGAATTTTCTGGAAATGTCTCCAAAAGTATTCTTCATTGTGAACGACTTTTGCATCACTGGTAAACCATAAGAGATAGACAAAATTTTACTAGACAAAAAATGTAGATCGCGTTAAAATACACAATTTATGTCATATACATTTTTTTTGTTGAATGAACCATTTTCGAGATATTGCTTGTTATTCCCTTAAATTTTTCAATACTTATTTTCTCAAATGGGAATTCGTTATTCATTTTTTTGTCTTGGATATGCAAAGAGTATTAATCTGTGGCTAAGGGGATGGTGCTGCACCTAGCAACCAGCTATTATGAGATATGTATGTGCTTAAAGGCTACTGTATTTCTATATTGCCCTTGTAAATGTATATTCCCCTTACATCTACAAGAAAATTAGCAATACGATAGAGTCTGCAAATGTTTATCTCGATTAACATGAAGTAGATGGGGAATAAGCGTTTGTAAAAATTGTTTATACAAGAGTAGAGAAAGTCCTGTGAGTGTAACACATCAGATTTTCCCTATGTGGGGGAAAAGTATGTTATGTATGCAATTTCATAGCAACTGATAGATGAAACACTTTCAAAAAGGAATTTTTGACTTCATGTAAAATCCGTTGTTTGTTCAAAATTAATCACACAAGTTTTTATTATAGATTTATTACATGTCATAAATACCTTTATAGCAAAGATATGTATAGGTTAGAAAATGCACAAATTGGGCAACTATTGCAGCCAGAGATGAATTCCACAGTGATAAGAAAACAGAAAGGGTGATAAGAGGAAAGGGATTGTAATTAAAGGTGTAATTATAAAATTAGATTTATTTCAACAACTGTGATAACAATACCTTATTTATTTGAAAAATAGTCCTATAACCTACATCTGTAGACTGCGATGGTGGACAAAGTATGATACTCCACTGAGATGAATTTGTTTGTAAACACACTAAGAAATGTTGTGCTCATATTAAAATCATATGAGGAAGAAAATTCTGTAAAGCATGAAAATTTATATTTAAAAGAATCTTTTAGATTTTAGAATAGAATGACTGGATATAAAATTTGTATCTAATCAGTTGCAACTTAACAAACATTTTTTACTTATTTATTAGTCTGGCTCATAAATGAGCTGACCTAGTGACATAAACATACAAATTTAGTGATTTTAAACAAATACATTGTAAGAGCAAACTACAAAAAGTATTTTACCATAAATTATAATAGTTACATACAAAATTAAGCTATGAGAAAAAACTGTAAAAATGCTTAAAGAATGTGCAACAACAATAAAAGGTTATAACAATAAAAAGAGAATCATTTGTAAGAAAAAGTGGCTTTCTAAATGATAGTACATTTTACACGCTGTTTAAACAATACACATGATTGCGAAAGATAGCTACACAATATTTTATAATGTTCTGTGCAATTGCATTTTGAATACTTTTAATAATGTTCGATTTCCCCTCCATTTCACAAATACATTTGTGGTTGTTCATCTTCCTCAGGATACAAAAAATAGGCCTATTACTGTTATTTTTTGTTGTTACTTCAGAAACTTGATTTACTTATAAGAAATGTGAAGAAGAAAAGTACCCAGCTATTCTTAAGGCTTTTCAGTTAGTTAATGAATATAAAGAAACTGTCTATCGATTGTCAATCTATTCTTGTTTCTCATATTCTTATGGGGCACTCATACATGAAGTAGATGTGCACGCAACACTCATCCAGTACAATATATGTAATACTGATATAAATAAGAAATTATTAGATGTACTTCATGTTAACATGATGTACAATTTGATCACAGTAATACATATTGATGGTTGAAAATGCTTGGAAGATAATTCACTACGTGCTGCCTTCTAAATTGAAAACCTCATTTCAGTAATATTCAAGCTACTGTCTTCTACATCTGTATTTAATGCTGAAATATTTTCTATTAAACAGGCTATTCTTTATGCAACTCAGAATTTTATTTAGCAATTGAAACAGATTGTCTTTTGGCTTTGGAATCACTAAAATCAGCTTATTATCATTACAATTGTAGCTGGCACTTCCTGAATTTAAAGTACCTACTGAATATTTTGAAAACAAACATATCAGTCAAATTCTTTTGGATTCCTGGATATAGCAACATTAAAGGCAATGAAATGATAAATAAATTAGCAAAATCAGGCAGAGAAAAACCAGAATTTTTTGACTCGTTTGTCATACTTATGTTTTAGGACACTGAAAAAACTTAGTGGATGATAAATGGCAAAAAACGAGATAAACTAAATGCTACAGTATTCAGAAAATTATGTTCCTGGCTCTGTCATGTTAATCTTCCTTGAAGGGTAACAGTTATTGTTATTAGAATCAGATCAGGTCAAATATCCATACCTGAAGACATACAGAATTAAAATTAAAGATGATTCCTACTATGATTGTGGAGAGCAGTGTTCAGTAGTTCATTCCTTTTTTGACTGTTTTGATGTTCAAAATTAGCTCTGAGTTAATTACAAACAATTTTGAAGCTTTCATAAGCATGCAATCTTGGTTAAGCAAATCATTTCCAAAAGTTTGTAATTTATTGATTAGATTCTTTCAAAATGTAAAATGAAAGTAATGTATTTAATGTATGTATATATATATATGTATAGATATTTATTTATATATATGTATTTATTTAATCCTAAGAAGTTTACAATATATAGGCCTACCTACTGAAAATTTGACCCTGGCCACTCATTCAGTAGATACCCATTCCATATACAAAAATTATTATACTATTACAAATCTATCAACTTTCTTCTTCTCTCTTCATTCTCATTCTCCATTTCCACTTCTTTTTAACTATAAATAAACACTGTCCCAAACTCCTGGTCCCCTTTATGAACATTTTGTTCAAAGTTGTTCTTTCATCCCTTTTAAATTTAAACTTAATGAATTCGTTTCTCCAGTTTTCAGTTTCCTTACAATCAAAAACTATATGTTCCAAGTCTTCTTTCCCTCCAATTAATGGACATTCCCTTTGAGTAAAGCATTCTCTTTCACCTTTTAACTTCCACATACCTGTTCTTGACCATGCTTTATCCTCTCTTTTCTTCTTATTGGTTTTGACAATATAATTTTCCCTTTCCCATACCCACTACATCCTGACATAAAATTCCAGCTATATTATTAAATAATTTTTATATTTCTGTAACTTCAAAACGACTTTTTGGCTCTTTCCAAGATCCCCTAACTTTTATTTCTCTTTTCCTCGATGTATACATTAATGCATTACTCTCTAAAATATTTATTAGACTACTCAGCAACACCCTTAGTTAGACATGATTCTTGATAATATTAACCATTTTTTAAATATTTATCTATTAAGATTTTTAAAACAAATGTTTTACGAGTAGTTCTTCTGCCTTTTCAAAAAGCACATTTATTTTGGTATTCAAATAGTATGCTGTATTGTTCTATACATTTTTGTAATACCAGCAAAAGCTTTTTCCTACATCATATAATAAAGCCATGCCCTTAAACTGTTAGGTTTATCTATACTACCTTTGCCTTTATATTACATCGGGAGTGTAATTGATTTTGTCCCATTGTGTGGTATGTATTCTTTAGTTGTCATTGCACTGAACACAAGTAAGTACTTCCACTCTATCCCCATTAGTGCACCATTGCTTTAGAAATTCTGTTGGTACACCATCTATTCCAGTTGCTTTCTTTATGTTCAATAGCTTAACCTGTTCTATTACTTCCTTTTTTTCTTTCACTTTCCAAAACTTCTACAAAATTATTACCAATTTCTGTAATACTCCTAGCTCTCATGCACCATTATATTTCATAAAGTTTTTTTATCTAATCTAACCATTCTCCTATGATAAATTGGGTAAACTGATGTATTTGTTATATGCCAATATTCGAGATAAAGTAACAATGCATGGCATTATTAACAAAGCAATACTACTTAAAAACTTGTAACAATGAAGTGAGATGGAATGCACTAGAGACCAGAAAACTATGGCTTCCCACAAATACATTGCCAGTGACTTGTGGCAGTTAAGCAAAGAAACCTACTCTTTCATAAATGAAATTGCTTATTTTTTTCTGCTTACTTAACCGACTAATTTGTTAAAGCATCCTCTATTAGTCCATGCCATTTTCAATGGGTTGATTTTGGATTGATTGCTGAAATTCAGACAAAGATCATGAAGAAGTGATTTTACTGGAGTAGTGATACTCACTGTTGCTGGCAGCTTTATGTTTCCTTCCAGGTGCAATTGGACATCATTTACAAAAGCTGATAAAACCAAGTTCTTGTCAAATACAGTGTAACATGTAACTTTTAGCACTGGACAATCTCTCATTAAAATAAAATACATGCCACAGCATTTTTTTCTAATAACCCATTCATCATTTAGTTCACAGCAAGCAATCTTCTTAAGTAGTTCCTCTATAGTGTGAAATGTAGTTTTCTGGATACACTGTTCTTCGGCACTCGAGCTGTCTTCAGTAATGCAGACTTTATGGAGTCATTTTCCAAGCATTGCCTGTACTCTTCAGAATTCTCTCTTGAAGTAGAAGGTTTTGACAAATAGAAAGGACACCCAGGCAAAAGAGAAGGCATTACATCTGTATTAAGTTAAAAAAATATAGTTTATTAATTAAAATCTTTAAAGGCATATAAATAATAACCAAATTAATTACGCTTGAAAATTCGCAGCACACCACAACAAAATACTAGTTAGCATAATTGTACTCTACATGGTTAATAATAATAATAATAATAATAATAATAATAATAATAATAATAAATCTATATGATTTTGACAATATGGATTTTGCAGCTCAAGCAGTGTATATGAGTGCAAACAATTAAGACATTTAAGAAAACTTGAATGCCTAATAAACATTCATTAACATCTCTTTGGTCATTAGTATCCCATTTTACTTAGAATGTTAAATGTCAGTAAACTTTTGCTCAGAGGCTTTTCTTCAGGCTTGAGGTTTTTCTGGTACTTTAAATTAAGTCGGATAGGCTCCCCGCTCATAGACATTATTATGCTGGTTTGGGTTTTGGAACGTCTTTGCCAGGCTGAACATTGTATTTAGCGGATTCCTTCCGTCTGCCTTGGAGGAATTATCAGCGGTAACAGCTCGCTGTTTTATCGGCTGGGTTCCTGTAGAAAATTCTCAGCAGATGTCAGCGTAGAGAAGTATGAGCTTGGCGCTGTGTGACCCCATGACGTCAGGATCACATGAGGGGAAGGCTTGAGTCACCCCGGGCATGATGAAGACGAGTGCAACACTTTTCAGTCTTGTGATCTCAGGCCGTGAAGAAGAGAAGCCTTAAAGTCAGGTCTAGGGAAGCGATATTGTGCACCGCTAAATTTTCGGCCCTTTCAAAATTCGACTTGAAACATGTTTGTAAGTACTTCTCAAAATTTAACATAAGAGCGTGTGCCGATTTAACTTGAAACTATGTATTAGCCCGAGAATAATTATTTCTTGCATATAATTGTGAAACCTTGTAACGCACGGGGATATGCTAAGAGGAGTTAACAGCTTGAGGGCGAATTTGCAGACGTATTTCATTTGAATTGTAATGTTGAAACATGTTACATTTCTTTGAGAAGTAATACATTTTATTATATGGTATTGAAGAATGTCATTGTAAGAATCGAAAACCTTATTGAGTTTGCTGTGGGAACCTTAAATTATATATCCTTTCCTGCTTTACCAATAAGTTAAAATTTTGTATCCTCTGGGGCACTTTAAGTTTGAAGTGTAGGAAATGGGCTTAGCATTTTTGTATTGTGTATTATATCAGCATAGAATGAACTTATCTTCGATATTTTATATAGATAGCATTTAAAATAAAATTAGGATCCAAATTCACAGTATTGTAGTAAAATGATAGATTAATTTAGTAAAAGGTAAACTTATATTATCGTGCTACAAAATGTATAATGTGGGACCAACAGCTTTACTTCCCTTCTAAATGGTTCAAAGCAAACCAACTTGCTCAGAGCAACAGAATTATTTCAGGGATAAGTAAGCATGTGTTTCAAACATTTATAGCCATATCACATTTATGCTATTAACAATATACTACTCACATATCAACCCTGCTTGCTATTTTTGTCATTTGCATTCCATTGATAATCTTACAAAATGAACTGATAGACTTAATATGTACCCATTGGTTTATCATATTTGTAAACACAGAGAAAATGTGTAACTGCTTTAATTCATCGCTTTACACCTTCATCTCAAAATATTACATATGTTTACTGCAGATTATTATTTGACCTTACAATGTATAGTGACAAGTATGGACCAACACACTATAGGCTATAACAAGCACAGTGCAGTTTAGGTTACAGTTGCTGTGTTCAGTGTTACTTTAATTATAACTGTACTGTATTTATAATGCTATGATTATGCATATAAAGCATTTACCTTTTCAAATTTCTTCCATCTGAAACACCGACTTTAAGTTATCATTTTGTACTTCATTTGAATTTGTTCTATATGTTTAACTGCAAGTTATTACTTAATTTTAATATCCGTTGATGGCACGCATAGGCTAACACATATCAAGTGCAATGAAGTAGTTATGGACCTTGTGTGTCTAGGTTAGGTTTAGGTTATGTATATCTGAATCAATATTAATGTAATTTGCTGTTTTATTTACTGCACTAAGATTCCAGTGTACTACATGTTATGGTTGTGCATATCAAACTTTTCTCTTTTCATCTTATTCTTTTGACAACAGCAGTTACTTACATCAAACTGCATGGTGTTCTTCTTAGGTGTAAAGTTCAATAATCCACTGCAGATTGAGTTGATAAATTAGACTTTTGCATTATTATAGCAGTACATATTCCATCATGCCCCTTAATGGGAAACGATAGTTATTCCTACCAGCTACTTAAATATGCTCTGGTTAATAGTATTACTCATAAATTTACATGCTAGATACATATGTTCCCTTGTTTATGGTATGATTGTATGATAGTGATTGATATGAGAAATAGGTATGCATGATTACTTCATACCGATTCCTCATTTATTCTTATTAATAGTATTTTTACTGAACTTGGAGGATGATAAGAAGGAAACTAACCCTTTTTAGGCGTGGACGATCTAAAGCAGCTATAAGTTGTTTTCCAGTCTTACTGTCGTATAATGATACACTTCTTTCTATGTCATGGGGTTGAAAATGCTTTTACAAACCCATAAAAGCAAAATTCGTTTCAATAAAGTGAGAAACAATTTAACATTCGTGTGTACGTATAGGTTAGGTATGTTAAACATTCTACAAAAGATTACCACGTGCAATTATACACAACATCAATAAAAGCAAAAAGAGTCTTAATAGTGCATCTAAGTATATAATTGCTTTATATAAAGCTTACCACAGTGTGTTCTGCAGGAATGAAATTAACCTGGTGAACAGCTTGTATCCATTTCCTTATTAAGTTTCGTCTAATGGAAATTTAAACACGCTTACTTTCGGCCCCAACGAATAATTACCTTTGCTTTGGGCATACAGCATTTTCGTGGCATTTTACACGTTGTCAAAAATTATGTTCTACACTAATAAAACACAAATTAAAGGTACACCAAATCTACTACCAGCACACATAGATGGACTCCTGACTGTGATGTCAGTAGTCAAACATATTTCAGTGTTGCGGCCTTCTTCCTAGGTGGCATTGGCTCGGCACGAACGGCCGGTTGCTACCCGTGCTGGTTTCGCACGTAACCGCGACGCCAGTATCTTGGATAGGTATCTGCTGTTATGGTTTGAGCTGTAAGTTTAGATGTCCCTGTCGGCAGCCTGAGCCTAGGCCAAAATTTCTGCTGCGGTGTAGTCCAGTGTCTCCATGCGGAATAAGGCCTCCGCTACTGCGTTCTTATCTCCTTCGCAGTATTGGATGTCCGTAGTGAATTGTGAAATGTATACCAGTTGCCGGGTCCTCCTCCGGGTGCTGCTTTTTCGGCTCTTGAGTAATGGTATGAGTAAGCGGCTTGTGGTCCGTCAGGATGGTGTACTGTCGTCCTTCCCCTTGGTCCCGGAAGTGCCTTACTGTCTCATACATGGCCAGTAGTTCTCGATCAAATGTCGAGTAGCACTTCTGGGGTTTGCTTCAGTTTTAGAGGAAAAACCCAGAGGTTAGGGGTTTCCTTGATAACGCTGTTGCAGGACGGCGCCGATCACGATATTGCTGGCATCCGTAGATGGGTCTAAAGCTGCTTCTCCAGCCGGGTGTGCTAAAAGTGTTGCGGCTGCCAGTGCTTCTTCGATATTGCCGAAGGCATCGCTTAGCGCTTCTTGCCACTGAATGGGTGTCCGATCCTGCTTCTTGCTATTGTAGAGCAAGGTGTTTAATGCTTGTTGTATGGTGGCCGCTTGCGGTATACGTCCACGGTTGAAATTGATCATGCCCAGCAATCGGTGTAGCTCCATGAATGTTCCTTGGCTTGGAGAAATTGGTTATAGGCTCCACCTTGGCCGGAACTGACCGGGCGATTTGGTTGGAGACCAGGTGTCCGATGAATTGTACGTCTGCCTATCCAAGGAGACACTTCCCGATATTCAAGTAAAGGCCATATTCCGTGAAGCGTTGAAAGACACCGTAGGTGTGTCTCATGCTCTACGGTGTCCGGGAGGCGACCAGAATGCTGTGTATATAGCAGAAGGTGAATGACAGGTCCGTAGGAGATGGTCCAAGAACCTCTGGTAGGTTTGTGTCGCGTTGCGGAACCCAAAACCCATTCGAGTGTATTCAAATAATCCAAACGGAGTGATGATGGCTGCCTTGGGGATGTCCTTCGGTGCGACCGGTATGTGGTGGAATACCCTTTATATATCTAAAGTGGTGAAGATGGAGGTGCTGAAGTCTCGGGTATGTGTGACAACTTAACGATCTAGTATGTGTTTTTGTTGATGCTTCGTTAGTCCCCGCAGGGCCGAATGGGCCCGTCCTGCTTCTTCAAGATATGCAAGCGTGATTCCCAGGGCCATTTAGATTATGGTCATCGCAGTCTAAGGATCCCTAAGCGGCGGCCTTTGTGCAGTAGCCAAACACTTGTTCCCTACCCTCCCTAACCACAAACATCATAAACATCTTAGTGACATCCATGTGCACGTGCGCGTTGTTGCCACAGTTAAAAATAGTATTTAAAAGCAAAAATTTGTAGCTGATTTCCATATGTACAGAATACAATCATGCAGTTTGTCTGTTTGCTTTATACACAAATGCAGTAAAAAACTAAGCATCGCATAATAATTAAATTTATGTTACAAACGCTTTCAAATATAACTGAGGATGACCTGAACTAATATACTACGCTACAAGAATGGAAATGCATGTTAATATATCCGAGAGGAACTATCTGGACTATCATTAAATAATTAAAATACATAAATATGAATTTATTTTGAAAAGAACTCTTACTCCCAAAGCAAAGCCTCATTTTTGATTATGCTATTTAACCTAAAAGTTATTTTTTATAAATAAGGGTTGCATGTTTGTAGTTTTGCTTAATATAATTATTATGTGCGCGAAGCTATGGTGAAAGTATTTTTTTATTTTGTTTGTCCTGCAACCACAGAATTTAGAAAAACCAAGTTCCGGAAGATGTAAACAAAAACAGTAAATATGTAAAATTAAAAAAGAAGAAGCAGGTGAAAAAGTAAAGCGAACTCGGTCTTTGTATCAGTTTTGGAAGATAGGTGCTTTTTTATGTAGCTTTGAAAACATGATAAATTTGCTTCACAACAATGTGTTTATTAATAGAAAGCTAATATAAGAAGAGGTTGTGTATTGTTTAAGATGTAAGATTTATAAGCATGACAGCTTCTGTTTACTTAAATGAATAGTTTTATTATAAAATACAGGATAAGTAAAAATACGGAAGGCTAAAGAAAGAAAATAAAAAAGAAATTTTATGTGTTATATTCACATGATTATCTCTATTCACTCTTCTACAAATCACTTTTACAAAAGCTTATTCTTCTATCTACTTCTTCTTAAACGAGATAAAATTTCATTGCACATTTCGTTGTAAATATAAGGATTCATAGGCCAAAGCGATAGTCAGATTATTAAAAACCAGATGATGACTTTGAAATTCCATGCTCTTAGCATGACCACGAGGAAAATACAAATACGGACTTCCAACTTGTATTTAAAAATTCAAACCAATAACAAAGATTTTCCCGGAAATGATTAACATAATTTGACCTAAAATGTGTCCTTTACTGAGATTGCATTTTACGCACAGTAAGATTTTGCCTATCTCTTACGGTGTACTAGTTATACAAAAAGTTGAGAACGAGGAAGAATTTAAAGGTTATTCCCAGAACATAAAATTCAAGATACAAATTTTATTCTTCATGCAAATATCTTAAACATGCGGTATTTTGGAATTAATTGTTTTTTCACACAAGCCGTGTGTTGGACAGGTAGAATCAGATGACTGAAAAATTCAATGCCATAGCCGGGATTTGAACCACGGATCTCGCGGTCTCCGTCCGGTTGCTCTAACCACTGAACTACCATGGCAACACGCCGGTATTTTACTAAAAATTGTTATAGCTCTTTTTGAGAAATTCAAAACAATAGCAAACATTTTCCACGTAAAGGCTTCTTTTCTACATGTTCGTGAACATTACACACAAAAATCTGGCTTTGCTTATTCAAAGTTTTTGTAGTCCCTTTCTTCGTGGTCTTGGCACTACTGGTACTCGGCAGAGTCAATTTATTGGTGCGGCCGGAGGGTCAGCAACTTGGTTCGTTTCCCAAGGTCTCCACATCTTAATTAAACTATTAAACGCTAATAACTATTAAACACTGCTAAATCTACAAAACTGCATTAAGTAAAACACTATATAACTTCTCAAAAGAAGTAAGATATAAGCTTAACTGTCACAGCTGCTAAAACGTACTGAAACCGAGGAAACAACAGAAATGACATTGCAACAACGCTTTGCTTTGGTGGAGCTAAAGAAAGGACCACGCATTGTAGTTGGGGGATGGGAATACCCTACTAAAGTCCGTGAGGTTTAAGTAGTCGTGTCCCTTTTAGACAGAGAAGGGAATACTCACCATCTCGCTCTCACTCTATGGTGACACAGGCAAAGCAGATACACCAGCCAAACACGCATCAGTGGCGGGGTGCCCCTCCTGCTCTCCGACCGGTTGTTGTTCATTCTCCGATTCACCGTCAGAAACTTCAAACAAATGTTCGTACTCTTCTTCCGATTCCAATTCTTCTAAATTTATGACTAATCTGTCCGTAATTTCATCTACCAGAGCGTTTTTCTCCCAGTAAACCTGTTCAGTGTTTTGCACATGTTCACACGCCCTTTTCCAGTTGTCTGGAGTCACTTTTGTAATCGCATTATCAAAGAACAATTTTACATCACCACTTTTAAATGAAATTGTTCTTGACTTGCGCCCATATATGTTCTATAGCTTCATTTCTTAAAAAGCTTCATTTCAGTTATAGTAAAAATTCGCAAGGAAGACATTTTTTGATGGAACGATTGGATTGTTTCTAAACGAAACTGTGAACTTTAACTACCATTTCCCCTACCATCTGATTTTAGAACTTTCCCTTGAGATCCAATTTGAAATAATACAAATACAACCAAAACTAATAGAAAATATTTCAACATCTTGCATATTGTGTAAAACCACCAAACATCAAACTCACAGTTCCACAGGCCATACGCCACTGCAACCTTCAGTCAGCATACAATAGAAGTGGGAGGTTTACGAGGTTCTACGGGTCTGGAATTTCCACAAATCGCAAGAAAGAAGTGGTTGCTGTCCCACCCGCTCTGCTAGACAAGGACAACACTCTGTGTGCGACAAAGACAGTAGAAAACCTGCCAAGTTAAACCTCACAGAGTATAATCGTTTACTGATGGGTTTATGGTCAGGCTTGAAAGCTTTCCGTTCGCTTTGTAGCCGACTGGGGAAACGTTGCCTGCGACCAGCTTATAAGGTTGTATAATTCCGTTTTTCATCAGTCTGGTGAACTCCTCCTTTGCCTGGGTGTATATGCTGGGTGGAGTGTTCTGACCTTGGCTGTCACGGTGCTCCGGAAGTTTTGATGTGGTGGTATATCCCCATTTCTTTGTACGGCGCGTCCGTCGTAGGCCTTGTAATCTGGAAGTATGATTTCAGCTGGTGTCTGAAGGGGGCTTGCTCTGGGATCGAAGAGATGGAGCTAGATACAGGTTCGACATAGCTTGGAATCTGGCTGTAGTGGCTATTCCTGAGGCATTTGGCATTTAGGTCTACTGTCAGGCCGAAATGCATCAGGAAGTCTGTGCGTATGAATGCCTTAGGGATGTCGGCTACGAGGATCTCCCATGTATATCTCCCTGTTATCCCGAAGTGCAGCGTTTCCCTCTGATTGCCGAAGGTGTGGATCAAGGCCCCGTTGGCAACATAAATCATATAGTCGTCCGTATTATGAACCCGGCGTAAGACCCTGCTAAATGGGATGGATACGCAGGCTCCGGTGACTACCAAGACTGGTATCTGGTTCTGTTTGCATTTTATAAAGAAGTGGGCGCAGAGGGTTCCGTCCTGCAATACTTGCTGTGTCAATTCATTTCCCTGGTGTGTTGGGCGGGCGGTATATAGGTGCGTGCCTTCCCGCTCCAGTGCCTATGATACCAGCAGATGCCGTCGTTGGGATTGCCGGTGATCCGTGGTCCACTTGAGGGTGCCGGCGGTTGCCTGTCTTCCAGTGTCCTCAGACGGTTTGTTAATGCCTTAATCTGCAGCTGGGTTTGTAGTTGTGGCTCTGCGTGTTGTACCTCTGCTATCCTCGTGATGTTCTGGTGCATGATGCGGTCCGCAATGCGTGCTACTTTGTCCAGCGACTCGTCCCCCCATACAGCCAGCAGTGCTTGTGTTTGTGGTGGTAGGTTTCGTAACCACAGGAACCCCAGGAGATCATCGGTAGTGTGTGTGCTGGCCTGGTGGCATATCGTTTGGAGTAGCTAAGAAGACTTTTGGCCCCCAGGTGAGTGGCTTCCAGTAACCGTTGCAGCTTATGTGGATCTGACGGGTTGTAGATTTAAAATAGGCGCTCTTTGAGTGCGTGGTAGGGTTGTGCTCCTGGTGCCACTGTGAGGTCTACTACCTGAATCACTACTTGTCGGGGAAGTTAATCGATGATTTTGTAGAACCGGGTGAGTGGTGAGTTAATTCGGTGCACTGCGAAGACTG
The DNA here is from genome assembly GCA_030765065.1 of Deroplatys truncata. Lineage (NCBI taxonomy): Eukaryota > Metazoa > Arthropoda > Insecta > Mantodea > Mantidae > Deroplatys > Deroplatys truncata. The sequence continues at coordinate 537,817,774 of CM060990.1, forward strand.
CCTCTGCCTTTAGGAACCATGTCACCGGGCCCTCGGTGTAGAAGGCCGTTAGCGGTATGGAGGTGGTGCAAAGTGCTTCCAACTGTGACGTCGGCTCTTCTGTGGTAGCTCCGTCCGGGGTCACCAATGTTGAGGTTTCTGTGTCGTTCATGTCGGCGTGTTCGTACTTTACCAATGGTCTAATCGGGAAGATTACTCAGTTACGTAGTAGTGGCACCGCTTGCCCGTCTCCTCGAATAAGGTGTCTCACAGAGGTCGAGCCGCGTTCATCATCCTACTACAACAAGATGTCATTGATCCACCACTGACCACCAAGCTGTAATTGAGCAGTGCCGAGCACTGTGATGAACGAAGCTCACCGAGCTCAGAGGCACCGTCCAGGATCGTCAAGTTGTCAGTGGGAGAACGCGGCGGTTGAAAGGAGCAGGTTTAGGGAGAGCATTGGGGAGGATAAGTCTGAGTAATAAAAAATAGAGTTTGCTGTTCTTCTTCAGGATGGGCCCCCGTAGCTGTCGCTAGTGTGTCGGCAAGGCCCAGAGTAAGAATGATTACGTTGCTATCTGTGTGCACTTATATACCTCCTATGCTAGCGACCCGTTCCAGCGATCGGTGAAAGTACCGGTGGCGCCATGTCGTTTATTCGACTGAACTACATACATTAGCGCATTTGCAGCGCGCTTACTTATATGTACATTGCTGCCATTGTGTCAAACTTACTAATTTGTAGCGATGCGTCGCTACAAGCATATATACATATACACACATGTACGAGACACACATACATATGCAAATACATGTGTGTACACAGACAAGGAACAAGGGAAGGTGGAGTAAACTTATGAGATTTCTTTCGAAGAAAATACTCTATATGTCATAATGTGACTGAAAGAGTGAGAATTTGAGAAATTACTACAAGAAGGATATCCTTATTGTTGTAGATGCTCTCAAAAATGTTGTAATTTAAGTGTGCTGGAGGAACAGATTAAGAAGGTATGCGTTTGGAAGTGAAAGTCATTGAAAGCACTGTAGCCTGCTGGGATTAGCAATGATTGGTAGAACCAGGAAGAAATCCAACCGATCTCTTGTCTAGGTTGCACAGCCGGATATGTGTGTAGTGTTTGCGCAAAATGTATATATGCAGGAAGATGCGTTGCAGGACCGGGAGTGCAACTATTTACAAGAGCAGAAAACAATAAAGAAATCTTGGGATGAGCAAACTCTTCCAAAACAAACTTAAACGAGTCCCTGTGACATATAACGGGCCACCGTATGAGTTTAATAAAAATCACACCGAAAATACATTGGAAAACTTAAAATGTATAGAAAAAACGCAGGTTTTTTGTTGCGTAAGCCAAACTCACATGTACCGTCACCAGACACTTGCTTATAATAAAATAATATGAATCTAAAACCCAGAAAATGGCATTTCTTGGTACTGTCAATCAAGTAAGCTCCAAGGACAGCGAGAGACAGATGGTGCTCTCCGCTAGAAGGCAGAGGAAATAGTACTCTGAATGACACATGCAAGGTAATACGTTAAAAGTAAGACATACATTTTTCGTCAAATCAAAAAACAGCCAAATTGTCGAATATACTAAGGCGTTCCTTCAAATAAATAAATGAACCCAAGTAAAACAAATATGGAGATCAACGTTCCGAAAATAGTGGAAAATTGTTCAGAAAAGTCAGATAAGAAAAGCAAATGGAGAAGATAAGGCAGCAACTAAAGTAAGTATGCCCGTAAGGACTTGAAACGTTACTTTCCGAAACTAAAGCAACTATAACAATAATTGTGTTTAATGTACCGAAGAATATTACATCAGGGAATGTGGCATAATCTGTGGTACTCAAAATTCAGAAATTAATTTGAATGAGTGTAATATAATGCTCAAATTTAACTTTGAAGATAGGAGAAAGACGATTATGGTAATTGGTGTCCATTCAAAAATTCGTAAACGTGTAGCAGTCAGTGAGCTCAAAACAAGCTGGAATGTTCGTAATAGCGATCACCATATTGTCGTAGCCTCTTCTTATATTTGCTCAAAAATGATGGGGAGCTACTCGCTTGCAAGAGAATGTACCGGGAAATTAATCAAGCTTCTTACGCGGCGAGGCTACGACGAGGGACGCAGCTAAAGAAAATACAGAAAATATTACTATTTCGAAACGTTACATGGCTTAAAGGAAGGAAAGGACTTTACACTAACATAATTAAAACTTCCAAAGAATGGATGGCTAAGGAATTTATTATATAAAGATAGATAACGTAGTGCTTACACTCTTAGCCCAATGTCTGCCGGCGAGGCCATCATGCCTTGGCACAGAGAAAGCAGTTGCACACCCTTACAGCTCGAAGGTTACCTCCTGACTCGCTTTCTCAAGCCACGCCATCCTCAAGCGTCAGTGACGCTAAACAACTCATCCCATCCTAAAGATTCTTAACTCTCCCTACCCCAAGTCCAACTGCCATCTCAAATCCCGGTGACCAGAGAGACGTATGTCCTATAATCTCTGCATACGTCACATCTCCCCCTGGCCACCCAGATCGACGCCCTCGTCGACACAAGGCAAATAATCACAAAAGAGACAATAAAAGAACAAGAAAAATGACATACACAACAAAAAATGAAACATGTGTGATGCACCCAAATAAAACAGAATAATATAAATGTATGACTTATGCCTTTTGGCCTGTTTAAGAGTCTCGAGTCTTTTCGGATAATGTGTTAATTGAGCACTTATGCTCGAGCACCCCGCACACGCACACACACCACGCTGCCTCTGTCACACGCACACTACACTGCACCTGAGAGTGATGGTCCGATGGAACTGTTTGTGGGTAAGTTTATAGTGTACCCACAACGAAGACTTATCCTAGCTGTAGTGTTGTTGTTTCTGCAGGTCGTTGGTGATGACAACGGGGTGGGCAGTCGCTGGCTTGGACTGCCCCCCAAAATAGTGGCTCCTTATGCCACGGCAGTGTAGTGGCTGCCCGACAGCTCTCCTGTGGTGGCTCTGGAACATCTGGTGTGACAATTTGGGTGCTCTGCTTATCCGCTCGAGCTCCGCCATCAGCAAAATAACTACAACAAAACCACAAAACAATAAAAAGGGTGCTCTAACAAACAATCACACATAAAAAAACAGTATGTCATGTACAATTAAGTATTTCAAATGTTTAAAAAGTTTGCACTGAAAATTCTTTTAACATGGGGCCAAGAGAGAAAAAAAAAGAAATTACTACATATTGACATAAGAACTAAATTTTATAGGGGGTTGCCATCCAAAATTTAACACACAATCCTTCACAATCCAAATAGAACATTAGAACAGAATCTGAATACAGTAACATTATATCAGTAACAGTGACTTTTTCATACAATAACATGACAGAAAAAACATATTTGGGATCCCAATATTAACTCTTAATGACCAGCTGGTACCACTAACAAAAGAAAATAAGTGCACTTACAAGACAATCACACATGACAATGAAATGAACTCATTCACACTGACCATGGCCCAAATTATGCACAACACTCACTTAACTAGCTACTGAAAACTGCTGTATGCATTACTACAAACTACACCACGTGACATGCTTTCAACTACGATTGTCATACTCTGTCACTAATACAATTTCTCCTCTACAGTACTATCTTCCTCATCTCATTATTATCATCATCTCAATCTCAATCATAATCATCATCATCATTACTTCAGTCATCATCTTTATCTCAACTTTCAATTTTCTCTTGGACAGTAATTACAGCGAAAACAAAACATCTTCACTGACGTGTCTCATTTAACATGCTGCAAAGTCAAAAATACCTGACATAGGCATAACCTTAAAGAAAGTACATTAACATTTCAGGAATGACACAAATAACATGACATTACACTGTTGCATCCACATCCTCCGAATCAAAATTAAGCTGGAAAACAGGTGGTATTAAAACTTGCTATCTAAGATGGTAATAAACTTGTTGCATAAACACAAAAATATTATTCTCATTGCATTCACTTCAATACATTTAACTCACTCGTGTGAATACATCACACACGCTATACTGGTCACGTTACAGCAACACAAATAAGCAAAATCTCTCAAATCATCACATCAAATCAACTTTCCAGGTACATGTAGCCCTCCTGAAAAATCAACACATTTACACTTCAACTATCGGGGTTACACTTTGGCACTTCCACCGAAGCTGACATCATCTCATCTCTTCTCCTCCCTTTACCACCGGCGGGGTTCTCTTACGCACATCCACCGAGGCAAATATCAACTCATATATCTCACATAACCTCACACTACGTCATCGGGGTTACACTTTGGCACTTCCACCGAGGCAAATCTCACATATATCACATAACCTCAAATACACACATACATACACACACTATTCATGCAACAATTTTCTGCAAATAAAGATCACAGCATCATTATGAAACCCAAAATCAAATCAAATCAAATGCAACAGAACAAAATCACATTATTACTCAAAACAATACTGTCACAGAGCATTCCTGAAAATGAAAGCTCAATTAAGCACATGGTACCCAAACATATTCCTGCAGCACAGCACAACAAAACAAATGATTTGCAATTCCCAAAACATAATTTAAAATTTAAGTTACACCAAAATAATAATACACCTTTAATTTAGCAGAGACATTCATAGCACATTATTCCTGGAAAGCAAAGCTTAATTAAGCATCAGTCAGTGAAACAATAAAAATTTAGCATACCTGTGTGAGTTGTGAAACTGTTTCATTCGTCCAAACTTTATCACACCCAATGTACACATACTTACAGGTTATGTTTTATTTCTTATTCTTTTTACCACAAAATTCCAGTGCAATTTTCCCAAAATCTGGCAACACACATATAGCTGATTCATCACCATCCACATCGTACTGCTCCATATTAGAGGCACATCAAACCTAATTAGGTGAAGATACTGGCAAGGCTGGTAGTGGCTCCTGAAACTTTTACTTAAATGAATAATTGTGAAGCATTTTCGCCCAAAATATGCATTGCGTAACTAAATAAACCAAGCATGGCAACGGTGAAGCAAAATTATCATTATCTTTACCACTATTTTTCCGCGAGTGTACAATGCAAAAAATTTTCAATATATATACGTAACTTCTTTCATTTTATTACTTTATTATTCTAAACAGATGCACCACACTTTTTATACACACGCAAATTTTAAACACGCAACACACGACTTTTGAAATAATTTGTTGCACTTTCAAATCGTTAATACTTACAAGATGACGCAACCAATAAATGCAATGTTACGTAAATCAGCTCACACACGCAACCACATTATGAACGTTACAAATATCACCCAATTTTCACTTTTCACAATTCACGAAAATATATACTTCAAAATAACCAGCACGAATAACTTAGCACAGTGATATAATTTAGTAGAAATGGAGCCAAAATAAGGGGAAAATGGAGTCAGGAGTTTTAGCATCGCGCCGGCGGACAATGAAAAAAATACAAAAATTAACGCAAAATTAAAATTTAGACACGGGACTTTCAGAAATCAAAGCAACAAAATTTAGAATATAGAAATCACAAATTATGCCATCAAAATCCTTACCCTTAAGCCAAGAAACAGATTCACATTTTGAGCAACCACGTGGAGGACCAAAAACCGTTACATTTTATAGAGAAAAAAATTTTGCACTTGAAAATCTCACAAAAAAATTAAATTATGCCCGGCCCTCCACCAATTGTCGTAGCCTCTTCTTATATTTGCTCAAAAATGATGGGGAGCTACTCGCTTGCAAGAGAATGTACCGGGAAATTAATCAAGCTTCTTACGCGGCGAGGCTACGACGAGGGACGCAGCTAAAGAAAATACAGAAAATATTACTAATTCGAAAGTTACATGGCTTAAAGGAAGGAAAGGACTTTACACTAACATAATTAAAACTTCCAAAGAATGGATGGCTAAGGAATTTATTATATAAAGATAGATAACGTAGTGCTTACACTCTTAGCCCAATGTCTGCCGGCGAGGCCATCATGCCTTGGCACGGAGAAAGCAGTTGCACACCCTTACAGCTCGAAGGTTACCTCCTGACTCGCTTTTTCAAGCCACGCCATCCTCAAGCGTCAGTGACGCTAAACAACTCATCCCATCCTAAAGATTCTTAACTCTCCCTACCCCAAGTCCAACTGCCATCTCAAATCCCGGTGACCAGAGAGACGTATGTCCTATAATCTTTGCTCACTATTCGTAAGGCACATGAATGCACTTCAAGCAGAGAAGATTATTGACGGATTAGGTGCATCGATTACAGCAAGTATAATAAAACAATGCAAAGTAATGAAATTACTCCTCATTGAATAAAAGCGTTATGAGCGCGTACCAAAAATGAATCCAGAGGGAACAGACTACTAAAATGGATAGTTCCACAAACGAAGGAACCAATTCTGTAGTTGTATACACATTAATTTAGCACATAACCACGCAGCAACGAATAACCTCGTCCGAATTATATAAGTGAGAACCAGCGTATGCTGTTCACAATAATTAGGCGGCAGGAGCTAGGTCGCAGTGTATCTATGCGAAATGGAAGGAAGCCTCGGTGTTACTTGTAAATAGTCAAGAAATAGACCCAGTTCTAATTATAAAGCTTACCGATGAAGAGTTATATTGGAAAAGGACAAAAATGTGAAGTTTGAGCAAGAAGCATGTAGATACTTTGATATCACAGAATACATCGGGATAAATGCATATTAGGAAACTGAAACAAATATGAAATAGCAGTTGACAGTAATGATAGAAGATGTGGTAGGAGTGTTAACAAAGCAAGGAAGGAAAGACTTGGGGGAATTTCTTACAATCTACAACTTCAACATAGCACATCACAGCCAACAATTGAAACAATCAAAGTAACGCAGGATTAATGAATGCTGATAATCAACTGCTAAACTGTTAAAGATTGGACGTCTGGCATTAAACGCATTATTGTAACATTTAAAATCAGTAGTGTGAGACTGTAAAGACCTATTTATAACAAAAGTATTACAAAGGGATTATGTGACTTCGTTCGCTCTCCCTGCAGTCACTTTTTGTTTTTTTCCTGCACATAGCGCTTCAATTAACAAGGCAAGTGAGCCTCTTCTCTCCCCTGGTCGCTCGCTCACGTGTCCAGCACAGGACTCGCCTTCTAGCCTCTGCTCTCTTCCGATCGCTCACTGACCAGTAGAACACAGGCCGTCTGCTAGCCTCTGCTCTCTTCCGATCGCTCATTGACGCATAGAACACAGGACTCATCTTCTAGCTGCTGCTCTCTTCCGATCGCTCATTGACGCATAGAACACAGAACTCGTCTTCTAGACTCTGCTCTCTTCCGATCGTTCATTGACGCATATCCATACAGGACTCGTCTTCTAGCTTCTGCTCTCTCCCGATCGCTCACTGACGCATAGAACACAGGACTCATATTCCAGCCTCATGCAGACAGAACTCGCTGAGTGAACAGCAGACAGCGCTAGATTCAACCTCTCAACAATCTTGCTTCCGGCGGTGATAGTTTCTTTTTATACTTGTACGAACCCTCGAGAAGATTCGATATAAATGGGGGAAGGGGAGGTCTGGCAGCTTCTACTGGCTTCCCGATAAGACTTTCAGACAGTTCGAAAGCTGAGAGTGCCTTCCCCATCTCTCTCTCCAATCACACGCGGCTGGCACTGTAGAACACTCCCTGGTCGCGGAAACCTCGCAATGACTCCGTCACAATAGCAAAGAATGAGAACATCGAGAGATCTGACAATATTCTGGCAGCGAATATTATGTCCAAATTCAACTTTGAAAACCCAATGGCGACTTGTGTTTTTAAAAGCGTTTAACGCCCATTCCTTTTGCATACGACACCGCAGGCGGCGGACACTGATGAGGCATGAAAGAAATGGTAACTGAGAAATGAAATTTAGGAACCAAACGTTCCGGGTCTAAATTTAGGGTACCTTTCCGGTATTTGACAGTCATAAAGACTGAAGAAAACCTGGGAAAATCCCAGTCAGGGAGGACGTCCTGGCGAGATTTAAACAGACATCCCCTTCATGAGTCCCTGCCTTAACTACCACGGCTACCCATGTGGACTTGAACAAAATGGACGAGTAGTTGGCGAAGAAATTGCAAAATTACAAGAATATGAACGAATTAGGAAACAGGCATTGTGTTGTATTACAACCACAAGCAAGATTGCAAGAGGAGCGTAGCATGTAGAAAACGTAAAAGGAATACTGTTTGCTGGTGTACAGATGAACTAAGTGTGTTAAGGAAAACAAAAAATGTTTTATGGAGAAAATACTAAGGATACACACACACGCACACAAAGAAAAACTGAACATCTGAGACAGGATTTGAAGCAAAGCATGACAAAGAATGTATGAAGCCAAGCGAAATTTAAATCGCGGAAAACGTTCTACATAACAGGTGATGGAATCACCAATGGAACCGTTTGGAAATTAGAGCTACTACAAGAATCACTAGAGAACAAGGGCGAAATATACACCAGAGACACGAGAAGTACAATGATGCATATGTTTGACCGTTTCATACCTGAGGACAGTTAAAACGTGGACAACGGACTTCACATAATATTTAAGATGGAAATTCAAGAAACAGTAGGCACATAATATGCTGACACGTTTTTTCATAACTTACGAAATAACAGTTGTTTTTAAAAATGCAATCCAAAGAAGTCTCCTGGAGAGAATGGTTTCACTAAAAACTTCAAATACGACCATCCCAAATGTTCCCTTTGTTTTTCACCAGGTATATAGGTACAATGTTTGTCTAAGGGAGAGATACTTATCCAACACATGGAAGCATTCAGTTCTAATTCCTATTACAAAACCAGGAAGAGAAGACTCCAAAGATGTATCGAAATGCTGATCAATAAATATCGGACGGCAAACTAATGGAAAAATTGATGATTGACAGAATACTATTGCATGTATATGGCAAAGATCCGTTCAACAAAACTCACTATGGATTCACCACCTAATAAGGAGCAACGGAGGTCAAGCATATTATAAAGAAAAGACTAAATTTCAAACAGTACGTAGCCGTCAATCTCAACGTGAAAAGGGCATTTGCTGCAACCTGGTGACCGAGCAATTTTGAAAGATCGTTGTTGTCTCTAACGCTCCCCATACGACATACGAAATGACCTTCGGAATTACCTCATTCTACCAAGAGATAACTACACCCATTTCTGAGGTGGAAGCACCCAGAGAGCGAAATCCTTTACCTCCGATGGAAGGGTGATGATGAGAATGGCGGTGGTATGAGTGAAACTACAGCTTTTATCGTTGACTCCGAACCACGTTGGGCATTGGGAATACTCCACACGAGCAAGTCAGAGGTAAAGGCTTGCATACGGTGACTTCAAATCGTCAGTCCAGAGCCGGAAATCGAACCCCGGACCATTAAAACGAGAGCGGAAAACGAAACCACTCCGGCGCCCACATTCTCAAAGGTTTAAGAGAACTTAAATGTCCAAAGTATATATACAGCTTAGTTGTGAATTACCTCAACGAGAGTAAATCCAGATTATACGGAAACAATTGTATATAGTGCTCGTATCCTCGAATCGCCGTCCACTTATTTCAAATACGCAACCCAAAGGACATCATGGATGGTAAAACATCCCTACTGCTTTATCACTACTAAATTTCTTACTTTTGTTTCAGTTATTTTATTTGAAAGCGTCTGGTACTGCTAACATTGTCACCGCGTACGAGTTAAGTGATTTTAGCGTACTAATATTTAGCTTTCATGGTTATATCGATCTAGCCGATATACTGTCTGTATATTATTAAATGTATACTTCGTAGAGTTATAATGTTTGCAATATGAATACTGATGTAATGTTTCGTAATACATTGATCTACCACTACTACTACTACTACTACTACTACTACTACTACTACTACTACTACTACTACCACTACTACTACTACTTTTACTACTACTACTACTACTACTACTACTACTACTACTACTACTACTGGTGATGATATTAAGATGAAAACCTTCCGTCCGACATGAATCTGACATGTGAATTAGAGCCATCAAAGACACGCGTTTTACTCGTTCGTTTCACATGGTACATAATGAGACTCGTTCATTTATTCCAGCCCAACTAGTTCGAAAAGCAGCAACGAATATACCGAACTATTGTCGAGCTTCTCGTTCACTGCCAGAAAATGACATTTTCTCGTGGGCAGTGAGTGGGAAATGGGTATTTACCCGTTCGAGTATTCGCCCGTTCGAGAATTCACATCGTAACGGTGTTGTCAGGCGTATTGCTTCAGTGCGTTAAGGTAAAGGAATGACAATAGCTTATGCCATGTTATAGATTTTTTTACTTTATTTCTACCTATTGTTACGGTCAAGATTTATTTTACTACATTATGATACCCACATTCCATTTTCATGTTTTGCTTTATCATTACACCTAAACAAAGTATGTGTGAAAATATGTTACAAAATAAATACCATAAAACTTTCATATAGGTATGATTTCATTCGAAATTTCTGTGAGAGGAAGAAACAGCTCAATTTCCTGTATAAACGTTTAGTTAAATAAATATTACACATGGTATATTATAATGCAATAAATGAAATAATGTATATTCCTTAAATTCCAGAAGAACACCCTCGTCCTATTATTTACGTTGACGAAACTCGGGTAAACCAAAACCATGCTTAACGTTTTACCTGGCAGGCCAAATATGGTTTCATAGAAGGGGCAGATATAGTGTTTCTGTCAAAGAGTGGTAGTGACTATCATAAAGAGTTGAGTAAAAATGTTACATACTGGGGTTAGGGCCAAAAGGTTTCCAGCTAGAACATGAAGTTTTAATTGCCCCAGCATGCACATTGGGAGACGTAGCTGCAGAGACAGCGAGAGGACCAGGACTTTGAACATCACATTCCAGTGCAGGCGTGGGATACTTATCACAAAATACGCAGAATTCACATTAATCACATTAACTGTGGTTTATTTAATAAAACCACGGTGCCGCTACATTGCACACGAAAGAGATAAAGAAAGAAATGAAGGGAGACACTACACACACGAGCTACATTAATACTCTTCACATACAACCGCACTCACTTGACTCTCAAACCAAAGTGACGCTAACACAACACAACGAAAGGTAACGCTAACCTATTCCCCCTCTCCAACCCACACTAGACCCGCTAGCTCGGACTGTAGAGCGTCATGCCAAAACGAACTTCAAACCCAAAGCCGAAAGAATTTCCTCCAAAATACTGTCGCCAATACGACGCAATAATGTGCCTGGCATGACAATAGCTACTAATTACCTAACACGCCACAATATAGTGTTTAGGGAATGGTTTAGCGATGTCCTTCAGAGACTGGAAGGGTGCGTGGTAGCAATGGACAATGCGAGCTATCACTCTACGTTTAAAGAAAATCCTCCCAATACAAATTCTAGGAAACCTGAAATTTTGTCATGCCTTCAAAGCAAGAATATACCTCATAATCTACATACGCAATAGCCGAATAATAAACTATTTGTAAAATAGGACATAAAGCTTACTATTGTTAGTACTTCATTGTCAGTGCATACATTGAGCTTGCACTTCACTTGTATCATTCAACTCCATTATCACGTGAACTTGAGCTACGTATAAGGAAGGCAACAGCGCTAGTAAAGTAAACGGACCGGGCCTTCCCCTTGGGTCTGGTCTCTCTGGGCGTTCGAAAAGGAAATGAGACATATAACCTTCGGTATACCAAACGGAATGGTCTGAGAGAGGGACACCGCCTGGAATCCAGTGCAACCCACTCGCCCGATGCAGGAGCTACCCACACAATACACTTACACACATAATCGCACACACTCGTACAAACACTCACTCACACACACACACACACACACACACACACACACACAGACTCACGCACACACATACTCGAACACACAAACTCACACACACTTACACACACACTCTCACACTTACACACTCAGACACATATCCACACGCACACTCACACATACGCGCGCTAACCCTAACCTACCTTGGGGCAAAATCTAGAAAGACAGAACCACGTGGTTTCGCTGCGGCTCGCTACGGCCTAACAGCATCCGCTCGCCTCCTACGCCTTTTTGTAAGCACGCTCAATGTATAAGTCGCATCCAGTGTTTTTGTATTGATGAAATTATATGTGTCGCCTAAAAGTACTTGTGCAAATTTTCCTCTTGACTAAAATTAATGTGAGCGAAAAACTGTTGTCGAAGTATCCCTAGTCATCCTGCCCGTTGACCCCCTCCCAAAATAGGAAGAAAAGAAATATTTAGACGATTTGTGTGTTGGTGTACTGTTGTTAGCGATATGTACTGGAAACACATAAACACCAAATCTAATTTCAGTGCACATACTAACAACACTGTAGAGAAATTAAACACTCTCATTAGTTTGTTGGTAACAACAGCTGAGCCAATGTAGGATCCAGGGCACAAGGTTTTTAGAAGAACTTAAGAAGGAGATATATTGTCTGTTCAGAAACTTTTGAGACAGTGGAAGGAGAAAAAAATATTTTATTTATGGACGCTCTTTAACTACTGTGGTCCTTAGCGTCCCATTCTATATTGGGCGTGAATGACCGGAAATTTTGCTCAGAGGCCTGTTTATCAGGCTTGAGGTTCTTTTACGTGCCGTAGGAATTCACGCGGTCGGCACAGTAGCTAGAACAAAGAACAGCCACACGAAGCCGAGCTGGCCGCGTGCCAGCAGTTGTTACCTTTCCCTCTCCACTGGCTCAAAAGACTCTGAACAGACAATAGTCCCTTTACATAGCTAGAATCTGTGAGAGTAGAGGCTGCATGGTGAAACAAAAACATCACAAAATATAAAGACGTACGACTCCTATATATCACAATTGCTAAAGCCTATCGAACCATATCTTACGATGAGTCATGCGTTGTAGCTGGAGTAAAGCTTATCCAGGTAATCATGGGGGAATCGAATGGGCTTACTGTTACAGAAGTTGAAAAATCGGAAACAAGATATTGGCGATAACCTGCAGAAATGGTGTAATTCGTAAAATCTGAATTCAACTAATTTTGCACACATGAAAATAGCAGACGAAACAAGCTAGGAACAACAAGGGTCATATTTATGAATTTCCATCTGAATGAAACAATTACATTCATATTATACTGTGACTGTACAAATAATCAAGCTGACCAAGTCACAATTCTGAAGGTTCTCGAGAGGCTGGAAGAAGTTCTGGAAAATTAAGTAAAAGAAGCAGTAGTACATACTTACAACATGATAACCTAAGTTCTATTAAAGACAAATATGAAAATAATACATTGACAAAGTCCATTAGAACTAAAATAATTGCACTTACCAAGACACAGTGAAATGTACATTCTGACGGGGTAAAAGAACATGCAGAGAGTGAAGGCAATGAATGATCCAGCAGATCATCTGGCCAAACAAAATGCAACAAGTGAAAACGGTAAAATAGTGTATGACAAAATACCTATATTAGTCATCATCGTACGGGGGAAGAAAGGAGGTCTTTGGGAATTTGGAAACAATAATGGACAAGCACAAATAAACAGGTAATTACTAAAATATTCTTTGCACCATTAAATACTTTACTTCGTTTAAAATAACAGATATTTCCATAGCTCTCAATATTTAAAAAGCACATGGTAAGTGCAGGGCATATGTATATTCCTAGGGTCGGCTACAGAAATTCAATTTACATCTGTAACAAAGAACGAACAGCAGATAATTTTATATCTATATTCGTGCTGAAATGCAAAAACAAAGTCCAGGTGATAAGAAAATGATATGGGCGAATCTTGGCATAAAACCAAAGCAAAATCAGTAGATAATCCACTCACATATTTAAACATTTTTTAAGTCAGTGGAATGGTTTATTTTTTCTTAGAATGAAGTTGAATAATATTTTGATAGCAAAACTTAGTATAGACTTACAATTAGGAGTAGTTATCCATTATATTTAACTTCAACAGTAACTTGACAGTAATGTAAATAGAGCTCAGAAAGGTTTTGTAACTAATATAAATTTAAAATATGCGTAAAATAATAACATATATGTCATAGATTAACATTTGTGAAATAAGAATATAAATTATTCTTAATCACCTGTGAGGAATGTAATGTTACACTGTAGTAGTCGAGGCTGTTAAGTCAGTGAATTAAGGGAATATAGACAGAAAGAATTATACACAAATTTATCGGCTGCCCCACCATCGCCACACTTTCTACTTATATAAGCCCCGCCTTCAATGAGGGTGAATGGGATGCCTATCACTGATTTTCAAAGGAGCGCTGCTGCTTGCCGGTGAGTTACACCGGGATAAAAGGAGATAACAACCCGAAGGCCGCGTAGTATAAGGGCAGAAGATTGACACACGCACAACGTTTTATAGTCCAGCAATTCATTTTATACCGTTACGGTACTTCGTGGAAAGGCGTTCAAGTTTGAGAATGTGTCTTAGTAGCCTTGCTTGCTATACCTGGATATGTTTCGGAAGTTGTAAAAGGAACAGCAATCAATTTACCGGAACATGCGTTTTATGCATGTTTCATTCGGCAAAAGAATCAAAAAGAAATTTGTTAATACAAAATTATATCTTTAGAACAACTCGACACTATCAAAACAATTGCTTGAAATATGCTACAAAAACAGTCAGGCCTGGGTCCACCTTGGCCTATCCACTGTTGCGGATATCGCAGCAAGGCGTCCTCTAACTGTTCTAAAGTAGTGAGATGGATTCCGTTATGTTGGGATCAATACTCAAGTATTAGCCGAAGTGGAATATCTTCCTAAGTTTTCTAGAGACAACGTGGTGTCTAGAAATTCCAAATAACGCCGTCCTTTATGCCCAGGATCTATAAAACAACATCTACCAGAATACCACACTACACGTTAACTTTCCATTGGATTTGCATGCGTGTTCGAAACTAATGAGAGTTAGCAGGAGACCAATATTACAAATGGTGAGTGTTGAAGGTTGAGTCATTTGCAAACTAACATACATTGCTTCAAAAGATCTGTCTAGTAAAGTGTGGATCTTGCTGCAATGCAGCGGTCATTCTTCAGCAATATGTTATCCCGAGAACAAAATCATCTCCGAAGGGTTAGTGATGTAGGTACATCTTATATGGGTGGCATTTTCTCTCTTTCAGGATACTTTTGAATTGATGTTCGGGGCATCCCTAGGGCCACTGCAGCTTTTCTTTGCCCTAAGTAACATTTGAAGTTTGCTCATGGTAACAATGACTGTATTATTATTATTATTATTATTATTATTATTATTATTATTATTATTATTATTATTATTATACAATCAATATAATTTAAGTTCTAGTTCCCGTGCGAAGGATTGCATTCACAGTATTGCAGAGTATTCTCCACAACGATAGCATTGAGTGAGCACGTTCTAGCTCTGAGGAACTAATGGTGAACGACCTTCAGTTTGTTAACCTGTTCGTAGTCTGGCCTAATCTGCCGAGAAGTAGGAGGCCACTTTGAGAACCAGTATATATTACACACTTATATTCTACGAGGAAACTTGACACCTGAATCAGTGCAAGCTTGGGAATGTAGGAACTACATTACTGATGTAGGTTTCATTTGGAAGTAGGCTCTGGATTCTATTGATACAAATGTTCAAATCTGTTATCATACCGTTAAGGGTACACATAGGTGAAATTTCTAAATGCCCCATTTATTAACATATATTTTTTAAATTTATACTGCAGGTACACCCAAAACATTGGGATGTATGGAAGTTTTGATTGCAATATCTCCAGTAGTGTTCAAGTTATTAATTTGTTTAATTCATTACTTCAATGGTAAGCAAAAATGGTGCATAAGATGAACAAATTAAAATCGTATTAATATACATGTTATTTGACTCTGACAATATTTTGGAAACAGAAGTTTTATTGATGTTTTAGTTTTTTAAAACAAATTATAAGGTGATGAGAAACGACATTTTTCATCAATTTTAGTGTGTTAATTACATATTCCAATTAATACTTCTCCGGTGATAAACAATAAAGAAAAATTACTTAAAATATTTTTAAAGCTACAGTTTTTGGTGTGTTTCTACAAAATTTGAAGGAAATTAAACAAATATTGCATAGTGTGGAACATTTTAAATGTGTAAAAGTGTAGAAAAAACAAAAAGAAAAGAAAGTAGTAGAAAAAAAGCTTTGAAATTCTAAAGGGTTCTCTGGCCTTGTCCGCGGGCACATTTAAAAACTCATGTAAAATTATTTCTAATCATCAGTAATAGACATCAAATACTGATTTTGAAACTAGATGATTTATTCTTAATATCACATCTATAAACAAAAAATGAGCTTTTTGAAGGTTTTCGGTCAATTCTTAAGGTACAAGGCAGTACTTGTGTATATTTTCTGTTCACATCTACTTGTCATTCGTGAGTTCCCAAACAAGAAGGTTGTTTATATTGCAGCACTGTATCGGTAGTATTACACTACCGCATTTTCACGTAACTGCTTTGTTTGTTATATTCGCAAAACGGAACACTCCACATTTTCAAAGCAGCAAGAAATGCTTTAATGTATAACAAAGCCGCTAGTAATGTACAAGAAAACTCAACGCCTGTCTAGCGCCCAATATCCAAACAAATGTCTACCACAGCCTCGAACGTATCAAATCGTTCAGCGCCGACTCCCGGAGACTGATGCCTTACTTCCAGTGCATTATGTGGACCGGCCACGTGGTACTCCAACAACGAAGAGGAGATACTTGCACACGTAAAAGAACAGCCATCTTCAGCACACTTGCCATCACTGATGCCATGGGAACTTCCCAAAATACTGCCTGGCGTGTCTTTTATGACAACCAGCTGCACCTCCGTCATCCACAGAGAGTTCGTTGTGTGATTGTGGGTGATTTCCCACGAAGAGTTCAATTTTCCGAATGGGTTGTTGACCGTTGTAAGAATGAGTCCAATTTTCTAAGCAAAGTGTTGTTCATGATGAGGTACAGTTCACCACAAATGGCTCTTTATTTATTGTTACACCTAAGTATGGGTGCGGAACAATCCCCAAGTTGCATTGGAAAACCACCAACACCACAACCAACCAACGGAGGTGGCGCCGCGGTAACGTGTGCGAGTCGCATTAGGGTGGTCCAGAGTTCAATCCCCGACGATCGCCCACTCGATCCATGGGGTTTTCGTGGTTTTCCTGGATTGGCAGGCGAATGTTGGGGTGGATGATCTACCACAACTTTCCTGCACCTCAATTCCTGTATCCATCATCTTCCTTGTCATCCATTTCAGGGTTGTGACGGTGACGGTGTTCGGCGGGTTGCGGCTGAGCGGTGGATGTGCGCTCTATAGAGGTTTCTTCCCTGGCGTCGTTGCGGATCTGCTCAGTAAGGACCGGCTCCGGGTGCTCTCAGGTGGGCATCCCTTCGGGGATCTCCGGAGGTTAGGAGCTTGTGAATGGGCCCGGTCGGCGGCGAATGCGTTCGATCTGGAAACGTTTGGGACCCCGTCCATGCTTGTGCCCGTCGGCATCCGGATTAGTCGCCCTTTGGGTCTCTCTCCTCATCCCTCCCTCCCAAGAGTCACGATAGAAGCATAAAGGGGTCGTTTTGATTCTACTTGCGGTGCTGGTCTCGGTTTCGGGGGCCTCTCCGTTCGTCCGTACCTTTATGTTTTATCACCATCTACATAAGTATCCAGTGAATGTATGATCCGGTATTATCGGTGATCATGTTCATACCTACTGCCACCACATTTGAGTGCAGTGAGGTAAGCTATCTTCCTGCAAGAAGTTCTTTCAGAGCTGTTAGAGAAACTACCACTTATCATGCGTCATCATATGTGGATGCAACTAGGCCGCGCACCTACTAACCTTTCTCTTCAAGCATGTAACATACTAAATGCCAATATCTTGGGCGCTGGATCAGAAGGGAAGCTCCAATTACATGGTCATCTCGTTCCTCTAATTTGATGTCTGTTCATTTCTCCTTGTTGGAGTATATCAGAAGCTTCGAGTACCCGATACCAGTTCCTGACTAAAAACAGTTTTCGCCAGAATACTTGCAGTCTCTGATGAGGCTCGTGAGGTGCATGATGTACTTGGTAGAGTGTACCAGAATTTTCCACGACAATGTTATGCTTGTACTGACTGGCGATTGCCAATTTTAAGACCTTCGTAAAATAAAAGTGTTGATTAAACAGCATCATTGCGTAACTTAAGTGTATGCACAATATAAACTGATTGTAATTCCTGACATTCCAAAATTGAACATCAGGATTACATTTTGGATCATAAGTTCTTATTCTAAAGACGTATTTCGACCCATCTATAAGATCCTTAAGTTTATGCGCAACCTTTTGAATCACTCTGCATATGCATACATGCAGAGAGATGCACAGACACGCGCACACCAACAACAACAAATCACACAAATTCATACGCAGACACACACACACACACACACACACACATACACACACACAACAAAGGAACTCCTATATACTTAACTCAAGATAGCATGGAAAATTTGAGGAGAATTTATTTCACAAATTAGGGAAAATTTTATACACCATGGGGATGACTGATACACTGCCATTTTCATTGTGTAATAAGTTACAAAACTGTTGAAACTCGCATATGATTAGCAATATGTTATCTACAATGTTGCTTTTGGCAAATAGCAATCTGTGTCCTGCTTTGGTTCACGATATGGAAAAAGCAATTTGAAAATGAGAATTACATTTAATGACGGTGTTAATTGAATACGAAATGAAACGCCATCCGCCCGCGGCACATTAGTCTTTGCAAATGAATAGGAGACTGTCTTTGCTGTTTCTATATAAAGCCTCTTTCCCTTCCCCAAGAGCGAGTTTTTTCACACCTGTCCTATGTCGTCCTCTGTAGAATGCTTTAGACACAGCCTCAGGGTACCTTGTGGGAGCAAAGGGTTGTCATTCTACGGTCAGGAAAAAGTCCCACGTGACCTTCCATTGCCATCAGCTAGTCCAATTTGGAAAAGATAAAGTCTGGAGTGGCGGCTGGCTCTAAAAAATATGAATGAAGTGCAACTTCTTCTTACAAACATGCACAATTTTTTCATTCATGCAAACAGTACACTTTGCTACATCTTTAGGGACGAGGTGTGAAATCTGGGGGAGAGGGGTGAAATTAAATGTTTATGTTATTTCAAAACTCACCCTATTTTTTGTAGATTAAGTCGATCCTCCTGTCCCTTAAAGCTACAAATCTGTCAATTATGCCTTCATAAAACGTCTTTATTTCAATGTAGGGGGATAGTAGGTATATCCTTATGAAGAGCTATAATAGCTAAAGATGAAAGCCTCTCTTGTGATGTTGCATTCCTGGTGAACTTTTTCAGTCTTCTTAAACACGAGAATTTTCTTTCTTCTGAAGAACTCCTAGAAGATATGGTAAAACTCAAGGAGAACAATCTGTACGTTCTTCAAAAATGTCTATCTTTTTCTAGGGCTTCAACTATTTTCTCAGTAGGAAGGTTTCGATGAAACTCGTCAGCATAGAAAAGATTAAGTTCTTGCTTTAAGCGATGGATGTTAAACTTTTGCGTAGAACGTTCAAGTAAACTTGCAAGTGCATGGCATGGGAAGTCCTTTAACATACCCTTCAAATTTCAAAGAATCATTAAGGCCGAGAAATTGAAGCTTGTCGCAATCCTGAAGTTTCAGTTGCGTTTCCATCAAAATTGTATGCAATATTTCATAACAAAGGATACGATAGTATGGAAAATCTCCTCTGCTGTAGTTGGACATCCTCGACGCAAATCTACGTTAGTGATGCTTTTGCTTTTTTCAAATAAAGCTTTAAAATGCTGTTCGTTCCTCTTATTCCCTGGATGTATCTTAGCAGTGCAGTAAACTGTGTCCAAAGATTTCTTCTGAAGAATGTCAAACAAAATATAGGTAAGACAACAAATTTCGTTGAATGCAGCTGCTAGCAATGTATAAATTCAGAAGTGTTCATTTCATTTAGAAAACCATTAAGTGTCTTACAGATTTAGGATCGCAGTCGTCATTGTTCAAAATCAAACGATCAGTTCAGAAACCCCTTTAAGCTTCTTCCAACAGTAATTATGAATTTAAGAAGACTAGCATTAGTAAAACCAACGCGTATCAGGAACAACTGATATTCGCCTATCCCCAACAAAGTCAATTGCATTTGACCGCTTTCTTGAATGGTGAAAGAAAAAGGATATGCCTACAAGATTTGCGAAGAATATTCTGCTCTTAGAGATCCTATTTCAGCTTTTCTGTAAAACCAAGTTAAGTAGATAGGTCATACAATTAAAAAAACTGCTTGAAGAGTTTTATCTTTAACTCTTTTTGAACTCCATTTAAACGTCTGGATATAACACCTGCTCTATCATAGCAGTGAGCCACTAATTAGTTTTCGTAAGAAAAGTCACTCAAAATATTGTCTAATATAAAAACTTTCCACAGATCTATCGGCACTCGCGTCATAAAATCCTAGGAATTATTCAACCACATTTACTTCGAAACTAACAAGCCTCACAATAAGGCTTATATGACTTTCGACATATATCTCTCGTGTTATCAACTTCACTGGAGAAGTTTCCTTCCTAATTTCACGTTTAATGTGTTCCTGTAAGTATTCTGATATGCACCGTATGAGATTATTTTGATTGGTTTTGGAACAACCACTAAATTTACTTTCAATTGGATCAAATTGACGCTGATTTTCTGCCGTAGTTTCCAAAACTAATACAGCTCCTCAAAACTTCCACGATTTGTGGAAGAAACACTTTTATCGTTTCCTCTAAATGTGAGTTCCTCCTCACTCAAAAACAGCACAGCCTTTACAACCAGCCTCAAATTTTGCTGGTTTAATTGAACATTTTCATTAAATTTAGCACTGCACAATAACGCGTTTTCTTTTAGTGCGTCAGCAATGCTGTTTCTATTTTATTCAAAAGTTCTTAACTCCAGTTTGCATTTTACGTGTTCACCTGAATGCTCATGCTTGTGCATCAAACGTGTTACATTTTGAAAATTCGCAGCCCCTTGTCTATTCCAGGCGTTGTTATTCGTGCTAAACAGCAAGCAATGCTAACAAAGTAATTCTTGGAAATACACGCCGCTGCATAACCAGGTGAACGCAGGAAACCCAACACTTTTAAAAGTTAGTGTATAGCTCTTGTGTATTGTTTTAACATATTTTTAAACACAAAAGCCAAGTGGAATAGTAGACTGCCTGTCATTCAGAACATCTCTCTTAACCTCATCTTTCCACCTAGAAAACAGCGTTTCTAATAGACTACAAACTATATCATT
The DNA here is from genome assembly GCA_030765065.1 of Deroplatys truncata. NCBI lineage: Eukaryota > Metazoa > Arthropoda > Insecta > Mantodea > Mantidae > Deroplatys > Deroplatys truncata. Next base: position 537,839,192 of record CM060990.1, read on the forward strand.
GTCAGGATACATTCCAGACTACCTTAAGTAAACTAAAATAACTATTATATGCACTTAACAGATACACTGGTTCTCGTTTAACTAAATAAAAGACAATTAATATATTTCGCTACCTATAGAATGGGTAAGTTATTTCCTCTCGAAACCCTCATACAGCTAAATGCATTATAAGACCACATTAACCGTACAGTTATATACGCACTCACACACGAGGACTAGAACAAACTGAGAGTTTGTTTCCAAATTTCCATGGGGTAAGATATTCTCACCCTCAAGTCTCAAGCCAGGTATTTTCGGGCGATCACCAATCCTCTCAAACTTTTCGGTGGACCTTGGTCAGGAGGAACTCTGTTTTCTTTCCCCAGCCTTGGTGAAAAAGCTTTACAAACAATTCACTTGCCACGACAAGGGTAGATGATGTTTTAAGCATTGTGAAGTACAAACAAAATTTTTTCTCCTTAGTTCCGTATACCACTAGACAGCACACGGCAGACTGCAGACATCGTTGCATTCGTGGCCTCGAAGACAGGCTCCTACCTTAATGTTTTCATGTGTAGAGAATTATTTTTATGATTTTAATGAATCGTTATTGCAGTTTATAAACTCATATTACAACACTTGTTGCTCAAAAATAGGTAACGTGACATTTCACTTACTTCCCCTGAAAAACCTCCACGGAAAGTCTGGAAATAGCACTGTGCTCTAACAAATGAATGATATTATGTTGGGCTAGTTCATTCAGATTAATGGCCTCTTGTACTGATTTATTATCAACGATTAAACGCTTCAAGTTCTAATATATAAGTTAATAAATTTAATATATAACGACACCGCAAAATAAATTAGGTAGTTGTTCAGTTTTATTAGTAGCACACCTGTGCGTAACATTTCCATCGGAGGAAAGGCTATCATGGTAATTTTGCGTGGTCTCGCACATATAGAAAGAAATTAGGCTCGGCAATGATTTCTAAACAGTTCTTAAATTCACTACTCTTACAAAAGCTTAAAAACAATCCCATAAAAGAACTGGACATATGAAACTCCAAATAAATAATTAAACCTAGACATGATCTAAATAACTTAATAATAGGAAGACCTCTAAAATAAAAAATCCTCAGACCTTAAGGGTTCAAAGAATGTTTTCTATAGAAATATGGTAAACATAAAGCATTATATATTAAAAACAAATTCTCAGTCCTTTCTTAGATTACAGAAAGCAAGAATAGGAAATCAGTCTTGGAATATTAAAGGAGAAACCACATTCTAAAAGAAAAACATTTATCTTAACTGAAACCATGTGCTATACTTATTAATGATTGATTACAAATATATCCATACCGTGTTGGGAAATATTCGGATATAAGTTCTCCAAACATTTGTCGTAGAATAAATGAAGTATACAATGTTACACACCTATTCCCATAGTAAAGAATAGAAGTTTTGAAGTTTCAGAGAAAATCTCTGACAAGAATGAATATATAAGACGCTGTCCTTATTCAAAATACAAAAACGCACAACCTTGTTTATTTACATAATGTGTAAATTTCAGAGAGTCTGTTTCCATGGGAACATCTGCGGAAATGTATTTAGATAAGCTATACAATAAATAAAATGAATATATATATATATATGGGTGTGTGTGCGTGCGTGTTTATTGTTAACAAAAACACTTACATGCAGAATTTTAAGAACAGCTACACAGCACCCCTGTTCTTTTAAATAATTATTTATAGGGTCCTCATAGTCTGCTCCCATGGTGATACCCGTGTAAACTTAATTAGATAAACATAGAGATAAAAAAATTATTATCGGTATTTTGTTAACAAAATCGTTGAGATGTGGTCTTTTCTTTTTAGCTGAACTTTTGTATTGAATCGATCATTTTAGAAAGGTCACATGTCCATTTTTTGGCAAAAATGATTTAGATGGTGGATCATACCAGCGTAAAGTACCTTCATCTGTCATCACAGGAATGAATCTTGTCCGCTATTCCTTATGTAAGAAAATTGTCTTTCCTTCATGAAATCGCTTTAGAAACGTCACATGTACTGGACATCTGTTGTATAATGAATATCAGCACGACCTTATAGGAGAATAATAATTAACTACCGATTGTAAATTAACAGTAGCTGTTTCGCGCCTAGCTAACATGGAACCAACTGAATACAATGTTGTAAACTCAAAGAAAAGAAGGGAATCCCTGGAGAATTATAAGTTTAATCTGATCAAAAAGCAAGAGTTGAAGGACCAAAATATGTCAATAATGTAAGAAAAGTTATACCTCCCAGATATACGTGACCATTATGTAACGCTTTATGTATTGGTCGCAATTTTTCTCCAGTAAATCTGTACTTATATAATGCATATTAATAATATTTAGTAATGATGCACTTATTACTTATTGGCAAAACAATGAAAAGTATTTTGAATCATTCTGTTTGCAGATGTATATATTGTGGCTTAGATCAATTTTCACTGTCACATTACGTTTCTTTTCTTTGAGCGTAGCGGTATAATAAATCACGCGTGAAGCAACCTCTTCTTTGTTCCTCCCTTTGCCAATTCGGCAACTTCCCTTTAGTTAACGTGGGACGATAGAGCCACACGAGGTAACTCTCCTGGAATCCCGCACACTTCACTGGATGATTATAGCGTGTCTTTCATCCAGTCACTGACCAGTTTTAGGTGCTTCCTGATGAGTTGGTGGATGACTACCAGCAGGTCCGTTAGCGTCCCGACATAATCCGTTACCGGCTGGTCAGCATCAGGAAGTGTGCCGAACAACAGGTCAGAAGGTGGATGTAGCTCCCGTCCGAGTACCATGTTCGCCTGTATCCTGTCAGTGGACTGGTGTACTGATACTCATTAAAATATTTTGTTTGTTAATGACGCTGTCAATTACCGGGATCATATCAGCGCCGCCGGTGTGCTGAAATTTCGTCCATAAGGACTTATTTTATATGCTAGTAAATTTACTGACATGGGGCGGTCGCTTTTAAGTACACTTAAAGACCATCGGTCTGGGCCGGGTTTGAACCCGCGACCTTGGGAGTACCGATACTCGGTAGGCCAGAAAGAATAATGATACTTGCACATCCCAATCTCTCTAATGGCTGGATACCACTCTCCGGAGAAGCTCCTCGACCGTGTCCATATAGCGCTCCACCAATCCTTCCGACTGTGAATAAAGTGGAGTGGTATTAGTTTTGTGGGTCCAGAGGTGGTGTAGTATCTCTCCGAAGTTTGGATTCGAAATTAGTTCCCTGGTCACTGTGGAATTCATGGGGGATCCCGAACCGTCACAAGTAGTTGTTCACTAGCACATTACCCAAAGTCGAAGCCTCTGGATTGGGAACCGCATAAACCTCCGGTCACTTCGCGAAATAGACAATAACCACTGACAGGTACGAATTTCCGCGTCTGTCTTTGAGGAAGGGCCTGTCACATCATAGCAATTGTTTCCAAAAGCGCTACGACATTGCACTGTAGCATTCAGCCCCGACTGCGTGTCTCTGACGCACAACAACTTGCCGCGCATATGTATGTATGTCGCATTGCTGGCACCATAATTCCATCTGTCTTGAAAGGGGCAACCAAAAGAATCATCGACTTAGCATCTAAAAGATATTTCAAGACTGCTGCCACTTATCTGTAGGAGAGGACTGAGATTTCTTAAATCATATTATACTATAATTACCAAATTCCTTTAGGAGCATGTTTGAAGCCTTAAGGGATGGGGAGATATTACTTTAGAGGCTTTTCCTATTATTGTGTTATTAAAATACTCACTATGCATAACATTTAATCATAGTCACATGTGTTGAACTCTTTTAACGAGAGATTTTCATATTTTGTGGAATGGCGATTTTAAATATTCTGTAGAAATTCCTACTGAGACTCATGCATTTGTATTTGTGTGAGAACACACAAGACTATCATACGCTTTTTGTCCAACAGAAGTGTTACACAAATGTCTAATATGTATTTTTACTTCTGGTGTTCTTTATTTATTCACCTCTATGAACATATATTTTTAGAATGCAAGTGTTCAACTGTTGATACGGAAGTAGGATAAGAAATCGTAAATCTGAATTAGCTAGCTTTAGAACAATATAATTGATTCATTACACCACCATACTTTTTCTAGATTTTAGCTACTCTAAACTGGCGTAGCTCATACAAGGGAGCCTGAAGCTGTATCTAAATCAATCCACAGAGGGCGACACAGAAAATGTGTGAATTCTCCCCCTCTGATGGAAGAGGAAAAGCCCTCAGATAAACACCGCTAAGATAGTCCTTCATTGAATCGTCTAGGCGATAATGCTGCTAGAGGACAACTTTTCTTTTCGTATTCAATTAACATACATTGAATGAAAATTTCATGTTGCAATTGTTTTTACCGCATCGTGAACCGCAACAGATTGCCACATACATTTTTGCAGTAGTAATTATCTTAGATAACAGTCTGCCAATCATAGGCAATTTTCAGCAGTTTTGCCCTGAAGCATACGCAATGTGTAGCGGAAGTGGGCATGGCACCGTATCTTTAACAACTCAAATGATGTGCAATTTGTAACGAGTCACATGTTTTAGATAAATATTTCGGCAATGGATATGCATAAAAGATAGGCAACCAAACTAACAGCAGTGAGCATACAAAAATTGCGGCGTGCTCTATGAATCTTTGCACAACGAAAATAGCGGCACCTCAATGATCGCCCATTATGAACAAAAATGCTTTCCATAACTAATTAAGCTTCTCTTGATTATTTCATTCGCACAACTAATTTAGCATTACAACAAGGGAATGTATTTAAAACCAAAGACTCATTAAATTAAAGAAGTCTCTGCATCCCCTCCTCCACCCCAATTAATAATTAGTCCCCTTACATGACTTTGCTTATTACTCTAATTAGTTACGTTCAGCCCGTGTATATCGTAATAATCTGCTATATAGAAGAATACATTGAGTGAATCGTCGTTCAAATAGTGTCGATACTTTAATAATACACGCGACTGTGGAGGAGAAGAGCCTTGCCCTCGATGTGCAGCTAAACATAACCTAACGGATTGTAAAACTGAGGTACAAATTAAATGTATCAAGTACGCCAATTCCAACAAGTATGACAAAAATGAGGAAGTGTGTGAGAATCATTCCGCATTAGACAAGAATGCTCAGGTCTGTAGGTAGTAACTGAGAAATACAAACTGTATAAAGACTATTGGAATGGCGGCGCCATAACAAATAAGAACAACTAAGTAAGCAAAAATTGTATGCAATGAATTGTTTGTAAGTCAACTTACAAGACTGCAAAACAGTAACGTGTAACTTGGACTATTATTAAAACAAAAATAAACATAGCATTTATACAGGAACTGTACTTGTGTAACAATAAAGTCGCTTGATTATAACCCATACATACATTCTTCATCTCAGGAAATGAGAAAAGAGAGCAGCAATAGTGGCTAAGAATGGATTAGTCAATGCCTCATTGTTAACGCCGCAATCATAGGAAGATAAAGTTATTACATAGATCTCTAGAGGAAACCTGCCAGTTGTAGCGTCGAGTGTTTAATTAGATAATAACAATGGCAACAAATAATAGATAGAAACTGTTGAGAGATTTCATGATATCAATTAGCTTCAGCTTATCCACAACAACACGGAAATCACAGCTTTGAATCTCCCCAGTAATGTAGGTAGAACACCAAAGGTAATTCAATAGTGAGGCTTATGGCCAGATGGAAAAGTATAATTGAAGAAAGTTTTTCTGAACACATCTCAGCTTAGAAATCTTCTTCCTAGAACAGAATATGAGCACATTAAAGGATATAATATCCATAGGATAAGATACCTGGTCCAAGGAAAAAAGATAGGATTTCAATAACAAATTTATGGAAATACTAGCCTCCAATTCGACATAAGGAATGAAACTGCAGAGTAGAAATGTTCGATAAATTCTTAGGGTTATAGCAAGGGAAAAAATGGACATTGAAAGGACGACAGAAGAACTTGAGGAGGCCATAACAGCAGCATGGAAAAAAGGAAAAAACTAAAACAATGCCAATGGACCATATATCAGCACCCTGGGGAATCAGGAATTGAATATTCTGAGGAAGAACATCAGTTTCTTGAAAGTACTTGAAATCGTCCAAATAAATGTCAATGGAATATAAAAATGTAAACAGGGGGATCTCAGCGAGAAGAGGAAATCCACATCGGCCATAAAAATAGTGAAATTTGTGTTATGCAAACACTTTGGTAACATTACAATAATTGCAAGCCTCTAAAACGCAACATATAGGGTAGTGGCAGGAAAATTTAAAGAAGAATGTAAGTTATCGACTCTAAGGAAACCCGATGGATCATTTCAAAGAAACAATGTGAATGATATGGATCCATATGTAACAGTGGACCAAGAAAATGAGGACAGCGATAACCACCCACGATGAAGACAAGGAGCAATATAACAGAATGACTAATCATTCACACTAAAAAGCAAGATCAAAACTAAACAAAATGAACACAAGCAAATTTCTGGCGGAAAATGAAGTTAGAGAAGAGATTTTTCGCTTAGTGTTCAAAATAGTACTGCAATTCAGTACAGCAATATAAAACGGGTATATGAGGACTGGTCGCATTCATCGCAAACGAAAACATGCATAGATTATACGAATCGTCGAAACTAACAAGGAAAACCCAGATAGGATCTCCAAATATAGGCACAACTGCTTTCTAGATGACACAGCCAAGGTGCCAGAAAAAAGGTTTAATGCAATGATTATTGCAACAGTTTGACGATCAATTTGCACTGATCAGTCTAAAAGCGTTCAAACAAGAAAACTTAAACCAAAGTCAATTAATAGCCTCATCAATCTGGATGTTCAGGGAGTATTTGACGCTTCGTGGTGGCCCAGCGTCCTCACTACGTTCTAAACTGCCCATAGAAACTTTATGATCTCTTTAGAAGCTACTTCAGTGAAAGAAGCGAAACTTTGTCAGAGAATAATAGGAAAGCATGTCCAGAAGGTGCTGCAGAAGCCTGGAATTTTGGAACATTTTGTATAATACATTAATTACACAATTGGAAGCAGAACAGACATATTAACATTATTTCGAACAATGCACTGTGTATTTTGACAACAACAACAAAATTATAGAACTCTAAATAATTATTATAGCTTATACAGTTAAAAAAGGAGCAGAGGGAATGACATCGGACACAGAAACACAATTTATACGATGGCCGCATCCAGCAGACATTAATAGGGAAGTAAGAGCAGGATCTCTAAAACTATTGTCAGCATCTTCACCGGCGGGGCCGGTGGTATAGGGGACAAAGGAGTTCGGTACGGAATAGTTGAGGAAACTGCATAGAAACTACAATGCCGACGTCACAATAGATGTTCCAACAATATGGTTGAATATTTTGCAATCCTTAAGAGACTATAATAGCTATAATTGCTTCAGAAAGTACAACATACTCAGAAGTTCGCAGCACTCCACATGGGCGGGAAATTAGCTCTTGAGTCTTTACGTAATTCTGACAAGACATCAGGAAGATGAAGGTACAAACCTGGGACCTTCATTTCACTTGAGCCAAGACACATATTTGGAATGAAGGGGAGGGCCTGCTGAGATTTTAGAACAAAATAGTCCAAAAAGAAAAATTAAGTTTTTATACTAAAAGTTGGCCCATTATGTGAGGCACACGGGACATATTCTTATTTTGACTGTGCGGTCATTTTTAAATGTACTGAGAGCAGGAGCGTGCGGTCAGTTGACTAGTAGGACTTGTCTAGTCCAATAAGTATTATCAGTTTATACAATATAAACTTTATTATATTTCATGTTTTAACTTTAGAAGCCATGACAACATAAATGCTTTTTCGCCTGCTCAGTGCCTGTACCTTTGCGGAGGCATAGACTCTCCAGCTAACACTCTACTCCTCCCTTGCCGCTAGGATGTGTTCCTCGTGCCACGTTATAACTAGCACACGCTTGGGCGTGAGCCGGTAAAAAAGCTTCTGTGTATTCATTCTTGTTAGAAAGAATATGTTAGTATGTTTATTGTTTTTGTGTATTATGAGTTGAGTGTTGAAAGTGTGTCTGTGAAGTGTCACTCGGATTAAAACAATATTTAGTACTGATGGAGACGGACTCGGTTGAAATACAAGTTCTCTGCATCTCACACTTCGTTCAGAACTTTAGGTTTTCAGGAAAAGCAAGACATTATATTAAAGGGAAGGCCTACTCCGGACGTTTCTATGAGTACACAAATGAGAAACTATGTACTTCAAACTTGAATACCAGAATTCTTTAAAATGGCTAACTGCATGTAAATTGAAAAATAAATAATTTGCTGGCCTTGCATTGTTTTTGAAACCTAGAGGAGCATGGAATAGTGTAGGATTCTCTGATATCAGTAATTTTCATAAAGCAAAGATTCGACATGAGAAAACGCAATCACATTTATCTGCAATAACGAAATAACAAACTTATGGTAAAACAAGGATAGACCTTCAGCTAAGTGACAATGCAGGTCGGATGTTTGAAATACAATGCTGAAGTTGGCTCTAATACAGAATAATGAAGGGATTAATCGATGTAATTTACCTATTGGTATAGCAAGAGGTACATTTCAGAGGCCATAAAGAGCATAATGAATCCCTTAATCGGGGAAACTATATTGAGTTCTTGCACATGCCATCCAAGTATGACATCAAATTAGACGCATACTTACAAAGTGCTAAAGTTTTCAAAGGAAAGTCAAATCGAATTCAAAATGATATTATTGAAAGCATTAGTGTCGTAATGCTAGACATAACCAGGAAAGAAGTAAAATGTGATCCCTTTGTTGCCTTAATGCTGGACGAAACAACAGATGCTACAAAATTATCTCAGCATTCCAATGACATTCGTTATGTAAACGAGGGTGAAATTCAGGAGAAGCTTTTTAGGCTTTAAGATGTTAGCAATAATCGCTCCGCAGTTGCGTTAAGTGAGCATGTATATAAAATCCTTACAGACTTTCAGTGTGAGTCTGAGAGCAAGCTCGTAGCTCAAGAATATGATGGAGCTACATCATTTTCTGGTCATTTAAATGGGTTGCAAGCACTAGTGAAGTAAAGGTTTCCCGATGCGCTATTCGTCCACTGTAATGCTCATCGACTTAATGTAGTTTTATTGTAGTCACTGCAATTCATAAAGGAATGAGAAATATTTTTCAAGACATTGAGTGGCTTCTGTTCATTTTTTTTTTCTCATTCAACAAATGCACTAAGTGCATCGGAAGTCAAGAAAAGTTTTCCATCGGTGTCAAATGCACGTTGGAATTACAACTCTAGGATTGTGAAGAAAATAAGACAGAACTAATCTCATTTTGTGAGTATATTGCTGATGACCCAGACCCCTGGGATAGTGACACTTTTATTTGTGCCAGAGGATATTTCACCTTTCCATTTCGGGTGCACATTTTCAGTCATAATTTTGCTCTCACTGATATATTATTCAGTACTCTCCAGACAAGAACTTTTATGTAAATTATTGCATTGCGAAAGTGAAAGAGACCATTTCTTTCATTCAACAATCTCGAAACAATTTTGATAATAATATGTATACAACACTAGAAGAAAGTAACGCGAATGAGAATGAAGCTAGAAAGCGACGTCGGGAAAGTGAATTGGACGAGAGTAGCATATTATAGGGGAAGCTGGGCCACTTTTTTGTGTTTACATGGGAAAGGATAGGGAAAACGAGGGTAGATGCTAGGTTGAGAGGCCCTTCAAGGAGGAAAAATGCGTTTATGTGGGGAAGATAGGGACTACAATGATCAATGCTAGGCTAGATAGAGGCTGAAGGAGTAAGGATGTGCTTTATATGTGAATGTAGGGAATACGAGAAGAAGTGCTAGACTAGACAGAGCTTGAGATGTGGAACATGCGTTTATATGTGAAAGATAGGGAAAACGTGGACAGATGGTATGCTAGACAGATGCTGAATGACCGGGAATATGAGCTTATATGGGAGAGATACGGAATGCGAGGAGAGGTATTAGACTAGACAGGGCTTGAACGGTAGAATATGACTTTATATGGCAGAGGTATTAGGCTAGGAGGGATTGAATGGCAGAGTATGCGTTTATATGGAGAGACGAGGAAAACGATGGGAGTAACTAGGTTGGAGGAGCGTTCAAGGAGGAAAATGCGTTTATATGGGAGAGATAGGAAAACCGAGGAGAGATCCGAGGTAGAGCAGGGACTGGAGGAGGGAGGGATATGCTTTATACGACAGAGATAGAGCATATGAGGAGAGGTGCCAATGTAGATAGAGGTTAAGGAGTAGGGTATACGTTTATATGGGGAATATGTGGAAAACGGGGACAGATGGTATGATAGACAGAACCTGGGCCACTTTTGCGTTTATATGGGAAAGAATAGGGAAAACGAGGGTAGATGCGACGGTTCAAGGAGGAAAATGCGTTTATATGGGAGAGATAGCGAATACCAGGTCTGATGCTAGGCTAGTCAGATGCTGAAGCAAGGAGGGATACGCTTTATACGAGAGAGATAGGGAATACAAGGAAAGATGCTATTCTAAACAGGACTTGAAGGGTAGAATATGGTGTTTTATATGGGTGAGATAGCAAACCGAGGAGAGGTATTAGGCTAGGAGGTTTGAATGATAGAGTAGGCATTTATATGCGAGGGATAGGAAATACGAGGGTCGATGCTAGGCTAGGCAGGGCTGAAGTAGGGGAATGCGCCTTATATGAGAAAGGTAGGGGAATATGAGGAGAAGTGCTAGGCTAGACAGGGTTTAAGGTGTGGAGTATGACTTTTATGGGAAAAATAGGGAAAACGTGAACAGATAATAGGCTAGACAGATGCTGAAGGAGGGGAATATAGGCTTATAGGGGAGAGGTAGGGAATACGAAGAGAGGTGTTAGACTAGACAGATGCTGAAGGAGTAGGGGATACGCTTTATAGGAAGAGATAGGGAATACGAGGAGAGGTACTAGACCATACAGGACTTGAAGGGTAGAATATGGCGTTTTACATGGGAGAGCTAGCAAACCGAGGAGAGGTATTAGGCAGGAAGGTTTGAATGACAAAGTATGCGTTTATATGGAGAGACGAGGAAAACGAAGGTAGGTGCCAGGTTGAGAGAGTCTTCAAGGAGGAAAATGCGTTTATATGAGATCGGTAGGGAATACGAGGATAGGTGCTAGTCTAGACAGGTGTTGAGAAGTAGAGTATGCGTTTATATGGGAGAAATATGGAAAACGGGAGAGAAACAAGGATAGACAGGGGTTGAAGGAGGAGGAGGAATGTAGGTTTATACGGTAATATAGAGAGTAACTAGATTATAAAACATTACTCATCCAAGTTACAACACTTTTATATACTCTTTTTTTCTAAACCTTACAAACCGTTTATATGTTAAACAGTAGTGTGCGAGACGGAAAGTGACAAACTGTATATCGGTTTACAGCAAAGTATACGTCCTAACCTATCCCCTACCTTGTATGCTCTGGATCTTCTCATTGTCTATTCATTCCTATTATCATCTAACATAACCACGTAACAAGACGTAACCAACAAACGTAACCACGTAACAAGGCGTAACACAGAGTAACATAACAGTATGACAAGACGTTACACTACGTAACATAAGCATGTAACCACGTGTCAAGACGTAACACCACGTAACAAGACGTCACACTAAGTAACTTAAACACGTAACCACGTAACATCATGTGACATGTCGTAACCAGAAACGTCACACGACGTAACAACACGTAGCAACCATGTAACCACGTAACAAAACGTGAGAACAACACGTAACCAGCCCATTGCTAAGGTAATATAAACTAATCCATCTTTCATAACTTAGACAATAAGTACGCGAGCCTAGCCTAGATTAACCTGACCAATCCCAAACGTTCCTCTCATCATCTATTCTACTCAGCCATCGTCTAATCTAATCTGGCTAACCAGAGATAACCTCGACTTTCTTTTAGTGAATTTGCTATGTTTTATTAAGGTTTTATTATTCGAGAGTTGTAATTGAAACGTTTACGTCAACATACCTTTATTTTAGTTCGTTGTAGGTGTCTCTCCCCTTTTTATCTAGGCTTGAGACTAGCACTAAGATTGCTCCTAATCGCAGGGTTACCACCTTCCTTTCTATCTTCTTCTTTCTTCATCAGGCGTCAGCTAGTTGGATACACAGCACACGGATAACCTTCATTTTTTAAGATTGTAGACTCACTATAAAATCTTCATCTTCGACTTACATTCTTTTAAACGCTGGTTGTAATGCTGTAATGTCCATACGCATATGTCGTTATTCCATCCTCAGCAATAACTCTTTTATCATCAAACGGAGTCAATGTGATTTAATTCACTTGCTCTCTGGCAAGAGCATGCTCCCGGGACAGGATCAGATTCATGGGCGTTCTGATGATTTCTCCGGTTTTAAGACAGTCAGTATAGGTTTCAAATGTAATGTACTGATTAATAGCACTACGTTTTATGCCTTTAATCTTTTTTATTATTGAGCCCTGGATATCCAGTGCATACATCTTAGGTCGTAGTCCGACAAAGCGCTGGATGATTTTACCATTAGCCTCATCTTTAAATTTTCCCAACACCTTGTTTAGAGCTGAATTGCATATATGATTGACAGGGTAATCAGCTGTATCTAGGTGTTCGAGAAAACGTAGATTGTCCTGGTACACATCTTCAGTCATCACATGATGAATGAACGAATCAGTATCCATATACATGAGCTTCAGGTTTTCAGATCCATAATATGGCAGCAACACATCATAATGATAGTGGTACATTAATGTCTTGGAGAAGTCCAACACGCTCATACCAATGTATATAGGCTTGTTGAATACGATCTGACGAGAGGCCATATGTACAGCGGCTAGAATAGCAGCATATAGTGTTCGATCGATAAAGATAGGCTTGGCAATTAACTTTTCCAGAGTTTTCTCATTTGTCACCAGTCGTATATCCATACGGTTACGAAGGTTTTCCATTGTTTTTCAAAACATGGCGTTGTTAAACAGTTTGTAGAGGTCCTTCTCAAAATCATTTGCAGCTTGTTGTCGTATTCTGTTGTTAAATTCCACATGCGGTTTTAACCACTGTGACTGGCGGAATTATAGCACACGATGAATTTTTGTTAACCGTAGTCCATGATTAAGTGCTTGCTTCAAAGCCATGTAATGTACTACATACTTCTTTCGAGGTCCAAGATGAGGTGTCAGTTTCTTTGTACTCGAGCCCTTAGGCTTCATACACTCAGGCAGGAATGGTAAATCATTATGCAGATCGTGAAGTTCTGCAGGATACTCGATATCGACTTCTAATATATATCCATGAGGATCATACTTTTGTAGTCTTTCTAAGTCGATTTTTTCAAGCGATATCCACTCATTTCCACCATAAGGTAGGGCGAGACACATGGCCCACCCATATTGGTTATTAGCGTTCTCATATGTAATGCATTGGGTTGGTCTCGACGGATCATACTTCTCCATGTCGGCGTTGTTTGCTTAGGCATAACGGTGGGAGACTTGACATAAACCTCCTCTTATACCGGATTCCACCATGAGTAATTGGTCATAATCCTGTAACAATTACAGTTGAATTCCTGTATACAGCAACATAGCGTCCTATGTAAGACCTGGAGAGGTAAAATATTGAGCAGGGTCGACTTTATGTGTTTTGAGGATTTGAACTCTAAATGTCTCAAAGACATCAGCTAGAAGAAGTACATCAGAGATTAAGTAGAGGTCGCTGGACTCACCCAGGTTTCTTGCATTAAACAACTCCCGTACATTTCTAGCGTGATCGTAGGCAGCATCACTAATTTATTTTTCATTCATTTTATTGTAGAAGTAGTTCTTAGGAGGCAGGCAGGTTTCGTTCAAGACGTTCCCATGAAGTGACGTATTCATAGGGAAATACACCCTTACGTGTCATCAACTCCATCTTGTCTTCTCCGAAATGTTTCAGTGTTTCAGGGTACGATGTTAGATTCTTCACCAGCATATCCAAGCTTGTACTGAGAAACCGAAAAATATCTACAAACCAAAGCTTTATACCTCCTACATACTTGGAGAATGATATATAGATTTCTTCAGAGCTAGGAATTACTTCTACATGCTCACTTGTACATCCCAGTTCCGTAACAATGAAGTGTGAGTCATACCCACTGAGGTTGTGCATTAAGACTGGAATATATTTAGGTGTTTTACAGGCTAAATTACATTCATTATGTATACTTCCCCGATATTCACCACTGATGTGATCATGGTCGCGTACTTTATAGTTCTCTTCAGTAAAGGTTTTTCCACACAAGTAGCATACTGCAGAGGCGTTGAAATCCATGTGCTGTTGATCTGTAAGTTTCAGAGGTATGGCAGATTTGTATATATTATTAATTTCCTTTGCAAGGAACGACAGGTATTCCATAAACTTCTGAGCAGCATCAACACCACGATATACATAGGGATGCTTAGGAAGACCAGTTTCCAGATGTTCAATGTCGGATGATGGTTTAACGTAAACGCAGAAACTCATGGGAACATGCTGCTGATAAGGGGATGTATATGAAGTTTCAGGATTGGGTATGCAAGTATGACATGGGGCGAGAGTGCTTTCAAAGTCTGCGTAGATGACGTAAGGTAGTTTCAACATCCTTTCAAAAATTTTAAGCTGTACAACTGGTTTTTCCTTTGTAGGCATAACTACCCTTGCAACACCATGCTGATTACAGATGGTGGCATGTTCTTGTAGTTTTTCCAGTCCATTTCGTCCATATCGATCGTCAAGATGTGTAAAACAACGCTTAAAGGTATAAACACGTTCCTTACATTTAGTTTTTTGACGTCGAATAAGTTTTTCAAAATTCTTTATATAAACGTAGTGATGTCTCCCACTACTGTCACTCAATAGTAGGAGGTCACGGTGTTCAGGTAGATCAGTCTCAGTAACCTTTATCGGATACACTTTATGCTTCTCATCCAGGCCGAAGACCTTGATAGACATCCTGTTAAGCTTCTCAAATTTAGGTATTTGAGAAAGTGGCGTAGGGTAGGAAACACAGCTGAAGTCGTGTTTATTTTGAAGTTGCTTGTATTTGCTCACCCGTTGAGGCTTGACGCTGAAAAACTTGGCTAATACAGAGTACATAAAGCGTAGCTCATCAGTTAAATTCTGGATGTTAATGCAGGCTTTTCTTGCTTCAACAGATGGCGGTAGGGGTATGTAGGTACTTCCTCTTAACGGATTGTACTTGTTAATACGAAGGCGAATTCCTTCTACAGCAAGCAGAGCCCATTTGCTGCCCTTAAATTGTGATTCTTATATTTCAGTAACCAACTTCTTCATTTTCGTTTCCAGCATAGAGTCCAGGTCCGTTTCTAGGAAAACAGCTTGATTCCGTGTTTTAAATGTTTTGTCGCAAGTTTCTCCGACACTGTTAACAAATCTACACTCAGCTACCAGATTAATTTTCACACTTTTGTGAATACCAAGCTCTTTATGTACAGCCTGTATTATCCGCTGTTTCGCCTCATGCAGGTACATATTCAGGTCCTTAGTTGGTTCACATCGTATAAAATATGATTTCAATCGCCCATTAAATGAAGCTTCATATTCTAACATGTCAGAGTCATACATTGTAGAAAACAAGTCATGCTTAGTAGGTTCTAATCTGCGTTTCTTCTCAGGTCTGTTTATTTCACACACATTTTCGTATCGACGACCCTTATAACTGTCTTTGAAGGCTACATTACAATATTTACACTTGAAGATCTTTTTACAACGTAGCTCATGTCGTCTTTTATCATATCCATGGAGGAACTTCTTACAGCATTTACCACAAGAATATCCTGAGGTACTAGGAATGATATTCTTATATGAGGACTTATTCATTTTTCTTCTTGATATAATAACGTATTAACCTTTCTTCAAGGAAATGTACGCCTTGTTACCTTGATAACACTTTAGAAGGTCGATTATTTTCTGGGAGAACAACGATGTTGTCACCTCGGTGATGATTAACAGAATGAAGTCCAATGCTCGAGTTCGCTCTATTTATAGAGGAAGCACGAACCTTTTTGTATCAATTATATAACGTATTAATCCTTCTTCAAGGAAATGTTTGCCTTTTCACCTTGATAACACTTTAGAAAGCCGATTATTCTCTGAGAGTACAACGATGTTGACACCTCAGAGTTATTTAGCAGAATGAAGTCCAATGCTCCAGATCACCTTATTTATAGAGAAGGCACGAACCTTTTTAGATCAATTATATACTGAATTTTAATACTAAAAACGGTGATGATGCGTGTAAGTTCTTATATTTCAATTCGTGTTACACCGATGTTCGGGCGTCTCCGTACAGGTTCGAGTGCTTAGAGAAAGTGTAAAGTATTGTGAAGATGTATGCATTGTTTGGGTATAATCGTACAGATTCGGGTGCTTGACTCGCGGGGTGAACGATCCGTCGACCGAGCAAGAGACAAGCATTGGCCCCTGCGCAACGAAACCTAGAAGCAAAAAAGATGTGAATGAAAGTAAATCTTGGTAGCATACACCACTCCAGCATTCGCGTGCAGACCAGAGAAAACCATAAAAAATCCGTGACCAGAGTGAGCGACCAACGGGAATCGAACAAGGGAGACCTTCAGATTGTAGACGTTAAAGATGTAAATTATATAGAATGGAAGGAAATCGTGATAGCATACACGTCTCAGGCATTCGCCTGCAGACCAATGAAAACCATGAAAAATCCCAGGCTAGAGTGAGCATCAAACGGGTCTCAAACCAGGGACTCTAGAACCACACGTGAAGGATATAAATGAAAAAGATTTAAAGGGAAAGGAAAACGGAATCGACGAGAAACCACCCAGGCATTCGCCTGCAGACCAAGGAAAACCATAAAAATTATGATGTCAGAGTGAGCAACCAATGGGTAACGAACTCCTGAACCCTAAAAGCACACGTAAAAGATGCAAATTATATAGAATGAAAGGAAATCGTGATAGATGGGAAACCATCCAGACATTCACCTGCAGCTCAGGGAAAATTATGAAAAATATGTCAGAGTGAACAACCAACGGGAATCGAACTCCTGAACCCTAAAAGCACACGTAAAAGATACAAATTATATAGAATGAAAGGAAATCGGAATCGATGAGAAACCACTCAGGCATTCACATACAGGCCAGGGAAAACCACGAAAAATCTCAGGTCTGAGCGAGTGGTCGACGGTAATCGAACCAGGGAAACCTTCAGATTGTACACGTGAAATATGTAAATAAACTAAAATGAAAGAAAATTGTGATAGATGGGAAACCACTCAGGCATTCACCTGCAGACCAGGGAAAACCATGAAAAATCCCAGTATAGAGTGAGCGAGCGACGGGGAAATCAAACAAAGGACACTAGAAGCACACGTGAAAGATGTAAATCAAATAAAATGAAAGAAAATCGTGATAGATGAGAAACCAACCAGACATTCCCCTACAGACCAGGGAAAATCACGAAAAATATCATGTCAGAGCGAACAACCAACGGGAATCGAACCAGGGAGACCTTCAGATTGTACAGCGAAAGATGTAAACTATATAGAATGAAAGGAAATCGCGATAGATGAGAAACCAGCTAGGCATTCGCCTGCAGACCAGGGAAACCCGAGAAAAATCTGAGGTCAGAGTGAACAGCCGATGGTAATCGAACCAGGATGACCATCGGATTGTACACGTGAAAGATGTAAATGCAAGGGAAAGTAAATCGTGATAGATGAGAAACCGCCCAGGCTTTCGCATGCAGAGCAGTGAAAACTGCGAGAAACCTAAGGTCAGAGTGACCGTCCCTACGAAAATCGAAACAGGGACCCCCGAATGCAAACCACAGACGTCATCGTCTGAACCAGACCGTGAAAACAGGTTTATACCATACAACT
Organism: Deroplatys truncata; assembly: GCA_030765065.1. NCBI lineage: Eukaryota > Metazoa > Arthropoda > Insecta > Mantodea > Mantidae > Deroplatys > Deroplatys truncata. The sequence continues at coordinate 537,857,184 of CM060990.1, forward strand.
CATAACAATAGAATGCCATGCCAGATGACGTCATACCTGTAGTCAGACTGTCTGGGATCAGCCCGACATGCTGAAACTCGTTGAGAACGCCCGTGATCATTCAGACAGATGTTTCCATTCAATGCCTACTATACCCACCACCGCAACCCATTACACACCAAAGTTAACGTAATTTTCATTCTAATACTTTAGAAATAGCCAAGAAGATTTTGTCTCCTTATTTAATTAAATTCATGTATATACCCTATTATTTTGTGTTTTCAATTCTTTTTCAGTACTTTCTTTAATGTACTTTTCAGTACTTTTTCGCAATAATGTAAAACAATAAATAAGTTCATTAATAAAGATGTAAGGCAGTCGTCAGACTCGAACTCCTGACGTTAATCTTATATTTATTTTTAGCTCCCCAGGCATAGGCACTGAGCTACGGAGCAACAGCAAGCTTATTGTAACTGCTTGTCCACACTGATCGTGAAACTAAGTGCCAGTGATTCACTGGCGTACTATCAAATATTACACTTCACTCCATAGAAGGGAAATCTGAGCCCACATCTTATTAGTTCCTCTATCTCAAAATAATTCTTTATCATCCCTTCGCATTCCCTTTAATTTGTGCCGTTGAATTTTGAAACAACCTGTATATCTATACCAACATTATAGAGAGAACATTTGTGGATGTGTTTGTAGAGGGTAATCCTGAAAAACATTCGATCGATTTTGATTATTCCTTTACCACTGAAAAGCGTGTTATTCACGAAAGATATCGGTTATAATATATTTTCAACATTTTTAGAAATACGTAATTTAAGGGGTTTTTCATATTCATGTCATCCAACTCAATCCTATGTCGGTCGTTTAATTTGAGTATCAGATGTTACTTTGGCCCTTTTTGTGAATACGGAGATTTTTAACGATTCCAGCCCATTGGCGTAAACTTGAAAGCTTAATGTCTTTAAAATTGGTTTATTCGGGGGTGAGGGAAGTTGTATAGCATATTCTAATGACCGAAATGTTGTCTGATTTCTATGAGCGTCCTATCAGAGATAATTATTAGTAAAACATTGATACATTTGTGTAATATTAGATTTTTTAATTTGGCAAAAATAGCAAGTAACCTAAACTTTAAAAATTCTGCTACCCTTGAATATGACGATGCCAGGCATGGGCATATTTAACTCCCGTGTCAAGCGACTTCCACCTCTCCCCTTATCGTTTGTTGTTTGCAACAGACAAGCAGTCTTCTAACCCAGTGGTGGAACGCTGCTGTACGGAAACCCTTTATATCCCAGATTAAATTTTTTATAAAATTTCAGATTCACTACCCAGATAGGTTGTCAATCACATTCTGTTAATTTTTGACGGTACCCTTAAATTCAGAATTTTTTACATGTATCATGCAGTGGAAAGTAAGGAGTAGAAATCTTGACACACTTTGTATCACGTGTAAAATGTTGAATTTTTCGTAATTATCGTTCATTACATGAATAAATAAAGAAGAACTAAAATAATAATTTTTATATATCGTAATCTTCAATGCTGTTTATGTTTTAAGGGTGTATGGCAGAATGAAATAGTTTAACAAGCAAAATAATTATCCTGCATTAAATGTATAAAATGAAAAATTACAATAGTAGGGATACATGACAAAAATAATGTTTTACCAGACAAACTGAGTTACAGGCTTCTTAGCGCCGGTGATATAAAGTGAAACACCGCTTTGGATGGAGTCCCACATAGCATTTTATACAGCGAAATTTTGTACATTTACCATATTATCCACATCTTCTTTGTGTGTTCTGATCATCGATCGTGTTTTCTATCATTATCAAGTGTAATGTCTTCTTGTGCCTGTGATACAATTCTTGGCCTCACACCTTTTGGCTTTTCAGTGTTGGGTGAAGACATAAGCTTATACTGTTATTTATCTGCCGGTATATTCACAACAGCACCATTTAAGTAGAACCTGATCAATGATCAGTACCATTTCTTTGATCTTATTAGAATACGGTACAAACTTTGTAGATTGTCAAAAAGGTCAACGCCTCCCATGTGGTGATTATATTCCTGTACAAGGAAGGCTGTGGTACGGAAGCTTTCTTTTTTAATTTTCTATTCCTCCTCAAGCATGTGCTATCACCTAATATGCCTAGACCCGCTACATAGTTCCCAGAGTCACCTTACTGCCGTCGTTTCATCGTACCAGCGTGATTTTTTTTATCCTATAGCACATGAGTAGTATTTCTTGGTGCCTTCTTTATATCTTGCATAGGTGCCTTCTCCAAACGGTCATTTTTTAGGGTTCCTATGCATTTAATTTTATTTTAATAGGTTCAACTAGCGGCAAAGGTTTAAAGCAATTATCAATGTACACTGTGCTGTTCTAAGGGATGTAGCCTATACAAGTTTTTCAACTACAGAAAGACACCATATATGGCTTATATTTTAAGAGATATCCGTTAGACGTAGCTAAACACCTCCATTTGAAGTCATAGTAAATTGGCTTCCGCTTATAAACTGTTTCATATAATGGTGGCCATAATAAAGCTCCATGGCCACATCCAAGGAGAAATGTGATCCCAGAGGCTTTATAAAATATTGAAACTTCTTGCTTAGATGTGAAATTAATGCCGAACCTTAAAGGATTTATCTTCTTTTTCAATGTTGTCAGTATCATTGACATGGAAGAATATATGAATTTTGTCAAATTTCTGGAGACAGAATTTAAAACAAGGGCATTGTTTGTGTCAGGTGTGGTTTCCCAGTACATACACCTATCCATGACTTTACAATATTCAGATAATAGCAAAATGGCAATGTATTTGTAGATGTCATCATGATTTATTTGTAGGTTATGTCTAAAGACGAGAATTCCTTGCACTATAAAATCCCAAAATATGCATGCATTCATATGTTATCAAACTACAATACATGCACGATCAAGTGAAAAATACATTAAACTATGCACTATCATTTTTGTTCCCAATTCATTAATTCACTTCCCTTTTTGCACAATTAACAACCAACAACATTTCTAAATTTTTTTCTGTGAGGTTCCTGCGCTTATCAGTCATAATAATTTTGTAGGCAGAAAATGACCTCTCTACTTCACAGGAATTTATAGACGCAAATTTGAACGAGCATATTTGTGACAGTGTCATGTCAAGTTCTTCATTCATGCTTTCACCACAAAATACCTTCTTCTCCGAACAAAAAAGTCCGTTAGTCTGGATTCCTGTTTATGACACTGTCCAGTTTGCTCTTTGCATTTACTCCCACTTTCCCTTGGGATGACTGAGAAGTCTACGGAATTCCTCAACAATTAACATTGCTACCAGTGGCAGACACGTGGCTTCTAATTTTGTTATTGCAGATTGCAATTTAGTGAAGTTCGTCTTAATGTAAATTAAATTTTGCTGCACATTTTTGCATTCAAATACTGCTTGTGCATCTCTGATACATACGGTATCATCTGGCGAGAATCTGTTTACTACCTAAAATGAAAGAAGTATTTAATTTAGAACTAAATATTGAAGTATTAATTTTATTGCAATTCACTACGTATCAGTTTTATTTCATACAGATTTAGTAGCATCAAAATCGTCAGAGTAAAACATTGCAGTTTTCAACCAAGTACCCCATCTATATCTTTTTCACTATAAGCTGAAAGGAGAAGTAAGCAAAACTTAAATGTATCACTCCGCGGAGCACATGGCAGCACCACGTGGAGGATGACGTGAACTAAGACCCATGAGAAGAAATTACTTCAGACAGAATGCGAGTACAGTATATTGCGCAGCTTGGGGATCATTACATTTTAAAATTTAAATGTCTTATTCCTATATTTTGCCTTAAATCCTAAACTTCTAACATATAATGCTAAAAGTAGACAAACAAAAGTTGTACCTGAACAGTTCGGCATCTGTGATTAAAGGTACTGGATTAAATTGTTCTTAACTTCTGGCTTTAGAAATCATTCATTTAATGACTAATATCAGTATACCACCTTTGCTTTAACCTTTTATGTGTCAACAAATTAAATAACGAATAGCACTATAGGTTAAAACATAACAGAAAACAAACGCAAACTAAGCTATCCGAGCAAAAATTCTGCATCACTAACAAAGAAGTTCAATTATCGCTAAACAATGACCAACCATATTCATTGTCGATTAAAGGTGGGTAATTTCCACAGAATTTGTTACAAGATTTAACACAATTGTCTTCTTTCCTTTCCCGCGTTTATGTTTTCCACAGTGGCAAAAGATTCTGTCGTAAACCAGAAACGAACTGAAGCGCATGCGCATAGCCTCTTAACCCTCTGCTATAATGCCTCATTTAGTTACAGGCGAATCTGAACAAACACATTTAGTTTCATAAATTCAACTGTTACAATAATGAGTTTTTTAAGTTTCTCTGTACAGGAATAACCACAAAATGTTACGATATGAACCAAAGTGTTTTTGTAGAGGAAGAGACGACATGCTAAGCGGGAAAAGTTGTAATTTGTTCACCAGGCAATGAGGTGCTGTCTTGTCACGTGGTTTTGTTTACTTCTCCTTTCAGCTTATAGTGAAAAAAGTATAGAAAGGACGCGCTGAGGAGGTAAAGGTAACTCAAGTAGACTCTCTTTGTAAACAGCTACACGTACAGGGGCTTTTGAAAACACCTCTATAAAACAAAATGTCAAAACAACTATTTCCTTTTTACAGCTTTAGGACCATTAAAACTGGTATAAACCTAAATTTTACACATACTTTTTAGTTGAGGATATTAAACTATTGACATTGTCATAATTAGAGCGTTTTGCTTCTGCAACACGGTGGAGTCCATGAGCAAGACATGTAATGCGTTTTACATTTGGGTAGTATATTTTAATTGTTTTCCCGGTCTTCAGCATGTAGGGAGCAGCATCACTTAACAGAAAAAGAAATCTGCTTTTACTTATATTATTTGGCCACAGAACACCTAAAATATAAGAATAATCCTTTTCTCAGAAAGTGATGTATACAATAGGATGTTAAATGAGAATAAAATAATTATTTAAAATGCTATTCAATTACAATATCTGATTAAAACCTGCGCAATCCACCATTAAAGAAACTGCCAATTGTGGAGTTATTTGCTTTTTGCAGGACTTTACAGCACACTAGCTAGGGTTGACCAGACTCAGTTGATTTTCCTACAGTTTAGGTTAGCAAGCGCCCTATAGGATAAGTTGCTTCATCTACAGATGTCTATATGTTTGAAGTTCCCAAGTCCTCCCGAATTTTATCCAATATCTGATTAGCAAAACAAGTATTTTTACATGTGTGAAAATGGTTTTCATTTATTTTTACACAAAATTAAATTTATTTGGGCAAATACATAACGTAGGCCTACCTGATTGTATGGTTTTAGAACATAAATTTTCCTAATGTGAAGGGATCCGGGACATCTTTTGATGTATACTTTTCCAAAAAAGCCCTAAAGACTTGGGTTTGTAAGTTTCTCAAGTGATATATTTGCTCCTACAAAAGCATCGCACAAATCCATGTAAAAATTATATTGCCGTGCCTTAGGTGCGGGACTGAATTTGGTATGTTGCAGATTCTTTTGTTTTTCGCATTCTTGCAATATGTAACGTAGATGCGACATGCTCTTCGACTTGAAGTTTTTAGTACATTTTATCCGAAATTATAAAACATCTTCCGGTTATATAGATATGATTTTTTAAAAGACACTGGCATTCCTATTTAATTAATTATTTAAATTAATTTTTTTAATGTTTTACAAAGAAGAGCTGCCATAGAAAATTTTCGGGGAAAAATGGCTCGCCTTCTTACTACAACAATCACAGAATACAACATCCCCATCTGATCGAATAAAAGCCTTTCCTTTTATCCATTGTGCAAGGAGTGCATATCTGGAACTTTTAATTGGAGGAATATTAGAAGCACATAACACACGCAAACAGAATAACATAGACATTTACCACTCACGAGGTTCACACACACACACACACACACACACACACACACACACACACACACAATGCGCGGAAAAAGTACACATATTTGGAATCAGAAGGTAATGAAATGGATAAGTACTAAGTTTAAGCTATGTCCAATGATCCTATAAAAACATTAATTTGCATGGAACTCTCGTCTTTAGTTATGTCCCTTATGAGTAGTATATTTTACTGTCTCGTCAGTATCCCACCCAAATAATCATAAAAACTTTACGAAAAAGATCAATTGGATTCGAATTTGATGTGTGGAGATGTTCTGTTATATCAGGTGTAGAATCGCGAGATAACTCAAATTTTTGTGAAGAGTCTAGTTTTTCCTCTATTGAGTGTCTTGTTTTCTTAACTTGGGAATGCGATTGTGATTGTGGTTTGGAACACCTGCAAGTTTGCTCTTGAGCGGATAAAGAAGTAACATCTTCATCAAGGCCTTCACTATTTACTAATCTTACCTCCATAGTTTGTGTCAGAACCTCTTTACCTAAATCAGCAAGGGGCAGATTGTCCTTGAGCCACTCCCTGCATCATCTTTATCAGTCCTCGCCGTCATTAGTGGAACAAGCATAAATTCAAGGTCCTGGCGTGTATCAAATATATCAGTTATAGCTTCATCATTCTTTGTGGAGTATAGGATATTTAGAACCTCTTCTAAATCTCTCTGCTTATCCAAGTAAAATCTGAAATAAATAAGACTAATTGCCAGAAAATGGTCCCTTGCTACCAACCCACCGTATGATATTTCATACGTAAAGATATACATCAATGTTGCACCAATGCTAGCAAAATAATCTGTTTGAATCTGCGCATTCTCTTGAGCATTCAAATTATAATCCATATTAATATGAGTAAAATTATAAAAAGAAACATCGTGATTTTATTTTAATTATTGTTTACCCACGATGTGAAGCAGCAAAATCAACAGCACTAGAACAAATGCTTTCCACTAAGAAACAAAAATCCTGTTCTTCACTGTTAATGTTATTTTCAACAATGAACTTTTAAACTAACAATAAAACGTACAAGAAATGTTTCAATTCTTGTCAATGAGCTTCTGTAAACAAATAGACCTAAGAAGAGCTTGTCTATCATAAATCATACGATGGGATATAACAGATTAAGAGATGCGTTCCACAATAATCAGTCGGACTTTTAGGGAAGAATTGTCTCTTTCATATCTTGTAGCACACAATATGTTGCGATGTACAGTTCGTGTAAATCGTCGTGACAGTCCCCCACTCCTGAAGCACATATGCGCAATAGCACTGACCAGTGCACTTGCATAATAACAGCGGTGGGGGTCAGAGTTCCAACTGCTGCGAGCTCAAATGCAAGGTAACCTTACACATTTATTTACAATGCGCTGTGTATCTGGCTGCCTCCGAGTTCTGATATCACTTGCTCCCCACCACTCCCACCACTACTCCTTATTTCTCGTCTCTTGCACATATGGAGTGTCACGACAATTTACACAAGCTGTACCGTCCAAAACTAAGCGTTGTAAAAAGAAATGTCTTAAGTAAAAGTTGCTTGATATTATTGGGGAAAGTAAATGCCATTGGTCGTGTTATTTGGAGGGCAATATAATGGTCATTTTAGGGTGAATGTAAATTGACTCTAATTATAGTTTCCCATTTAAAAAAATTAAATTTGCCCTAAAATGACTATTATAACGTCCTACAAACAAAACACGACTAATGGCATTTACTTCCCCCATAATATAAGGCAGTATATTATATTCATGCTGTGAATGCCAGAGAGGTTATAGGGGAAATTAATATTATTGTATATACATACTTTTAGATGTTTGTCAACTATAAGGACTTGTTAGGAAATAAGTTTGCACTGCCTAACTGAAACTGACAATAGACGTTGGGTAACAATAAACCGAGAGGGTGAATTATTTGTCACCAAGAAGAGAAAGCCGGAATTGAGGTCATAGGGTAGCGTGTCTTTTTCAGAAATGGACGGAATATCTTCCCTAGAGTAGATATGTCAGTAGTAGTGATTGGCTGACCAAAAGAGATGCCAAAGTTGGCGCAATTTGGTAACCAATAAGAATTATATATTGGAATGTTTAGGCAATTCGAGATGAAAGAGTATATATTCTCGAGCCATGAGGAAGTGTCTCTCATGAGGTACACGTCGCAGAGGTAGTTACATATGTAAAGTACGCGAAGTAATTGGTGCACGGCAACCAAAAGGAAGGACTGTAATTACGTTTAGAAATTCAACAGTTTCAGTCAGGCATGTAAAAAATTAAATATGTCAATGATTACGTAACTTAAACTAAGCGTGACGGCAATAAAAGTCTACGATTCAGATGTTCTACACCAGTGTTATCTTTTCGCAGCCACTCCTTTCCGTCACACACCCTGCTTAGAGATACGTGCTCGACTGAATTACAATAGCTAGCCGGAGGACAAAGAACCCAAATTTAAAAATAACTAAACAATATGCGCCCGACAAATAAAGATAACAAAAGTCACAGAGATACTGCGACAAATGGCTTCCAGAATGTGGGGCGAGATAACTAGGAATGGAGCGGTACAATTAACTACAAGACTTTAGGACTGCGCAGATCCCAGAAACAACCATCAGGACAACCGACGACACGGATGAGAGGACATCGGAGAGAACGATAACAGAGGACAACAGGGGATTTCGACTCCAGGACACCAGGACAGCGAGACGACGTAGATCCATGGTATTACGACGCAGAGTCGACATAGACATCTAGGAGAGAGGGGCAGGAACCTGGACATCAAAGCAACGTCATCAGATAGCATCATAAAAGGTTAGAAAACTGTAAATTTAATGTGTAGCCTAAAACAAAACAAAAGATTGTGAGAAATTAAATGTTGTTGAGAAGTGGAAGGATTAGCAATACTGAAGAAGTAATTATGGAAGGGGATAATGCCACAGTTGGCCGTGAACCAATGCAGGTCACGGAAAATAGCTCAAACAATGCAAGATTTGAAGGAGAAATATCAGTGAAGAAAGTCATAATAGAATAACGGGCAGCTAACTCAAACATCTGGGATTGTTGTAAACATTTTAGGGCAGATAGCCGACGACAGAGATAGATATATTGGGCCTGTGGGTCAGAGTAATGTACCAAACAAGGGTGAAGTAACTGTAACGGGTGCGTCAGTCCTCGCCTCTCTATGCTTCGAAGACTGCGCCGTTGGTGGCAGTCCCGGGTTCGATGCCCGCTCGGGTTGGAGTCGAACGCGATGTAGTGGAAGATACAGGAGAAGTAAGGTTAGAATTCACTGCACCTACTTTGTTCTCCATTCGACGTAACTTCGCCTTGTTGTCCTGGCTGGTTGATTTAATTGTACGGTAATTCTCGCTGTTGCCCTGGCTAGTTGGTTCTCAGCGGAGATGTCTGCATGCACTTTGCCTATGAGGATTGCTAATAAGCTCGTCGATCTCGGTTGTGGTACAAAGGACCTCAGAGGTGAATTCACTACTCATCATAATGTTTGGTTTATCGCTATTTATTGTCACTTCACTCTAACACTACATAATGTTCCTGTTCACTGATCACTTTATATAGCACACCATTTGCGCGCCAACTTTGTTTGACGTAGAAGCGTGGAGTCCTCGTCTGTATCTACAAGTCAACTCTCAAATTTTGTGGTAAATCTCGACTATTTAAAGACCCACCTAAAATTTTGGGATCTGATTTCTCATTGGAGGAATTTTCGCGGTTCTCTCAGCGTGGCTAAATATTATTTAATTTATATAGATTCTTATTGGCTAGTTTGTATATACCATGTGACCTTTTTCCCGGGCTTCTCTTGGTAAACTGCCGTTCTGTGTTATTTTCCTTCACTCCATACTTCTGGAGCCGAGACAAATAAAGTCATAAAATCTTACCCTTCGATTCTAACACAAAAGACCCCGTTTTCGCTGCACATGAAAACAGCATATTTCTACCCTAACTGCAGAGTTCAAGGCATTCTAAACTTAGTTAAACAGGAACATTATGCACAAGACAAATATTACATTATACAAAATGACTATTTCCATGGTGTTCACATTGTACACATATATCATTTATATATAAATTAGCACATAATAAAATTAATTCCGGCACATTCTGTCTCATAATGCCCCAATCGTGGATGTTAAAGAAATTTTGAAATCATTGTTTCTTTCTTTACATTCTAACGATTCCTTCCTGTGCTAGACATTTATACCTTAATTTTAATACAAAAATATTTCACTTTATCATACACACAGCTTTCCTTTTGACATTACTAATGGTTACTTAACCTATATAAAAATCATGATTTTCCCTTTCTACGAGGGTTGTCCTGAAGTCTACTCTCGTCAATCTGGCATTTTGGGATAACAGTTGTGCTGGTAGAAAAAAAAATCAGTTGGTCTATTATACACTACATAGAAACAATACATCGTTATCCTTTGACCTTACAAATATTTCACACACACATTCTTCTTTATTCCTAACTTAATACCTCTGGCATTTACTTCTCGCCCCAAAGAACACTTATTGTTGTTCTCTTCTCTGTCATGTTACACTAATGCTAGACTTTAACATGTCCATATGATACTAACAATTAATATAAACGATATACATGTTACACATTTATATTATATATCAATATTCCTAATGTCCTATTTTTTTATATATAGTACAATGTTATGCAATTAGCAACCTAGTTGAGCAACCTAGCTGGCTTTCAGTTTTACTTTTCATTTACTTGTTATTATTCTTCCCTCTTTTCTACCCGTTTCTGTTCATTTTCCTCTCTATCCTTTAATTGTTACTTTTCTGATAGTTGTTTATACTGCTTCAATAAGGTTTTATGAAATCTTCCCTAGCTTTTTCCACTCTTGATATCAGCAATTTCCACAGTATCCGTACTAAGTTTCTTGATGACTTTATATGGTCCCTTGTAATAGATTATTAATCTTTGGTTTTCCTTCCTTATTTTATTGGACAGCGATTTATTACGTAATAGTACTTTATCACCAATCTGAATATTCTGCTTAATTGCTTGTTGTTTAGCTTCGTGTCTCTCCTTCCTTCTACTCGCCATTTTATTTATTCTTTCTGAAGCAATTCGGAATATTTCTTCTGCTTCCAATTGTTCATCATTAACAGGGATAGTGATTGGTAATTTCGCGTTCACTATTTTCATGGGCTGTCCCCGGGCTATCTCTATATGTTTGGATCCTGTGACATTGTCAGGAACTTCGTTCATCAAGGTTTCAATAGGCTGGATATATTTAAACCAAGTGTTATGCTTCTTGTGACATAATAATCTCAAGAAAACGCCCACATCCTTGATAGCTCTCTCGCTCGGGTTTGCTTTGGGATAGTATTTGAACAGCAATAATTGGTAATTCCTGCTCTCTTCACTTTTTCTGAAAACGTCTTTCCCGTGAATATCGAAGCATTGTCAGTAAGTATTGATATAATCGGTCCCCCTTGCGGAATGTATTGATATAACAGCTTTCTTACACATGCCTGACTATTGGCTTTCTTTAATGGGTATATCTTCACATATTTACTAAAAACATCATAACAGACTAAGATGTATTTATAGCCAAATAATGAGGACGTAGAGGTACATGCAGATCCAGACAAATTAAATCTCTTGGGTTTTCTCTAATTACAGAGTTAGTTTCAAATTGGTAATTAACATTTCTTTGTTTACACCGTTGATATAAGTTACAGCAATCAATTGATTTTCTTACTTTCTCTCTCGCTGTTGATATATATACATTCTCTAATAGTGCTGCGGTAACCCTATCTGTTCCAGAGTGCAGTAAACTTTGATAAAAATCCATTATTATGTTTCTTTCTAGCTCTGGGGGATTATAACCTTCCATTTCTTAACCAATCTACCATTTTTTATGTATGAGACCGTCATGCCATACAATATTTTCCTCTCTCGCACTGCTAAGTTAAGGAGCTTTGTTTATTAATTATTTTAACTTGCTATCCTCCTGCTGTAGCTTCGCTAATTGTTTAATCTTTTTTTCGGTTTCCTTACTTAACTTTATATCTAACTGAAGCACGATTACTTCCCTTTTTGGTTTTACTATTGTCTCTGGAATTCCCCTCACAAAGTTGAGCCTTGATAATAGATTGCTAAAAGTATTCTGCTTCCCTGGGATGTGCATTATCTCAATGTCATAATTCATGATAGCATGCACATATCTAGATAGTTTTGTAGATGTTAATTTACATTTCCTTATAAAAGTAAGACTAATATGGTCAGAAAATACCTTCACATGCTACTGGTATATGTATGTTCGGAATCGACTCAGCGCGAAGTGAAGTGTTCCTAGTTCCAGTTCAGTAACTGAAGCGTTCCTCTCTACTGAATCGATACCTCGCGAAGCGGTACTTATGACATGAATTTCATTCTTTGGACTTCTCTGGCAGAGTATTGTCCCAAAAACTCCTGTCGCAGTATCGATGTAGACTTCGTAAGTCCATTCATCACGTGGACGTTCAAGAAGTATTTTAGAAGCGAAGAGTTCCTGAACTCGTTCATAGCAATTTTGTAGCTCATCGCTCCATGTCCATTTGCGGTTCTTTTTAAGTAGTTCCCGTAAAGGAGCCGCCTTGGCTGCATACCTGGGGATAAACCTGCTAATATAATTCCAGATTCCAGAAATTCTGCGGAGTAGTTTGATATTTTTCGGGGTTGGAATTTTCCTTATAGCCTCAATTCTTTTAGGATTCGGTTTCATGCCATCTTTACCAATTATAAATCCAAGAAATTCAGTTTCTTGAACTCCGAATTTTGATTTTTCTAGGTTCACTGTGAAACCACATTCTTTTAATCTTCTCAATACAAAATCTAAATTTTTAGATGCTCATTGAAGTTCTCGGAGATAATGAGAAAATCATCGATTTAATTAACTAAGAAACTTATCTCTGAGTTCATGAATACCTCATTTAATTCACGTAAAAATCCGCTGCTAGAGTTATTTACACCAAAGGGTAATCTTTTGAAACGTAGGACCTTGCCTTCCATAATATAAGAACAGTAATTGCGTATACTCTCATCTAATGGGATTTGCCAGTAGCTTTGGACCAAATTGATCGATGATATGTATCGTCCCCGCGATAACATGGTAAGTATTTGATTAACTTTCATTTTGGAAGTGATCCTGCTTCATGTAACTATTTAACTTCCTTGCATCGAGAGTAAGACGTAATGAAGCCGGAGATCCTCGCTTCAAAGTCCAACACAAAGGGTTTATAAAACTTGAGTCAGTTTCCTCCAGGATGTCGTTTTGTTTATCATACCATCAATTACCCTTTTAGCTGGTTGTCTCAGGCTTATCGGTAGATTATTATATTGGTGGCAAAAAGGCCTAATTCCGTCAAACTGAAATTTGTGCGTATAAATATTGTATTTTCCGGGAATATCTGAGAATACTTCTGCGTTGTCATTTAACATTATCCTCAATTGCTCCTTTTGTTTACTATTTAGACCGTTGGCATCACTGCACTTCTGAAGGATTTCTTCCTTTGTCTCATCATTTTGCCATTGCTGGGTCATACATTGGCTTACTACCTGGAGATTGGTCGGCCTAGCGGTCCCTTCATGAATAAACAGGTCTCTCTGTCCTTCTTCTACCCAACGCATATTTACTATCTCGGTGTTGACAATCATTACTTTTTGTACAAAGAGTCCCGAATCAACAAGTTCCATTTCTTCAGGCGTGCGTTCAAATGGAATAATTTGTTCCTTAATGAAAGGAGCACTTAAAATGCTATGTTTCTTTTGAATAAAAACACTATGCTTTTCAAAATCAATCTTAACTCTATGTTCCTCTAAGAAATCACAACCCAGAATAATATCACTATTAAATTATTTGCAACTAAGAACATTATTTCAAAGATTTCTTCCTCAATGTTTACAGTTAATAAACATTGCCTCTTTATTATTTGGCCAGATTTTCCAACTGTGACCCTGCATATTAGATTAGAAGCAGGAAGGCTTATTATCTGCATTCCAATGTTAATTAATTACAATGTATAGTCTTGTTGTGCATACACATGTAGTAGCGCCTGAATCCAGAATTGCGGTTAACAAATTTTCACCTATTTTAATAGAGATTAATGGCACTTCAGATTCGTCGGATTTATTACTTTCAATTTTAATTTTCCCGGTTTTTACTTCCATTGATGCTTCTGCGGGATACCTCACGAGCTGATTCTATGTGACGCTTCTGTGATCCCTAACCATTACGTCACAGTTTAGTTTATCTGACTGATATTATTATCCATGTGAGGGCGGCCATCTCGAACAGGTACTGCTGTGATTTCCTGTATCCCATCATGTTGATTTTGAACGGCTTGCATTCTTCCACGGTTTGTTGTTCGTACTGATCCATTTGACCTGTCACCATCGGAATGATATCCATTGTATCCAGATCTCCAGTTATTTGCACGTCCCCTTGAATTATGTGAAAATTCATTTCGGCCACGAAATCTTCGCGTTGGAGAAAATCTATTCTCGAATTGCATGACGTTTATGCGTTCATTGCGATATCCTCGGTTAACTACTCGATTTCCATGCTCGAACTGAGGGATCTGAGTTTGATATCTGTTACGGGGTCTATTTTCTCTCCCTGGTTGTCCCCTACGTTCTTGGTGACGATTGTTTCGGCTGAAATTCGAGTTATGTGGCGTATTTTCCAAAGAACTTGACTATTCAGTTTCTTGATTTTCTAATGCAGAAACTAGATCTACCATTTCAATCAAAGTTCTAGGTTTCGCGACCAAAAAAGAACCTTAAATATGAATTGGGAAATGTTTTGCCATTATATCCATGAGATCTACTTCCGGTACAGGAGGTGTTAAGTATTTAATATACCTTGCATTATGCAAAAGGTAATCTGTCATGCTCATATTCTCTCTGGGAGAATAATAACCATAGCACAGTTTTACTCTTAATTCTTGTTGTTTGCTCGCGCTCCAATATCTATTGAGGAACAGATGTTTAAAATATTCAAAATTATTTTCAGGACCCATCGTGATCACCATCCAATTCAAAGTATGTCTGTCCACGCATTTTCGAGTTATCATCATCTTTAATCCCTCTGGTACATTTTTGAGTCTAAAGTATTCTTGTAATTGCTCTAGGAAGTAAATTTGTGAGTCATTATTGGCGTCCGAAAAAGTAGGTGGAGGTAGGTCACTCAACGCGTTGCTATTATAAGATTGCATACCGGAATCTATTGTTTGACCTGAAGTCCCTGAGATTACATTGTTAGATTCAGAACTTTGAATGGCACCCCCTGTTACTTCACTAACATTGTTGGAAAATACAGAAGAGGCTTCCCTGTGTCCATTACCTTCACTATTAATTACATTGGAGGCATTATTGTTCATAGAACTACTGTTACTATTTACATACATACTAGTAATTTTATGTAGTAACATATCAACAGACTTTTGTGTGTTCTGACAATTTGCATTCTGTTTCTTAATTTCCTCTGCCTACTTATCATTTATATCTTTTGCTTTACTTAAAATTTCATCATTAGTACTATGCATTCTCTCACACATTTCCTCACGAACTGAATGCAATTTATCATTCCACACCTGTACATTCTCTACCTGTTGAGCACTTATCTTTTTTTCCACCTGCCTTACACAATTGGTAACATTTACATGCATTTTGTTTACTTCTTCCCTGACTTTTCTTATCTCTACTTCTTGTTTCGACATTATTTTATCTACCCTCTCTGATATTTTGCTTTAACTATCCTTAACTTCCTTTATAACCTGATTAACTTCTCCTTGGACTTTATTGTTTATTGCTTCCATTTGTCCTTTAAGCCTCTGTTTCATTTCACGTATTTCTTGGTCCAATTTTTGGCTTAGTTCCCCTCTTAAGTCCTGAAGATCACTACTTTGCTTGTCAGTTTTCTGATTTAGTTGTTTCATTTCCCCACTCAATTTCTGACTTATTTCCCCTTTAATATCTTTCATTTCACTACTTAATTTCTGATTTATTTCACCTTTAAAATCTTTCATTTCACTACTTATTTGTTTCATCATAAGCATAAGTAGCTCGAAATAACTCTGCTCTAAGTTTTGTGTGGAGGGTTGAGCACTATTTTCTGCCTGACTGACATCTACTTTATCTACCTGCTCTGGTCTGGGGTTTCTCTGAATGTTTATGTTTGAAAATGGGTCACTAAACCTACCATCTGGGCTTTCTTCTAAATTCAACTCTGTAGAAATGCTACTCCAGGGCATATTTACTACTTCCGTTTGACCGTATCCAACTTCCACACCACGTTCTGAATAGGTCTCCCAATCCTCCTGACTTTCCTCAAAATTCTCACCCTTATCAGACATTTTCCTACGTATTATATTATTGCTACGTAATAAGATAGATTATATAGTACTATAACTAGATTTACAATATAATATGTATTTTAATCTGGCCTCTTTTTCCTTCTTGCAGTATCTTGTAGCGGTTTTATTCTCTTGATATGATTTTTTTTCTTAATTTTATGCCCCTTCCTAAGGCAATTCACTACTCTGCACATATCACAACACTGCACTAAATATTTCCACAAGATTCTTCTTTTCGCTTCACGCTGTCTTCGTAGTGCTCCTCTCCTCTGCTCGCTGTCTTGGTGTCATCTTCTTCTCGGCCTCGGATTCATTCTTTCCCGCGTCTCCTAATTTCCTTTTTGATGATTCCTGTTCTCTCCTCATTTGCTCTATTCAAGCCCCACATTGGGCGCCATTTATGCGTCAGTCCTCGCCTCTCTATGCTTCGAAGACTGCGCCGTTGGTGGCAGTCCCAGGTTCGATGTCCGCTCGGGTTGGAATCGAACGCGGTTTAGTGGAAGATACAGGAGAAGTAAGATTAGAACTCACTGTACCTACTTAATGTTCTCCATCCGACGTAACTTCGTCTTGTCCTGGCTGGTTGATTTAATTGTACGGTAATTTTCGTTGTTGCCCTGGCTAGTTGGTTCTCAGCGGAGATGTCTGCATGCATTTTGCCTATCAGGATTTCTAATAAGCTCGTCGATCTCGGTTATGGTACAAAGGAGCTCAGAGGTGAATTCACTACACATCATAATGTTTGGTTTATCGCTATTTATTGTCACTTCACTCTAACACTACATAATGTTCACTTATCACTTTATATAGCACACTATTTGCGCGCCAACTTTGACGGAGAAGCGTGGAGTCCTCGTCTGTATCTACAAGTCAACTCTCAAATTTTGTGGTAAATCTCGATTATTTAAAGACCTCGATCTCCCACCTAAAATTTTGGGATCTGATTTCTCATTGGAGGAATTTTCGCGTCTCTCTCAGCGTGGCTAAATATTATTTAATTTATATAGATTCTTATTGGCTAGTTTGTATACACCATGTGACCTTTTTCCCGGGCTTCTCTTGGTAAACTGCCGTTCTGTGTTATTTTCCTTCACTCCATACTTCTGGAGCCGAGACAAATAAAGTCATAAAATCTTACCCTTCGATTCTAACACAAAACATCCCGTTTTCGCTGCACATGAAAACAGCATATTTCTACCCTAACTGCAGAGTTCAAGGCAATCTAAACTTAGTTAAACAGGAGTATTATGTGCAAGACAAATATTACATTATACAAAATAACTATTTACATGGTGTTCATATTGTACATATATATCATTTATATATCAAATTAAACACTAAATAAATTAGCACATAATAAAATTTATACGGGCACATTCTGCCTTACGGGTGATGGAAATGAAAGTTCATAAAGGATGTAAATGCAGTAGGAAATGTTAATTTTGATGCTGGTATGATGATGGAAATGCTGAGAAATTTTGATGACACATTAAATAAGAGTACTACAGACCAATTAGAAAGGAATATGGAAGATATTGGTAGGAGCTTAGAACAAAAACTAACTCAGAGTAATGAGAAATTAGAGCAAAAATTAGATCAAAACAGGGAAGAAATTCAAAAGAAATTTATGGAGCTAGATAGTAGTATGGCAAGAATGAGAAATGAAAATCAGGAAATAATAGCATGCGAGATAGGAAAAATTTCAAAGAAAATGTCAGACATGAGCAGGGAAATATCTAATCCAAGAAGTGAGGTTAATACTAAGTTTGATCATGTTAGTGTAAGATGTACAGAGTTAGGAAGCCGAATGAGTAACATTTCAAGTGAGGTGAGAGAGATGATGGAGGCTACGAATGCATATTTAATTCAGGTGCAAGTTAATTTCAGAGGGGAGATATCTGAAATTCAGAAGGAGGTGAAAACACAAATAAATAAGTTGGAAGAAGAAATCGAAGTTTTGTCTATAAATTTGAATCAAAAACTAATTTCTGAGATTAGCAAGCACGAAGCTGTTCGAAATGAAAACAGTAGAACATTGAAACAGACAATAGAAAGTCTGCAAGATACTGTAAATAGGTTAGCATTGAGTTCAAGGGTCAATATATGTGACAATGTCAATGTATCTGATGCACAAAGTAATGATAGAGGCATTTCCCCAGGTATGACTAATAATGTGTGTGACGCGGCGGGTTCATCCATAGCCCACGCCGAAACTCAGAGTACACAAGTAACTGTAGAGAATTTAAATATGGAAATAAGGTACATACAAAACTACAATTATATCTTGAGTGATTTGCCATTTCCAAAATTTAATGAAAACTCCAGTCCAGTACAGTTTATTACGGATTTGTCAGAGTACTTTCAAATTAAAAAGATACCGGAAGCATCGAAAATGATAATTGTTAAAAGATGTTTAGACCAGAAGACTTTAGATTGAACTACAAATGGTATCAGGGGTCGAAATTCCATATGAATCCTTTAAGAGGCTATTCATGAACAGATTTTGGAAGATCACGATACAGCATAGAATACGAGCAATGCTTAGCCATGGGCAATTTGATCCACGAGAGGGAATATCAATGGCCGATTAGTTACCAAAACATGCAAGTCAAGTTAGGAATTTGTCACCTTCGATCAATGAAGAATATTTCTGAGTTTGCTCACAAGGTATTATCCTTTAAGGATACAAAATTATCTAATAATTGCTAAACCACGTAGCATCTTCGAGATGACAGAATTAATATCAGCTTTGGAACACCAGGAAGAAGATATATATCAAGAGTGGGAACATAGATTTTTAGACGCACGAGATAGGCGAAATTACCAAATTAGTCATTATCACCAAAGCAGAGGGCAAGAAAGAGACCATGAGAATAACACAAGGCAACGTTACCAATCATGCGTTCCGAATTTTGAAAGACCGGGGATAGATGAGAGACCAGGTCGGCAGGAATAAATAGATTGCGTCAGGACAGAAAGATTGCCGGAAAGAGGGCAAGATCAAGGAAAAGTTACTTCTGGCAACGGGGAAATATCACTCATTGGAGGGAAAACACAAACCGGGAAAGATCCGAGGAAGAGAATGAACATTATGTGCCAAGAGGACATAATTTCAGAAATCGAGGATTTCGGACTCGAGGAAGGGGATCCCAAAACAGTAGGAGCGAAAAGCACCAGTTAGGAACGGCATTCCCATATATGAACAGGGAAAAACCAGGTAAACTGTCAATAGACTCCTGTGCAGCGGGTTCTCAGGACGTCTTCACTAATTCAATATCCATTAACAAAATAAACAATTTGCCTACATACACACTCTGTAAGAAGATTACAACAAAGAAAGATAAGTGGGAAAATTTCGAGTCACCTCGTATCAAGATAGAAATTGCGAAGAGAGGAATTATTGCGACTATAGATTCCGGTTCATCAGCTCCAATTTTTTTCGCAGAAATTTTATATAAATTTGATAAATGACGGTAACAAAATTATGGCTCTTCCCACCAGTAATTTATTTTGTCGTGTTGCAATCGGAAGAACGACACAGGTCATAAAACACAAGCTCTATTAAACATACCTATCGGCGGAGGGAATTTCGAGGTAATGTTTCTAATTATAAACCATCTGATTTGTGACATAATTTTAGGATGTGACTTCCTACATAAATATGAAGCACTTATAGATTTTAAAGATGAGGTATTAAGCTTAACGAAAGAAAATAGAGAAATAAGGGTACCGTTTATAAAAGAGAAAGTCTGCGTAATTGAGAGGACAAAGGAAAAAGAGGACCTTTGTGATCAGGAACTTTTTGTGCAAGTAATTGAAACACATGGAAATGGGCAAATAAAGCAAGTAGTCACTAGACGTAAAGGAAACACCACGCCATATTTTCGACAGCTAGTAGAAAGGCCGAAGGAAGTAGAGAAATTTACGACCCGAACAAAAGAGAACCGTGCGAGCGAGACAGACAATAAATGGGAAGAAGGGTAAGTGAAGAAATACTCCACAAGTGTGAAGAGGCTTACAATATTACGAATAAAGAAAAACAAATTCTTCAAGACGTTTTGATGAACAATAGTTCAGTATTTAGTAATATCCCAGGCAGATGTAACGTATATCAGCATACATTTCAGGTAGAAGATATGCCAGCATATAGGCATAAGTATGATAATTTGCCTATAAGTCTTCGGGACAAAACTAGAAAACTAATAAATAGCATGTTAGAAAATGGGATTACTGAGCACAGTAATTCTCAGTACCTATGTAAATTCCAGGTATTTAACGAGTATTTCGGAGTATAGAGCGAGATGGTAGTTTGAGATTAACATTAGATGGTATGGATTCGTGAATTTCGTTCAGAATCTACTCAACGAAATAGTAAATAATGTGACAGGATACAAACCGTGAGAACTTAAGGCAGGAAAGAAGATAAATGCAATATGCAAGAAAATTCCCAAAGCCATTCCAGATCAGCACGCGATACCACCAACAGATGCTAACTCTTAACTCAATGTTAAACTGATTGAACACTAACGTTACCACAAATTCTGATCCATCAATGTTAAACTTAACAATGTGCTAAAGCCGGTGTTAAGTTAACATCGCCGTACTCCTGTGTTAAGGCGTTTAACAAATTTTAGAATTTGGAAAAGGGCTGCCGCAAACCAAGCTGTTGATGTCAGATTGCTACAATTTGCATTTTTGAATGTCATTCCTAATAGAGAAGCAGTCGTACGTTATAATAAATTTGAAACCCAGCAAAAGGAGGAATTTTAAAGCGATATAGACTGTCCAAGGGATCTTGAGCAGGATTAGGATTTTTAGGTGCAAATATCAGATGAAAAAAGAAAGGGAAAAGGTGCTCAAATATGGTGAAAAAAGGGACAATAAGGTGCTGGTTTATTTAAAGGGATGCACAATTGAAATTGCTATTTTCTAAACTATCCATTCAATTGGACTGAAATTTTAACCACATGTCAGTCTTCTTTAGATATAAAGTTTTGTGAATTTCAATCCAAAATCTTTATTAGTTTTCCAGTTATTAATTTGCAAAGTATAAAATTATGGGTATATGCAAAATGCAACACATGATGTAGTTTTTAAAAAAAATTATGTTGCTTCTATGTCAAGGAATTATAAATCTGTAATATATATTTTTTTCTACCATTCTTAGTTTAAGAGAAAAAAATCAGTTTTCTATTTGCATTTTTTGGTTTTTTTATACATCGTTATCTTAAAAAATTAGTAGCGCAAAAACTATTCATTACACAGTAAAATTATATGCCAGTTTTATTTATTTGGGTTTTTGAAATAAGCATTTAAAATGTCAATATTAATGGATGAAAACTACATTGTTTGGGACAGTTTGAATATGCAAAAATGCTGGAAATAAGAAACGCCTTAAAATGAAGTTTTAAAAATATAAACAGCTAGCAACCAAATAAGCAAGGGTATTTAAAAGTCTCGTAACGATCCTGAAGCGTTCGCCAGGTCAAAAATAAAAGTTCTAAAACTACAAGCAATGGAGAATTTTTTGGTAACATAATTTTTGTTTTTAAGATTTTTGAAATCTTGGGTTAACTTCAATTGTGCATTCCCTTAACTAATTCAACGATTTCTCTTTCCTCTATTCTAGTTTATTGAACTACAAACTAGTACATCAAATTATCACTCATCAAAAGAAGGAAAAAAACATGAAGCTGTTGTACTTCAAGACATTAAGCATCTCCACATTTTTAAAAGTAAGTGTGTTTCTATTAGGAGATAGAATGCCTTTGTAGATGCTAGAGCTTCTTTCAACATCCACAGAAACCAGTGGGGCAAACCTTGTATTCACTCGGGATGGCAAATCTACAGATGTGGCGAATTCCTCAATGTCTGAAGTCTTCTGAAGACTAGATTGAAGTCTGTCTTTGGCAAAGCCCTCTAACTGCTCCCTCACGGAAGTAAAAATATCCCATTGTTTTTCCTTTTCCAGACCTTCTTCTTCCAATCGTTTAATAGATGCAGGCAGGTACTTGTAACTATGGACACAATATAGTTCTGTCTGCAAATTATGTATTTTCTCCGGTAACAGAAGTTTCTGTGCCTTGGAAATTGCAACCTGCGTCGGATGGATCCAAAGAAAGGACAAACTCTTTAATTTTGTCAAAATTCTCACACAACGTAGCAGCACACTCAATCCAAGATCCCCAGCGAGTAATGAGCGGGAAATTTGGAAGGGGCAGGCCAGTGATTTCCCTGTAGTAAACAACACGGCTCGGAGCTTTCAGTAGAATCTTCTTCAGGGCAGAGATGAATTGAATTGCGATGTCGTATTCGTTGCTTATGGATTCACAGACCCTGTGAAGGGCATGGGCCAAGCATGTCACATGCTTCAAATTAGGAAATAAGGTTTCAATTGGTTAACAACTGAAACCATGTATGGAGCCTGGTCCGTAACCACAAGAAGAAGTTTTTCAAACTCGATATCAGTAGGCCAGAGTTTTTGGCAGAAGTCCATAATCGATTTTATTACTGCACTGGCATTGGCTTTCTGCAGTTCGTACATGTTTAACAACATGGGCTTAACTTTCTCCCCTGTTAAGGGAAAAACTAAAATATTCAAAACATATCGTTCCATTTAGTCTATGGCTTCATCCACAATGATTCCCACATCGCAATCAGACACTTTATCTTTGATTCTTTCTATGGTTTCTTGGTAAACAGGTTCCATGTAGTTTTTTTCTTAAAGTACTCTCATCGGGCATTGACATCTTTGTGTATTTTTCAGGAAATCCCTTGAAGGCTGGATGGTTCATCTTATTGAGTGGAATTCCTGCTTGGGTAAGAGCTGCACACAAATCAACGTTTAATTCCTTCAAATTTTGGCTTTTTGGGAACTCTTTGAAACGCATTTCGTAATTGAGGTTGCCGTGATTTGTTTGCTTGAAGAGTCTTGTTCATTTGATGCTTAGAGATGGAAATGTGTTGTTTGATGCGATCTTGCTGGTGTTTTTCATCTAACGAAATTCCTGAATCACAAATTGTACATCGCATAACAGTTCCATCAGTGTCTATGAAATCTTGTTTGAATTCCTCAGCCAGAACAATAAATCGAGCTCTGAACACCTTTGGCATGGTAAAATCTAGTAGTAGTACACTCGTTTGGTAATGTAACATAGAGCTAACACTGGTTCACATGCTAACACCATACGACTGTCACACAACTCACTCTTGCGCCCATTCGCTGTCCACATTCTCTTATAACGCCGCGACAATTACCAGAGTGTTCTCATTTATGCTGGAACTTCAGTCTCAGCGATTTCTAGTAGTTACGAGCAAAACCCAGTCTTAATAATTCTCGGAACTGTGCGGGTGAAGTTACTGCCGTCTCTGCGTAACCAGCCTTCGCCTCCACGCAAAAAGATGACATCACTCACAGTAACAAACTCACATTCACGAACAGCAGGCTACTGACTCTGGTGGGATAGAATCACTCATTGTCAATTGCATTATTGCGGGCTACTTTATAGCGGTAAAGCGAGAGAAAGCGGTTTTTGTCGAACACACAATAATTATCCATTGTTGCAGGTGTGCTTTCAATTCCCGCGCGGCGTTTACTGAATGAGGTTGGCTTACTATTCGCACATACACAGCAAGCTGAGGAGACGTTAATTGAAAATTAAAGAATAAATTGGAATGAAACTTAAAAGAAAAATGGGGTGAAAGGGGATTATGGGCATGGGTGGGGGAAAATGGGGTAAAGGTGCCAAAACGGGGTAAAGGTCCCAAAAAAGGGAAAAAAAGTGCGAGAAAAAATGCCTCTTTTCGCAACTAGAAACATTTCACGCTGCCGTATCTTTCCGCAAAGCTTTAACTTACCCTAAGAAAAAAGGTGCGCACCTAAAAATCCTAACCCTGGTCATGGGTATGGTTTTATAGGAAATACGAGAGGTTAGAGCACTACCAACAGCAGCATGCCTCTTTCTCCTATGCTAAAAGTGTTAATAAGGTATTTAGAGTTTATGGTACTAACACTTTTCATTTACGTGGTGGGTGATGATATTGGTATTTCTAAAGCTACTGTTTATGTGTTTATCCGGAAGGTTTCCAAAGCGATTGCTTCAAGAAGCAAAGAGTATGTTTTTCGGGTCTGCTTGATTAATCAGCGATAATACATTTTCGTCCGCTTTAGTTTCAATGTAGTGTCCACCACCAGTTTTAAACCGTCTTAAACTCTCTTCGCACCTAACGTTTCTGGTGCTCATCTTATGTTAGCATAAAATTGCCTCAGTTGCTTACTGGACTAGGAGGAACGCCTTCATTTCAATTAAATTAGTCGTAGATTTTGTCCCAGGCTGCAATATTATCCTTTAATGTAAGACTTTTTCGCACTTAATGATACGTCTATACTTATTAGACAGATGTTAATTAATGCGTTTCAAACGGTGAAACATTTAATTCAGTTGACATGGCGATTCTAACATCAAGCAATCGGGAACATCACATGGCAATTGCCATGAATCAGGAACTTCTTGATAACGGACCTGACACTGACATCCAAAATGGCTTCCGTATGTGGTGGGAATTTGGGAAATACTTTAAACAGCTCTTGTCTACAAGCTATGAATTCTCAGCAGTAAAATACTAATTAACATGGTGTAATGACATGCGTTTTGTGTAGATATACAAAAACGCTGTCTTAAAAGTAAATGAAATGATTGTAACATTAAGTGATGACCAATGAAATCCTCGTATGTAACCTCAAACAACATTCATGCAGTTTTGGATGCTATAACTTAACAATATTTCTGAACTACAGCTAGATATTTGAATTACTAATGACATAGCTTTATGAACTACAAGCACTGCAATATTGTTCCTGCATGTAACAGAAATGCTGATTTGCAGTTAATACTGATTGATTTCACTCAAAATTACCTGTCACTATTTACACCGTTTAGCACACTATACACAATATTATATACCTACACAAAATATACACTGGATGGCTCTCGCACGAAATGCTATTGTTTACAGTAAGTATCCACTAAATTTAGAAGCTTTAGGGTGGAATTTTTCTTTCACTGAAAGTTTTTAATAAATACATAACCTTAAGCAGCATTGCAAACAACATACATGCAGTGTACAGTTTGGCATGCAGCAACATTGCAGCATAAATACGATGGCTGATTTTAAAAAAATTGTCGGAAGTGCACCATTCTGCAGTTTAACCTCTCTCTTGGAACTGTTATAAAAGAACCATCACAAGGGAATTTATCCTTTCTTATAATAAATTCGGGGGAAAATGATTTAATCATTACAGATGAATCCTTCGAAGGTGTAAAGAGTTCATGATTTTAGATTATAACCCGTTTTCGGATGAGAATCTCCCGTATATGAGAATCACTGGGACTCACTATAGGTACACACTCACATAGGTGTCCATAATTTTTTATTGTACCTCACAAATATGCATAGTTTAATATATTTTATAACGCAAATTATTACCGTTAGAGCATATTTTAAATTATTTATCACAATTGTTTACACCTCTGTTCATTAAAACCAAAGTTCGATTTGCACCCGGGAGCACAACGGTGTTGTAATGTTTTAGGTTAAGTATATGTACGACAATTCTTCTTTATGTCACCATAGTAGCCGTGACATAAACTATATTCCCAAATAGAGGAATTAAAAATGTACAACAATTACATTTAATTTAGCCACAGTATACTCCTAATATATTATTAAACATAAGTAACACACTTACTACTGCTTCACTAACAAATTGTCGCAGCTACTAAAATACTATAAATCACAAGTATCGAAAACATAACACAGCAACTAGCATGTGTAAACACCTCAGAGATCACCACCAACTACCGCCACCATTTTCCTCAATCTCGAACCCAGTGTCAGGTCTGTTGTTTCTAGAGGGTTCTGCATGAATGTAAATAATTGTCTGCTACTGACACAGAGAGCGCAGCGATGCGTAGACAAAAATGCATCGGAGCACGTTCAGAAGCAGTGTAGTTAGGCCATCGCCTTCTCGAAATTCAGCTTTCGCATTTGTCTTTGACGTTAACAAAATTTTGGCTAACAATTTGCTGTAAAAGCTTGATGAAACGCAAAATTTTTAACATTATGTTAAACTTTGAACACATTGTTAACAAGCAAGATGTTAGAGTATTTTTAACATCGGTAGATGAAACCGGCCCTAATGGTCGCTACTTTAATACATGAATTGTTTAATTTATATTTTCTGCAAAATGATACAAAAACGCATGCGACAGTACCCCTGGTTCCACTGAGCGGGGTGGTGCCGCGGTAACGTGTGCGACTCGCATTCGGGAGGACCCGGGTTCGATCCCTGGCGACTGCTCACTCTGAAGCATGGATTTCGTGGTTTCTCCGGATCGGCAGGCGAATGCTGGGGTGATTCATCTTCTACCATGTCGTCCTCCGCAGTCTGGGGAAACCATGATAGCCTCTAGTTCCATAGGTCGCGGGTTCAAACCCGGCGGAGGCGAT
This sequence comes from Deroplatys truncata, assembly GCA_030765065.1. Taxonomy (NCBI): domain Eukaryota; kingdom Metazoa; phylum Arthropoda; class Insecta; order Mantodea; family Mantidae; genus Deroplatys; species Deroplatys truncata. Next base: position 537,884,063 of record CM060990.1, read on the forward strand.
GGATTTTTTCGGACGTAAAAGTCCTTAGCATGGCTTCCTTCCGAAGGGAAGTAAGGCCGGTGGTCCCGTGTCGTAGATTTATGGCACGTAAAAGTACCTCAAGTCTGATAAAGAGACCTCTGAGCAAAATTTCTGGCCTTTCACGCCCAATATAGAATGGGATGCTAAGAACCATATTAGTTAAAGAGCGTTAAATAAAACTCAATTTATTCTTTTTTATCTTCTACCACGACTTTCCTGCATCTCATTTCTTGCACCCATCATCGTCCCTGTCATATGTTTCAGGGTGGTAGGACCAGGCGACGGTGTTCCGCAGGTTTTGGCTGGGCGGTGGCTGCGTGCTCTGTAGAGGTTTCTTTCCTGGCGTCGTTGAGATACTGCTCAGTTAGGTCTCGCCTCCGAGTGGGCCCCGCCCCAGGGGGATCGCCGGGGTTCAGGTGGCTTGTGGGTGTGCCCTGTCGGTGGTGGATGCGTTCCATCTAGAAACGTTAGGGGCCCCGTCCATGTTTGCGCCCGTCATCATCCGGATCTGGTGGCCCTTGGGTCTCTCCCCTCATCCCTTCCTACCAGGGATCATGGTAGAAGCCAAAAGGGTCGTTGCGGCCTATATGCGGTGCTCTGTCCCGGTTGCGGATGTTCCTCTGCTCGTCCGTACCTTTACCTTTAACCCTGGCCCCATTTAGTATGCCGACAACATCAATTGAAGCAGGATGACATTTGTTCACTACAAAAGCTGTAAGTATTGCTTGTTCATTTTTCCTGCAAGTTTATACACAATATTATCTTTATTTCTTCAATTTGTTAAGAAGTACGATATTTTGAGTTTCAAACCTTTATTGTATGAATAATAATGAATAAAGCACTTAATTTTACTTTGTCATTTAATGGATACCTTTCATTTTAATAAATCTGTACTTCCAACTTTTCAAATCTAAGAATCGCATTGCGCCACTACTCTAGCTACGTTACGTCACTGTACCACACCATGGCCCTCCCTCCTGGATATGACACACGGCTCGCCCATACCTATGACTATAACAAGCTAACGGAGAGGACACCTTACTCACCTCGACCCAGGCGGATCTTTTGTGTCTAGCACCCCTCAGGAGGAAAGGATGAAGTGAAGGGGTCGCAAGCAGAAGGCTATAGGCCGCAGGCAGACGGTCACAGAGACGCGTAGAGGTAGCTGAAGATTCTAAGCTTGAAGACCCGATCACACCGTCGGACTGCTCGGAGAAGGCTTCCCTCTAGCGGATTCTGGGAGAACTGGACCCACTTTAAGCGGTTAAAAAATGCTACCATCTGGCAGAGCCGAGAAGTACTTTCCAATGAGCAAGCATCTGTCGGACATCGACTGACACTGCATAGCCCTGTGCTCATCTGAAACATGAAAAATAAAAACGAAATGAGACTACCCCAGCATTTGTCTACTGAAATCACCTGTAAAACCACGAAAAAAACACAGTCAGAGGGGTCGGTCCGAGGGGTCACTGGTATCGAACCCGTACTTCCCGATTGCGAGCCTCACATGTTACCGTGGAGCCATCTTGTTCGATCTGTTACCCTTATCCTTACACATGTGGCAACACTCTTTTAACTGCATACACCTTGTACTTTTTCTCTGTAGGAACCAACGAATGTTATATGGGCTATCTTACGACTTTCAAATTCTACCACCGCAATATTTTCAAGCTTTATGTAGAAACCTGTGCAGTTTAACGTTGTGTAAGTCTGGTTCATAAAATGGTTATTTAGGAATGCTCTGTTAAATATTTTGCTTAAACTTTTACAATACTTTTTTAACTTTAGATAACAGACACCTGAGTAATAAAAGGAATCAGCACATTTCGTCAAATTTATTGCTCATTTTCCACAAATTGTGTTTTCAAAAAAATATTCTTTATAACTCGTATACTTATATCTTGAAAATGGGGTAAAATATTCCTTTCTTTAATGGTTCTTCTTTTAAAAAATAATTTAAAAGTAAAATCTATTGCAAAACACATTCAATATTGAATTAAGATTTATTAATGAATACATTCGTATAGAAAAGTATGATAAATTAAACAAGAATTTTTCCATTATAACGAAACAAAAAGTCAGCGAAAAGCAGAAAAACGGCAGAGTCATCAGAATAGTGCGGCTTGTGCTTAAAAGAAGCAATAATGGTATATTTCATTATAAAATTATACTTTTGCGACCTAGAAATAGTATTATTTTATATTTCACTGCCATAGCTACAACAGTAACAGATGGAACATTTTGAAAATGTGCAAAATATGTCTGATGTAAGCTGTAATTAACCCCTTAATCTATTTGGACAAAATACTGTAGAATTATAGTATAGGACGTGACAAAATTCATAGGTTAAATTAATAACTATCCCAAATGCAATTTTCAATCATATAATCTGCTGGAATTATTAAAATCTACCCTTTTTTAACAACATGTAAAACACAATTAGATCGCTTGAGAAGTGGGGACACAAATTTGTGTATTTGTGCCATTTCATTCGGCGAAATTTATAAACTGCTTATAACTTTCAATACTATCCTTGAAGAACCTCCTCTAATAATGTAAATTACCTTCGAAATAATTCGAATATACACACCCACATAAACATAAAATATAAAATTCTTTCATTCTACTCTGCACTGGAAAATAAACTTATAGATGGGAAATTCAGGGATATTGCGCAGAACCACGCTACCTATCAGGAGGCGATTTTAAAAGCAAGATCCTAAATGGGGATCTAAGAGAAAGTGTTCTTAATGAAATTGTACATATACTCTCATTTGAATTCATACTACAGAGCCAACTTACTATCCTGCTGCAGGTTAAACGCCCGGTATCCTGGAAGTTTTCCATTGCTACGTATGCTGCAGACATTTCGTTTTTCCGGTTGTTCTTATTTACGAGCTCAGCCCAGGCCATTTTGCTTTATTGCTATTAGTGGATTCAAATTATATAACCAATGGTATCCGAATACGCAGCTTAAGAAATCATTCATTTGATAGCAATTTATACATAAACATCCTGCAACTCAGAGATAGCTGTTAATATACGCTGTTAATGATGCATATTTAAAAAGCAAATGTTATAATAATTAAAATGCCTAAGTCTGTATCACCACGTATTAAATAACTTATTCAAGAAACGAAGACCTGTCTTAAACTCTGGGAAGAAATCAAATTCCTATCACATAAAACGGCATATAATTGAAGTGAAAGTCACTTACAAAATGCGCTTAAGGAGAAAAAAAAGTGATACTGTGCAAAATAACTTATTGACATTAGATATGGACGCTGATTCCCTATGGAAGAATACCAAAATTCTAACTGAACAAATGGAAAGTGTAGTACCACTTCCTGTGAGTAACACATGGTATACAGCATAAAAAGAAAAATTCCCCATTTCCTCAGATATCCTTCAAGAGCAATTCAAACTTAACCCTTCAGAAGACTTGTATTAATGAGAAAATTAACTGAAGGTATTTCTAAACTACTGCAGCTATCTACAAACTCTGTAAGCTTCAAACTAGCTCAGATGCGCGACGTAATAAACAGAATCTCAGCAAATAAATAATCTTGTCAGATATAATTACACTACTTGCACCTAAAAATTTTCTGAGAAAGACTCTGGTATTTCTAACAAAAATATACAAATCAATACTTGGAGTTGTCTCCTTCCCTACAATCTGGAAGTATGCCATAAACGCTACAAATCCAAAACCAGTAAAGCCAAACTCGATCCTCTTTCAAATGGCTCACCCTTCTCCAAAGTATTTTAACATGTGTTTCTTCCTCATCTGCTCAAACTTCAACTACTCATTCCATACAGTTCCGTTTCTGATCTAAGAAGTAAGTTTTGAACTCAACACCTGTATCGGATAGTGGAGAGTGCTGTATTCCTTCGAAGAAAAGCACACCTTCTATGAATTATTCTTGTACAGAGGAAATACTTCAATAAAGTATGTCATTATGGCCTCTTACACAAAACTGAATAAGTCGATAGTAACGCTAGATACCTGATAAATCAAATCTCTCCAAGAGAACCTTTTCTGCCCGATAGGATAGCTTATGATCTTGTTCGAAAGCAATGTATGCTGAAATTCTAAAAGCAGGGTGATTGGTCCGTATGTACATCTAATAAACGCCTTGGAATTTCCAAAGCTGACAGATTGATGATGTCATAATAAGACGGTGTAACAGTTTCCAGAAAAGGTGATGGTAACGTTATGTGATATTCATTGCACACAAAGTAGTATTTATTCCTCTCTGCTTCTTCCATATGTGTAAACATTTACTGCACCCCCAAAGTTTATGTTTCCTTTGAATTGTGAGGACAGTTACTGAATGGTATTCTCAATACATGTGTTGCAATTCTATGGAATTGTTTGTATTATTTTATCACAGCTGTAAAATATAAAATATAAACCTCATAATTTCATAAAAGCTACTCACATTTTTACTGCTTATGTGCAAATGTGCACTGTTTAACTAGTCTCGGCAAAAACTTTGGACACCTGCGCTTTAGGTTCTAGAAAAACTGTAGGCTACTCACGTATTTCAAACTACCCCTATCTTGGTTTTAACCCCTTACAAGAATTCGCCGTTTGACCTATATCGATAGAACTTTGACAGTTACGCTGGAGGACCCGGTGAATGTTTTAGGCTACCTAACAGTTTCCAAAAGGTCTTTCTACCCACATTTTCAACCCCTTATGTACAAACTTCACCATTAAACCAATTTTAGCAAATTGTTGGTCACTTATCTATACTTGGGAACCTGGAGAGAATTATAGGCAATCTAAAGCTTTCAAATACTACCTATCCTTTATTTCTGACCTCCAGAGTACAAATTAATACCGTATGAACGATCTGAATAAAGCATTGCACATCTGTGCCTCGGGGTTCAGAAAAAAAAACGCAGGTTTTTGTTCAGTCATTACGTACAAATCTTAACTGTCTAACCGGTATGGAGAAAACTTTTGACACGCATATCTTAGATATGGCGAATATTTCAGGCTAGCTATGACTATCAAGATATTCTTGTGTTACTAATTTTCAAATCCTTATCTTGGCAAACCTTTGTGTATTTATTTATAGGACCTAGCCATTATGGGCTACATAAGAATTTAGCATTCCACCCCATTTTGAAAGCCTTACATACAATCTTAAGCGTCTACTAAACCATAAAAAATTTATACGCTTACATTTTAGAACCCAGCGAAAACATTTTCTGTCATACGAGGCGTATTTTTAAAGTAAGTACCAATAATGCTTAAAAAATAACAGAACATTATTTTTAAAATACTTTATTATCATTTATTAACCGAGCGGATGGCTCAGGCGGTGACGTCTGTGGCCCGCATTCGGGACGTCGCGGGTTCGATTCCCGTGGACGACCTCCATGACCCATGGATTCTTTCGAAGGATTCCTTGGGCCGCCAGGCGAATGCTGGGAAGGATAATTACATCCCCTGAATTTCCTGTCCCTCCATTTCATCTCCAATCTGATTTCACTTCACCTTTCATCTGCTTGGTTTCTTTCAGGGTTGCACATGTTGGCGGAAGGCCTCGGCGTGTGGATGGCAGGGGAAAAGGATGCTCTGAGGAAACCTTCGCCCCCGGACTGCGAGCAATCTCCGGGTCCCGGGCCCCCAGGGATGTGTAAACCCACAGGGGGAGGGAGGCCGGATGCACCAGCCAGCACACAGAGAGTTCAAATCTGAATGGTAGGGACCCTGCACTCCACCTGCCATACCTTCTGGTCAGGCCGCCGTCTGTCTCCTCTCACCTCATCCCTCCCTCTCGGGGGCGCACCGTCAGGGATAAAATCACAAAAGATCTGCGTAGTTCGAGGGGCCTAGTCCCCCTCCGCTTCTAATCCTATCCTATCCTATCATTCATTAACCGAGCGGGATGGTTCAGGCGGTAACGTCTGTGGCCCGCATTCGGGAGCTCGCGGGTTTGATTCCCGTGGCCGACCTTCCTGACCCAGTGGTTTTTTCGGGGGTTTCGCAGCGTCGCCAGGCGAATGCTGGGAAGGAACCTTATGCCCCCCAAATTTCCTGCTACTCCATTTCACCTCCATTCTCATTTCACTTCACCTTTCATCTGCTTGGTTTATTTCAGGGATGCAAGTGTCGGCGGGAGGTCTCGGCGTGTGCATGGCAGGGGAAAAGGAAGCTCTGAGGAAACCTTCGTCCCCCGGACTGCGAGCGGTCTCCGGGTCCCAGGTCCCGGGCCCCCAGGTGATGTGTAAGCCAACAGGGGGGTCGGCTGCACCAGCCAGTACTCGGGGAGTTCAAATCTGTAAATGCTAGAGACCCTGCCCTCTGCCTGTTATGCGTCCTGGTCCGGCCGCCCTCTCTTCTTTCACCTCATTCCTCCCTCCCGGGGGCGCCCCTTCAGGGACCTAGGCACAAAAGATCTGCGTAGGTCGTGGTGCTAAGTCCTCCTCCACTTCTAGCCCTATCCTATCCAATCCTACCATAATTACCTTACAACTTATACTATCTCTGCACATAGTTACCGCCATTAACGCGAAACCAGTTTTTGTATACCTTCGTCAAAGAACGATGCCGCCTATAATGAAAGCCGAGTCTGCCCTTCTTGTTTCACAACATGGTCATTGAAATGTTCTCCACCAAGGAATTCCTTCAAATGAAGAAACAGATGAAAATCGCTTGGTGCCAAATTCGGACTGTAGGGAGGGTAATCGAATTGTTCCTAACCAAATGATGCGATCAAATCTTCAGTTTGTTTGGCTGGTGTGGCTTTATCACTATTATTGTTTCCCCAAAATCTCACACAATTGGCGATGAATGTTTGCTGCCGTAACATTTCTCGCATTCAAAAAACAAAGCATATTTTGCTTCAATATCATACAGATCATTTGTGTTTACCAATAAATCATTCCACAACCCTGACTTCAAACTAAACAGGCACATTCTTCACTGAAGAAAGTAATGTAAATCTATGTTTGCCTACACACCATCTTGCAACCTTGACAGGTTCTTCGTATTTTGGGCATAAATGATTTAAGTTTGCAAGTGTGTCTAATTTTTTATTTTGAAAAGTTCCCTTGTTTTACTCAGTTTATGATACTGTGCTTTTACTGTTTTTTTCGTTACCGCTTATTACCGCATTACACAACACACATACACACAAAAATGCCCATGCCCATGGCGGGACTTGAACCCGCCACCCTCAGCTTGGCGGAGCGCCGGAGCCTTACACTCCAGCGACCACGGCTACGAGGGCAGGCAAACTTAAAATACCCCTCTCGATCGAAGTGTGAACAAAACAGGTATCTTATTCCTATCCCGAAAAAAAATTAACGTAAAATTACACGTGGGTTTATACAATAAATCTTTCCGAGAATTTGAATTTGAAATGTGAATACAACTGAGGTAAATTTACACGTGTGTTTACGCATACAACTTTCTGCGCCCCTGAGTTCGAATTAAGTAGGCATGTATTTTTTATTCCGGGGAAATTTTGCTTAACTTTTTCCCGCAACGCTGAATTTCAACTAACCAACCGAGTGGGATGGTTCAAACGGTAACGTCTGTGGCCTGCATTTGGGAGTTCGTGGATTCGATTTCCGTCGTTGACCTTGGAAAGGATCATTACATCCCCCGAATTTCCTGTCCCTCCATTTCATTTCCATTCTTATTTCACTTCACCCTTCACCTGCTTGGTCCCTTTCAGGGTTGTAAGTATCGGCAGGAGGTCTCGGCGTATGCATGGCAGGGGAAAAGGATGCTCTGAGTAAACCTTCGATCCCCGGAATGGGGGCGATCACCAGGTCCCAGGTCCCCAGGGGATGTGTAAGCCCACAGCGGAGAGGGGAGCCGGCTGCACCAGCTGCCATCCGAGGAGTTTAAATCTGTAAACGGTAGGGACCTTGCCCTCTGCCTGTCGTGCCTCCTGGTTCGACCGCCCTCTGTCTCCCCTCACCTCATTCCTCCAACCTGGAAGCGCCCTGTCAGGGGCCTAGGCACAAAATATCTGCCTAGATCGAGATGGTATATCCCCCTCCTCTCCTATCCTACCCTATCCCACCCTTCCTATACAACAAAACAGGCATGTTCCTCAAATCCTGGGCAAAACTGTAGTAAATTTACAAGTGTGGTTACTTAGGTATCGTAGGTTTCTAACTCGAGTTGGTGTAGAAATTAATAGGTTAATTCAGTTTTAAGTAATACAATAACATATTATAAAATAAACATGCATTATATTTCCTTTTATCAATACGCTGTCCGCTTCATTTGAGAGACAGCAGTTGCAAAAGCCTTTATTTTGAATTAGGCTTATAACGTACCCCATTAATGCTTTAGAATTGCAAATAATGTCAAAATCATTTCCTATCTTAACGCTTAATACACTGCATTACTGTACTCTTCCTATTAAATTAAATTCAGTTTTATTTATGGACGCTCTTTAACTATTATGGTTCTTAGTGTCCCATTTATATTGGGCGTGAAAGACCGGAAAGTTTGCTCAGATGCCTCTTTACCAGGCTTGAGGCTCTTTTACGTGCCGTAAATCTACGACACGGGACCACCGACATTACTGCCCTTCCGAAGGAAACCATGCGAAGGATTTTTACGCCCCGAGGTCGCGGGTTCAAACCCTGTGGAGGCCGATGGTCTTTTTCGGGCGTAAAAGTCCTTAGCATAGCTTCCTTCGGAAGGGAATTAAAGCCGGTGGTCCCGTGTCGTAGATTTACGGCACGTAAAAGAACCTCAAGTCTGATAAAGAGGCCTCTGAGCCAAAATTACCGGTCTTTCACGCCCAATACAGAATGGGACGCTAAGGACCACAGCAGTTAAAGAACGTCCATAAATAAAACGGAATTTGATGTTTACCTTTTGCGATGGCAAATTTATAATGTTTGTGTATGTGTGTTTACTTCACGCGGTGAAGCCATCTTGTGACGTGATTCATTTGTTAGGCTTGTTAGCTCCATCTGGTGTTAGCAATTTGCGGCAGTATTAATGTTCGTTTGAAAGAATGCTGCTGTTATTTTATTTAATTTTAGTTCTCTGTCCTCCGGCTAGCTACGATCTTTTTGGTCAAGCACTTCTCTTTATACAGGTTGTGTAAACGGAAGGGAGTCTCTTATCCAAAAATAACACTGATGAAAGAATTTGTTTTACACTTTTATTGTCGAACACATTTACTATCACATTTACACATTGATCTTGACACTCGCCAAACTGAAACTGTTATAATAACTTCATTACTGATATTTCTTAATTCGCGTACTTCAACTTTTTGTATAATTAACTTTATCACACTTGAGATTTTTCATAACTCTGTTACGCGTAACCTGCAAATTGATATCCGACGTGTGCCGTACAAATACTTTCGACGAACTGACTGACTGAAGGCGACGTGTACTTTACAAATATTTTCGATGAACTGAGGGACTGAAGGCGACGTGTAATGTACAAAGAATTTTGATGAACTGACGGGAATGCGACGTGTAGTGTACAAAGAATTTTGATGAACTGACGGGGTCTTTACCTCTAGCCTACTCTTTTATACTCCTTCATCCAGATATGCCTAAAGATTATAACTGAGCTGCAATTGGCTAATAAAACGCGCCAACATTACGTAACTTCCTCGTCTCTAATAATGATAAACAGCTCACCCCCTCGCTGCATTATTGCACGCTATTATTGTCAGTTTCAGTAAGGCCGTATAAACCCACTTCTCAACAATAATTACAATCAATAAACATCTTAAATCAACGTCACATAATAATGCACATTCATACTATAATCACTCTTTACATTTAAATAATTTATTATACAAATTACTGCATCACTTTTGGTCAGTAAAACATATGTATCCTTTAAAAGGCTCTCTTTTTTGCTCTATTTTTTCAAATGACTATCATCACTGTACATTCTGAACTGAATTCGATTCCACATAGTTTGCCGTTCATGCTCCCTTCTTTAATGGAAGAGGAAGTCAGACGGTTAGACACATTCTCGTAACGGCCCCAAAAGATTGCTGTGCTGAAGGGAAATATATATCAGAGAACTCATAGATCTTGCCCAGTGCAACCAACGACCCGAGGCGTCAGGATACGGTTGGCCGATTTTCGCCCTACTCCTAGAACTGTGAGGAACGAAGGAACGCGCAAAAAGAAAGTGTAAGTCGATGAGAGATATACTTAAAGAAAAAGCAGTTATTACTTACTCCATTATTCCTCATTTCGTGATTATGGAGCCCATATTATATGCATGTAGTTGAAAATTGGCCCAGCTACTTGTTTGGTGGTTCTATGTGGTGTTTGCTGTTATTTTAATTTTGTTAAACCTTGACAACCTTTAGGGTTTTCACAACTGTACTCTTCTTGTTTTGCGTTTATTTATTTTTTCTTCTAGTCACGCACCTTAGGACTACTCCGCTATTAGCGCGGGTAGCGAAATTAGGAAAGAGGGGTATTTGGAGATAAGTAGTTTTCCTACATTTGATTTATGCAATGTAAATGTAGTGTTCAAACTAGTGTTGTAGTTACAGAAAACTTGAAACAAACACAATTCCTGTGTGGTTTATTAGTTTCACGAACAAATAAACTACTAGCCTGCATCAGTTCCATCCGTTAGATGACTGTTTTATTTTAAAATGACGTAATTGCAAATACATCACATGGATAAACTTGCATTAAAATTAAATACAAACTAAGCTTAAGTCGAAACATACAAATTTCGTTCAATTTATCCGAAATTGATTTATAATCACAAATTGCAGTCAATTCACATCTGCCAATTTAATCAATTAAAACGTAAATTCTCCTGAAGCCTACTTCATAAAAGCATATTTCTCATAAATAATTATTGATTCCCTTTATATGCGATATATTTTGCTTTTCCACACTCTTATTATTCTCTGCGGCATTTTCTTTCCTTTCCGTTTCCTTTTCCCCCCTTTCTTATTACTTCCGGAATGATAGATAATACACAATAGCGTCAAGTTTTTGGAAGAACAGAACCTAAATACACTGTTATATAACTCAGTTTTCGGTATTATGAGTAATAGAATTCAACTTTGCTTTGCACAAAACAAATTATGCGTTACTACCGTTTTAATTAAATCAGTGAGTGAAGCTCGCCATAGTATGTTGCTCAACAAATATATTTTTAAAATATACTGTACTTTGTGACTGTTAGTACATGTGATGAATATTTAGCTGGAAGGGCCCACTCATCTTGTCTCATCGTACTTGTATCAAATAAATAATCCATCAGGTAGTAATATCACTCAATATGTTTTCCCGCCAAAGCCTTTAGCTGTAATAATTATGTATCAAGTACTGAGTGAAATGGCTCCGCAATAACGTGTTAGGCTCGCATTCGGGAAATCCCGGATTCCATTCCCGGGGAACGCCCACTCTGAGCATGAGTTTTTCGTGGTTTCCTCGGATCTGTAGCAAATTCTGGGATGGTTCCTCTTCTACCATGACTTTCCTGTCCCTCATTTCCTCTACTCATCATTCCCTTCATTATCATCATCTGCTTCAAGGTTGAAGGACCAGGTTACGGTGTTCTGTGTGTTGCGGCTGGGCAGTGGAGGTGCGCTTTGTCCCTGGCGGCAGTCGGACTGCTCTACTCAAGGTCCCGCCTCCGGGTGCTCTTAGAGCATACTCCCCTTCAGGGGACCCTCGGAGGGTCAGGGGCTTGTGGACGGGCTTGAGCGGCGTCGGATGCGTTCGAAATGGAAACGTTAGGGACCCCGTCCATGGTTGTACATACTGCCTCCAGGATCTGTTCGCCATTCGGGTCTCTCCCCTCATCGCTCCCTCCCAGGGCTCACATTGGAAGTAAAAAGAGCCGTTGCGGCCTACTTGCCATGCAGCTTTTCAATAGTATAAATCTTGCTGTGTATGTATTTTAATTCGAGTTTATGATAAATAATTATCAGTTACTACATTGTTAAATTATGTTTCAAACATGTTGAACATATAACATCCAAATAATGCATTTTGTTATACAAGTTAATGATTGTGTTTATTGGTGACTTTTTAAGGAATATTGGTATTTATCCTGGAAATTTAAAAAATACATATTTTTTAATATCCTTACTCTTTTTGGTACATTGAAAGTGTTATTTTAAAAAATGTGGATATCGTTGACCATTCAATTATTACGTTTCCAAGGGAAATTGAAATTGATTTGAGTCCAGTTCCACACTGAATACAATCCGCGTTTTCATGTTAAATTCAATACGTACTGAGTTCGATTTGATACATAAAGTTAGCGAACAAAATAATTCAAGGTTTTATGTTGGTCAACTTGCATTTAGGTTGCCGAAGCTGTTAAACATATGTTAATTTGTTTTTCTGTATATTTTAAGTGGGTTTTGAGGTTAGTGAATGTTTTTGAGAAGAATAAATTGCGAATTATGGAAGCGATAAAAGTGGCTTTGCTGTGTGTTTTATTACATATGTGATTAACGATTTTCACTAATAAAAACAAAATGACGAGCCTCCAGCGTGATACCAAGAGTCTTTGGCGTATTCAGAACGGTTTGAGTACGGTAGGTGTTTCCATGCAACAAACTTCGATCCGATCCTACTGCTTAAGAGGATCGGATCCAAGGTTCAAAACGATCTCAATACGATCCAGATCCGCGTTTCCATGCAGTATTCAATACGGAAAGTATACTCAACTCGATTTCAATTGCCCATGGAAACGTAGTAAATTACTGAACCTTGCACAGAAGTGTTAATCCGAAAAGATATCCTGTTGAATTTAAAGTACTTTCAACAAATGCTTATCAGCTCAATACCTGAGGCAACATCCAAATCTGAGGTAACTTCCAAATCTATTGCAGAAAAACTTGGGTTTTTATTTATGGACGCTCTTTAACTACTATGGTCCTTAGTGTTCCATTGTATATTAGCTGCGAAAGACTGGGAATTTTGCTCAGAGGCCTGTTTATCAGACTTGAGGTTCTTTTACGTGCAGCAAATCTAAGATACGGGACCACCGGCTTTACTTCCCTTCCGATGGAAGTCATGCTAAGGATTTTTTACGCCAGAAAAAATCCATCGCCCTCCACCGGGTTTTAACCCGCGACCTCGGGCACTAGAGACTAACATGGTATCTTTAGACCACGGGAACGACAAAAAATCTATTAGAGTTTAATCTCTTAAGCCTTTATATTGTATTCTTTGTATTAATTCCGGGGCTGTTTAATGGTGCTTATTCATTTAATATGAGCATTTTCTCATGTGCTTGGAGAAGAATACCACCAATATTACTTATAATTAGGGCTAGGATTTTTAAGACCTAAAAATCACCATAATATGCACAAACAAATATGCTTTTGTGACCAAAAGTTTACAAAAATATGCACAATAACATAAGAAATATGACCCAACAATATTAAAATGAGATATAATTTCTGTTGTAAAATAAATTAGTAAGTCGTTTATGCTAATGAACTATTTATTTAAGAATAAAATGCAAATGAGAAGCAAGCTGTAATTTGATGGAATTTGATGTTGTAGTATGCTTTTTATTAATATTATCAGAACATAGTAAACCTATGCTGTGTGTGTTTTATATACATATGTGTGTGTGCGTGCTTGCGTGCACATCTTCATTTTTATTTCAGTTTATGAGCCCTGAGTTGCAATATACAACATTGAATATCTTGTGCAAATTTTCAAATAAAAAGATTACCTATTGTCAACCAACAAAGTCTTGTACTTTGATAAACCTCTTTTTACTTTAGCTGGCACAAGGGGGGCATATTTAAAATGGACAATATCATTTGAATCAAAATGATTAAGAGGGAACTTTTCACCCAACAAGATCATTGAAATGGAAAACAGTGTACGATACCCTTAATTTTTTTTCTAACACCTTTTTATTTTCTTTGACACTTCATTTCCCACTTTAGCACAAACATCTAGTTTATTCACAATTTTTTTCACTTGTGCTGTCTGCTTCACTAGTGGCACTTCTGATTGATCCAAAGCAGTTATGGCAGCAGGAATAAATCCAAAATTTGATTTTATGTACGAAAGTTTACCTGAAATTTCAGCATTAGACATTAATTCTTGGGCAAGTCCAATTGAAGTAGCTTCAGTACTGTCGGATGAATCACTGATGCTTTTCACAACGTTGAAGTTGTGGCAGTAATGGTTGCAGGCATCAATCCCGGACCCCCATCTTGTCAAAATGGGAGATGATGGTAAGGAAATGTCTGGAACTAACAACTTAAATGCTGCAACACTTGAAGGGGGCTTTCAAAAATACCTTGTTTACTCACCCAATAAATTTGCCAACAACACTGAATTCACTACGAATCTCCTCTGCAACTCTTTGTAACGCATGAGCTAAGCAAGTCACATGCACCATTTTACTGCATAATGCTTCTAGTGAATCGGCAGCTTTCACCACATACGGCGCAACACTCGTTACAAAGAGTTAGTACATTGTCATACTTAACATATGGCACCCATAGAACTGTCGAACTATTTACTAATGGCGGAAAAATTTAATTTTCTAAATGTTCACAGTTTATTAGAAACTTTTCGCCTGGACCATCTTCTTCCTAAGTTCCCACAATGGCATTTACAATGTATCTTCCCAAAGAGTCTGAGGTTTCATCCATTGATACCCATATTTTTTTACTTGCAACCCGTTGTCTGATTTGTTGCATTGTTTCTTCGTAGCTTCGGCTGAACGTAGTCCTTTCTTAATGTGGAAGAATAATAAGAGATTTACCTGTGTATTTTTCTAAGAATTCACCAAATTTTGGATGGTTCAGTTTACTTAAGGGAATGTCAGCACAAAGGAAAGCTGTACAAAGTTCTTCACAGAATGGTGAATAAGATTGGCAGGATTCCCCTAGGAGCATTTTCTGTGGTGTTTTTTTTTTTTTTTTTCTTTTTTTCATTTTCAACCTGTTGTACTCCACGTTTGTCTTTTGCTGTTGCCCCACGCTGCTGAACGTTAAATTACTTCTCCGCAGTTACTCTTACATCGCACAATTTGCAATGCAGTATTTTACTATCAGTCAAAAATACTTTCTCACCATATTGAGACATGAACTGTTGTGATTTTACTTGAATACTTTGCTTCACTTTAGGCATTTTTGCTGAACTATACTGCACACACTTCAACAAGATTGAATAACACAGTCTGCAGTCCAGGGTCCAGAATGGCTTAAGCAACTACCTGCTCATAGAGTAACAATAGGCTACACAAGCTCACTGATGCGTGAGGGTGAAGTCCATATAAATGCAAATGAAATAGGAGAGGAAGGTAGATATTTGCCATTTTCCAGGAAACAAAGTGAGGTGTGCAAATCTGAGAAATTAACACGGAAGAAAGAAATTGCATGAGAAAAGTTCTTTACTTCTTGAAAGAGTGAAAATATAACAAATATGACCATTTACTTACTAAAATATGCTCTATCAGAGAGAAATGGCCATATATGCATAAATATTCCTTAAAAAATTACAGTAATTCATTTGGTTTTTTTTTCATAACAACCATTTATATTTATTTATGCAACGTGTCAGTCTTATCGAAAAATATATGCCCTATCATAAAATTCCTAGCCCTGCTTGTAATTATTTCTGACACAACTCAAAAAGGTAAATTATGTGCAACTTCCATGAAGAAATATCGAGTTTGTAGCCCAAAGCAAGAACGAAGGGGTATAAAAGCTACTCCGTAAGAGTTGAACCCTTGCTGTATTTCGGAACACTGAAACAACGGCCGCAATACCATTGAGCTACTTTGGATGTTGAAGTATAACGACGTTAAATTATAATCTAGCTGCATTATAGACGGAATATTGTCTCTTAACTTTTCCTAGGATACCATGAAGGTTTCCAATAATGCATAGCAATGAAATGCTTTATAATATAAGTATGAATTCTGCTTGCGATAATAAAACCTCGCATCACATCCATCACAAGGTCATTCTTGCGGGGATAAAGATGATAAACTGTAATTCATAGCACGGCGTTTGTGATTTCAAATTATTGTGAAAGTAATTAGATTTTTCAAGTGTAAGGAGTTTAACAGGTATTTATAACATTCTAAAAATTGAAGATTCACAATGAAACACTTTTACATGAGTGAGTAATGGCTACTGCCAACTACCCTAGCTAAACGATATTCTTACTAGCTCTCAGAGTGAACGCTGTGGCCCTTTAGTACACTGTATAAATTCATAATTTAATAAGAAGCTTAGGGATTCTAATAAGCCATGCTGAACTTCAGAATCAACTGTTGTATTTCAAGATGAAGGATGTGATTAATTTTGAATAAATTTTATTTATCATTCACTATAGTACCTTAAATTACTCATTTTGGAGCTCATTGCTTCCCTGTAGATGTAAAATCTATTACGTGCATTTTGCTTATTTCTAGGCTACCGAAAACTACTACTTGGAAAAATAAAATCACACTCTATTTAATAAGCTGTGTATGTCTGTGTTTTGTTTCTCTAGCACATACGATGTTAACTGTAATAATAGACATTGCATTCATAATTTTCTATTTAATTTTCATAAACTTTTCTATTCAAAACGTACTTTCATGCTGAAAAAACACAAACACTGAATTACTGAATTCTTTCATATGTAGTCTATCTAGCCCACATCCTGTGTATTTTGCATTCTGCTTAGTGTTCCCACAAAGTTTCCAAGTATTAAATTAATATTTATTAGAGGATAGGTAAATCGATGAAAGGAGACTCCTGTGCATGTCCTACTTTCTAAAGGAACTCTATTCGTATAGCGATCTCTTATTCGAAGAGTATTAAACAGCAATTATTGTTGTAAAATTCTATTTCCGGGCTAGCAGGTACTCAAATGCCAATATCCCATTTTCAATACTCTTCAACATTTTCTGCAGCACAGGCTGATTGAAAGAGTGACGTCTGGACTTATAGTTACGCAATAAAGTTACTGTCCAGTCATACTATTTTGAGAAAAACTAAAATAAAGACAACAAAACAGAAAATTCACACAGAGATCCCTTCAGCTGCGCACTAATTCCACATTACGCAAGCAGAAGATTAGACACTACAAAGTAAGAAGGGGAAATTAAAATTGCTGCATCTCTGGAGTTCATTTCTATTCTGGCCCAGTGGGTACGTAGCGACCAGGCGCTGAGAAAAAACTGGACTGCCTGAAAATGCCCTGAGGGGACTAAGGAAAACAACAAAAGCGTCCCATCAACCTTGGCATATGCTGGTATTCCGTACTAATCAGGCTATGCTGCAGAATTTGCAACTCTTGCTACACGCAGATTCAACCCAAAACGCGCGTGTGTAGTACAGGCTAAGAGAACAGAAACATTTTTTTACCTACACTCTTATTTCTTCATTTCGGATTTCAGTTCCATCATCTCATTCTCCACAAACAAGGGCACCTAATTTAGTTGGTACGGGAATTATTGTTAAGTTGCATACAAGTTTTAGGTATGATATAAAACGTTTATATCAGTGCCTCGTATGTTGTTTGCATGCGTACTATACCATTTACCTCAGATACAAAACAAGAGCATCCTGCACTTTTGAGTTTAAAGTCTGAGCCATGGCCCCCGCGAATGGGGGGGGGGGAGAGTTCAAGTGCACCTCGAGATCCCAGACCCAGCATCCGACCCGGATATTCTGTTAGTTTAGCCTAGTTGTTTTAACATGGTGAAAATTTTTTGTTCCAAAGGTATTTGTTTTCCACTAAAAATAAAATTCCACACACAATGACGTGTTTGACAATTGTGATTACACAACTCCTGAAGATCTGGCGAAGGCAGAAGAAAACCAACTGAAGGATAGTAGCATGAGAGACCTAGCTCACTATCTATCATGGTACTATCAAAACTAATTTATTTCCCTATGTACTGAAAAGTTTTGAAAACATTTTGAATCAAAGGGAAGAGGCGAAGTTTATACGACCTCTGACGTCTCCTACCAAAAACGGAATGTCCTTATTCTGCGTTATGCGTTTCCAAAGTAATAAATAAATTCATTTGATGTTTGTGAGATATTTATTCTATTTAAAAGCTTTAGTAGGAAAACAGATGAGACATAATTGATGAAATACTCTCCACCTTAGAAACTCTTGTAGTGCTGCTTGCAGATTTCGTGCACAGGGTTACACTACGGCTCGAAGATGCGGGGATAGATCAGTGGAGTTCAATCAAGAACACTTGGGAATAGGAGGGAAGGGTTTGCTATTTTTTCCTAGCGTAACACATACTTTTAACACAGTGTCAACAATGCCAAACTGAATAATGGTGTACTGATAGTTTTTGGAAACGTTGAACGTTTTCACTCTTTGTTTTCTAGACGCCCTGCTCGCTGGGATTGTTCCATCCACGCGTTATATTATCTCTACAAAGTATTTCTGAGACACCTAGAACTGAAAGCCTATAAACTATTGCTCCAATAGTAAAGCACTATCCTTCGATTCTCAAGTTCTAGACCTCCTCCTGGAAAACACTGTTGATAATTTGACTCCATTAACATGAAACATCGTTGTTGCAAATAAGAAGTACTCGTCAAAGGGTACAAGCTCTATCTGATGTTGATCGAAAAAGTCGTCATTTCGAGCAAAGGAATTTCCCTCAATGCTGAGATCCAACTTATTTATTTGATAGAATTAACAAGATTTATGGGAGATAATTTTGAATAAATCAAAAGTAGTTCCCTGAGCAGCTGAGATCTCTCATTTCGTTATTAAGATGCGACATAGAGACTACCAAATGCGGATGAAGACACACTTGAAGAACTTCTACTGGATTAGAAGCAACACAATGGATTCGAGTCTTCTATAATTTTTCCTACTTTGGATTTCGTCATGGCAGATTTGAAGACTAGATTTGGCATTTCTGAACTGATGTGTTATCTGTTATCACAAACTTTATCTTCGTGGACATATATAATGATGAACTGAAAATGAAATCTCTTGTTTCCAAGTACCCTTAAGACTTTGCAGATGCAGAAGGCCTGAACTAAGAAATACTGCACATGAAGACCGTCTATAGTACGGTGTTTGGCTCATAAAAGGGCGTACTTAAGCCTCGGTCATTACTGTAGCCAGGAATGGCACTCCACCGCTCCCAACCACCGGTTGGCAGCTCTCAAATTACGCAACTAACGGAAGTACTAAAGCGTGACTCCACCACTCTACTTCTTGAACTCCTCCTGGTAGAGAAGAACAACTGATCAAAGCCGTCTGAACCGCTTGGCAATTTTAGCCGTAGAAAACGAATTGACAAACGCATAGACTTTTCTGATGTTACTGACGGCTTCATTCCCACCAAAAAGCATGAAGGCGTGTCTTATTCAAAACAATTCAGTAAGTTCAGTTCAATTTTGTGGAGCATGTGAGTCATTTTGTAGGCCTTCAAACTTCAAAATTTTAACTGCAACTATCACTATTACTGTCATTTGCTTTTCAATTTTACATCACTAGTTTTAAATACCAAATTTGCATTTCTATAGTGATTGTTTATTTTGGAACGTTTTCTGGTTTTAGCAAGCCTATGTAACGTGAATGAAAAGACCTTGGGGTACTGTTGTAGACTTCATAAACTTACTACAAGGCAGTAACAGCTCAATTGGGCCAGAGTCTTTCCTCCTTAACGCCCCGAGGACTAACACTCCCCAGCACGTACGACAACGCCCTGGGCAGTCGCCTGACGGGGGCAGAGGGCCTACGAATCAGAGCGTGAGAGACAAGGTTGGGTGATCAGCCACACGACGGGGATGAGAGGAAACCCGCCCAGACGCCGCTTTGTCTACCACAAATCCCACATGCTGATCCCTGGGATTGAGCCCGGGTCTAACCACTCAGGCATGGCGCCGCCTTGTAGATTCTTACATTTGTAAAATAACCGTATTGTATATGCACTTACATTTAATAGTCCATGCACATTGATCAATGGACAAAATATTAGATCCATTTTTTTTTGTTTTTTATATATATTGTAATAAGTGTTAACTTTAAATTCTAATTTTGCGTGATAAAATTTAATAAAACAATTTTTTGTCATTTATAAAAAGAAGGTTGTGAGGTCAAAAAGTTAAGTGTTAATTAACCAATTAAATGCATACATTATGGAACAACATGACAAATATTCTCCTATAAAAACTAAACATGTAACTAAACAACTAGCACCATGGTTGGCTGCCGATATTCGTACTTTGATGGCTCAAAGAGACTACGTTTATAGAACATATAAAATACATAAAGGCGACTACAACTTTGAGAATTACTGACTCCTTCGTAATAAGACAAGTCAAGCAGTCAGAAATGTCAGAAATAAAACATGCCTACAGCCTCATCGAGCCGAAAATTAGCACTGCTGATATGTGGCGAGGCATTTGATCAATGGGGCAGGGAAATTCTTCTCCGCAGGTACATGGCACTCCTCTTTCACAGAATGACCTTAATGAACGTTTCATTAAAGCCGCCTTGAACTGAACAAAACTGATAAGGACTGTACTATTTGAAGTGTAATGCATGAGACAATGAAACTGACAAATTTTACTTCATATACGTCACAGAAATGGAGGTTATGCAAGCACTAAGACTTATGAACATAGGATCTCAGGGATTTGATTGTATTAATATAATCCTAATAAACAAAATTTTAAACGTGATATTGCCGACTGTGGCGCACATCCTCAACGCCTCCCTTATGGCATCGACTTATTCTGTACAATGAAAACCGGCATATGTAACACCTCTATGTAAAACTAAAGCCCCAGAGCCCCCTAATTGCTTCAGACCAAATAGTATTCTACCTGCACTTTCCAAAGCACTTAAATATATCGTACATAAGCAGTTGACAGATCACCTTAATAAACATAATCTCCTTGACCTCTATCAATTCGGTTTCAGACCAGACAGCATTACCACGGCACTATTAAATATTGCTGAAGATAACGCGAACCTTGCGATGAACGGAAACTGACTCTACTGGTACTCTTAGACATGGCAAAAGCTTTTAACTCCGTATACGTAGCTCGCTAAGCTTAAGTCAATAAATTTGTCTGATACAGCCGTCACGTGGTTCAATTCCTATCTTTGCGAAAGGCAGCAGTATGTCGTTTCTGGGAATCTCTCCTCATCATAGCATTTCGTAAAGGCAGGAGTTCCAAAGGGCAGTATTTTGGGCCCCTTATTATTTGCATCTTATATAAACGAAATTCTCACTCTATTCGCTGCGGTAAATATCACTTTTATGCTGATTACCTACAACTACACATACATTCACGAACTGTCGACATTTCACAATATAGCGTTAAAAATTAACCATGACCTCGACTCTGCTTATTCATGGGCACGTGGTTTAAGTGTTGGTATTAATCCCTCAAAAACACAGGCATCTCTGGTAGGACATCCATGGTTGTTAGGCACTATAGATATGCGTTGTATTCCATTACTAATTCTATTATCTCTTTGACAGGATCGACGGAAAATTTAGGTGGTACTGTTGAGAACAAACTTACTGGGACATTCATGTTACTGAGAGCTGTAGGAAAGTAAATTCCTTACTCTACACCTTCAAGCGTTTAAATACAACCCTGCCTAGGAGCCTATGAAAGACTGGCACAACAATGGTGATGCCGCAATTCGATTATTATTGCCTCACAAATGTAAGATCAGCTCTGTGACATAAATTACAGCGGGTCCACCCAGTCGCTCTCCGTGGTGTAGTGGTTACCATGCTAGCCTCCATTTCCTGAGGGCGCGGGTTCAAACCCGGCGGAGGGCGATGGATTTTTTTCGGGCGTAAAAAGTCTTAGCTTGGCTTTCTTCGGAAAGGAAGTAAAGCCGAAGATCCCATGTCATAGATTTACGGCACATAAAAGAACCTTAAGCCTGATAAAGAGGACTCTGAGCAAAATTACCGGTCTTTCACGCACAATATAGAATGGGACGCTAAGGACCACAGCAGTTAAAGAGAGTCCATACTCAATTGAATTCACAGCTGGCTTATAATAGGGGATGGTTGGACAAAACCGGGTACTTAATAAATAATTTCAAATATTTTATAGACTCGCCAAGATACGTTGTTAATTATTTAATGATTAATTACCTGATATGTCTACTTCAAATTGGTAATGACAATATAGCTTTATAATAGCCACAACCATAGACAATTTTTTTCTGAATTTATGTCAAATACCACGTTTTGTCAGACTAGTTGGATAAAACAGGCTACTTAAGATTATAGTGTTCAAACTTAGCTTATGTGCAGAAATCAAAAGTGTAAGATTCGTCTCATCACCATCATCAATGTTCATGAGCTCATTCTATAATCACAACAGTTCACCCATCCGTCTTCAGACTTAGAATTAGAGAATAGTTAGTTACAATGAATGCAAGCTGTGTTATTGTCTTCTGCTTCCTTATCTGATGATGTGTTACAATTGTGTACTATGACAGCTTTCTTTGACTTTTACTTTCCTCCATCTTCTCTCTCTCTCTCTCTCTCTCTCTCTCTCTCTCTCTCTCTGTCTGCAGTAGATTTCGTAGCATTTGGCTCCATTTGAAGCTTCTTTTTTGCAATCTTCATGGACGAAAATATTTCGTCTTTGTAAGGAGAAGCTTTTGGAATTGCTGTCTATCCTGTTCTTTTGGTGACTTTCTTTATCCTTTCCGCCTTGCATAGGGCGCCATAATAACAGCAGAGTTGTAAGGTGCTATGAATTACAATTATTATAATGATGATGATAATAATAATAATATTCTCGGGGTAAATAAGATTTCTAAGGTAGCGAAATGTAATTTTAAATCTATCACTTAAGACGAGGTACTGTCCTGTTTTATCCAACTTACTGGTACCCCGTTTTATCCGACAGCGCCACATTATGAAAAATTACACACGATGGAAAATTAGCGGCATATGCATTCTAAAACACACATGGTTCTATGATGTGGATAGGGCGTGATTTATATAATACTTACTTCACAGGTTTCAAAATAGTGTGTTCCACATATTAAATACACCTTTCAAAGTCGGAAATTACAGCACAACAGTGTAAAAAACTATTTTTGACGCACAGAACATACGCTTGCACACAACACATTGCTGTTATCCTCAAATTAGAAGTAAACAAAGAGTTAAGAAGTTACTATGTTCAATCAAAGATGTCACTACATACAAAACGAGAAAAGTCCGGTACCTCGTTTAGCAGACTACCGTGTTTCATTCAACTCCCCCCTACGTGAATTGAATTGAATTTTATTTATGGACGCCCATTAACTGCTGTGGTACTTAGCTTCCCATTCTATATTGGGCGTGAAAGGCCAGCAATTTTGCTCAGAGACCTCTTTACCAGGCTTGAGGTTCTTTTACGTGCCATAAATCTACGATACGGGATCACCGGCTTTACTTCCCATCCGAAGGAAGCCATGCTAAGGATTTTTACGCCCGAAAAAATCCACCGCCCTCCGCCGGGTTTGAACCGGAACTAGAGGCTAGCATGTAACCACTACACCACGGAGGACGACTCTCCCCTATCTGGGTGCGCTACATCTGATCATATAACACCATTTCTCCACGACTTGTCATGGTTCCATCTAATTGACCGTAGAAACATCCATTGTCTTTTACTTCCCTTTATATTATTCACATTTCTTCCCCCACATACCTAGCTTCTCCCTTTAAAAGTCTGTCCTCATCTCACAACCTTCACACACACGTCAGAAAATCGTCACATACTTTCAATATCACTTCACCAAACATCTCTTTACTCGTCATCTTTTACTGCATAGGTTGCTAAGGTCTGGAATTCACTGCCACAGGATATTAGGGGCTGTCAAACTTAATATGCTTTTCGTCATAGGTTGCAAATTTTAGTTTAAAATATATGTTAATTTAGCGGAAATATCCTCATTTTGATTGTATATATAGCGTATACGCATATTTTTAAGATAATCACTATGTTTTCCGTTAACTTAACTTTATCGTTCTAATATTTGTGCTACTTCTGTTTGGTGTTCCTTTGGCTATTGTTTACCTGTACCACCAATATGTGCAAGGTTACTGTATTCAGACTTTTCTGTGTGGTTGAGCGGAAGAGAAATCCCAATGGTGTTAGCTCTGCCACAATAAATAAGTAAATAAATAAAACTATCACTGTCCATTGGGAAAGTAAAACTTTACGCCATTATATTACAGCTTTGATTTACTCTGGTGTTATTATGTGTAGTAGCTTTTACAGTGAAATTACATTCTGCACAGGTTATTGGTAGTGGCCCATGCCATAGAGCTGGGCGCAATAAGAAATAAAAGGACGACAACCTTTTATCCGCTTCTAAAATACGTATCAAAAATTATAAGAAGATACCCGCTTCAGATTCTGGATCCCGGATCTGCAATTTCATGCGGGGACCATGGTCTAAATACTCCTTTCGTCTGCATTTCTAAAACTTGTTTCCCTCTATCAGTGACGACAATAGTAGTAACGCTCTTTGTGTATGAGACTCGACTCATTTGATTGTTATTCAGAAACTCAGTATGAGTGTGATCAGGGGTGCTTGGTGACTCTGAACATTGGCGGTTCAGTTTGAATTTCTTAATGTAATAAACACTGTGACGTTCATTTTGACTTATAAGTGTTAATTAATAGCAATTAGATGCTTCTAAATATCATCAGCAGTCACTATAAGTTTCAGATCTGTAAGGTATGTATTTGCATTTGGAAAGAAATTCTACAATTTTAATAAGAAATCTACGCAATTTTTACGGTTAAAGCAAATAAGTTTAGCTAAGAAAAATATATAGCACAGCATTTTAAAAGAATTGTCTTTCAGATAAAAAATATCGAAATTTTAAAAAATACGCCATTTTTTAAACATTCCAGCAGTGCCAAAAGAGGAGTATTGCCACACTTTTTTCCACTAACTAATTGCTTAATTTGAGCGTTGTTTTGTGAATTACAATGTTCTGGATATAACGATTAGTAATATATTATTCAGGTCTTCCGGAGAAGATCGCACTTTTTGCGGTTTGTTCGCCGAAGTTTCGCCCATACTATGCCGGGCTTCTTCTCGGCTAAAATCGCAGAACTGCACTGGCCCCGGAAGAACTAGATATCATACCGGGTGGAAGAGAAGTTATTACATTAAGTTAAAGCAATTACAGATCTCATCATTTGGAACATATTTTGTAACTTCCTTTTTTTCTATGACCATTTCCTGCGGAGATATTTTGGTTTTTTCGGGAACATAAAACAGACATGTTTGCAACGTTTCAAGGGTTGCTGATCCATGAGAATGGGAATATCACTTTCACTTTCAAACAGTTGGAGGACACCATGTAAACAGGTTTCTCTTTCTCTTTCAGTGGCGTGTGTCTCATGAGCACAAATAAACAAGATTTTGTGTCTCCCACCTCGTAATAATTGCATATGAATCTTCCAATAACGCATTTTGTAACTTGAACTCACAATCTACTAACATTTTTATCATCTCGTTCAACATTAAGCTTAACTACCTCAAACACACCATCCATCTGAACATGTAAATACAAAACAACTACATCGTTAGGCCCTTACAAAGTGTACTAAATGGTATTTTAACATGGGCAGCAACAGAATAAACAATAAACAAAACGATTCACTCGCTTCCTCGTGCATTGTTAACAATATCCATCATTTGCTCACCTGCAAGCTTTACATATTCTTAACCAATTACGTCGTACTCTAGTGATGTCACCCTGGTTGTTGCGCATTCCCTGCGCAGCCAGATAAATACGTTCTCTTGAAGATTCAACGTCAGTAATCCATGTTTCGTAGATCCTGCTTTTCATATTGAACACTAGCGCATTACTTCCGTTTTACACTGGTATTTCGTTAAAGCATTACATCACACTTTCGTCGCATAAGGTACGTGTGGAAAACAAAACCGCTAGTCGGATAAATAAGGGGACTGAGAGAGGCTACGTTTTGTTTATATCTGGAGGCCAGTTTAAATCGTGTGACCTACCGCGACCTGTTTGCCGAAATCTATGTGTGGAATCATGATTAGTAGTTATACAGTTCAATGTTTTTGGTTAATTCGTAAAACAATTTGGTGAAATTTATTTTAAAAATTCATACAAGTAGTTTATTTTCATTGTAATTCAAAAGGTCTAGTTCACAAAACAGCCTGTTTCTTCAGCTTTAGTTTTATATATGAATAAAGTTTCTAGTCCTATTTTTAGTATAGCTTTTGTTCTTTTGAAGATTGCAAAGCGTAGACATTTTAATTTATTTTAGAAAACGAATTTAAAAACTAAGATGTCTTTCAGAATGACACACCACTAGTTTAAACTTTCAAAACTTCCCGCTCCATAGGTAAGACCATCCTTTTTAGGTTCCTGTCCTGTTTTATTTGCCTTCTTCCGCTTAGATACTGTGCTGCATTTGTACTGGAAGATTCTGATTTACACTCTTTCCCAAACGTAGCATGTCTCCTTCCATTGCTCCTGCTGTGGTGTATTTTCCAGGATTTATGCTTATCCTCTTCAAAACCTTACAGTTCTGCACTATTGCCAGAGTAAAAATGACAAACTGCATCTATTAATCCCAGTTTTAGTGTGTCAAATCCGAAATAGGTCTCTTTAGAACATCGTCGCCATATAAGGCTGTCGAAAAACACTTATCATTATTTTGTGTATGTCCATAGAGATACACTTTGAAAGCATATCTGGCTTCCACCATCTCTCATAAACAGGGATTATAGTCTGAACTAGTGGAATACCTCACCTGGGTTTATAGTAGTCATGCTTATTTTTGGTCTTTGCCCTCTGGTGTGAGCACCAACTGTCAAAACCTTGAAATAAAACCTGTGATGTGAGGGACGAGTGCTACTAGCTGTTAGGTGGTAAAATGTTACCCATATTGAATTACTTTTATCTTCAATACTGCTAGTATTAAAACGCACGGCATTTCCAAAATAATTCTGAAGTTTGTCTACTAAAGCACTTTTGTAAACAAACGGCGGCACCATGCTTTCATATAAGTTGTTTCCAAGAAGTGGTTTGTCAAGACGCCTATAAATTTTAAAATACTATCTATATGGCATTTTCTCTTAGTTTCATCTGTTAAAAACATGAAAAAATGTTTGAAGATGCCATGCTAGCTTGAAGGAGGGAGATCTGATTCAGAAAACGCAAAGGAGCTAGGAGCAAAGTAACTCAAAATATGCTGCCACACCGACCTTTCTGAAATCCACGAGCGTAGCGCAGCATTTAAATCCATTTTAATCCACTTAGGGGCTGAATATTTAAATGAACCTTATATCATTTTAAACAGCATGCACTGTATATTCATAGAACAGCAAAAAGCAAAGTTTGAAAATGTTGAGGAAAAAATGCTTTTAGAGGTGAATATGTACAGTAAGTGTACTATTATACGCACATGTTATTAGGGAGGTCATGTGGATGTATGTTGGAAGTCATTCACGCTTTGTTTTATCTATGGATCTTCAGTATATATACACCGCCAAATTAAACGCAAGTCAAGCATAGCAACGCGTTTTTAACATCACAACTACACATCCAGTAATATTTCTTACCTACATCGGTGCTAAAATTCCTGTTAAAACGACTAGTTTTTGTTTTAAATACCCAAGTGATTCTTAGATTTAGTGTGGGGTATAACAAAACGTTTAATTTCATTCTTTTCTTCCAAATTTAACGCTGAGAAAGCTTATGTTAAAACAACTGAAGAGAATTCATTGTTTCCACGTATAGCACCATTTATCTGTATTTAACTAAATCGCACTGAGTCGCCAATTGAAACACAACCACGTATGATACAGGTAAAGTACTGATGTGCAGTATGCAGGGTGAAACACCTAGAACTTGCAACGCAAATATTTCGGAAATGGAAAGCGCTATTGATGTGCAGTTTTCACAGCACTGATTGGTAATCAGGGGCTTGTACATTTAGCCAATAAACAGTTTTTAATAATGCTGAGAAAGTGTATTGTTTGAGCAAACATACAATTTTTTAAATGGAACAATGCCTAGTTACATCAAAAGAATAAAGTTAGGGTAAATTAGAATGTCAGTGGGGTTTGTTGCAAGATTCTAGTGCAAGTGGTTTACGAGAAATCTTATTTTGAAACTTTTACCACCGACACTTGTTGAACCTGTGGTAGCACAAACTAAAGAAAAACAAAAGGGAATTACAATACTTCTGTGGAATCTTACAAGTAAAGGGAACATAGCCCTTCAAAGTTTGTGTTCAAAATGACCACCGGCAGCTTCAATACACGCTTCCAGTCTGCTATGGAAAGACTGTTGCCCTTTTTCTTGCATTTCAGCGGAAATGTCAGAGCAGGCAGCAGTAATACGTCGTTTCATATTGTCGGGTATAGTTGGTACATCCTTGTAGACAGTGTCTTTCAGCCTTCCCCACAGAAAAAAGTCTAAAGGGGTCAAATCCGGTGAACGGGCCGGCCAAGGTACAGGTCCTCTTCGTCCAATCCAACGATTTGGAAACAATCCGTTAAGACAAGCTGTAGTACTTCGTGCACTAAGGGCTGGACAGCCATCATGTTGGTACCACAGGTTCCTCCTAGTCTGCAAAGGAACGTATTCTAACATCTGTGGCAGATGGTTTGTCAGGAGGCTGCGATACTTGCGCGAGTTCATTGTTCCTTCTATGAACAAAGGGCCTATGAGCTGATAGTTTACTATCCCATATCACACATTTAAACTCCATGGACGCTGATGTTCCACCTGACAAAGCCAACGGGGATTGTCAACACACCAATAGTGCATGTTTCGGCGGTTTACCTGGCCATGTTTAGTAAATGTTGCCTCACCACTAAACAAGATACACGATGAATCTGGAGTATCATGTCTTAATGCCCATGTACAAAGGTTAACACGATTCTCAAAATCGTTTCCATGCAGCTCTTGATGGAGAGAGGTGTGATAGGGATGGAACCTATGTCGATGGAGAATGCGCACTTCACTTGCCTGACTTATGCCACTTCCACGTGCGATTATGCGGGAACTAATTTGCGGATCTACTGCAGCGGCAGCCAAAACATTAATTTCTGCCTCTTCTCCAGTCACTTGTTTGTTTCGGTTACGTTTTCTAGCTGCTACAGTAACACTTTCGCGTAATTGGTTGAAGTGGTTGATAAACAATTGCCGAGATGTTTGACGTCTATTGGGATACATTTCTGCATACACCGTACAGGAACGAACTGCATTCTTCCTACACTCTCCATACACCATGAGAATGTCGGCTTTTTCTGCATTAGTAAACCCCATTTTCCACTTACGACTTACTGCTTGAACTATCAGAAACTAACTGACCAGAAAGTCGCAATGCAATCAATGAACAGAAAGCACAATGTAAACAAGCATAGCAACATCGTACCTAGCAACTAAGCAGGTTGAATAGGACAAACAATTGTCGGGTTGGAAACTTTTCAAAATACGATTTCTTGTAAACCACTTGCACTAGAATCCTGCAACAAAGACCATTGACATTCCAATTTACCCTACCTTTATTCTGTTGATGTAACTAGGCATTGTTCCATTTAAAAATTGTATGTTTGCTCAAAAACTACACATTCTCAGTATTATTAAAATCTGTTTATAGTCTAAATGTACGAGCCCCTGACTACCAATCAATGCTGTGAAAACTGCACATCAATAGCACTTTCCATTTCCGAAATATTCGCGGTGCAAGTTTTAGGTCATTCACTCTGTATAAATGACCTGTATTTTCGGATCCCCTGGCCGCGTTCACCAAAGTGTCTAGCTTTGGTGTTTTGTGGCGCAGGGGATTGCGGATTCGAGTCCCGCCTCGGGAGTGTATGTTCGTGTGTACGTAAAGGTGTGTGTGTGTGTGTGTGTGTGTTTACGTGTGCCAGTAAAAGGAGAAAAAATAAGAAAAAAATGAAATCTAGCCATGGTAGCTGGGAAAAAAGAAAGGTCATTTTAAATAAAGAAAAAAAAATGTCTCTTAGGACCTCCTTGCTTACATAATATAATAAAAATTCAAAAAGGTGAGACAACAATTTATTATGAAACTTACAGATGGCGTTGTTTATGCGACGAAAGTCAAAGCGATAGTCCTCTTCCATGCTCTCTGGCTATTAGGAAACCAACAACTGTGGCTATTATGTAACCAACAATATGCAGCCTTATGTCCAGCACTTCCCCTCCACCATACACACACGTGTCTGCACTCCCTCTGTGCGTTGTGCCCAAAAACCTAGTCATTATAATAAATTGCAGCCACGAGTGAACTACTTGGCACCTGCAAACAATATAGCGCTTGCCGAAGTCCACTCCACAAGATCGTGTCTGAATGAACCCGAACTGTATAATTACAATATGCTTTTTACATTAAAGGAGAACCAGGACTTTGGTTTTAGCACAAATATGTACTGTATTAAGAAGCCGCCCCTGAGTGTGATAAAATCACTTGAAAATATACACAATATTTTTGGGGGGAAACAAATAGACCACACCATTTTATGTCTTGCTGAGCTGGCTGAAAATTTGATATTGCCACACACAAAATTACAGTCAAGATTAGCGCTATACACATCAACAGTTTGAGGTATGCACTAAAAGGAGCCCACATTCCACAATGTAGCAGATATCGGCTGCTCTAAAGTGAGTACTACATAAATGATGATTTGCACAACAAAGCTAAATGTATAAAAATTTCTCTCTAAGCCATTCTATTTGCAACATTGTATTAGAAATTCACGAAAAAGATGAGCGTTTTCGGCAAACAGATTTAATATATAAATAAAACCGAACAGGTAGGCGGATAAACACGGCCGTTAGAGAGTAATTGTTTTCATCAGCTACAAAAGAGTATGGCTCAAAAGAGCTCATCGAAATAATGTACTGACTCGAAGGGGCAAGTGAAGATTAAAGAATTGTTCGTGTAGATAGAAAAAGAAGCAATCAGGTGGGAATCAATCTATACAGCCAACTCCTATTACGTGGAGCATCTAAAAAAATTAAGGGATTTAGCACCTTAAATATTTGCTTTCTGTATTTCTGTTCCATAACAACCTGAACTAAGCAGCTTTCATATTTATCCTTTATTTAAGCTATTAAATATCATACCAACTTTTTCAATAACTATTTTTGAAATATCTAAACGTCTTTGTAATACTCCAAGTCAAAATGCGAGTTCTCATATTCTCTGTGTTTAAATGGATACTGTAGAATTATTAAGTGTTGGTATGTTGAAATATCTGTCCATATAAAGTACGTATTTGAATACTTCGTTTATTCTAAATAAATGCGTTTAATGTATGTACAACTATATACCACTATTCTTTGTAATGTATGCTTACTAATTTGCTAGATGTCTCCCAAAATCCTAGGAAATGTCATATTGACATGCATGTTTTATAAAACATAACTTTGACAAAGTATCCATATGTTTTGAACTTTTATTTATTATCAAAGTACAGTGGTTTAATTTGAGTATGCTTATCTTCTAAACTTATATTTCATACTCATTTTGCTTCTAATTTAATGTCGGTGCCTATGTTTGCATTAAACACCAAAGCTACATTTGGCCTGTAGTTAAACGGACTAATTCACAGTAATGTAGCAGCCATGTATATTCAAATGACTTTTAGTAGGCTATACTCCTTCTTTCCTTGATTAACCCAAATAAAATGGATTCGTAACTATATAAAGCAGAAAGAAAAATATTGAAAAGAAATGGTATTCTATGCATTAATAATTTAATTACGAACATCGCATTTCTGTGAATGTTCTTACCGTGAAAGGAATAAATGACTTAGAAATAGCCTTTGATACATCCCCATCTCTAAACGCTGTAATCTGAGAATATCATTATATGGGAAAGCGGTTTTTATCGACCCCGCGTATCAGATGCTTTTAATCGCAGTGGTTCTGCAAGGCATGGTTCCCTTTCAACACAAAAGCAGTAGGTGATGCAGAAAGAGATAGTAGTCTTTGTATGTTGGAAGACAAGGATCGCAAGCTTAACTTCACGACAAAGTTCACAGCTTTTCACAGCAGAATTGGGACAAACACTATGAAGCTTCAATCTAAAGAATAGTTCTCAAAACGATTCCCTCTTTCGGTCATTATAAAAGAAAGCTTACTGCAAAGTCATTTTGGGAAGACAGTCTTTAGTTATACTATTCATTGGAGCCAGGATTAGCAATTATACTATCCTAATCTCATTGCTACTTTACCTAATCTTTTCAAAACGCGCGTTCACAGGTTAATAAGCTTCATTCTTAAGTTCCGTTTACAAAACTATACATTTTTTAATTGTAAATATAACCCACTTCAATTACCTTATACTCACTCAGTAATTAGTGAATGCTTCTTAAATATATCGAGTGCTACTCCAAAATAGTATCCAGTCGCTTAGTACAGTTTCCGAAAAATTTAGTGCCCTGCATAAGAAAAGAGGAGTGCCAAGAAAACACCTTAAAACCTGAAAAATAATAGATTTTCCTCCTCAGATATTTCTCATCACATTCCCATAACCTTTTCTCTGTTAATAAGAAGCATTGCACAATGAACATCACATCAATTTTGGACTGCTGTAAATGTCGCCGTGTATACTTCACGCAGTTAATTCAATAATATGACTATACTGACTGCAATGCACTCTATTACTTACGCAGAAACTTGAAGCATTATATATACAATTTTATGTAAATTCAGGAATGTTTCCTTTAGAATTCAAGTTCACATCGATTACTTGAGGTAAAGAGCAAGCGGAAGCTTTCGAGATAAAGTTACCGGAATATCAACTAATGTATTCTTATAAGAAAGTTCATATATACATAATTTCAAATATAATCACTAAAATATTCGATATACAAAAATGGGTAAGCAACGTGTGAAAACTACTTCTACTTGTGTTAGTTCAAAATGCCTAAAATCACGAAAAACGCAGGACATTCTGGCGTATAGAGATTCAAATCAATGCCGTTCTCCGTCCGGAAATTACTGTCGCAATACAAACTATCTTGTGAGTAGTATTCAGTACAGAATTAATTTGTATATGGAGTGTAGGGTACAGAGGGTTTTCGCAATCTATGGTAATAAACGTAAGACCTCATTGCCTTATGAAAAACCAGCCTCCATCAGCAGTAATGTTCTATCTGGCAGCCTTTAACTTGGACTACCAATCTGCAGCACAGCTTCTACTGGAGTAAACTGCTACGAAATACAGGATGTCCAGTTTATTCCATTCCTCCTGGCAGCTTTCCAGAGACCATCCAAAGTTCACGGCCATCTGCTTCTAAGGGCTGTTTTCAATAACCCAAGTGCACAAAACTCCATCAGCGATGCATCAAATGACTTAAAACGGATATCGCTGAAAGGTATGAAATGTATTCCCATTTCTCTCTCTATGTCCTCCAAAAATTTGTAGGTTGAAGCAGACGTATGACTTGATGCGTTATCCTGATGCAACTAGACTTTATTTACATCTGCACCATAGAAAGCAGGGATTTCTGTATGGACAATTGGTATCAGGACGTTTGTCTGATAATTTGCCGAGTTGATTTTCGCATTTTATGTGCACGACGAATGGTTAAATTACCATTGTAACTGTACGTTGCTATTACCATGGAACCATGGGGGAAATTTTCGCTAGTTTCCTTATACGAACTTTCAAGCTGTTTTTCTCCGCTTGGTCGTAATATATAGCCCAGGGTTTGTTGCAGTCACTTAGATAAATATATATCTCATCTAAAAATACAACAAACATCCACTTTTAACCGGCTGGGTATCGTTCATACAGCTTTCTGCTGTTAGTGACGCGTTCTGCAATGTGTTGAGGCAACAGCTTATATCCCCAGCTCTTATGGCACTTTTGTGGGTTCAAATCCTGGTTGATTATGGTGTTCACAGTAGTAACACAGATACCTAATTACAGTGCAATGACCCTCTGAATTGCAGGATTTGGTCCAGAGGCTTAGGCTTCCACCTTTCAAATTATCTCCAGGGTGCGACTGGTGGCCGGTGGCGCATTTCCCTGTTTCTTGCCCTTAGGAATCAGTTCTGATGTGGCCTTACCGTTTTTATTCAGTGCCAATGAGATCACTTTCTTCGATATGGTAAAACCACCCTCTTGCACTGCTTAATAATCTTAGAATAGAAATATTTTCGCATCGGAAAGGGCAATAATGTAGCCTTATCACAATGGTTCTATTTTTGACGCTATTTGATGCAGCAAGAACAAGAGCGCACAACTGAGCAAACACAGTGAAGCACTCATGCTGCTGAACTTTCACTTGGTTCCACATGTTTCAGTGCGGAGCTATTGTGCTCGTCTGATGTTGTTAGCATAGATCGTGAACAAACTTCCGTATTTCTGTGCGGTACATCGGCATACAGTGATGTATATACCTCTCTCCCTGGGGAATACTCCCACAACATACAGACATTGTGGTACATAAACATTTAATGATAGATATACCTCTGCTCCCTGGCGAATACTGCCACAACACACGCGACATTTGGTACATAAACATTTAATGATGAATATACCACTGTTCTCTGGAGAATACCCACACAGCACACACGACATTGTGGTATACAAACATTAATGATGGATATACCTAACTCTGCTCTCTGGAGAATACTCCCACAACACCCACAACATTGTGGCACATAAACATTTAATTATGGATATTTGTACCTCTGTTCTCTGGAGACTAATCCCACAACACACATGACATTGTCGGCGCATAAGACATTATAATGATGGATATAGTTATGCTCCCAGGAAAGTGCTGTCATAACATGCAGGGTATTTTGCTACGTAAAACATTATAATAATAGATGTAGTTCTTCTCTGATGACAGTACTGTCAGAACACGCAGGGCATTTTGCTACATAAGGCATTATAATGATATATATATATATATATATATATATATATATATAGTTCTACTCTCAGGAGAGTACTGTCACAACAAGCAAAGCATGTTCCATATAATACATAATGATAGATATAGTTCCGCTCTCTGGAGAGTAATCTCACAACACGCAGGGCATTTTGCTACATAAGACGTTTAATGGTGCATATAGTTCCGCCCTCTGGAGAGTAATTTCACAACACGCAGGGCAGTTTGCTACAGAATACATTGAATGATGGATGTAGTTCCGCTCTCTAGAAAGTGTCGTGTAACTCACGGGTGTTAGCGCTGAATATACATTTAGTGACAGGTAAAGTTTTGGCCTCTGGAGTGCCTCGGAACATACAGAATATTCCAGGTCATATACACTTAGTGATGGATAAACTTTTGGTCTCTGGAGTGCTGCTGGAGGATACAGGACATGCTATTCATAGGAATTTAGTGATGCATACAGTTTCTCTCTCTCTCTCCCTCTGAAGTGCCGCCGGAACACACAGGGCATTCAGTAATGGATAGGGTTTTGCTCTCTCTGGAGGCCGTCAGAACACATTGGACATTCCAGTACATAGACATTTAGTGATGGATAAAGTTTTGTTCTCTCTGGAGTACCACTGGAACACGGGGCATTCCCATAAATTGACATTCAGTGATGCATACAGTTATGCTTTCTTGGAGTGCCACCACAACACACATGGCATTCCCGTTCATATGCATTCAGTAATGAATACACTTCCTCTCTCTGTGTTGTATACTATCATAACACGCAGGGCTTTGTAGTCCATTTGCGTTCCGTTCTGATCTCCGAAGAGCATCTATGGAAACATTTGCGACTTTCCGGTATATAGCCATTCAGTGACCAATATAGTTCTACCTTCTGATAACTGGCGCCAGGGCGGAATATTTTGGCACAGAGATATTGAATTGTAGTAATAGTTCTACCCTCTGTGGAGTGCCAGCAGAATACACAGGACTTTCCGACACACAGATGGTAATGGAATAGTTCTGTCCTCTATGGAGCACCGCTGCAAAAAACCGGACTATCTAGCACACAAACATTCAGTGACGGAGTAGCTCTGTCCTACATGGAGTACTACTGCAAAGCACAGGACTTTCTGGAACACAGATATATATATATATATATATATATATATATATATATATATATATATATAGTGGTTGACATAGCTTTGTTCTCTGGGAAGTGTAGTCTCAAAACACAGGTATTCTGACATATATACACGCGTAGATAGATGTGGGTTGCTCTCAAGTGAGTGCAGTCGCATTACACAGGTCTTTCTGGTGCGTAGATAACGAGTGATGAATATAGTTCTCCTGTTAAGGATGTATTGCCAAAAAACAGAATTCTTG
Source organism: Deroplatys truncata (assembly GCA_030765065.1). Lineage (NCBI taxonomy): Eukaryota > Metazoa > Arthropoda > Insecta > Mantodea > Mantidae > Deroplatys > Deroplatys truncata. Next base: position 537,920,342 of record CM060990.1, read on the forward strand.
CACACAGACTTTCAGTGATTGATGCAATTATGTTGTACGTGCTATGTTGCCACAAGACACAGAATGATCTATCACACAGTCATTCAGTTATATATGCAGTTACTGCTTAGAAGTGCCCCCATAATACACAGAACTTTCTGTTACATAGGTACTTAAGCGACGGATATAGTTATGATCTCTAGTAATTATTACGCAACACACGAGAAATTCGGGTACATAGACTTTTAGTGATGAGTATAGCTCTGCTATCTGAGAGGAACATTAAAATGCAGAGGGATTTCTGAACATGCATACATTTAGCGACGTATATTGATTTTCTCAGAGGAATACTGCCGCAATATTCAAAATTTCTGACGTTTAGAAAATCATTTATTGATATAGTTCTACTCTTGGGGAGTTCATTAGCAACACACAGGAGTTTCTGGTGTCCAGATATTCGGTGGTAAACATAGGTCTGCTTTGTGAGGAATGCTGCTTCAACACACAGGACTTTCTGGCACATAGAAATTTACTGTGGATAGTATCGCAACAATAACTATACTTTCTGCCACTTTAATATTTAGTGATGTATATCGTTCTGTTTTCTGGCTGTGGCGCTGCAACATACAGGACTTTCTGGCAACCTGAAATAAGGTGATAGATATAGTTCTATTCTCAGGAGACTACCACTACGTTACAAAGGGCTTTCTGGCATGTGGATAAATATATAGTGATCTCTGGAAAGTACCACCGCAACATGCCGAACGTTCTGGAACACAAACTTCCAATGGTAAATATAATTCTGTACACTGTGTAGTGGCACCTCCATGCCAATGAAGCTGCTGGATACTAACAATTAGAGTTAACGTAGAGAAGGGTATATGATAATTGCGCCATAACATATTTGTTTAAGTGAATTTTCGAAATACGTATTAATGGTCCAAGTCATATTAGCAGGATAGTCGAATTTCATTATTGGTGCAAGCAACATTTAACATTACTTTTTTTAATGATATTTATCCGCATCTAAATAATGTTGGCTCTATCTATGATGCACTTGCAGTTCTTTCTATGTTTAATTGAAACTGCTCACACAGTCTTCAATTAGATTTTCAGCTTTCTGTATATTTAAAATTAGAAATACTTGTTGCAATAATGTCATGTGCACACAATTCTTGATTAATGTTAATTTTCTGTTAATAGAAAACCTAAATACTACAAGCTGCCCAATGAATACGGGCTCTGGGATTTTAAGACACCTATAGTCGTTTCCACGTCGTGAAGGAGCAATAGGCTTTTATGGACCGTGCTTTTCTAACGGAAGAAGTGGGTCATTGCTCAGTTTTACATATAATTAAAGTAAAATAAGTACTTGCACTTCAGCATTAAGTTTTATAAAAAAACAATGGTACACATAAAAGGCATTTAATTGAATTACATACTTTTAAACAATACATTTCAAGTTATTCTTGAAGAATTTTTAACACATTTTTCATTGCGAACGTTAAAACTGAAATAATTGTAATAAACTGATCTGAATTTTTTGTCGCTATACTAAAACATATTCTTCTAAAACTGATTGATCAAACATAGTGTCTGAAGTTTTCATTTGTAAATTGAAAATGTTATTGATGGCTAATTATCGTCCTACACACTCACGTAAAAACTTCCAACTACAAAGCTATCAAAGAAATTATGAAATTATTTTTTACCATCCCACAAAGATCCCAGAATCAATACATGTATGAATTGTTTTTTGTACATGTTCACGCCGCGCGAGGTAAGCGGCGTCTACAAATTTGGTTCTTGTGGCCTAAAGGCGAATAAACAGCAGAAGTGACACGACAGTTCAAAGAGGTGATATTGGGTCTGTATCACTGCAAGTTTTCAGTTTATACTTTCCGGGAATCCGAGTCTCATTTTATTTTTACAAGTTTTCTGTCCAGTGAAAGACTTAACTGCGTGCATTGCTGTTATATGTGATAAGAGAGCGCAATGGATCACAATAATTGGACAAAGTTATTTGAAATAGTGAGGTAAAAGCAATTTTAAGTGTTCGACTACTTGTAGAAAAAGTACCACGGACGATGCGACTCGTTCATTGTAAGCCGATTGTCGTCAGTAGACGAACATTTTTAGATTAAGAAAATAATTTGAAATAGGGCCCTTCACCACACCGCGGAAGACAAGACAAACGAGAGTTAAATACAAAACTGGCAGGAAGGCGAATTTAATTATTTTGTACGTAGTGCTAGACGACGTAAATTTCATCACTTCCTCTTTCAAGATATTCCCCCACAGTTAGGTTTGCATTGAAGAAATCAATTATCATAAACATTTATCATATTTTAAATAGTGGACTTTTTATTGTTTTCTGAAAGAATTGGGATTTAATTTTTAAGAGAGGAAATAAGTTGCTTATTACTTAGATAACCTTTGTTATGGTGTGACGGTATTTCTATTTACGTAAAATAAGACAATTCTGGAAAGAGGGAAGGAAAATTGTGTGCCTTGAAAAAATTTCAGTACTTGTAGGATATAGGTTCAGTAAGTAACAATTATCAACATAGAGCCAATAACGGTCATTGCTATAAACAATGCATATCATAGTACAGAAATTGAAACTTTCCGCACTTGCAACACCCTTAAGGAAGATATAAAGCGATGAGTGGTGTAAAAATAGTCGCTTGCTCAAAGGAAACTGCGAGATAAACTCAGTATGAGATAATTCAGTGTCGCTACTATACACTCCATTGCAGATGAACATGGATTTAAGGTTTGTGTATACTGTCTTTATAACATTGTAAATTAAACCCTATAGAAATAGTATGGAGTCTGATAAAGGGATATATGCGAATTACATTACCTTTAAGGCGAAGTAGATTCAACTTTATTATACGATGCTTTTGAGCCAATCACCCTATAGAAATGGTATGGAGTCTGATAAAGGGATATATGCGAATTAACATTACCTTTAAGGCGAAGTAGATTCAACTTTATTATACGATGCTTTTGAGTCAATCACCCTATAGAAATGGTATGGAGTCTGATAAAGAGATATATGCGAATTAACATTACCTTTAAGGTGAAGTAGATTCAACTTTATTATACGATGCTTTTGAGTCAATCACCCTATAGAAATGGTATGGAGTCTGATAAAGAGATATATGCGAAATAACATTACCTTTAAGGTGAAGTAGATTCAACTTTATTATACGATGCTTTTGAGTCAATCACCCTATAGAAATGGTATGGAGTCTGATAAAGGGATATATGCGAATAAACATTACCTTTAAGGCGAAGTAGATTCAACTTTATGTACGATGCTTTTGAGTCAATCACCCTATAGAAATGGTATGGAGTCTGATAAAGAGATATATGTGAATTAACATTACCTTTAAGGCGAAGTAGATTCAACTTTATTATACGATGCTTTTGAGTCAATCACCCTATAGAAATGGTATGGAGTCTGATAAAGGGATATATACGAATTAACATTACCTTTAAGGCGAAGTAGATTCAACTTTATTATACGATGCTTTTGAGTCAATCACCCTATAGAAATGGTATGGAGTCTGATAAAGAGATATATGCGAATTAACATTACCTTTAAGGCGAAGTAGATTCAACTTTATTATACGATGCTTTTGAGTAAATCACCCAAGATCAGTGGTTAAATTACTGCGAGCACAATAAGTGACAGAAGAAGATATGTGGAAAGCAGATCAGCTGCTGGATGATAATGACCTTTTATCATTAGGTTAACCAGCAGTTCCTTCAGCAGCGACTCCAGTTCTAGTGAGGGCAGTAAACAGGCTTACCAGGAATCTTTAATAATGTTGAACCCATATCCGATTACGGTAACATTAATTATTAAGTGTACTGCAATTAGCTAAAATAACAAAAGTGCTGAGCAATACTAAGTGAATCCAAAACTGGGGAATGAATGACTAACATCTTAAAAAATGAGTATGAAGTGTATGATAATTATGGCACAAAAATAATAGTAATAATAATAATAATAATAATAATAATGTAACAATATGATAATGTGGTTGTGAACGAAAACGCAGTAATCGCAGTGAGGAGCAACTGTTGCGACACTGCGCGGATTCTCCATTAAAAATTAAATTGAGTTTTATTTATGGATGCTGTTTAACTACTATGGTCCTTAGCGTCCCATTCTATATTGGGCGTGAAAGACCGTAAATTTTGCTCAGAGGCCTCTTTATCAGGCTTGAAGTTCTTTTACGTGCCGTAAATCTACAACATGGGATCAACGGCTTTACTTCCCTTCCGAAGGAAGCCATGCTAAGGATTTTTATGCCCGAAAAATTTCATCGCCCTCTACTGGGTTATTTGTGAGGAGATACTGTTGTTGTCAGCTGATGATTAAATGGCTTATGAGTAGTATTTTTCTGACGGTGAAATAGAACGCGCTATTGGTTAAGATATCCATATTGGAAGCAGAAATCAATGTATCTGAAGGGGGAAGTAATACATTCAAATGCTCAATAAAAGGAGAAATTCAGTCGCACTCATGAATGGGCTTCAGGGAGGGTAATATTGGCATTAGTTCTGAATCGAGACTGGCTTTTTTAATAGCATACAGTAGCAATTCATGGGAAAAATAATACTGTCCAAAGTTTTTTTTGGAATCGTAGACATTACTGTTGCAAACGTGCAGTTCACTCCAGTTCATGGAATATATTTACGTTTCCTCAGTACACACAGGACATACGAGTTGAGGAACACTACTTAGGTTGCATGCAGCCAGCCCGTTGATCCCCTCGGCCGCTTGAGCATAGTCTACAAGAGCGGTAGGCGTTACTTCTTTAACCACGGGAGGTAAATGCATCCATCCCAGACTTCCCAACATGAGAAACGGCCAATGCGGGTACTGCAATATCCTTCAGTCTAGTATCTCAACTCAGAAGTGTAAAAGTTACCCGAATATGCCATCGCTAATTTAAAATTTGAGCATTATTTAATATTATACTTAGTATGTTCTAAACTGTTCTTGAGATATTATAAGCGTAAAATAGTGTGCGTTAAGTGATTAATATTTATCAGAATAGAAGAACGTGGCCCACGAACTGTTTTGAGAATTTTCGAAAGGAAACAATCTAAGAGTATGCGATGTTCAGACAGAAATGAGCAGGAAAAGCAGCGAGTGTTTTATTTTATATGGATTATAAAAATTTGGAGAACAAGGGTCTATACATACTACTTGCTTTGGGTAAACCTTAGTAAGTGCTTACTGGAACAGGACGAAGATATCCGTAGATGCGCATTGGCTATGGATGAGCTGCTTTACCCGTTACACAACAACTATATATCGGTAATATAAATGCCGATTGTTTTGGATAACCATGTGTTCATCGCTGATTAGCAACGAGTGTCTTTGAGACTGTTGTAAAGTCATTTAACGACCTGTTGTATTCTCTCCGGTAATATTATCATACCGAACTTACAGAAGATATCTTTAGTATAAAGGGAGAGATTATGCTTTTTTGTGCCACAACTCCTATCCTTAGAACTTGAGAATTGGGCGATGAGGTCAAGCTAACTGGGCAGGAATATAAGCAGATCTGAGTATTCTGCGTTTTATGCCATGGAAGCAGATGTACAATTCAAAGGTTATAACTGTAGCCTTTTTGTGCATACATCTTGTAAGCTGTGCAAGAGATCCAACTGACTGGTAGAGCTTTATTAAAGATCAGAATTGAGCATAATTTAAATGGTTTATTTGAATTTTAAGCTAACACAAGTTCTGAATGAAACAAACCGGTATCCTTCTCCCTTCATATAACTTGGTACGTATTTAATAACGTTAACCTCTAAGCAGCGGTGAGCACCATTATCACGTTATTTTAGTTAAATTAAAAGGTATTTTTACCCTTCATCTATTTTCAGTTAAAGAAGAGATTATCTTCTGCTCGTTGTACACCTTATTTAATGCCTGTGATACAGATATAAAAACGCAGTTATTCGTTCTATGTAATTTGTTTACCTTAGTTTTTAAACAGATAAAATAATCAACAAAAAATCTTTCTATGGTCATCATGATAACTACACACATGAAATAAGTTAAGCGACAGTTAACCTATTTTAGCATTTATGAGCTTGATTTTAGCCAATCTACCATTTTAACAAATATTGTAGTGTCTGGTTTTGGCAATGCAGCCGCATATACGCAGTGCAACTACGAAGGGCACCAGTTGATTGAACATCCATTAGACGAGCGACTAGAATTTTGCATCCGACAAATTCTAGTCCCTCGTCTAATGTGGCGCTCCCCGCAGCCTGTTTTAACATATTAAAAAAGCAGCCTACCATACAGCTTAATAACTGAGCTTAATCTAACACATTTGTTAGACTAAAAAAACAAGATAGGTCATTCGAGCTCCACGTAAGAGAGACTACAGAGTGCGATGAATAAGCGCAAAGCGTATTGGAACTGGCTCTTTCCAATGTTTCTTCATGTGTAATGACTTCCTTCGCTAGCTTAACGTTTTGCGGGATAACTCTCTGTTTATACGAGCGATAGGGTCTGTTTTAGCCTAGGGTGATACGAGATGAATGGCTATAATGCAAAGCAGGCTGCATTTAGAATTGTATATCCTTAGGGGGTCTGCATTAAGCAGTCGTAGATGGTGTAGTGGCTACCGTTACTGCTTGTCGCGAACATAATTACGTTTAGATTCACGCAACAAATAGGGTATTATTATTATTATTATTATTATTATTATTATTATTATTATTATTATTATTATTATTATTATTACTATTATTATATGCATCGACATCATAGAAAATATATTTATACTGTAATTTTAACACCGCAGGTTTAAAGCGAAATATTATTTTTAAAAACTAGCATATCAATAATGAATGAAACATATGACTAGAAGAAAACTAATTCACTTCTGAGCAAAGGAAGCACACTTTGAGTATTATTCTGAAAGAGTAACTGGAAGTTTACAAAATGTTATCTTGAAAATATGCATGTATTAATAGAATATTAAATTATTTTCAAAGTTGATAACCAAATATGTCTATTTATGTTTCAGTTTGTGTTAAAATACGTTCCTGAGTTTAAATAAGAAAAATAACCTTCAAAACAGAACAACATTTTACACTGGGGAGTTCTTTACACACGTTACTTAAATCTCCTACTTCTCATCAATTTACACAGTTACTTATTCTACTGCAGCAAATACATGTCCTCTTCTATAAAAGCATTGCTTATCCGCAACGTTACTTATTGCTGAACATTTTACATGGAACATGACCTCCTGTGTCATTAACTACGGAGAGGGTAGGCGTCTTCTTGAAAATCTTTGCCGTTTTACATCAGACAGATTGGAATTTTTTAATTTTTGAATGAGTTTAATTCTTTACTTACCAAATCGCGGTTTAAACGAAGCAAATAAGAAACGTCATACTTCATTTAAATAATCACGTTTTTCATGAAAAAAGCCTGATCTTAAAAAGTTCGACAGCCAAAACGTCGTGGAATGGATGTATGGGTTTTGCGGGTGTAAGCCTGTGTGCGCTTACACGTCTGTACATCTGTGTGCGTGGGCGCATTTGTGCCGTGTGTACCTATGTGTTTGTTTGTGTGTGTGTGTGTGTGTGTGTGTTCGCGCGCGCGGGCGGGCGTATTTGCCATGTGTACATGTAAATGCGAGTGAGCTAGCGTGTGTGCCGTGAGGGTGCGCGTGGGTGTAGCTACGCGTCTGAGAGCATGTGTGTATGAGGGCTTGCGGTTAGTGAGTGTTAGCTCTGTGTGAATTTATGCATGTAGTGTGTGTGTGTGTGTGTGTGTGTGTGTGTGTGTGTAAGTGTTGACTTTGTGTGTATGTGTGAGTATTTCTAACTGCAGTTGTGTTTGAGTGTGTGTATGTATGTTTGTGTTAAGAGAGTATGGGCCAGATTCATAGTCGGTACTTAAGTGCAAGTGATCCTTAAGGGTTGCGTTTCAATTCACAGTCACCACTTGAAGTCCACTTTAGGGTGCCTGTTTGCTCACTTGAGTTACGCTTGAGTGTGAATCTGTGGTTATGCTTATATATCAGCTGACCACCACACAGTAAAAATGGAAGATCTGGATTTGTGGGATATGTCGTGTTCCATGCCCATAATGCTTTCTGCGATACAAAAAGATGCATTATGGATGCAAATAATCCTTTGGAAATGAACAGGATTTTGTTTAGTTTTATCCGCACCTATTACTATACAAAAACCTAACCTATAATGCCAAAGCTTTAGGCATGGCAAATATTTCATTAACCAACACCTAACCTATTATTTCCCTATTTTTAAACACGCTTCTGTGCAAAAAGAGTAAGCACTGTACATACGAAAACAGAATTATCCTCTTTTCACTCTTACTGCCATTAATTTTCTGCTCTTGAATCGTTATTGGCATAATGAAGGTGATTGCTACCCGCCCCTACTTGCGGTTTTGTCTTCTGTCGTTATTAGTGAACCTTTCACAGGGCTTCTACTCAGGAATTACAGGCACCAAACTGTTGCACTCTATCTGAGTGTAAAATAGCAATGCCTCATTTCATGTACAAATTATGCAGTTTTGTAAAGAGAAATGAAGGTGCCATTAATTTTGTCCCTTGTGTATAAACTAACCTTTCCAGCTACAAGAAGCGATTTTCTTGTACATAATGTCTTAATACAAAATATAGCAAAGGCTCAATTATTTCGGATTAACATTGTCAACAGTTTTCATAGCAGATATGAAAGAGACAATGCTATTTATCTCTTGGGCGTGAATAGCGTTTCACAGCTAGAAGTGGCAGCCTCATTGGGGACAATGCACTAATAAAAAATATATTAAAGCCTCACTTCACTACTAATGTTCACTTTTAACGCTAAGCACTGCCGTTTCTCCCTTTATATTAAAAATTAACCCTTCACATCCACAAGCCACTGCAATTTCTTTTATTTTCACATGTTTAAATATAAATAAAGCCTCAATTTAACTTCGTTGTCAGTTTTGTACTTCAACATTACAGTTCTCTTTCATGTCTGCTCTCAATTTAATTACTTTTGCAGCAGCCTTACTATAAAGTGAGAATATTACATGTGTTTTAGCTGGAAGTTAACTATTCACAAAACTTACTTGTTTTAGGTAGAATCGTTATTTCGAACTGAAGCTGTTTGTTAGCTGTCGTTGATTTACCTTGTAGTTTCGGACCTCCCTTATTTTTGAGAAATGCCAGCAACAATTGTATTGCGGTAGTTTTGAACACAACATTTATTGTAAATTAATGCGAAATCGTGGTATTCTACACAGTTCCTAACTAAAATTAATTAAAACCTCAACTACTGTTGAGTATTATTTTCTCAGTGAGCAACTCCTTCCTCTATATTGCTCCCTTAGACAAAAGTACAAACTCAACAAGAAAACAGCTCTTAGAATTCCCACACGTGCTATTCGTGCAGCAGCAACCAAATAAAACGGAAACGTGTATCAAACTCGTAGCAGTTGACATGCGCTCATCGCTTAATGACCAATGGCTGCGAGAATGGAAATGACGTCATAGATCTTCGCATGTGGCCATGTCTTCTACGGTTGTAAGTGTTCACAGATCACACGCACTTTAAATGTCATCTATAAACCGCAAACATCTTTAAGCATTCACTCGCCGTGAGCGAGCAGTTATAGCTTATAAGTTTCAGGTAAGGCTTAAGGTTCGACTATGAATCCAACCATATGTCTGAGTATCTCAATGTGAGTATGGCTGTGTGTACATGTGAGGTAAAGGTAAAGCAACGTATCAGAGCACTGTACGCAGACCAGTGTTTCCAACGTGATCCCTGGGAGGGAGGGATGTGGGAAGAAACCCAAAGGGCGACTCGATCCGGATACCGATGGACTCAAACATGGACGGGGTCCTTAACTTTTCCAGATAGAACGCACACGACGACGCCCGATCCCTGTCCACAAACCACCAACCTCCGGAGACTCCCGGACCTGAGCTCCACATTAGGAGTGACCTAACTGAGCGCTACCGCAGTGACGACAGGGTAGAAACCTTAAGAAAGCGTAAGTTACTGCCCAGCTGCAACTCGCCGAACACCGTCGCCTGGTCTCACAACTCTGAAACAGATGAAAAGGAAGATGATGGAAATGAGAGGGAGGGGATTCGTGGTAGAAGAAGAACCACCCCAGCATTTGCCTGGGTCACGGGGAAACCACGAAACCCATGGGCTAGAGTGGGCGGTCGCTGGGGATCAATCTCGGGACCTCCCGAATGGAGGCCACAGACGTTGCCGCCTGAGCCATCCCGCTCTGTGTGTGTATGGGAGAGTATGTGCAAGTATGTGTGTGCGCGCACATACGAGCGTACACATGTGTATGAGTGTATACTGTTTGTAATTGTGTGTGGGTGTATGTTTGTGTGTATTTTGTAGCAGTGTATGCGCGCGTGTGTGTGTGTGTTTTCAGAAAAAGCACTTGGAGAGGCAATGCTTTTTCTTATTTTACCAAATACGGAGGGTGATTACAAATATTCCAATTACTGTAGAAAGATAACTGAAAGTCTTTCCTCCGTTCAGAAATCCGCTGTAGGTATGAAACACAATGTGTGGATCGTTCCTGCTAAAAAGGGTTTAATAAAGACTATTGCATGAGAATGAAACTGAATAAAACCGATACACATCTTTTTTAAGAGAATCATTCCTCAGAAAGAACTTTGATGACATGCGTTAAAGAAGTTCATTAGAACATTGCAAACTGCAGTGTAGTAGAAAATACTGACATATTTGCAGTTTTCGAAAGGTCTTATCCTTTTGATGGTTGCATTACTCTACTTTTTATTTTGATAATTCCAAGGTTACGATGGAGAGCAGGCAAGAACGATAAGTCGACATAAATGCTACGTAGCTATATTTCTAACTGCATTGCTCGGCAGCTGTCGGACTACATTAAATAATACATTCAACTTTTGCACAGACCGATTCTATACCACAGCTGTGTGAAGTCAACAACAGGCCGACCGCTTTTGTGTCATGAAGAGAACATAGTAAAACATTCTTCGCTATTGCTGGACCGCTCTTAGTCCTAAAAATGCGGTTGGATTGGCTGCTGTCCACTACTGCAACTTAATGTGGAAGGATAGAGAGCTGCAAAGTAGCACATATATATGGTTAATGTGTGGTCGGTGCAGTGTAGGGACTACTGCCCTTGACTCCTGCACCACAATGAAACATAAAAAGAAACCGAAGCCACCACCGATCACCGCCGATATGCCGAAGAGCAAACCGTCACAGCAATCGCTACCAGCCAAAACGCCGGGCACGGAAAGCCCCGCCCAGTTGCCAGGGCCAGACAAACCAGCGCCGCCGCTTGCCACTGGCCCCGCTCCATAGGAGGAATAGGGCCATCAGAAGCCACAGATACCGCAGCACCATAGCATTGCTACACCAATTTCGCCGCCGCAATCCCGCATGGATGGCCGCCAAGAGTGATCGTCTACGGGGTACTTCGAGACCTCCCAGCACAATTCGTGCTGGCTGCAACTCAGCAGTTGTGACCCTGAGCATTGAGAGATTTTCGCATCACGTCCGCCTTAGGACCCACACCAATGGTCCAATTCCACATGGGCGCCGTGTAGGACATGGGAGCGGCTTTGGTGTCAAGCCTGTCCCTGTAAGAGCAGCGCTTGCGGCCAAAAGAAGTGAAGTCAGGTCCTCTACTGATGTGTTTTCGAGCCCTCTGCCGAAGCATGCTGCGCTCCCTCAGGTTCATTACTGCGAGGCAAACTCATCAACAGAAGCTTGCTCCAACCACGACCTACGTCGTCACCGCCACTTCCTCACCTCATGATCTAGACACGCGCACTATACAGGTCAGGTCCAGTGCCACCTGTACGCTAAGAGCAGACCAGACGCCACCAACAACTACTTAGCCGCCTCCAATCAATTCAAAGCCATAACAACATATTGTGGTGAATGTTACTCCGCCCTTTATAGACGCCGCAGCAGCTGCCATGAAATAAATCAAGAATTCCGTCAATGGTTTCCATGTGGCTACATTTGCCTCACGGATGGAAGTCCGCGACCTAGGGCTCCGCTTCTAGGCGCTTCGACGAGTAACCGACGAGCGCCGTGCACCAGTAAAAGTCAAGTAACGCAGCTCCACTCTCCACTTCGCAGCAACCACAACACAGATCTTCAAACTTCGTCAAACACTCGAATAATCACTAGAGGACGACATCGGTTCCAAGGTTTTTGCATCGGCCCAGCGAAAGCTGATCCGTATCGTGGAACACATGATGAACCGGACGACATACCAGACAGCCACAGTGACGACCGACCCACGCGGTTGAGTGCCCTTGAGGCCTCAGTCGCGGGGCTTCGAGAACTGCAACACCAGACAGACACCAACTTCAACTGGAAATTTCAGCAACTCCAGGACAGTTACCGCCAAATAAAAGAAGCTACATCTTTATCCGAAACTCCATGAAAGCACATGTGCTACCACTTCCATGACCACCCACAAATAGCAACACAAGAAGCTGACGCCACTAACCCTCAACAACTCAATTAAAGAAGTAATACCTCCAAGTTCTTCCAAACTTCTCCCTCAATCCGCTATGATGGCAAGCTCGGTCTTGTGGCCAAAACAACCAGCTGGGTCCCAAAACTCACTCCTCTGGTTACTGCACTGCGATACCTTCACGTTTGTTCACCCGGGTACTTAGAGTGGTACCGAACCAAAACCTTCCCTTTCTAACTATCCTTTCTGCTTCTTCCTCTCTCACGTCCTATTGCTATTCTTTGAATCGTTTTATTCCTGTTTTCTCGAAAATAAAGGTCAGGAACCGATCGAGAAGTTCACAGATCCGGAAGAATAATCAGCCTTCATTCGGTTACCAATGTTATCTTACGACTTAGCCTACGGAGATATCGGCAGGTGGATTAATATTCCTCCATTATAAAACTGAGCGACATTAGTAGGAATTTTACAGTTCGAATTCGTAGTTTGTTGTATATGGTATATGGAATGAATACTGAAATTTTTTTTTATTTTATACCCGAAGTTGCGATGTTTGCACGTACTGTTTTTATATTATTAAACAAATAACTTATAATAAGTTTGAAGTTCGGTTGTATGGGTATGTTTACAGAGTTGTGAATGTGAAATAGATGTTTTTGGTTGATTCTGTAAGTTCAGATTACGAAATCAAGTATTTTCTAGAGAGCATGTATGATGGTTTGAGCTATGTGACTGCTGTGTTACGCAACTAATTTAATATTAAGTACATAAGGAATACAATACTTTTACTACTATAACAACTTTCTCATCGAATGTTTCAGTCGAAACAATGTTTAGACAATGAGCGGTGCAGGGATATTAGATGTTATTTTCCAATGCCTTTTCAACATTAGCTGCTTCGTGGCTAACAAACAAAACATTACTTAAAGTATCATAGTATATTCCCAATTATGTGCATTGCTTCTTTAATTTCTTGGATAATTTTTTCCAGTAGGTTGCACATTTGGAAACTCAGTGGTCAATCTTATGTAGTTTCCAATTTTCCTTTATGTGGTGCGTAGTCAAGGTTAAATAATATTCCGGATTGAAAGAATCTGTCCACAAATCAACTATTTCCCACATGCTGTTTTTCTCATCCGCACTAATAATATGAGGGATGATGTTATTTCTCATTTTATCAGCCTGGTCTTTCATATGACGAGAAATGGTGGTAGGATGGGATAAATCTTTACAGTCATTTAGTTTTTCCATGTAGCTCATTATTCTCATTGATTTCTTGTCCCGACATCTGAAATTCTTCTCCGCAAATAATATTAAAGGGACAGAACCACATATGTCCGGTTATATTCCCTCTCTCTTCTATAGTTAAGTGTGAAATAGATTTATCCCCATTAATATTACAAGAATGTGCCTTTAGATGTGACATTCTATATGTGGATATCAGTGAAGTTGAACAAATTTTACAATATATGCACGTACCTACAGGCATTTCATCAATGTGTACAACAAGAACATATTTCCACACATCGCTAGCTAATCCTTCACGTTTCTGTAATTGGTGTGTTTTACTCTGCAATTTGCGCATTACAACCACTATGTGCTCACGCTGCATGTTGTTACACTTGAAAACTTACATTTATAGTGAATAAAGGATTCGCTTTCTTCTGATTTTCATGGGTATATGAGGTACGTGCGAAAGGATTAAAAGTTAATAAGTTGCGTGTGAACAGCTTCGACGTGAACAAATCAGTTATGCGCGAAGACTTTCGTGTTAATTATTCTGTTACAGTTGGGCGGTAACTTTGCACAGTTTAAAAGTTTCATCCAATGCTAACTACGGTAATCTTATCAATACTGGAGCTCTAATATGGACTTCATAGCCAGTTTATTCAATTTTATTGCTGGTAAGATTTAAGGTAGCGTTTTAATCACGCCTGTCAACAACGAACTGTTATGCAGAGTTCTGTTTCTGTAAAAATGGGAAGGAAAATACTGCAAAAATATGACAGCGCGCAACTGATGAGTAACAAATAGTAACCTCCGCGTGCAACTGATACACAAAGATCAGTTTTCAAATTTCCGTACGCGCAGCTGATGAAAATCCCTTTTATACGCATAGAACGTCACTTTCCACACTCTTTAATATTCCCAAAATCTACCTTATCATGTATGTATGAAGCAGACACTTTGCATGTTGGCCACAGCATCCGGGGTTCAGTAGAGGTTCATTATTTAAACTTACTCAACCGTTTAGTGCAGGACTCTAGGACGAACCACTTGGGCTGCTGCACCTTCCACCAGTGGAGTAGTAAGCTCTATAGAGTCTGTACCCAAAATCCCAAACGGTTTATGGCTGGAGTTGCCTTAAGGTTGTGAGTCGTGCTAATTTTTCCGGGATTTAAGCTGGGTATTAGGCTGCTGTCTTGGAATTGGGGTGCGCACTGATTCTGTGTTTGCCGAGGTGAAAACCAGTTTCACCCTCTCTGTTGATACGGTGACTGGCCGTCCCGCCAAATGAAGGTCTGGTATTTAGGCTGATAATATGGAACAGACTGGCGATTGACGCCTCAAATGGAACACCACATACCATATGGAGGAAGGAGCAAATGCATGACTTCCATCACGGAGGACTGTACTAACATCACTCGAGCAAAGGGATGAGCAGGCGGTACACGTTTGAGCTACTACATGACTTCGTGGAGGTCCTGCATGAGGTCAGTAATGCCATAAGTACGAGAAGCCTGCAGATGGCTATGAGCCACGAAATTTAGGGACTACTAGTTGTGGGTTAAGACATCTGGATAATATTAGCCTGTGCAAAATAGTGCCGATTAAACTTCATCATCCCCAGGAAGTGTCTGTGGTAACCGAAGACAATAACGCACATAGGTCAGCAGTACAGTTATCAAGCGGCTGCGAAAAAATGCGAAAGCCAAGTGAAGTAACCCATACCGTATGTGAGGAAGACGTTTTGGTTCAGGCATGTGAAGTAGAATTTCAGATCCCTAACTGCATCAACTATGAAGTTCTAACGATCTTGAGCAAGGTTGCGTAGCGGGAAGGTCATGAGACGAAACTCGAAGGGGCTAAAGGGTATTGTAAGCTTCCCCGGGTGGTCGGGTATTTTTCAGAGGTGTGTCGGCATGCCTCTAACCGCTGTACCTAGTACAGAATATGGCGCATGGGATAACTTTCCGGGAGGTCCTTTTTCAAACCGAAATGCAGGGCGCATTCCCAAAGACTCTCATAATGCGGAACCGTACCAGCCCGATGGATGATGTCAAACTTCACCTTGGCGATCAACAAGCGCTTTTCAGCAAGCTTGCGCTGGTGTTAAACACTGGAGCGCAGGAAGCGGTGGGAAATGCTGTAATTCACAGGATGCTCTTATGTAGCGCGTCAATACCAGTAACTCTGCCTAAAGACCACTGAATAAGCTATTGCCAAGAACGGTTTTCACGCTGGTCATCGACATACTGACTTACACGCCGGGTACCGACAGCATTGAGAGACCAACTGGGAGTGGTTTCTGGGAGTAGCCCGCCAAGCTTTTGGAAATAGATAAGAATGAAATCCCAGTAATGCTCCGGGTGAACAAAAGCGATAGTTAAGTGCCATGTGAACCTTCGGGCCGATGCATAGATGCAAATTCAGCGCATCAGTTTCATTGATGAAGAATACTGGTGCTATTAGGTACACGCAGGTCATAACTGATACTTTTCGGGGTCCTTGCGGAAGTTTGCACCAGAAAACGTAGAAATTTGTAACCCGTGTCGATTAAGTATATGCGTCCAGCGTTGCAGTAAATAACTGTAGAGGGCTTATCAGTGTGTTGCAAATGTTTGCCGACACTAACGGCTCTCGGTCCCATTTTACTGCGAGCTGCAAAAGCAGGTCCACGCGGTTATGCCACAGAACGGTAGTAGCGGCAATTGCAATCTAGAGTGCCCATTCGAGACAGAGGATTTAGGCTTTGTCCGGTTCGCTGAACAAATGTACCAGAGGTACATGGGTGCACAAGTGCTCCATGCTGAGAAGGAAGCCCTCCAGTATTGCAAGCACCAGGCTCTTGAGTTCCTACTAGAACTAGAATGGTTTGTGTTAGTTTATTTCTTCAGGAGAGCGAAGGTGAACAGTAAGTCGATATTGGTGTTAAGTAAGCTTATTCCACCCACTACATTGCTCGGTAGCGAGCGGACCAAAGCAAATGCAAATGTAGCTTTTTCAGTAATCCGGTTCTATTAAACAAGCATGTCAATTCAAAAACTCTGTGTTGTATCTTTCAAAATTTTCCTCTTGCTGTAGAGATATGGTAGGCTGCCTTTGCTCCGTGACGGGGAGAGTATGAGATCACCTTAGCTACTGATACAGTTCTCTTCTCTTCTCCTCTCTCTCTCTCTCTTCTCTCTTATTCTCTTCTATTCTATTCTCAGGAAGTAATTGGGAGTCTGGTCACTATCCTGACTGATCGTTACAAAGAACTACTTCGGTTCCCAAACAGTTTAGAGGAATTTAATGCAGCCGAAAAATACACTGAGAGATGGGGTCTTGTTGTTAATAAAGGTGTGATGATTGAGAAATATGTGAGAGGGGACTCTAAACAAATGAGAAAGGAATACTTGCTATCGATTATCCATCCTATTAACCGTGGCGTTACATTCCATAAAATCAAATCGCAATTTGGTACATTATATAATAAAATATCGAATGTTATGTTAAACCATTCCTTTAGAAATTCAAAGTATGGGAGAGAGAAAATTACTTATATTGAGTATATTTTAACTCATCCCAGAAATAAGAATTAAGCCATATAGTGGGAATGATATTTAAGAGAAAACAAGAAAGTCATATCAACGTGCGTCCAAAGCACAAAATCTATATATAATGTACTGAAAATTGTAATTAAGGCAACTGGTTATACATCGAAAATCAAAACTGTTGCGGGAGCAATGAAGGATGAGAGGTAACTCGAGAATTGTGAAATCGCCAGTAGGAAGGTGACACCACTTGTCGCTCGAATTACATATATACAGTTTCTTTATGCGCAGTCTTGGAGCAACTTGTGAATAAGTGAGCATGTTTTGTACGTGCAGTTCGATTCATCTATTATTTACACAGGAATAGGCAGATATGATCTTCATCTGTGGCCAGGCAAATGGAGCAACTTGACTGCTTAATGAGTGCCAGTTGTGAGAGCAGAAGAAATTACCTTCATTTACGACCAGACAAATGGAAATGGTCGTAAGACCTCACGAGTGTACTAAGTAAGATACTCTTCCAGAAAGCATCCGAACTCTAAGACTCAGACTCAGCTGTGTTTTAGTGTTTAGGGATTATTGCGTGCAAACTTTTCTCAAAGGGAAAAGCTTTGACTTTGATTCTGCAACAGATTACGGCCATCGTGGCCTGTTTGTTGTCCATCCTCCTCACATTTGAAGCCACGCTTTTAAGAATGGCATCACAAAATCTTCACAATTGTCATTTGTAGAGTACAGAGAGTCCCATTCGGATGGTTGAACTGCACTATAACCAGCCACTTGGCACCAATGTTTAGGAGTGTGTTATTGGTGACCACTTACTTAGGCTAGCCATTCTCTCACAATGCATCATTGGACAGATATACTTAGGTATCCTACAAGGACAGTATGCCTCTCTTCCTGGAGGATGTTTATTAATGGTGCGACAGTGATGTGGCCGCTACATCGTGAGGATTCTGCTCATTCCTAATCACCATTATCCAATATCTCAAAATGATTGTACCTTGCAGATGGACTGGACCAGAACCCGTTTCTTGGCCTGCCGTATCACCTGAAATTATTTATCTTTGCTTTTAACTGTTGGTTTACGAAAGGTGTAGTGTATGTCGAATCAGTGCCAAATCTACAGACAATTGAATATGTCAATTAAGCGTTGGGAACAACCCCGACCGCGTGCAGCCATCCGTGATGCAACTATTGAGAATGTGTACTAAATTGAATGACAGGCAGTTCGAACATGTGCTTTGAACCCTGAATGACTATCATACAAAGGAAATGCATTTAGGTGTCTTGTAACTATGATATTTGTGCTTAGTCACGTTTTGCACCACTGCACTACTGTGTGTTTATTTCCAACTGTGTCATAACCTCATTTTATTCAGTCCATTTTCCTGAAGCGAGTGTCAGCCCTATGGTAAAACACCTAAGCTAGTACGCGTGTGACGGAGAAGTTGTCAAGCAGTCGGGGCGTTCAGTACGAAGAGTACTAATACGTAACAATCGCCGTCTAGGCTGGAATTTAAATTGCTTTGAAACAATGAAGCGACTACCTGCCTTACTATCGGGTAAATAGGGAGAGAGTTAAACGATTAGTTTACATGACTTCACGGATAACATCAACACAGAGAACTTGACCTTTATTATTAAATACATATCCTAAATGGATCGTAGTGGAATGGTAGTATCAATGCAATGGCACCGAGCGGGATGGCTCAGGCGGTTACGTCTGTGGCCCGCATTCGGAGGTCGTGAGTTGGATTCCGGTGGCCGAACTTCCTGACCCATGGGTCCTTTTTCAGGAGATTTCCCGGGTCGCCAGGTGAATGCTGGGAAGGATTCTCACATCACCTAATTTTCTGTCCCTCCATTTCATCTCCATTCTCATTTCAGTTCCTCTTTCATCCGTTGGTCCCCTTTAGGGTTGGAAGTGTCGGTGATGGTGTTTCAGTGCAGTGTAGCAGAGAAAAAGGATGATTCTTGTGACTCTCCCCGTCCTCGTCTTTCGGCTGGCTGCCGGGGGTATCCGAGCCTCCTTGAGGGGCGTTGGACCCCCTCTGTGCGGGTTGGGGTCCCCGGTCTGCCAGGGAGTCTCTATCTTGAACACTAAGGGGCCCTGCCATTGCTGTGCTGACACTCCTGGTTTCGGTCGCCTGGTGTCTTCTCTCACCTCATCATTCCTCCCGGGGACACCCCCTTGGGGGACGTAGGTACAATATCTCTTATGTGATCAGTGCCGAGTTCCCTCCGTAGCCAATCCAATCAGTGCAATGTCGGACCTTGCGTGAATGACCTTCGTACACAGTATCCAGAATTCCAGAACGTGCTAAGAATAATATTGAACAAGAGGCCAACAGGTAATTGTTTTAAATGGAATATGGTGTATTTTTGTTACATTTTGTTGTGTTCGTTTATGTAGGATGTTTTCTTATGGAAATGTTTACTTAAGTTTTGACAGGTGAATGGTCCGATTCCATGAATTTGGGGCAATTTGTAGAAAGTCATGGGTGACGCATCGAATAAAATTAACCGCAGTAATATTCAATGTAATTAGAGATACAAATATAAAATACCTGCAAACATCAATTCGTTAGCAGAGGAGGTTAACCAATTTATTATTCGGTTCTTGTCACAAGTCTGTGAGACGATGTTTGAAGCTGCACTCATGCAAGTTCACAACATTTCATAAACTACAAGAACCTGACCTGCCTGTCTGTAAATTTGTTGTACAGTTACTTTTTTTACACTTTGAGGCTGAACGAGAAGCTGGATATTCTGTTTACATCTAACGAATATTGGTTCCAAGTCAATGGGCATATCAACGTCGACAATTTTCACATATGGGATTCAGAGACACCTGACGAAATAACAGAAGCCCATCTCTACTCTGAAGAGATTAGGATATGGATTTCCATACCTACAAGGAGTAATAGGTATTGCGTTTTTCAGTAGGAAGTTGAATGTGGTGGTAACTAGAATGAAATGTTGCCCAGTTTCATTGATTAATTCGATGACTTTCAAAAACAGAAGGCATGGTCCCAAAAAGACGCAGATCCTCCTCATACCACATGTAGTACAAAAACATTTGTTGAGAGACTTTTCCAGCAGGTAAGAAATAAAACAACGACAACGACAATAATAATATCTTACATAGTCATTAGTAATGCTGGGTGGCCTCCAAGCTCGCCAGACTTAATCCCTCAGGTGTTTTCTCTGCGGATACCTCAAAGATATTGAATCTGCTAGACGCCTCGAGGATATGAACGAAATGAGACAATTCATACTCAGGCATTGTGAACTGTGACACAAGCAATGCTGAATGCGACCTACCACAGCACGGTTGAACGGCAGAGGAAATGTTTGTAGCTGAATGGTACACACGTGGAACCAATGTGAAGTGTCTTATTTTCGTAATAGGATTCTGAATATATTGTAAATTCTCACGAGTTTTCTTTCCTTTTATTTTTCAAATTTCGCGGAAGAGCCACAATATTCTTTGCTGACAAATTCATGTTGCGTTACGCTAGCGATGATAACAAATATTCCGCTTACAGCATTCACAGACCTTCGATATCGACTAATCAAGACAGTGCGAAAGAGGTTTTGGCAGGACACACATCATACAGACTATTGTCTGTTGCTACGGCGTGGAAGTTTCTCACGTTCCGACTGAACGCCGTGTTTGCTAGGCAATTCCTCCAACACACGAGTCACACGCGGATTAAATTCTGGCCTCAGCGGCTAGACAACTGACGTAATACGGCATGCAGGTCAACACTCAGTATAGTTAGTGTGTGTGTGTGTGTGTGTGTGTGTGTGTGTGTGTGTGTGTACATTTTGCAGGAGAGATTGTCATGTGGGTTCTTTGATAAGTTTGTCTATTAGGAACCACTTGCTGAAGCTTTCCCATTGTTCGGAAATACTCCGCAATATGTATATATGTATTTAAGTACATATGTATGTATTTAGATATGTACGTATTAATGCATGTATGTATGTAAATGTGTTTGTGTGCTTTTGTATGATGGTCTGTCCCAATGAATATGTGTATTTGGTTATGTTTACAATTTCCTATAGTGAGTGGTTATTCATTGTCTTTGTCTGGTAATCGTAGGCGTTCTTTCTGAGATTTTTGTCATTTTAGACTGCCAGTTCGGTACTTAGACAGAGTAAAACGTAAAATTGCTATTTAGGAATAAACAGAAACACATCTTTCTTTGTTATATTAGGTTAACCTTAAGGAGTTTCCTTTCGTTCGCTTTAAAAGTGAGGCGGACGAGGCGTTGTCTGAGCTGGTAGCTTCCTTCACCTCTGAGGGAGGAAGTTTGGAGGCTGTAGCTGAGCTGCCTTATTCTTTCGCATGTTTACTAGGCGGAATCTCGAAGCGAAGTCCCGTTTTTCTGTTTTTTAAAATGTCTTTTTTATGAACGTAACATATACGCTATAATAATAGGTTATGCTGTATGAATACTGATTATTTCTAATATAGCCGAAGCAAACCGAATACTTGTGGTAATTACTTTGGCATTATAGCTTCCGCTTGCGCGGAATGTCGTTAGGGGTTTATAAGTTCATGGGGGGGAAGGAAAATGTTACGACTAGGGCTGCGACGTCGGAGTCGTTACGTTTGTTTAGATGCGTCCTGTAGTGGACTATTTACAGCGAGAGTGTTACCTGTACAGTTGTGTCAAGTATATTGGCACAGTGTGTACGTTGCCAAAGGAAAGGATACGAAAGCCCACAACGTTGCAAAACTATATGTTTTAGTATGCCGAAAATGTTTTCTCTATTATTAATGAAAGCCCTTATTGCAAACTATGCAATAGCACAATTGCTTCTGGGCATAGTAGATCAAGCAACGTGCCAAGACATGTCAACACAGAAACACACAAGCATTATATTACAAAATGTGAGGATAAACTGCTACAGCAAGTCACCTTCATCAAGTCAAGCATGTAATAAAGAACTAAGCACGGCATTTATTTCTGCCGGTATTCAGTTATACGTATAAACTACAAGATACAAAGTTGCGGGTTGTAATTCACGTATGCATATTGTGACATAGCGTTTTGCATTATTGTTTTAATCAAAACATTTCAGCTATATATGTCAGCTGTATATGTTATATTAATAATATTGCAGAAATAAAGTAAATGGTCGCGAGACATGGTAATTCTTCTTGTATAGACTGTACTGCGTGGGATCACTATCAGCCCTTATCGTTACACCCTTACCTTCCTATTCTATATGCTTTCCTCCATGTAGCGACTCCAATGTCGCAGCCCTAGATATGGCCGAGTCCCTGACATCGAACTGCGCCTTCAGGTAATCGTGTTTCAATGATGGCTTATAGAGGTGGAGTGGATTTGAGAATGGTCAGTAGGATTCCAACTGGCTTAGTGTTGTCATTAGTGTCTTGGCGTGACCTTTGAAGATATCAATTTTTTATGAAATAAGTTGGTGGTAATGATGGGCCTACCGAATGTTTCATACTATCGATTGTTAAACGATAGTTTCCTGTAACTACCAATATTTTCACTCGGTTTACTATTCGTATAAACCTGTGGAACTCTAGTCGTAGCAAGAAAAGGTTTTCATTCGATAGTCGTACAGTAAATAGTAAGGTTGTATTAGGTTCTGCGTTGAGTTAAAATTGCGCAGCACAGATGTAAACACGCAGATTTCATGTGGTCCGGAAACGGAATTTTAGCCGTAAAGGTGTAACTCATAAGTAATCGATGAACTTAAATATGTGCATTACATTGTTATTAATAGTTCAGTTTATTCATAACCAAGAAAACCGCATTGTGTATCATTGTCATGATGCCTTAGGTTATCCTCGTTGAAATGTAGCTGCAATTTTCGAAATTGGACTGGCGTGCTGTAGCATACCATAAATTTGTTATGTTGAACGTATGAATAAATAAATGCATATAAAATCCAAAATTGTTATTCAGTTTTTGTAACTTTTTTCTACTTCGATTTGTCGCAGTATTTTTCTTTTGTTGCTCTTTGACCAAAGTTATAATTAATGTTTTACAAGATTTAATGCCAATTATTTGCAATACTCACAGTGCAAAGAGCTAACAAGAAAAATTCAATACCAAATGGTACAATACTAGAGAAATGCTTTTACCCTATTTGTTATTGGATCCCAAGAGTAGTCAAGTGAATGACATTAGAAAGAAATCTCAGGTGTCATTCTTACATAGGTTCCACGTGTTTTGTAGAGTATTTGAACTTGAACAGTAGCAACAGCGTGAATACACACAAAACTATCAAAATAGCATTTCTGTATTTATACTCAGTATTGCAACACACACCTTATTGTTTGTGGCATTTATTCTAAATACTTACATAACTTTACCTTGAATTCAAACTAAATAATTGAATTTATGAATAATAATGCTGGCAAAAATCCAACTCTGCAATTCACCTCCAAAATTCAATATCTGTTATTATAACCTAAAGTAATTAACCTTTTTTTCTTAAATTAAATATTTTCCTTTTATTATCCAACTTATGCAGATGTATTAATTTTGTTAGTTGGCATTTATTTTAAGGTTTAATTAACATAGGGGTAAACGTGAAACCTAAGTAAATTAGTATTATTGTAACTTGCGCTGAAGTCAAGGCTACCCTAAGGCATTACGGCAGCCTTAAGATGAGTTAAGCAATCTATGTTCTTAATTCCCCCCTCTGCAATTTAGGATAATATATTTGCTAGTTCCTTCATAGTTATGATTGAATGATTGTTGGTAAATATACTCCACCATACACAGGTTGCGATGGTTCAGATGGAGGGGATAATGTCTTGAAAACCTCGTATCAGATGGCAGCATTATAGATATATTGACTAATAGTATTAAAATACTCGAATGGGAAAGTGCGCCATGCGTTGTTTTAGATGTGGTACGGTAAATGGCATATTCATCCAATCTTATTGACTAAGTAACCCAAATGAAAGCTACTATAGCTTTGAAGCATGGCAAGTATAATCAGTAAAGTGAATCAAACTTCGAATGCTGACGTAAAAGTTCGAATAATACGGTTGTGAATAATTCGATAGTTTTCATTCGGATTGCCCAATACTAATTGTTGACATCTGTAGATTATCCACTGCTTGGTGTAGCAGTTCTTCCCATGAAGCGATGCGGTGATTGAGGTCTTGGATTTCTACGATGATGTCTGGTATACGTGTGTTCGTTTGATGAGGGACTGTATGAGAAGGGCTGCTGCTATTCTCTGGCCAAGGATGCGGTGAAGGCGTGTCATAGAACGCGAGGCCTAGCGGGAGATAATCTTACTACTGGCGCTCAATTGCTGCACCCATATTGCAGGCTGAGAAAATGTGGTTGGATGTTGCGTACAATAAAGTAGGCATTATACTTGCCCGGTGTGTGCAAGTTGCGCAGAAACGGTGACGACGTGCTAAATCATGCTGCCTTAGATAGATGTGACCCGAAAGACAAGGCAGATGGGAGTTGCTGGCATGTTGCGCCAATGGACCTGGGAGACCTTCTGTACGGAGGACCACTGTTGACGAGCGTTGTCGAGGAGTGGCAGCGGTGGGAGCTGGCGGTTGGGCCCCCAGAGCCACATCGCTGAAATTTCCATAACGTCGGTCTGAGCTTCAGCAAGTGCAGATGTGGTGGCTGAGGCACTGTCGTCGGTGGCCGAAGGCGGGAGCTGTTCAGCGGAGAACACCATCGTTGGTCGAGGCGGTTCCGGCGTTGGCACTTTGCTCGGCGGGCAGCGGTGAAAAAGGCTCTGCCGTCGGGATTGGAGTAACAGCAGCGGCAGTGCTAAAATCGATTGTATCTTTATCGGTCGGCGTGTCGGCAGCTACGGTTGCAGCGGCTCCTACCGGTGTAGCTGGGCGATGGTTGTTCCTCGTCATTCATTAGTAGAGCACCTTTATTCTTGATGGTCCGAAGCAGTATTCTCCCCACTCCGCTTTCTGCTTTTTATTAATGTAACATGTATTTTATAATAACACCTTATACCGCGGTGGATACTGTTAACTCAACAGTTGGTGAAACTGTGGGTTCCGGTATTCTCTGAGTCAAATCGAGTGTTCGTAGACATACATAACTTTTAATCTTGGTCCCACTGGCACGGAGAGCCGTGTAAGTTAGGGGCATGATGAGAGGGGTCAAGTAGAGTGTCATTGCCGAGGCCCTGCAACTTGAGGTATTAATCTGACAGGTATGTCTTTCGGTGGTAGAGGGATCATCTGCTGGGGAATGTGGTTAAGTCTCGTCGCCTGGGTCCAGTACGTCTACTATTTGGTTAAACCGTGTGATGATTCGCTCAATGTCTCCGTTTAGCTTCTCGTGTATCTGTATGTATACTGTGTCGATTCTGGAGTTGTTGATGTAGGCAATTATCTTGCCCAGGTATTTATTTTTGTAGTCCATTAGTCTGGTGTTTTCTGAATGAATGCCTGTAGGTAGAATGCTCTTAAGGATGTGGACGACTCCTCAACCTCCTGTGCGGCGTAGGGTTCTCTCCCACAACGTAATGTGGTCTGTGAGGCTCAGAAACATCGTTCTTAGTTTTGGAAGTGTTGCCAACGTTGTGGGTGTGGAGATTGAGCGGCGGTCGTTGGCTTGGTTGGCATCTAATGGACGGTGAAGAAGTGAGGCTGAGGCTGTAGATGTTTGGCAGTCGGCTGTCTTCAGAGTTCCTTGGACAAACCGCTTGGCCCGGTGTATCACAGTTCGCACAGTAGACGGAAAGACGTGTCAAGTCGTGGATGATGCAGTTGGCGGCGGTGGTTCCGGCTCCACAGTAGTGGCAATTTATTGGCAGCAAAATTGAAATGAATTTTATTTTTGGACGCTCTTTAACTACTATGGCCCTTAGCGTCCCTTTCTATATCGGGCGTGAAAGACCGGTAATTTTGCTCAGAGGCCTCTT
The DNA here is from genome assembly GCA_030765065.1 of Deroplatys truncata. Lineage (NCBI taxonomy): Eukaryota > Metazoa > Arthropoda > Insecta > Mantodea > Mantidae > Deroplatys > Deroplatys truncata. The sequence continues at coordinate 537,946,520 of CM060990.1, forward strand.
TATCAGCCTTGAGGTTCTTCTAAGTGCCGTAAATCTACGACACGGGACCACCGGCTTTATCTCCCTTTCGAAGGAAGCCATGCTAAGTATTTTTACGCCCGAAAAATCCACCGCCCTCCGCCGGGTTTGAACCCACGACCTCGGGAACTAGAGACTAGCATGGTAACCACTACACCACGGAGGACGACAAGTGTGCGAGAACTCTGCAGGCATCAGCAGAGTGGCCGTACTGACAACAACGGCGGCAGGGCGAGGGGAGGATGCCTCGTCTGGCTTCTACTGGGAGTACCTACCCGAGGGCAGGCAGCACATCAGCCAAGACAGCGTGTTAGTCCACCCGTCATAAAACTCCAACATGGTCAGCGTTACAGTTCTATATAAAGAGAGTAAAGGCTTCTCCGTGTAAGAAATGGTTCAGTGCCGACATTCTGCTCTTGAGCCTCGATGTGCTGCTTGGGAAGTAGGTTTGAATCCAGTAACCACCACTTTTTTCTTCTTTCCTCATATCAGCACATTTATATCGATGTAGATTACATTCTAAAATACAAAATTCACTCTATGACGTGTGAAATATTTATCTACTGTTCTCGCAATCAAGAATACAAGGAAAAGCATAGTGACATGATCTCCGGATCCTTTTAAATATAACAAAAGGCTAATAAAACAAGATAAAGGAAAATACAAAAGAAACTTTAACATTTTGTGTTGTTCCCGTTATTTTCTATCACTGACCTCAATTTTTGGGGCATGGAATCCACCAGCGTTTTAAAATAATTGACGTCTTCTGCTAGTGATTCCTAAGTGTCTCCCATGGCACTCCATAGTTTTGCAGCACTGGGCAATATGGGAGCTTGAGAAAGCCTCTGCTTTACTTTCGCCCAAACATGTTCTACTGGGTTCAAATCTACTGACTTCGGAGGCCACGGTATCTCCTCTAAGATAACCGTGTACTCCGAAAGCCACTTTTAAAACTTGGCCGATCTGTGGACCGAACACTTATCCTGTTGGAATACAATAATACCTTCAGGATAGCGCTCTCGAACAGATGGGAATGTTCTAGAAGTTCAGAATAACTTAACCCATCCAGCTTTTCATGAACAAGTTCCATCATACCTGCCCCTTCCCGATATGTCCACGCCCAAGCAGTAATGTCCATTTGACCACTCCTTGCACGAGTAACCAGATAGTGTCTGTCATAGCGAGTCCCATTGGCCATGTAAATAAACACAGTAGAATTGGCACTTACAATACAGAACGTAACTTTGTCCGAGAAAATTACTTCTCTCCAATCGAAGTTGTACAGCAAATGCCAATCTGCAAATTTTGTATGTTTTGGTTAGCTCTTCCTTAATTGACACACATCTATGCCGAATTCTGGCATCTTTACAACGGTTGATAACCGTCCGTTCACTACCCGGGTATAAAGACAAATCCTTGTATTCATCGGCCGGATTGATATTTCCTTTATCCTCGTATGACATCCCCTAACCTTATAGAGCAGGTATGAGCTAAGGCACCTGGCATAACCTCTCGATAAGACGCCCGCTTTCCTCACCCGGCTTACAAACACATGGCACGGAAAACATTTGGAGTCGTCTGTACCCTGAATACGATAAATCATGTTACCACAAAAACCATGGTTGGTTTTTAGCGCCTCATATTGTGGCGTCTTTTGAGGTATTGTCATACCAGACATATTATTGAGTCGCATTGTCAACAGTATTATTGGGGTTACTTATATTTCTTTCGGCTGAACGAGCCTTCTCCTTCGGCGCCGACCACGCCAGAGAGAGTAGGCTCTGTGGGAATCTATGTCTGGTATGGCCGCCAGCTCTGGCTAGCGTGCCTAGCCAGGGTCGTAGATGGGAAAGATAGATAGCGTTACTTCTTTGTGTGTGAGCATCACTTGTTGAGTGAGTGTATAAGAAGTAGGAGGCGTGTGACAGTCCTCGACAGCGTGGCATCTCCCCTCAATCCTTTATTCCCCTGTGTGTGATGTAGGGCCATCAAGAGTTTTATCAATAAATCACAGGTGATGTGTGTGATGTGAAATTTGTGTATTTTGGTAAAAAAACTCCACGCCTTCGCTGGAATGTAGAAACCAAGGACCTGGTCCCCTTGTAGTTTCTGTGTTACGTCCACCATGTGCGTGTTGGGGTGATCAAAATTAGTAATTTGCTGGGAACCTTTTGGTCATCACCCCAGCATGTAACAATATTAACTGGATGTGGCAACAGACCTTCAGAAATACAAGCATATATAGTTCTAAGGTAACGCTTGCGATTTGGGTACTGGTAAACCTCGAATTAAATCTCGGTGATGGTATACTTTTTGCTCCCCTTTATTTTATATCTTCTATCCTCGATATCTACTTCACAATCTTAATTTAAACTAATACAGATTTTCCACAATATTTGTTTTAAATTGAGCGTTAGATATATGCAGATACATCTGTATCATAGGCGAAGCTTACAGCTACTGGTGATAAGGTTGATTCTCTTATCATTATTTTGTTTCCCTTATTTTTGTGTTGGTCGTACACTTGTACTTAGTTCCATTCGTCACCGAAAGAGGTCCTCAATCGCTACTAGTACCCTATAACTGTGCATTCATCCATACTTTACCATGGCAGCGGCCATTGATAAACGCTCTGTTGGTTTCACAAGCTACACGGCCACCAGAGCAGGTGGCATTTGTGGTGTTGCACAGTCCACTGCAAGGAGGTGGGCGAAATTGTATTCTTAAAACACGCAGGTTGTTGCAAGGAAGACTACAGAATGAAGACAGGTCTCTCTTGGCAAAGGTCGAAAGAAATCCGTTTTTAAGGACCGATGCATCCAAGGATATTTGCGCCCGAAAATAATCCATCGCCCTCCACTGGGTTTGAACCTGCGACCTCGGAAACGAGAGGCTAGCCTGGTAACCCTAGAGCACGGAGGACATTTTTTAGTTACATAAGCAGCTACACCACCACCTCTTTTATTGGCCCTATCGTTGCGGAGCAAAACATATACATTCATTGCAATATGTGTTGACGGAAAAAGCGAATTTAGCCATGTTTCAGAAATAAGAATTATATGCAAGTTTAGCGGTGAGAAGATACAAAAGAAGCCGTCGAAGTGTGCTTGAATGCACAATGCACACTATTAGGTCAATCAGTGGTAATTAATTGTTCTTTCACACAGCAATGTGCAGAACAAGGTTGGAAAGGTAGATAAGGCTTAAAAATTCAATGCCAAAGCCGGGATTTGGACCAGAACATATATTACCAAATTTCATGCTCAATCCAATACACTTCATATCCATTAGGTCATCTTTACACATCTGATGAATCTCAACGTATCTGTACCTGGTTTGTGCTTGAAACATGTTGGTCTTAAGTGAAGTGTTAAAGATTGGTATTGAGGTTGTTATTTGTAATGCATAGCATCGCGAAGCCTCGCAGGTCGTGAAGTGTCGCGATGGACCCCCCCCCGCGGTAGCCATGGTGCGGGCGGCGGGTGCACGCAGCGAAATTATTAACGGTTTGATTCTGTCATAAATAATGCTGTTTAAACTTTACCACAAATCTCTGTGAATTATATTTTCAAGATAAAAGGTATTTAAATATTAAGAATCGAATTCCGGTCTTCAGATACATAAATATTCATTGCATATAATCTATGCAGCTACATCAACTAATTGGAAAGAATTTCACTTCTCCATGTAAATTGTTCATAAGCTACACAATATTAAAGTTGCATATATGCTCAGATTCGAATCCAGCGTACTCTGATACAATACAATGAGTCAATGTCCCTACACTACTACATTCTTAATACAGATAATAACATTAAAGAGATACAAACCCTTATGAATGGAATAAAAACAAATAATATTAAGTTTTATAAGCATATTAATCATGTGAATCATAAGCATTTATTTAACATATTTTTAAAGTTAGGTGAAAACTAATGCAATCAATGAATTCTCCAGAAAAATAATCGATTGTTTCGAATTGTTATAAGCTAGGCCTATTTCAGTTAGTACAGATTTTATGCACAAATTAATTACGTAAATCAATTAAGTTATACCATTTTAGGGGATGGGGATGATAATTAGAACATGTAACATGCTAACTCGAAGTCATTTTCCTTTTATATACTAACTTTTTATCACACTAATTAGGCGGAAAATAACCTGGGGGGCCATAGTTCACACTTGTATCATACCTGTGATTGCCTGCTAATTAATTGTCCAATTGCTTTGAGAGTTTAAGGATTACTTTTCCTTTACTCTTAGCATATCAATATCAGTACTGGAGGATAGGTTTCACTTTATTATTACACAACCACACTTTATACAGAGTGGTCGCAGTATGGTGGGAACACAGATCGCGTGTATGTGTGCTTCGCCTGCACTGCAGTGACCTTGGTACTTTTCCGCTGCGCAACAGTGGTGAATGACTTGCCCAAGGCTACATTTATCGGCTGTGTTATACTCGTACTGCGTCAGGTGTTACCTTCTGTTCGTTTATGCATCTCAAAGGTGAAAGTTTATTCAAGACATCTGTATTGTGTGATTTGCTTAAGAATTTTCTCGTTACTGTTGCTGTTTTTGTCTTATTATTAGTCCAGTCAAATGACCACCGAAAAATTCGCACTTGAACAACAAGTATTTATAGATATACGATATAACGTAAAAACCGAATTATGTAGACAGGTTTGTAGAAAAATTAATGAAAAATTTCGTGGTATTCCAGTTGCATGTTGAGAAAGTGTTTGTTTAGGACAACGGGATCGCTAAACGCTAACCCTAAGAAGTGAAAACGGAATGTTCTAAGGGAGGAAAAAAGTGACGAAATTGGTGCATAATTCGAACCATAAAATAAATTTATAGGAACAAATCCCACAACACAAACGAACTTAAAGACAATATAAGAACAGAAGTTATGAAAATTGCGCAAGACTAACTTATGCGTGTGAATGGAAGTTTCATCCTAAAATGCCAGAAATGTCGCAATACAGATGGACATCATCTTCAACACAACTTATAACCAGATTAGTCTATGATAATATAACTCGTGAGTAAGTAACGCGGGAGATTTAGAACGGAAAACCCCCAGTGTAATAGAGTGCGCGGAGCACGCATATGCGCGATCCGCGACCCCGCAATATAGCGAACGCTCTGTATTTACGTAATTTAAGTGTGCATTAGCTTGGCTTAACAACACCACTTTCGAGGAATATGCGCTCCTTGAATCTCAGACTACCCTACTTTATATTAGCTTACCTTAAGGGTAAGGGGTAGAAGCAAAGGTTACTAGAAACTCACGCATTCTCACCTTATGCTTATATGGCTGACCTGTGTAATACCTTAGCTTATCAATACCAGGTCCATTGGATGGGTACTTCTTGAGTCTCAACTATACTTTATACTTGCATGTTTGAACTGTGCATTGCTTGAATCTCACACTACACTTTGCATTATGTATATATATATTTTTTTTGAGCGGTGTATTAGCTTAGCTTAATAATATCTACCGGTTCTGAGGGATAGACAGTTTTACAGTGAGCGAGAATATTTACACGAGATATGCTGCCTGTTTGAGAGCAGAAGGTCAACATTTCCAGCATCTATATAAGCTAAGGATTTTAGTCCGCCTCTGTCGGCGTAATTTCCCCGGCGACTGCCGGCTGTCTCGTGCAATAGAGAGAGGCCACGAGTGGGTTCATATATAATTTAACCACCCTATATTACTTAACTGCGCATTGGCTTAAATATACAATAACAGTCTTAGGAATAAGAATGTCCCTTCTTTAAACTCAGACAACCCTACTTTATGGTTGTACATTAGCTTACGTTAACAATATTAATCCCAAGGGATAGGCGCTTCTAGAATCTCAGACATCCTGGTTTATACTCCTATAGTTAACTTACGTATTAGTTTAACCCGACAACTTTAATTTGATGGGGCATGAGCTTCTTGAAATCACAAAACCACGATTTGCATTTCTTTAGCTGAACTTTGCATAAGATTACCTTAACAATAACAATTTCGAGGGAATAACGCATTTTGAACCTCACACAAGCCTACTTTATATTTATACAGCTGAACTGGGCGCTAACTTAGCTTAACAATACCAGTTCCGAGGGATAGGTATTTCTTGAATTTCAGATATTCCTATTGTATCCTTATATGGCTGAAATGTGCCTTGGCTTAGGTTACCAAAACCCGATTCGTGAAATGATGTTTCCTGAATATCAGAACTATAGTTTATATTTATATAGCTGAACTATGCACTTACTTAGCTTACAAACGCCAGTTCCGAGAGAAGGCGCGCTTTGAAACTCAGACATCCATACTTTACACTTACATGACTGAACTGTACATTAACTTAGCTTACTAATGTCAGGTCGGAAGAATAAGGGCTTCTTCAATCTCAGACAACCATACTTTTTATTTATATAATTGAACTGTGGAGTACTTAGATTACATATACCCGTTCCAGGGTTAGGCCCTTATTGAATCTCAGAGAACCTAGCTTATGCTTACATGACTGAACTGTGCATTTGCATAGATTAACGATACCAATTATGAGGGGTAGGCTCCTCTTGAATCTTTGAAATCCTGCTTTATTCGTATATGTCTGAACTGAGCATTAGGTTAGATTACTAATACCAGTCCCTAGGGATAGACCCTTTTTGCATCTCTGACAATAATACTACCTTATGATTATATGACTGAATTGTGATTTCGCTTAGCTTACAAATACCAGTTTCGAGATATAGGCGTTTCTTGCATATTAGAGAACTATACTTTAGGCTTATATACATGAACAATGCATTCAATAGTTTAGCTTACCAATACCAGTTTCGAGGGATACGCGCTTTTTGCACATCTGGCAACCGTACGTCATGCTTATACCAGGTGGTCCAACAGAGCCGTATTTCCGTGTGTATATATCCCTTCGTGCGTTAAAAGAGTTGCAGAACTCGACAGGGCAATTCCAAGCAAACGCAGGTCAGTGAGGAACACACTCAATAACATGAGCGACCTTCGTTCTATTACGTTGTCTCATAAGTTCGTTTTTAGTTACTTTTCAATCACAAAGAACGCCTGGAAACACACCTCACCAGCAGCACAGCTATGACAGCGTAGTTGCCGAACTTTCAGTTTACAAACTTTAAACACAAGGTCTTTCAAAAGATAAATAACTACGGCAAATAGGTTTTGCAAACAAACTATTTATTTCCTGCAGTATACACCATTATTCTCGACAATATGTTCCCATTCCTCTGGAAGCTTATAAATACCATTTCTCCAAAATGTGGAGGTTTTCTGGTTGATGAACTGTTCGAGGTTCAGTCTGCAGTCCTCCAAGGAAGTGAGGCGTTTGTCATTCAGGAAATTCTGCAGGGAACGGTATAGATGAAAATTCGGATGGGGCAATGTCTGGAGAATACGGCGGTTGGGGTAGTGCATCCCACTCAAAATGTTGACGGGTTACCATACACGTATGTTCTCTGGCGTTGCCATAGTGAAAGACATCATTATTTCGCAATTCCGGTCTTTTCTCTTCAATAGCTGACTTGAGACGATCCAACTGAGAACAGTATTTCTCGGAATTGATAGTCTCATTATTCGGAAGAAGTTCGTAATACAGGATCCCGTTGCAATACCACCATAGCATAGCATAACCTTTCTCGGATGCAGCCGTGGTTTAGCAACTGATAGTTCTTGCGCCATGATTTACTCTTTCGGGCGCTGTTGTACACAAGCTACTTCTCATCTCCAGTTACCAGCCGTTCCGGTAAAGGATCATTCTGATTGCGTCTCAATAAGGAGCCACAGATGGAAACGCGCTGAATCAAATTCGCTTCACTCAGTTTTTTCAAGTTCCTGACTAAGTTACACGAGCTAAATTGAGCTTCAGTGCCAACACCCGAGCTGTCATTCGTGGATTGTTGACTATCATTTTATGAATTCTTTCCGCGTCCGTAACCATTGGCCGTCCACATCGAGGTTTGTATTTTAGGGAGAAATTCCTGGCTCGAAATCTACTAAACTACTTTTGATATGGTCGATTCGTTACTTCATCTTCCCTGTAGACAGCACAAATTTTCTGCCGGCATTGTGAGGCGGTTTTGCCCTTACGATAGTAAAACAGCATAAGATGTCGGAAATGTTCCTTTTTGCTTTCCATAGCTTGTAAACACAAGTTCACGCTGTTTTATCCAACGTCAGTCACAAATACACACTGATATATCCAATAGCGAGTCTGTTGTTGACCTTTATGTCGTAGGGGTGGTTAGGCAACTATGATAACTTAAGTGTACAGAGGGTTCAAGGTTTTCAGACGCTATTGATAGCGAAACGAACGAAGTTATGAGACAACCCAATACTTCTCTTGCGTATCAGCGAAGACAATTAGCGGATTGCGCTCACTGAGAGGCGGTTCCCAAGCTTTCACAGGAGTGTACAGTCAGTGATGGTAGACAAGAACAGTGTACACAGACCGAAAAGGTCGTATAATGTTTTCCACTTCAGTTCACTTCAGTTACAGAGACTTTATTTTCAAGGGAATGAACTCTCATTTTAGACTGACAAATAACTACAAAGTCTTTGTTTGACCAATCAGAACCCGCCAATAGCTATTTTATAAATTGCATTTAGGCCCATATTGTCTAACATTACGGACTATACACATTGTAGAGTTGAATAAAAACATTAAAGCGCCAATAACGAAAACCATGCAAACATGTGAGCACGTAATGCGTATCGCTGTCACTTGTTCTCTTGTTATTATTATTACTATTTTTATTATTATTATTATTATTACGTACTATACATATAGTGGAGTAAAGCAAAACATTGAATCTCCGTAACGAAAACCATGCAAACATGAGAGAACGTAATGTGTATCACTACCATTTGTTCACTTATTATTATTATTATTATTATTATTATTATTATTATTATTATTATTATTATAAATATTGCGCACCGTACTCAGAGTAAAGAATTTCAAAACATTCAGTCGCCGTAACGAAAGCCATGCAAACATAAAAGAACGTAATGTGTATCACTGGTATTTGTTCCCATATTATTACTATTATTACTACGCATAGTAAATCAAAACATTAACGCACCAGATTTGTGCCGTAAGCTATAGATATACAGAATAGGAAGCAAACTTAGTGCGCAGTTCATAGCTTTAGTAATGTGAACAACGTTATCGATTCTTTGTTTAACTCTACTATTTTGTTTTACTGAACGCAATTTAAAGCTCATTTTAGAGCTACGAACCTATTGCTTGTTTCATTACAGATAAACTTTGTTTTTGCACACATGTTAAAATATTCAACATCTAACATTTGTACAGAGCTGATTGTAAGACACGGGCGAGCTAGCAAGAATTCCAAAAAAAATCATAAAGACCGCACCTGTCACCGAGCGGTACAACGCTACGTGATGGCGCCCAAGCGCACGGATCTGAAACCACACATTCTCATACATGTCAGGGTAACGCGGCCTGAGGGCCAATAGGAATCGTCGTTACATTTTTAAACGGGAGGTGAGCGTCACTAGGCTCCCTTATATAAGGGCAGACAAAGCCTCAGAGCCCGCTCTTATTCTAAATCTATCTCATCGAGAAGTCACGTCGACACGAGGTGCTACAGATGCACGTGGGTACACAAGGGTGGGGTGCGTGTGAATATAGCTAGGCTCCTGACTAACTTAAAGTGGTGGGATTGTTATAATAATGGGAAAAGCTAGCCGCCCATAATTATTCAAACTGTGAAATAAACTTCATTGATTAAGGGAAACTTGCAGTGTATTTTTAACTTGCCTCACCCACTAGAACCTGAGATTTAATAATTAGAGATAGTTAGGAATGGAATACTCAACAACCGACGAGCACCAATAGCCGAGGAAGAAGAACACTGCAACAGGCAACAACGATCCAAGGATCATCGATTTCCCGCTACAAATGTCGCCCAACGACTATTTCCCGCTACAAATGGCGCCAACGTGGTTTCATTAAAGGAGGCATCACCACGTGGTCAAGGAGTCAACGCGCATCAGCTTCGAGGGAGTCACCACCCACGCACCTAGAACTTCCAGAACTTCAAGTCTACACTGAGTAAAGTACCAAAATATAATTTGTAAGCTATATCACTCTCAATTGTTAAAATTGAAAATTGCATGTTGCTCAGAAACAACAAAATTATAATCATGGCTGAAAAATCCAATACTGACACCCATGTAGAGGGAGAAGCCAGTGCTCCACATCTGGGCCAGCATAATAATCCTATTCTTCCTGAGCCACATGCTTTTGCAACACAAAACACATCAGAAGAGGCCACAACTAATACAGGAGATTCTGGACAGAGCTCTGCCAATTTAATGCAGATGCTGCAGTCTATGCTCACAGCAACATTGAGAGACGCGAATAGACAATTGCAAGAAAAATCATAGCAAACACCCAACAATTACAAGAAAAAATTACAACAAATAGCCAACAATTACAAGAAAAAATCATTACAAATAGCCAACAAGTGCAAGAACAATTAGAAAAAAAATCACAGCAAATAGCCAACAAAGCAATCAACAATTAAATAATGTACAGGAAATGTTACAACAAATCAGTTTAAGGTAGGAAAACATTAAATCAGTGGTTTTAACATTAAAACAGGAATTGCTTGTAAATAAAGGTGAAATAGCCACTTTGTCAGAATTTGTAACTGCACAGGTAGACACATTAACAGCTCAGCACGAGGCAATGCAAAAGCACTTAGGGCAGGTAAAAGAAACCTTAGCATATAGCCAACAAGCATTAGCAGACAGGGTAGATTCGGAACTCACAGCAGTTAAGAAAGTTGTAACTTCATCTCAGGTAGCCAATTCACATGAAATTCACGAACTTTTAAATGTGGTCCAAACAACGAATACAGTGCATGACAAAGACATTCGTGAGTTAAGGAATTCTGTGGAAAGTTTAGAACTGAAACTTACAGCATGTCCAGGTTCACCTAGTGAATGCCAAAGATCGGCGGACCCCGGCAGCACTCCATTGTTACCGGGCGAGGCCAGCAACAGTGTACACAACTTATGTAATTATGATGTGCATGCTAGAAGTATAACACCACCGGTCACCTGCTCTCATAACAACAGTATTCTAAATTCACACTTGCTAAATGAGTTATCACCTCCAATATTTGATGAGGTAAAAGGTGATCACCCTAAAGAATTTATTAGGAAATTGGAGCAATATTTTAGACTTAAAGTCACTCCAGACGAGATAAAATTAATTGTTGTGCGAAAATGTTTAAAAGGGCGTGCACTGAACTGGCTGCCTGGGATTCTTTATCGTACAGTGAGTTTAAACAGGCTTTTATGTTACGTTACTGGGGACCAACAGAAGTTAATAAAGTAAGATTACAGCTCAACAATGGCCGTTATAACCAGAATATTCACGGTAGCTTGATTGGTTACATACTAAAACTGGCACAAAAGAGCAAACAAACAGAGCCGCCACTGTCAGACACAGAAATGATTGTTCTACTCATAAACCACTTTGACCCTCAAATAAGGAATGGTTTAATCGTTGCCCAACCACAAACGATTTCCAAAATGCTGGAGCTCATCACAGATTTTGACCAGAAGCCCAGCACAAGCACCAAGTGGCACACACAAAGGAGCAGCTATACACAAGATGGCCGCCAGTCACCACCATTTTCGGGGACCGGGGCAAGAGTCCCTCCATATAACAATGCATGGCACCCGACGTCACCAAGGACAAGAAATAGATTCCAGCCACCACGATATGAGAGGAGACAGCAACCGTTTCAACCCAATAGGCAGCAAAGGCCACAGGGAACAGCAGCAAACATCAACAATATTCATATACAGAACAGAGCCATTATTACCCAGCTAACCGCAACAATGGAGGCAGAAACTCGCCGGATAGAAACGTGCACCAAGGAAACCGTGACAGACGCCGGAGATATTCCAATGGATCAGGGAGACACAGTCCGGTACCATCACAGGTCATTGAAAACACGAGCATTGGAAGAAGATGGGGATCAAACCCGGAATTAAACAATGACCATCTAAACACAAGCAACAATCAGAATCCGGGAAACCAAGCTCAGGTGTTTGCAGGGGCCAGGTAAACACCTTACATGCTGCTGACAATACAAAATCGTCAAACTCAGGGCCCATTACTTCACTACAAAAATGCAACAATGACGTGGAACAAAGCAATGCTCACAAGAGATTAGGAAATAAGGAAAGCAATGAATCGCCAATAATTTCAGTGAACATAATGGATATCACTACAACAGTACTGTTAGACACTGGAGCAAATATTTCTGTGTGTTGGGAAGATTATTTTCAACAATCGGTAAACAGAAACATTAAAATAATGTCGCTACCCATCAAAAATGTTTATTGTACTCTGGCAATTTCAAAAAGAGCAGAAAGGGTAAAGCACCAAGCCATGCTTTCCATTAAATTAGGGAACAAAACATTTAATGTAATTTTCTTAATATTGCCACGGCTTCAACAAAGTGTAATTAATGGAGCAGATTGTTTTTATGCTTGGGGAGCCATTATAAATTTTGAGGAGAAATGTATATCGTTGGAACAGGGAACCATTCAAGTGCCGTTCGACGAAGAGAAGTTAAATAAAAACAGCGGTCCCACTGAGGAGGAAATGCAACTTCGCGAGGAGGAATTCTTTGTGGAAACAATCACAGTACAAAATGAATTTATGATCGACATTATCAATGTGAATAAGGAATCACAGAACATTATTACAAAAGGCGAGGTTTGCGAAGAAGCACTTTATGTCCAACGCAAGCAATTAACGAAATGTCGGAACACTTTGACCTGTATACGCTACACGCCGACCGACTGCCTAGGGAGAAAAAACCAGTCCAGGCCCCGCGTCAAGAGGTGTTGACAGCCGACAAAGAGCTCGCGGCTCAGATCAGACAAACAGCAGCAGCGGCACAAAACCTGTCGGATCACCAGAGAAAACAATTGTCACTTATACATTGGAAGAACAAGGAAGTCTTTTCATCGCAACCAGGACGTTGTTAAGCCTGAACACATTCGTTTTAAATCAAGCCAATTTCCCCATATACACATAAGTGCCGCAACCTACCATTTGCGATAAGGGAACAGGCTGATGATGTTATTGCAGAAATGATCAATAATGACATAATAGAACTCTCCAACTCAAAGTATATCAATCCATGTTGTTGGGTGAGAAAGCCAAATGGAAAACTACGCATGACCTTAGATGCTAGGAAGCTAAATACAGTCACACTGCCCGACCATTTCAGAACTGAAGGTATCGATCAACTACTGGCGCGTGTGAAAAGCGGAAGATATTTTTCAAGTATAGATCTCGTACAGGCCTTCTGGCAGATTCCGCTACACGAAAACTTAAGGCAATTTACAGGCTTCCTTCACAAAGGAAAAATATTTTCTTTTAAAGTCGTCCCTTTGGTTTGTCTACAAGCAGCGCAGCACTTCTACGAGCAGTCCATTCCATGTTTGGCAAAACTGCAGCCAACTTTGTTGTACAGTATGTGGACGATTTTTTTAATTTATGTCTCTGTTATTGACCAACACATACGCCATATTGATTATGTCTTATCCACGCTAAAGAACCATAGAATGACAATCAATATTGAGAAATGTCGCTTCTTTGTCACTGAAACGAACTTGTTGGGATACATCATATCCAAAGACGGCATAAAACCCAACCCAGAACGTATAGAGAGCATACGCCAGATACCTGAGCCCAGGAACTTGAAACAACTCAGAAGATTCTTCGGCATCATCCAATACCAAAGTAAAATTTTAGTGAACTTTGCCAAGGAAGCTGCGCCACTCAGAAAACTTCTGCAGAAAAACGTAAAATGGAGCTGGAAGGAAGAAGAAAAAGAGGCGTTCCAAAGAATAAAAGCATTGTTTGCTAAAACTGTATTACTGGAACGACCAATAGACGGTGTGCCCTTCCACATATATTCGGATGCCAGCGTGGGAGGTTATGGAAGTGTATTATGCCACATAGACAGAGAAGACAATATACAAGTAATCGCCACTGCATCAAGGGAACTGACCACAACTGAAAGAAACGCCTGCGTCAGTGAACTGGAAATTGGGGCCATGTACTTTTCCTTTCAGAAATTTAAACAGTTTGTTTATAACTGCAAGATAATCATACACACCATCACATAAGCTTAGAATTTATCAAACAATGTAAATTAACGAGTAGCAAGATTTCACGCTACATGCATGAAATTTTGTCATACGATGTTGATATAATACACATACCCGGGGTCGTTAACGTTTTCAGCGATGTGCTATCTCGACTCCCGCGGTGCTACTCGCTACCGGAAAGCAACAGCAGGCCCTTCCATGAAATTAAACTTATGACCTTACAGATAGAGAGCAAACAAAATATCACAAAAGCTCTAAGGGACATAAAATTGTGGCAGGAGAACGATGGAGATACAAAAACACTGTTACAAACGGCACCAGAGATAACAGGGAACCCCACAGCCACAATTGGCAAGCAAAAAAACGTTCTATACAAATTACATGGTGATTCACCGAGGTGGAAATCTTACATACCGAAAACACTCGAAACATTCTTGATAGCCACATTCCACCAATCACTCGTCCATGCTGGATCAGAGCGTACAGCATTAAATATTTCAGAACATTTTTATGTAAAGAAACTACACCAAAATGTCAGAAAATTCATATCAATCTGCAAACTGTGCCAATTAGCAAAACCAATAAACGTGAAATTTGACACACAGATGTAGCCGGTAATCCGGGAACAGCCGAGAATGCTGATTTGCATGGACACACATGGTCCGTTACCAACTAGCAAATTTGGCACAAAATTCATTATGGTATTTTTAGACGTTTTTTTCGAAATATACGAAAATATATCCCATAAAGGACATTACAGCCAGGATATGTGCCAGAAAGCTAATCAATGATTACATTCCAAAATGTGGAATGATAAGCTCACTCGTATGTGACAACGCTACAGCTCACAGGAGCAAATTATTTAAAAAGGCGCTAAACTACAAAGGAATAAAATTATACCACAGATATAATTATTATCCACAAGGGAACATGTCAGAGCGCATTCTAAGGGACATTACCGGTTATTTTAGAATTTTGAACCACAAACGCCACACAGGATGGTATGACCATTGTAAAAACATTGAGTTCATCATCAATAATTCGGTAAACGCTACTAGAGGCTACGCGCCGGTCCAACTGCAATTTGGAAGAAAACCGGAACCCATACTTAAGAACACGCCGGAAACCATACCGAAGGACCCGGAGGAATCACCGCTGGAACAATGTCGGAGAGCCCTCGAAAGAATACGAAAAAAGGCAGACCAGAGAAAAAGATCAGCCAAAAGGCACCGAAAAAAGTGGACACCACAACTTGGGGACCTCGTACTCGTCAGAAAGAAAAAGAAGTCATCAGCCTGGAGCAAGGAATGTCATCGAATATATCTACTGTACAGAGGGCCAGCGGAGATAACAGCCCAGTTTGGTCCACACACTTACCAAGTAAAGGGTTTAGATGACAACAAAATTTGGGGTACCTATCATCGGCAACTGTTAAAGCCGTTCAAAATTTAAACAAGTTGTTCCAGCTTGCTGAACTTTCATAAAAATGTCTCATAATTTGTATATAGTAGAAATAGTTAGTGTATATTTTATGTATTATGCCATTGATCACTTTTTGACCAGTCACCGTTTTATGCAAAAGTAGTAAATTCGCCATGGGCGAGAGAAAAGAATTTGTGCAGAACATGAGTAAGACGAAATTTAAGGTAATTTTTACGCTCATTTATATATGCAAACCACTTTGACTTTTACAAACAATAATGTAATATGTGAATGTAATATTTATAGTTTGTAGATTAGTTTTGATATTCCAAGTATAAGGGTTCATTCAAATTATTTGTATGTCTTAATAGGTCAAGAAGGACAACAGTAAATTTAATGCATTGTGGTAAAGTTTGTAAAATCCAACAAAAATAATGAACTCAAATTCGAGAGTTAATTAAGAATGATTAAAATTTGTCTTTCGTATGTTACAACCATAATGTATTGTTAATATAAGCAGAGAGCAGGCACCGCTGCCGACACTTTAGCATCTGAATTAGCTATACTCATTTGTAATTAGTGATAAGCAGGGCGCTCAATATGCGTGTGAAGTGGCCTATAAATACAGGCAATCTAAAGGCTAGTGCAAGTGAAGCAGTGCAATAGTGAAAAAGAGCCTAAAATACCAGTTTTCGGTAAAGTAGGAACAGCAAACTATAGTGAAACTACTTCCGAAAACGAAGAGCAAAAGGTGTATTTTTTTTCTTTTCCTTGTACTACTTACACAGCACACAAACAAACATCAGCCGTGCTGGATACTTAAAACAATACAAAGATACCTCAAATTACAGCACAATGAAATTATCAATGCCTACAATATTGTACATACTTGTCATTACTTCTTTTCATGTTAGCTTTAAGCACATTATTTGTGTATTATGCATTTATTGTGTTTTGTTCGGGGACATTCATCTATGTTCCAAAAATGTCCATGTTGGAATTTTAGCAACATAGTTGCGGGGCATTTGAAATGGGATATATTATACATATATAGAGAAATTGTACATATGAAAGAGGAACCATACTTATAAGAATTGTACGGTAATAATTTAATTCACTAACATGTTAAAATATTCAACATCTAACATTTGCACAGAGCTGATTGTAAGACACGGGAGAGAAAGCAAGAATTCCAAGAAATCATAAAGACCGTACCTGTCACCGAGCGGTACAACGCTACGTGATGGCGTCCAAGCGCACGGATCTGAAACCACACATTCTCATACATGTCAGGGTAACGCGGCCTGAGGGCCAATAGGAAACGTCGTTACATTTTTAAACGCAGAGGTGAGCGTCACTAGGCTTCCGTATATAAGGGCAGACAAAGCCTCAGAGCCCGTTCTTATTCTAAATCTATCTCATCAAGAAGTCACGTCGACACGAGGTGCTACAGATGCACGTGGGTACACAAGGGTGGGGTGCGTGTGAATATAGCTAGGCTCCTGACTAACTTAAAGTGGTGGGATTATTATAATAATTGGAAAAGCTAGCCGCCCATAATTATTCAAACTGAGAAATAAACTTCATTGATTAAGGGAAAATTGTAGTGTATTGTTAACTTGCCTCACCCACTAGAACCTGAGATTTAATAATTAGAATAGTTAGGAATGGAATACTCAACAACCGACGAGCACCAATATCCGAGGAAGAAGAACACTGCAACAGGCAACAACGACCCAAGGATCATCGATTTCCCGCTATAATAATAATAATAATAATAATAATAATAATAATAATAATAATAATCGGAACGGAACGAATTCCAGGGATACACATTACGTGCTCTCATGTTTGCATGGTTTTCGTTATGGCACTTTGCTGTTTTGAATTAACTCTACAATGCGTATAGTCCGTAATGTAAGACAAGAAACCTGTAAACACAATTTACGAAATAGCTATGACAGGATACTGATCGGAAAAATGAAGTCATTTTAGTTATTTGTCAGTCTGGAAAGAGAGTTTATTCTCTCGAAAATAAAGTCCCTGTAACTGAAGTGGAAAACATTCTACGACCTTTTAGGTCTATTTACACTGTTATTGTCTATCGTCACTGACTGTACGTTGTAGTGTAAGTCTGGGAACTGCCTCTCAATGAACGTGATCCGCTAATTGTCTTCTCTGATAAGCAAGAGTATTATAACTAAGGTCGTGCGCGTCATTGAGCCAGTTTTTCACTGACCTGCGTGGAATTGCCCCGTTGAGTTCTGCAACTCTTTTAACGCAAGTTGGGATATCTACACAGTGAAATTCGGCGCTGTTGGGCCAACTGGTATAGATGAACTGTGCATTAGTTTAACTTACCAGTACAAGTTTCGAGGCATAGGCGCTTCTAAAATCTCAAATAACACTACTTTATGCTTATATGTCGGAACCGTGCGTTTGCTTAACTCACTAATACCATTTGTGAGAGATGGGCGCTTATTGAATCTCAGGCAATCACACCTTATAATTATATGGCTGAACTGTGCATTAGCTTAGCTTAACAAAGCCAGTTCCGAGGGACAAGTGCTTCTTAATTTCATATAAACCTATTTTATGTTTACATGGCCGATAAGTGCCTTAGCTTAACAATGTCAGTTATGAGAGAGCTTCTTCTTTAATATCAGACGACCTTTATGTTAATATCACTTAAAGTGCATTAGCTTAGCTTAACAATACCATTTCTGAGGGAAAGACTCATCTTGGTTTTCAGACAACCCTACGTTATGGTTGTGCACCCGGACGTTGCATTGGCTTAGCTAAACAATCTCATTGCAGTGCAATTTGTGCCTTATATTGTTGAATACATTTGTAGATTTTTAAGGTAAATATTTTCTTGGAGTTTTTTGCTAAAATATTATGTTGTAAAAACCCTAAGCGCATTTGCTGTCGGCGTAAGCCAAGTATTAAGGTTAACACGTTTATAAAAGCAATTATAACATAGCGTGTTACATACAACGTATCGTATGTACCATACTGTTTGAGCTCTACGGCTATGTGGGCTGAACGTGAAGCCACTAGTAGTTAAATTAAAAGAGCATACTTCGAATAATCTAATTAGCTTAAATCACTATGTAATTAAAAGCGAGTGATTTGCTAGCTTAAAGATTTAAAATGTAGTTCAGTATTTTGCCAACGCATATAAAGTCATATATTATGAGGACTTGAATTCTTTAGCTTGATTTTATTTCAGGTGAGCAAAATTATTGGGAATCCTTTTTTCTCTCTTCCATTAGCTATATTGACATTGACGTACCAATGAGGCACTGCAAACTGTTCATAAGAGCTGTTGCATTGAAGAGGATATGGAAAGTGAGCACCTTTTTGTCATTTCCAAGCTACAGATAAATAATGAGAACCTTCTCTACCTCTGAATATTAGAATGGTTGACTACAATATTCTTAAAATATTTTCTTTGAGATTACTTGCGACATTTAAAAACACAAAAGATCTTCGTAGGTCGAAATGTTAAGTCCCCCTACGCTCCTAGTCCTAGTTCTTGTCCTAACAGCTTTGGAGTTCCTAACACATCTTCATAAACTAGTTGCGTCCCACAAATGCAATGGTCCATGTCGCTGACGAAAGTTCTACCGTATTTTAAGTTCGCAAAGCTAGGGTTCACTAGTCGATCGAGATACCGTGTGATTGTAAGTTTCTAATAAGTTAGTACCAAAGTATAACGAAATTGGCTCCGTTCGTTCTGGCATTCACGTCAAAATTTTGTGATAGGTATTTGGACATACAGCTTAAAAGTAATTTTAAATCTTGCTGAAAACTTACATTCAATGTATATTCCATTTGTTATTTAAAAATATAATGGCGTTATTACAATAGTAAAACCTGTTAAAACGGAACACGATCGTTCCGATAGTTTTCTTTCCGTTTTCACCGGTTTCGCTCTTACAAGGACTTGTATTTTGATAAAACGAAGTACCAAAAAATCTGATCACATAGAATGACAAAGAAGGAATAATTTAAAATAAAAGTCTATAAATAAACACTACCTTCAAATGTTCATAGCTGGTTCAAAGTGGGTTAAAATGTTTTGCTGTATTTAATATTTGCATCTTCTCTGCTAGTTCCTCTGTCATAATATAACTGTGCCATGTTAAATCTCACATGCACGGTTCTTAAAAGTTCGCTACAGGCAGAGTCGCGCTCAAACTTAATGGCTATCACTTTAACAATTTAGCACGTAGCTATGTATTACGCGTATAATAATCCATCTTGGTCATGTTATTTATGCAAACGGTTCTAGAAAATTTTTCCGTTTCCGCGTTAGGCGTTTTACGGTTTAGAGTATTATTTAACATAGGATATATCTTCGTTTAGAGATTTATTTTCCATTTGCCCAGGTTTCCACTATATAGTGGGTAGAGTTTAGGCAGGTTCTACTGCATTATTATTATTATTATTATTATTATTATTATTATTATTATTATTATTAACACTCTTATTCTAACCCCAGACAATCTTTAAACAAGTCTAACCGGATATGCTCACCATGTGTTCAGGCGCGTCATGCCAATCAGTTTCCTTAGGATTTGAATTAAATTGCATGGACACTTACATAATACTTCCAAATTAAAAATAACGAATTGGTCTGTAGAATGTTATTTTAAACTGCCCATAGTTGCTATCAACTGGCTTATGAGATTCAGCTACGTGCCTAAATTAACTTGTAACGACAGATTCGTTAGTTTAGTGTTGCATGTCAGCTGATATTAACCGAGAGGGATGGCTCAGGCGGCAACGTCTGTGGCCCGCATTCGGGAGATCCCACGTTCGATCCCCGGTACCGCTCATTCTGAACCATGGGTTTTATCGGGGTTTTCCTGGGTCGTCAAGCGAATGCTGAAGTAGTATCTATCAGCCCCGAGTTTCCTGTCCTCCTAGTTCATTCCATTCATCATTTCATTCATTTTTCATCCCGTTGGTCTCTTTCAGGGTCGGAAGTGTCGGAGATGGTGTTTCGGTGTAATGTGGCAGGGGAAAAGGTTGCTCTCTGTGAACTCTCGCCGTCCCTCGGCTTTCGGCGTTGAACCCTCTCTGTGTGGGGTGGGGTCCCTGGTCTACCTGTCCATCTGCCGGGATGTCTACTTCTGGAAAATTGTGAACCCTGTCATTGCTGTACCGTCGCTCCTGGATCCGGACGCCTCTCGCCTCATCCTTCCTCCCGGGGACGCCACCTCGTGGGGCTTAGATGCCCTATCCCATCTGGATCGGTGCCGAGTTCCGTCCGATAAGGCAGATAAGCAGATAAGCTAATCTGATGGTATGATGCAACTAATGGTGATTTAAACTGTCATAGGAATATTACAGTCAGGGATGAAATTACACAAAGGTTAATGGAGCACCTTAAGAATAAATGCTTTTTAATTTTAGGTATTTATCATAAACCTTCAATTTGTGCAGACACACAAAAACAAAAATGATGTTACTGGGCCGCGAATTCCAACTTTTCTCGGATAATGTTTTAATGATCTCTCTGTGCACCTGCTTGGTATCAATCGTTAAGGTGTTACTAGCATTTAAAATATAATTACGGTGTTCTGTGCGCAGCAACAACTAGAGTAAAAGATGCAGCAGGAAAATTAATTTTGCATTAATTTTAGTTTCCAATTACAATAGCGGGTTCTTTTTCACAAGTGGAAATTAACGATTTCAGCTACAAAATTGCATAACTAGACAATTTTTCCGATAGTACATTAATAAAATAGTTCAAATTACATCTTTGAGTTTAGATTCAGGTTGCATGAATATACCTCACAGCAGCTCTTACCTGAAGGAAAAGAACCAATACCTAAGGGAATAATGGAACATACGTTTGGTAACAGTTAAATATTTAGATCTTGGATATATGGCCTAGAAGAAGGTTCCAGAAAAAGAAGCTACAAAACAGCCTTTGTAGAACCAATGATGGTGAAAATTGCAGCATTATGAAGTACTTGGTAACAGTAGTGATTTTAAAATATCCCAGTCATTTTTTTTTCGTGGGGCATCAATTGCATAATTCATTAATGTAAAGCTGTGTATCGCCGAAGGCATATTCGGCGTGCAACAGCGAATTTCAGGAAACTAAAACGCAAAAGACAATAGTAATAAATTCATAGTGATGTGAAATACTATTAGCAAGGACAACGTTATTCATAAAGTAAACTCGAAGGTTGTTATTCCTACTGAAATAATTCATTGATGCGCTGAAAGTAATATGTAGACATGCACTATAAATGTTTTAAAATATAGCTAATTTTATTTCATGTTTCAACCCAATTAAACCATTTCATACTGGCCCATATTCCGTTTACTTTAACGTCGTGGGGTTGCACCAATCACTTATAAATCCAATGAATATTAATGTGAATATTTAAAACATTATGTATACATGTGTTTATGGATGAATAGATGAAAGAAACGTATGCCTAGCAGCCACAAATTATTTATTTAAACACAGAAATCCTTTATCTTCAAGCAACATAATTGATTAATAAACCTAACTCAAGCGGAATATTTAACAGTCTCACTGGAATAGAAATCATCGATATCAAACAAAATATAACCATCCCATATGGTAAAGCCAATGTATTGCTTTTGATAGTTTCTTAGGCACATAGCTTACACTAATTTACCGTATAACCTATGACCAGGGAAGGGAAAGGACAAGTCACACCTCGACCGAAAGGATATTTTTGTGCTTTGCACCCCCAGGAGTAACGGATGAGGGAATGATCCGCAGGCAGGCCGGCGGACAGAGACGGGCAGAGATCCCTAAGAATTCCAAGCTTGATGACCCGGTCACACGGTAGACTGCTCAGATAAGGCTTCCCTCTGGCGGAAACGGGAAGAATTGGACCCGCCGGAGGCGGCTCAGAGAAGACCGGCATATACCAGAGTCGAGAAGAGCTTTCCAATGAGCAAGCGTCTGCGCCATCCGCCTGACACCGACCGACACCGCACAGCCCTTAAGTCTACCTGAAACATGAAAGCAGAACAGAAATGATAGGAAATGAGGGAAAGGAAATTCGTGGTAGAAGAGGAGCTGCCGCAACATTTGTCTTGCCATTCAGGGAAAATCACGAAAAAAAACACGCTCAGAGCGGCCGGTCCAGAATCCAACACAGGACCTCCCGAATGGAACCTCGCACGTTACCACGGAGACATTTTGCTCGGTAATCTACAACATAGTACACACTGTATTTCAATAATAAGTGCACGTTGTTCACGAGTCGATATTCGTCCTCAGTTCCAGTCTCACGAGTACGTTGGGAGCATCTTATGTAGCGTTCCTAAGAACTAATTGCGTCTAACTGCCGGAAACATACGATTCCGCTTAAAAACATTCTAGTAGCCAAATTTTTAATACGCAGGAACAGCAACCATATTACAGTTTACGTGTTCTAAACTTTTCAATATTCTGTATTTTAAGTTTCATGTATTTTGAAAACTGCGTCGTTTCTGTTTCGTATGTGGTGTTTACAAAGCCATTTTACATATATTTTGTACAGCACATATTTTGGTGCATTTCCTGAAATTACGATGAAAATCGGTTTTGGTCTAACGGAGGAAAACAAAGTCATAGTCAGCAATTATAAACGCTTTTACTGAATTTCGGCAATAACGTCTCAGTTTCTGGCTTCACAAATTTATTTTTCCAAAAGTTTAAATCCTATGGCGATGATATTCTCAGGTATTATCTGAGAAAAGATTTTAAATATACCTATATTAAATAAATATGCAAACAACACATAAAAAGGTTGAAAAATCGGGGCGTTTTTCAAAACATTATAAACATAAACTCTAAAATCTTATTTTGGGAGGCGGTATTAAAAATGAGAATTTTCTCTGGGTTAATTTTGCTGCTAACATATTTTAAGATAAATACTTTCTTGAGTCACTGTAGTCCTTTGGCTGATGTGCTCGATTGTGTCAGCAATACACCTGCTGAGAGATCGGAAAGATTTTCGATTTGATCCCGTCTGATTTGATATCGTGCCCCACACAGTTTATACCACCTCAGAATATTCTGCGCTTAAACATTTGGTATTGTTACGCCGGGATACTCGCTCGCAATGGTCAATAAATGTAATACATTGTGGTTCAGGATACACGTCTGGTGCGAAATAAAATCTATAAACTGAAATACTCTCACTATCAGTTGAACATTGCAAAGTACGCGTTTAAAGCCAAATTTTATTTTCAGTGTATATAATATCTGGATTCACAGTCAACAGTTGGTAGGGAAGGCGATACAACACGCTACTCTAAAAGGTTTCTCTTATAGATTGTAATTAATTGTATCATTTATGCTCATAACGGCTAATATTTAAAGAAAATTAAAATTGTATCCTTATTTCGATTTCTTTAATTGCTTAACGTTAGCATGGTCAATTACGTCGTTATTCTTAAATTAAGAATCAATGCATTTTCAACCCTAGCAAAGAAACACGGTCAGTATATTATAAATGGGGGCGTCTCTTTCATGCCCTGTTTTTATTTTGATTACCTAATGCTCTCTCTCCATTTCAGCCTTCCGAAAAATGTCACCAAAAGTAGATTTAATTCTTTTCCGTAGCCGAGTCAGTAATTCAAGACTAATACAAGATGTGCAGCTATAAATTGGAGATATTCCCTTCATTTAGGGATAGAGCACCATACAGTTTTCGATATCGTAGTTATATTTAAGCTGTTTCGCTTAAGGATCAGGGTTAATACCAAAAAATTGTTAATCTTTATAACTAACACCCTCTTGTTATATTTTCAGTTAAAGTTGTCATATATGGTGCTTCAGAAATACATGCAGATTTTTTTTAGCGATAATGGACTAGGTTTAAATGACGATTTCATGCAGTCGAACGTGGGTTACCTGATGCGTAATTATGGCCCTACTTTACGCTTAAGTGAATTACTTATAATGCGGAGGGGACAGCTACTGTAAAACCATATCCTCTTCAATAACCGGCTCATCAAGGAATGTAGTCTGTGTTTCACCTCAGGATCTGAGAAATATTCTGTTGTCGCTTTAATTTAAACTACGAATTTAAACCGTATTCACAATATTTGAATTATATACTATATATGCTATTGTGCATTATTAAAATTAAATTTTATAAAATAAAATATCTTACATCACCGTATCACCAAGGCACATGCAGAGTACGTACCGCACAACCTGCCAAGACAGACAATATATCATAGTAACGAAGTAAGCAGCTTTATTCTGGGTTAAACGCTGGGAATGTGTCAGCCATCTTACCGGTGAACAGGAGGGAGGTTTGCGCACAAGGTGTTCAACCCTAGTATCAATAAGGAATTAACAATTAATTCCAAACAAAGCATCATGATGTAAGAATGTTCAGACATTGCTACTGACCAAAGGTTTACGAGATACATAAATGAATCTCTGACACAAAATTCACTATTATTTTACATTAATTTTAATAGCGAATAAATTAAGCAGGATCTACAAGCAAGGCATCTGTGTAAAACAAAATAAAGTTGAAGTTTGATGTTAACGAACAGATTAAACGTGTAACGGAAGGGAAATATTTACATAAAATGTTAGTAGATCATTCTTGAAAATGCAGTTGCCTTGAAGGCACCACTTCATTTCCCACTAGTATCTGACACTGATTTCCAGGCATCAAGAAGTCCTGTCCATGGTTTAAAATCCTAATCACTGGGATATGGCACACGTTCGTAATTTCAAGGTCGATGTTTACATCTCTATACGTTATGCTGGTAAAACAACTCTGGGAAGCTTGAAGCAGATAGGCTATTTCTCTACTATTTGTTTCCAGATCTTACTATCTTAGTTGCAGAAAATATTTCTTCTTCATCCGGAATATCTGGATGGTGTTTGCGATCTTTTCTTTCGATATAAAGAAACCACTTCTCGTTTACGTGTCAAACAAAGATTGGAGACTTTCTGTTAGACCATTTAACTTCATGAACTCTTTGCTGCATCTGCAACTTGTATCTTGCTTCTGCATATTTTAATATAATTTTTATGTAATACTGGTTTCCATAAGCTGAAATTTGAAAGTTGAAGGTTTTTTTCTTTTTTGCGGGAGGGGGGCCTAGCTCTCACACGCGTAGTTTCACCTCGGTTGATAGTACTACTGCTGTAGTCCACCGTAAACCGAGCGAGACGGCTCCGCGGTAACGTGTGAGGCTCGCATATGGGAGGTCCCGGGTTCGATTTTCGGCGACCGCCTACTCTGACCATGGGCTTTTCGTGGTATCTCTGTGTCAGTAGGCGAGTGCTGGGGGGTTCCTCTTCTACAACGGCTTTCCTGTCCATAATTTGCTTCATTATTATTTACTTCAGGGTTGAAGGACCAGGCGACAGTGTTCGGCGTGTTGCGGCTGGGCGGTGCTGCTGCCGTTTGTAAAGGTTTCTCCCTGGCGTAGGTCGCATTGCTGATGGACCCGCCCTCTGTGAGGAGATTCCCTTAAGGGACCCCGGGGGACTCGGGGCTTGTGGACAAATGTGTGTATGTGTGTTAGTTTTGGTGTGGCTAAAAGTAAGAACAGAAAAATACAACCAGAATCACAGGAAAAAATACAAGTGTTCTGCAGTATCAGCCGTAGTACACCACGAAAATTACGCTTCTGCTAAATTTCAATGTCGAATTTAGAAAGCTAACGAAAAACGATCTAACAAAAACGATGGGCAGGGAAATTGGATTCAGTTTCTTTTAAATTTCCCATAGCCTTAAGCGCGGTCTCATACTTAAACGTATCGAAGAGTACTGCCGGGATAAATAAGTAAATTTTACGACGAATCTAGTGCTCAAAGAAAGATACACTACTGTAACATTTCATTCAGTATGCCATATAGAAGCACTCTTTAAGCTATACCCCTAACGAGTGGGCTGGCTGAGACGTAACGTCTATGGCCCGCGTTCGGGAGGTCGTGGGTTCGATTCGTGCGGCAAGCTTTCTTGACATATAGGTGTTTTCGGGGTTTCCTCGCGTCGCTAGGCGAATGCTGGGAAGGATCATTACATCCCTCGAATTTCCTGTCCCTCCATTTCATCTCCATTCTCATTTCACTTCACCTTTCATCTGCTTGGTCTCTTTCAACGTTACAAATGTCGGCGGGAGGTCTCGGAGTGTGCATGGCAGAGGAAAAGGATGCTCTGAGTAAATCTTCATCCCTCGGAATGACGGCGGTCTCCGGGTCCCGAGCCCCTATCGGATGTGTAAGCCCACAGGGGAGAGGAGTCGGCTGCACCGGCTGTCATCCGGGGAGTGTAAATCTGTAAAGGTAGGGAGCCTGCCCTCTGCCCGTCGTGTCTCCTGGTCCGGCCGCCCTCTGTCTTCTCTCACCTCATAACTCCTTCCCGGGGCGCTCCGTCAGCGGCCTAGGTATAAAAGATTTGAGTAGGTCGAAGAGTAAAGTCCCCCTCCGCTCCCAGTTCTATGCTATACTATCCTAAGCTATAGCCTTTCCACCCTGAATAGAACAGCGTTCGTGCTTTACATTCCCTGCTTTCTGCTAGTATTATTACGTCCGCGTAATAAATTATTGTATTCATGTTACAGCAAAGCTTTTTCTCATAGAGCATCCACGCCCTCTGATTACCTCAGACAACATATGCGTGTTAGATATATCCATGCCTTCCAGCTACTCTGGCTCCTGTTCACATTGCATTAATACCTTAGTGCTATACACAGATTTAAATACATATGTCACAAGGCTCAGTGGTAAAGGGGTGTACCATGTGATCAGTTTGTTTATGAACCCATATCCAGAAACTCTTTCTTTACGCACTAGAACTTCCGAAAGGAGAAGGGCGATGTAGATAAGCAGACTTTTGACTCCGCGACAAGCAGTAGAGCTCATATTCGTTAGTTAAAAGTTGCTTAGCAATAATACTGCATCAGGTGTTACATGATATACAGTAGTCCTTCAGCATACCTACAGTCAGCGGTAAAGACTACCCCATTATTATGTTTGGTAGTTTCATAGCTTTAAAGTATTCATTTGTGTGGCTATCGTTAAGTGGGGAAGAAGAACGGCCGCTGTATACACAAATGCAGAGTACACCGAGATGCTTCTCGTCTACGGGGAAGCCCGAAGGGATACAAGAGAGGCCTAGGTCGTATCAATATCGTTTCCCCTGGGGTCACCGAGCCCATACATGCCTTCCAGATTGAAGAGGCGTTTAAATGAAATAAACAGCTTATGTCCTAATAATCAACCCTGTGGACGTCCACGGACATGCCGTACGCTATAGTTTAAACTCTTTCCAAGAGTTTTACCTCATGTAACGAGATGATGCACAAATATATTGAAGTTGATGACAACCGTTTCAAACACCTTTACTAGTTAATCAAAATGTCAACTGTTTACCTACAGTATTTCAGGTTTTTCTACTTCAATCCAATCTTTCCTGATCCTTACTGCCTACGTCCTCCTCCATATTTCAGAGACCCTAACACGTAAACAAAGTTTTTTTTGGATATAGGTTTATTAAGAAACTACGATCGCAATGGACCCATTCACCTACCATCCGGGTCTTGTAACATACATTTCTTTATAGGCTAGAGGATCGCGTCCGAGTAGTACATACCTTAATTCCAGCTACCCGTTCGCATGCTAATTTCATGCCTACTGCTACATTGGGTTGTATCTGTGACTATACAGAGGGTTGTTTGCAATCTATGGTAGCTAACTTAAGATCCTATTACCTTATGAAAAACCACGCCACCACCAGCAGTGATGTTCTATCTGGTAGCCTTTAGCTTGAGCTATCAATCTGCAACACAGTTTCCACGGAGCAATCTGTTACGAAATACAGGGATGTCCAGTTTATTCCATTATCCTGGCAGCTTTCCAGAGACCATCCAAAGTTCGCGGCCCGCTGCTTGCAAGGGCTATTTTCAGTAACTCAAATGCACAAAACTCCATCAGTGATACATCAGTTGACTTAACACGGATGTTGCTGAAAGGTACGGAATGTATTTCCATTTCTCTCTCTATGTTCTCCAAAAATTTGTAAGTTGAAGCAGACGTATGACTTGATGCTTTATCCTGATGCAACCAGACTTTATTTACATCTGCACCATAGAAAGCAGGGATTTATGTATGGGAAATTGGTATCAGGAAGTTAGTCTGATAATATGCCTGAGTTGGTTTTCACATTTTTATGTACACGGTGAATGGTTACTTTGCCATTGTAACTGTATCTTGCTATTACCATGGAACCATTGGGGAAATTTTCGTTAGTTTCCTGATACCAACTTTCAAAGTGTTTTCCCCCCTTGGTCGGTAATTATATAGCCCAGGTTTATTGCAGTCCCTTAGATAAACATATGCCTCATCTAAAAAGACAACAAACATCCACTTTTCATCAACTAGGTATCGTTCATACAGCTTTCTGTTGTTAGTGGCACGTTCTGTAATGTGTTTAGGCAACAGCTTACATCCCAGGTCTTGTGGCACCTTTGTAGATTCAAATCCTGGTTAATTATGGTATTCGCAGTAGTAATGGAAATCTTTAATTACAGTACAATGGCTCTCTGAGTTGCAGGAATTGTTTCAGAGGCCTGGGCCTTCGCCTTCCAAATTATCTCCGGAATGCGAATGGTGGCCGGTCGTGGATTTCCGTTTCTTGCCTTTTGGAATAAGCCTTGATGTGACCTTACCTTTTTTATTGAGTGCATATGAGCTCGCTTTCTTGGATATGGTAAAATCGCACCTCTTGCACTGCTCAACAATCTTAGAATACAAATATTTTGCATCGGAAAGGGCAATAATGTAACCTTGTCGGAATGGTTCTACTTTTGACGCCATTTGATGCAGTAAAAACAAGAGCACACAACTGAGCAAACACGGTGATACAGTCATACTGCTGAACTTTCATTCGATTCCACATGTGCTCGTCTGATATTGTTACCATAAATCGCGAACTACCCTCCGTATTGTTGCCTTCCTGCTACATCACACCGCATCCGCTTAGTATATTCATGCCTTACAGCTACCTTAGATCGTGTCCACATACTGCATTCATACCTTAGAGCTATTAAGGACCGCTTCCGAATATTATGCCCTTGGTTCCAGCTCAGCTACCTAGGACTTGTCCACGTTCACATTCTACATCCATGCTTACTGGCTACATCGGACTTTGTCCGCGCACTGCATTGGTACCTTTAGCTATATTAGAACTTATCTCCGCATTACATATGTGTGCCTTTTAGCTGCATAGAACCAATTCCGCCTACTATATGAATGCCTTTCAGCTACCTTAGATTATGTCCAGGCGCTAATTGAACCGCGTCCGGCAACTATGTCAATGCCTTATTTTAACATATCTTGCATTATCTCCACCTACTGCAGGCATGCAATGCAACTATATAAGACGGCGTGTGTCTACCACATCCATGCCTACCAGATATATAGAACCATGTCAACATGCTATATTCATGCCGTACAATTTTTAAGACAGTGTCCGCGCACTGCACTCATTCGTCTCAGGTTCCCCGGACCGCGTTCGCGTTCTATAGCTATGCTTTCGAACTACCTAGGACCACCTGCTAGTTTCATTAGTTTCATCTGCCTCGGAGCATATCCACGTACTGCATTAATGAGTTTCGTCTACATGGGAATACGTCCATACTACATACATACGTATCACTTGCCTCGAAACACATCCAAATAACACATTCGTGCGTTCATCTATCTTGGATCACGTACACGCACCATATCTATGCATTTTACCTGTCTCGGATCACGGGCAAATGCCACGTTCTTGGGTTTCATCTATCTCGAAATACATGCACGCGCTACATTGGTGCGTTACACTTGCCTCGAATCACTTCCATGTACTATATTCATGCATTTCACTGTTTCGGAACACGTCCACCCACTGCATTCGTACGTTTCACTTGACTTAGATCACGTCCTTGCACTACATCTGTGTGTTTCGTTTGTTTCAGTACACATCGGCGTGCTACAATATGCTTTTTATATACCTATATCAGAGTGCGTCCGCACATAGTCATGCATTTCAATAGCCTCGTAACGTGCACTATAGTCATGCGCTCCCAAATAATTCGGACACTCAGGATAGTCATGGGTTCCAAATAGTTTGGTGTCATTCTAGTCATACATTCCATTTACAGAGCCTTTGTTTTGACGCGTGGTCTTATTAGGGGAAATTGCTTGCCTACGCTGCGCTGTTTTTAACCGATACTGTTCCCCATTCACCTCCCCTCCTCTTCGTGTGACGACTAATCTGTTGACGCGAAGTCTTTGAATAGAGTTTGATACGTTGTGACACCCCGTCTTTCAGTGTTATGGTGTGTTAGTGCTGTCATTATGCCAAAAATTCCGTATACCTTAGCACATCGAATCTTTCAGTGTGATTCCTATGTGACAAACTCCTGTAGAGAAACGAGAGGGAGATTTATAGACAAATACTCTGCTGTTCGTGGGCCTCACACAGAAGCGGTTCGTAATCTTTTGACTAGATTTAGGGAAACGGGATCTCTTTCTGTTAAGATACCGAAAGTACAGAAACCGCGCCCAATCCACCCCAGAAGATGGCCTTTGTACAGTAGCCAAACACATATTCGCTACCTCCCCTAAGCACACCTTTCATAAACATCTTTGGGAAGAGGAATAACCTGCACGTACACGTGTGCGTTATTGCTACAGTTTAAAACAGTATTTGAAAGCAAAACTTTGCAGCTCATTTCCACAGGTACGAAATACAATCATGCACTTTGTCTTCTTTACTTTACACACAACCGAGGTAAATAACTATGTATATCACATAATAATTATCTATGTTACAAACCCTTTAAAACACCATTGAGGAAGAGCTAAACTAAGATATTAAGCTACAAGAATGGAAATGCATACTAAATTATCCGAGGGAAACCTAAATACGTCCTGAATAAAGTACCTATACGAGTACGTACGTAGTTGGAGGACTATAATTAAATATTGAAAAAGATAAAAGTACATTTGGAATTAGCAATTACTTGCAAATAAAAGTATGATATTTGGTTATGTTATTTATCCTGATAGTTAATGGCTATAAATGGAGGTTGTATGTTTGTGATTCTACTAAGTATAATTATGCGTGGAGTTATGGTGAAAACGTTCTTTATTTTGTTTGTCCGGCAACCAGAGAATGTAGTAGAATCCAGCTCTAGAGGTTGTAAACAAAAGTAGTAACTATGTGATAGTTAAAGAAGCAGAACAAACAGCTTAAAGACTCAGGCGAACGCAGTTTGTTGAATCCCTTTTGGGAGATAACCGCTTTGATCGTTGCTTTGAAAGCAATAATAAACTTACTTCACAACAATGATTTTAGTAGTATTAGAGGCGATTGTGCATTGTTGTTTAGGATTTGCAAAATTTATTAACCAGCATTGCAGTTTCTGTTTACTTAAACTAATAGCTATATTATAAAATGCAAAACAAGTGTAAACACCGAAGCAAAAAATGGAAAGAAAGAAAGGAAAAGATGGCTCTTTTTCAGACTACGATGTGGCTGTAAGAAATTATGAGGGACAGAATAGGACTATCGGCTTATAGTTAAAACATCAAGTTTTGATCCTACCAGTTTTTCTGTCCAACTTTAGCATTCTTGCGATCTTCGATATATTGAACTCTTACCTAAATGATTCCTTTCCACATATTCCTGAATATTACAAGCCAAAACAAGCTATGGTTTTTCAAAGCCTTTGTAACTTGTGTTTTATTTATGGACGCTCTTTAAGTACTATGGTCCTTAGCGTCCCATTCTATATTGGGCTTGAAAGACCGGTAATTTTGCTCTGAGTCCTCTTTATTAGGCTTGAGGTTCTTTTACGTGCCGTGAATCCACGACACGAGAGGTGGTCCTCTTCCCTTCCGAAGGAAGTTATGCTAAGGATTTTTACGCCCGAAAAAAATCCATCGCCCTTCGCCGGGTTTGAACCCGCGACCTTGGGAACTAGAAGCTAGCACGGTACCACTAGTCCACGGAGGACGACTCTTCGCGCTCCTGGCACTACTGGTATTCAGCAAGGGGCGATTTGCTGGTGCGGCCCAAGGAAAGGCTCTTGGTTCGTTTTCCAATCCTCCACATCTTAATAATTAAACTACGCAGGTAATAAACGCTAATATGTATTAAACACAGCTACACTTACAGAACTATACTATGTAAAAGCTATATAATTTCTATGAAGATACAGATATAAGTTTAATTATAAGAAGCAATAAAAGTGCGTGCTCACAGTCACAGCTGCTAACGTACTGACAGTCTTCAAGAAACAACAGAAACACAACACTTGTCTTTGGTGGCATACACCTAGGTAGTGACAAGACCATCGACTATGGTTAAAGAGTGGGAAGACCTTACTAATCGTTTACAGATAGTTTTCTGGTCAGACTTCAAAGTGTTCCATTCGCTTTGTAGCCGCCTGGGCATGAGGTCAGAGTGATTTCTATAAATCGCTGTGTTCTTACAGAGGAAAAACTCAATGACATCAGAGAAAAGACATAACAAAGACTAAATATCCTCTAAGAAAGTTTGCATAGAAATCAGGAATTTCGCAACTTCGGTTTGGAATGCCCAAGTAGCTTTGAAATCAAAACCCTAAAAGATAACTGTAGTTCAGAAATCGTGAAAAAGCACTAAACATGTGTTAGCAGAGGTAATTTCTGCAATTAGGTATTGGATAATGTTAATGATCGCTTATCTGACCCGAATTTAATTATTCTATGGACGAAGCATGGTTTTGTTTAAGTGGTAATGAAAAATTAATAACTCTTAATGCAACTTTTCTTAAAAGGTGTTAGAGATGTGTGGTAGCACAATTCATTTCCAACATATTCTATTGCAGTTATAATTTGCATGCGAAATCTACGCACTTGAGTTTAAGTGGCTATGAACATTTGACTCCGCCAGCAAACAGTGTACTTCCCGGTGCCAAGAAAATTCCCGTTAGGCGGACCACGCGTCCAAACGAATACTTTGTATTTACGACCGCGTACTACAGCCATGCGTTATAGCTATCTGGAACCCCGTACTGCTGCCATGTATATGCTCAGACCGCGTATTATAATTGTACTTTCGAACAGTCTGGAACTGCGTACTACAGCCATACTTCACAGGTACTTCGAACCCAATTCTACAATCATGCGTTTCGCCTAACTTGGAACACGTACTGTAATCATGCATTACAATCACTTTGGACCGCGTATTAGAGATATACGTTCCAAACATCTAGCTCAGAGTACTACAATTATGCGTTCTAATTATCCCAGATCGCGTAATACTGTCCTACGTTCTAACTGCCTTGGACTGTGTAAAGCAATGTGCGTTCCAACTATGTATTTGCGATTGTGCATTAAAGCCAAGCGTTCCAATAACAAGGGGTCGCGTGCTAGTCATACATTCCACCTGCCATGTACCGCGTACTACCGCCATGCTCACCAACCACCTCAGACCGCGTACTACAGATATACCTTCCAACTAGTTTGTATCATTTACATCAGCCTTACATTCCCTATATCTTGGATTGCATCCTTTTTTTCAAATCCCTTGTATCTCATGCCAAAGTTATACAATCAAACTAATTTGACCGCTTTTACAATCATAGGTTCCAGACACAAAATAACAATAACCGTATACCACGCACTATAGCCAGGCTTCCAACCAGCTCGTACTGTTCGTATCACCCATATATTCCAAATAACTTGGACCTTGCACTACTCTCCAAAGAACATTTTATTCCAACCACTGATCGTGGATCAAGACCAGTTGCTAACTCCTAATGCGCCGGTTCACCAGGAATACGTGTAAATTAATTAAAAAATATACCTATTAATCAGCATTAAAATGCATATTGCGTATCAATTGTAAATGCAATTTCAGATTTGCAGTTAAGAAAGAGTGCTTAAGTAAAGCAGATAAGCAGGATATGAATGATGTTCTTGCCTACAAATTGTTTATTTTCAAATGCACAGTACAATTACGAATGGTATGCTGTTATTACATATCATTCCGCCGCTGGCAGTACGAAATCCCAACGGGACCTGTGGGCAAAAACCATCGACTTGCGAAAAAAATCAATAGTTGCCGCAGGTGGCTTAGCAGCTCATATCATCGCCCTGCTTGCGCAGATATGTGACACAGGGCCTTACAATTAATAATGATATACATTTCGTTTCATAAATGCTCAATTTGCTACATTTTTATCTATCTTAAAACTCAATGCAACACAACGTGCGTGTACTGATAATGTAAATATGGCACAACGAATAATTTAAAGCGTACTTTAAAGCTCGCAAAACATGTTCTAGCTTCTGGAAAGAAAAGAGCCAAAACTTTGTTCTACTTTGGAACCACGTACCAGTTAAGGTCTCTGCTGATATTTATCTTAACTCTCCTTTACTCCATCCTAGCGTAGCCGCGCCTTAAAGGCAGCCCAAACTGAAGACTTAGTTGAAATTCCATAATACCAGAGAATCACATCCTTAAGTTTGAGTATCGATGGATACAAATTAGGTTTATTTGAGATTGTTAATTTATAATATAGAAGTACAAAACAGACATTATTCGTATAAATTATTATTATTAAATCTTATTATAAGGATATAAGGTAACAAAGATAAAATTCCGAACACGAAATGCTCAGTTAGCACTTCAACTACAATACGAACGTATGTGACAGGCAGTGGGCTTAGTGAAGCAACATACAAAAATTCCTTTGCTTTGAATGCTTTAAGGAATATGTAAAATGCTAACGCCACCTGCATGTGAAGTAGAACTGCGTTAAAGCTTTCAACAATGTTTCCGTAGTACTTTATAAATCTTAAAAGCGTTATTAAAATTTTCTTATTGGACGCATATGGGTACTGTGGAAACTGTAAATTGATGCAAAATGATACAATATACAAAAGAAAAATCTTGAATATAGAAATTTCCATGCCGAACGTAGCGAAGTCACTTATACTACATGCAAGGCTTGAGAACGTAAGGAGTAGTGTGCATAGAGCTAAATTATTGTAGTTGTTCTGTAGATAACATATTTATAATAAAGACTATAGTATATAAACATTTGATTAGGAAAAGAGGAAGGGTATATATGTTTTCTGCTGACTTTGAAAAAGCTTATGATAAAATAAATAGAGAAGCTCTGGAATATAAACTAAGGGAAAAGGGACTTAGTAGCAAGTTTATAAGGGAAATCAAGAAAATATATAAAGATGTAAAGTTCTGTATACGCAGTGAAAAAGGCAGTATCACAGAGACGAGTCAACAAAAATAGGATTAAGACAGGGATGGAAGCTGAGTCCAATATTATTTAACCTATTCACAAATGATATATTAGAACGAGTATAAATAAAAAAAAAAGATTGTCCAGTAATAAGAGATAAGGAGATTCCAGGTTTGTTATACGCAGACGACCTTGTGGTAGGTGCTACATTGATAATAGGGTTACAAAAAGCAATAAATGAAATTAAAGAATTTTGTGAAATTGGGGAGTTATGGTAAATATAAATAAATCCAAAGTGATAACGTTTAAAAAAGGAAATAACCTGAAGAAGGAAGAAAAATGGTTTCTAGGTGGCCAAGAACTGGAGGTAGTCAAAGAATGTGACTATTTAGGAGTAAGGTTGAGTAATAGTAGGGAATGGGGAGCACATGGCAGGAAGATGTTAGCTAAAGGAAAGGCAGCTATGACAGGCTATGCAAATATAAGTTAGATATGTCGATAAAATGGTTGGAGAGAATGTACGAGGCATTGGTAGAATAAAAAATGCTCTATGCGGTGGAAATATGGGGAGAGAACTAAGTAAGAAAATTGACCAAATGTATAGAATGTATTGTAAATAATTAATTGGACTACCAAGAGCAGCACCAGACGAAGTTGCATTAGTAGAACCTGGAAGAACGAGGAGGAAATGTATAATAGTAGAAAGAATTTTAAAATTTTGGTTTAGATGTATGAAAATAGAGGAAGGTGAAATCTTAAAGATATGCCAGCTGGAGGAAAGAAATCGAAAAAATAATGGAGTCAATTGGAATGGCGGATATATGGGGGTTGGAGGAAAGAAATACAAATGGATTTTGGAAAGTAGTAAGAAACAGAGTGGAAGATATAGAAAGACAAGAGATATGGGGAAGCCTTGAAGAAAAAAAACTTAGGCTTTTATAAATTGATAAAGAAGGAGTGGGGAAGAGAGAGGTACATTGATTACTGTAATAGACAAGAAAGGGAAGGTTTAGCCTGGATGAGAACGGGATCAATGTATTTAAGAGGGATGAGAGGCAGCGGAAGAGGAATATGCGAGTTGTGTGGAGGAAGAGAAAGTACAGAACACTATATGACAGAATGTAAGGAAATAAGGAGCTGGAGGGAAAATATGGATAGGAAAATAGTAGCTATAAAGATGTTGACAGGGAAAGGAGAAAAGGAAATCAAGGGTAAGGAAGAACTTTTAAGGAAGGTAAAGGAAAAATGGTCTAGAAAAGTGAGAGAGGCAAGGGCCGCTCAGTGAGCGATAGGTCTGGAAGCCAAGCAATCTGAGTGGCTCAATAAGAAAGCAAGCACCAGACAAATTGTACCTAAGATCTAAGGGTACAGTGATATATTAATACACATTGTATATATTGTAAACCAAATTGTAGAACAAATTGTACAATAAATTCAATTTATTCATTGTAGTTGTTTACACGGGATTTTTACAGGATGCCACAGTATTGTGCGTTTAGTTGAAATTGTAGTTCTAAGAAAAACGAGCTTATGTTTTTATGGTCTCCTAATTCTCATAAGTGGCGCAAGCTGCGAATTTTAAATCGTCACTGTCTAAAAACAAAATTCAGAGGCGTAGCGATATCAAAACGTTCCATTACTTCGATATTTCCGCATAGCACATTGTGATATCCCCATAAATGAAAATACCTTCCACATAAAGGATTGCTGTGAACTACTGTGACTGTTACAAGGGTTCATAATAATAAAATGAGTTGAGAAGTATTGGGATTGGTTCAATATTCCAAGCATGCATAAAAATGGGTTGCAAAAAAGACAGCGAAATCCAGTATGTGGGTCGACTATACCCAACGCACGCATGGAAAGAGTATGAAGATACACATCGAACCAAAACACTTCAAAATATACTTCCAGCACTCTTTGTTGAAGCGAACTGGTTGCCTCCCTCCCACCTCTGGTGACTTGACTGAACAGTAATAAACATCATTTAGCATACCCTCCTCATTTTCTTTGCATATATTTCTACTGGCAGGACAGAATAAAAGAAATATGATGTGTTACATTCACATGAATTTCTCTACCCACCATCGTTTATTTTTTGCAGCTTCTACAAACTATTCCTACGAAAGCTTATTTTTCTATATCTATACTTCATGTTAATCGAGATAAACATTTGCAGAAATACTTGCATTACACATTTCGTTGCAGGTACAGGGGAGGTACAGGAAACCGTATCGATAGCCAGATATTTAATAGCGGGTCGCCATAATTTGGCTTTGAAACTCCATACTCTTTCCGTGACATCGCGAGAAACATCTGAATAGCAACAACACTAAATAAATTAAGTGATGAAAAATTCAAACCGGTGATAATGGATATTTATGAGATTTTTGGTGCCACAAAAACATTTTTGTAATAAACTGTGTTTTAGACATACCTACATGTTCTAACTAATAAATGTTTGTCCATCCCTTATGGTTTACCTGTTAATTAAAATTATACAAAATTACTTCTGAATGAAGAGAACTTCATTCTCCAATAAATACATTTTGTTTGGCATGTAAGTATTTTAAACATATGTTAATTTCATCCCAATCGTTAGAGCCATTTAAGGAAAAAAGATCGAAACTTTTTTATTCCAAAAAAATAGTTTTGGATTGGGGAATTTTCTTGAAAAACGCCGTGTCGCATCTTTGGAATATATAGAACTTAAATACTAAATTAGGTATTTATCCGAATTTTCCTTTTTTGAGTTATGCTGTTCACAGACACGCAGAGAGAGAGAGAGGGGGGAGAGGGAGGGAGAGGGAGGGAGATAGACAGAGTAACAGACACACGAGCGGACGTTTTTCTAAAAATTCATGACTGCTTCAAAACACCTATTCCTGGTGAAATTTCGGTATCGAATTTTTGGGTGGAATGCAATGCTTCATCTGCGTACTAGGTATTTGGCGCAGAAAGAAAAAAACTAATAAACCAAATAAAAATTTCATTTTTGTACTTGATGTCCGGCGCAGCAGCCAGAGTGCATAGAACCAGAGTGTAGTAATCATGTGACCTGTAAATTTATACGGAAAAGCAATAAGAATATGACTGAGCAAAAACTTTGCACTGTCAAAAAGTGACGAAGTTTTGAAATTTCATTAAAATAAATTTTCTAAATTACACAGAAGAAACAATATTTCCTGGTAAATCTGGATTCCTATATTAACTCATACCGAAAGCGTGGTGCAGTCGTGATAAATTCAGTAATAAACTAACGGTTCCAGAAATGAGCGATACCTAACAGCTCCTGGGAGATATCAAATCCTAAAACCTGCTGATTCATGGTGTACGAACAGTTTGTGAAATGGACTAATTCGTGAGTGGTGACTGAACCTATAGTGATTGCAATAAGGAAAATGCCCTGAACCTAACGGAAGGGTGTTCTACTACACCAAACTGCTCTTTACTTTGCAGGCGGAGTAGGCGGTAACAATTTATGCAGAATTTGACAGAGTTTGATTAGCCCATTGTGGTTTATCTATAACGCTTTGTTATTCATGCGATTGAGAGCGAGTATAGTAAGTGACGTCACACGTATTTTCGCTTCTTGCAATCGCATCCAGTTCCGACAAAAATTGTCATTCTCATAATATTAATGCCAAGCTGGTTTAGACCGGACTGCTGCCTTTGAACATAACAGCACAGTCCAATCTGGGTTTCTGAAAGTAGGTGAAATAAATCATTTTTTCATTATGAAAACATATTCTTTAATTTTGCGTCGTACTTATTGTCACCTCATGATCATTTATAAGCTAACTGTTGGTTTTTTTTTCATTTCTTTGCGTTTGCGCTCTCTCTCTCTCTCTCTCTTCCTCTTCTTCTACTACACTGTTTGTTGTTATGACATTTTTAAAATTAATAGAATCGTCGCCAATATTAATGCCCCCATAACAACGCTTAGTAATACCAGTGAGAAGTAATGCTTCACTTTTTTCTCATTTAATGTTCCCCTGTTTTTTTCCATTTTCTTGCTTTACTTTTTGCTACTTATTACCGCAATTACTGTTACACATATGCAACGCAGAGATACACAAACACCCATGCCTATGGCGGGACTCGAACCCGCGACCCTCAGCTTCGCGGAGCGTCAAAAGCACAGGCTCCAGCAACCACGGCTACGAGAACCGCGTCTTAACCTTACATGCATTTTCCGATTGAAGAAAATCTCTTTTAATTAAATGAAATACTTCATTTATTCATCAATTTCCTTCATTCATGCTCTAAGAAAGAAATTATGGGTTTATGATAGCTGAAGTATAATTTAGACTTATTAATAGTTAACTATATAAACAAATAATTTAGACTATAATTTCTCTAAATGACGAGAGGATACTTCGCCGGTGGTAGTACCTAATCTGGTTGTAGACTGAGCTTTGACAGTGTTCAATTTCAGCTTGAATTTTTCATCCAAAAATCTTATCAGTACTTCGTCTGAGTTGAAACTGAAATCACCACTCATAGTCATTAGCATTTTGTCCAGATCTTTTTCCAAGAATACTGTACCTTAAATAGTGTAGGCCAATAAGACTTTATTAATGAGTTCAATGATATTAACTCTTGCATCGTTTGATATGTGGATAGCCACCAACGTAATCATAATATAACTGAAATTGTTATATAATAATTAATACATAATAAATATAATTGTGAAAAGATGGTTATACGGGGCGGAATAATAGTCTAAGAGACACCAATACACGATCACTTTAAAACTTTACTTTATTTAAAACAGAAAGCTCGCTAATACAATAATAATATTACAACGTGTTCAGCTAATGTACAGTATAATACGCAAGCGTCTACCGGTTTCTATGCTACGTATTAACACAATACACGCGGCACATGCGCGTAGGCTGTCTATGACGTATGCGACGGAGAGAGTAGAAATGATTCTCCCTCTCTTTCTTCTCAACTGCCGGTTGGAGTCTCTCGATCAGGCTCAAGCGTTTCATTTTTCGTTTGATCCAGACCAATTTGCCTACCGAGCATAAATAAGTTTGACTTCGAACACCAGAAGGTATATCAATAACCACAGAGAATGACAGAAGAAAACTTAGCATTAATGCTCTTGTTAAACACCATATAAACCATTTACTTCTCGTAAGACCGGGCATATAGACAACATTTCTTCTTCCTGTCTTTTGACCTACCTGAAGAAGTGAACGCTGTCTTCAAAGTCTAGCTATTTGAACATGTTTATCTAGCTGTTTTTCACACATATCCTGCATGCAGAAACAAATCCTAACTTATAATTGCAGCTATTTGCAATATTTTTTATCCTATACGTGGAAAAGTGACCTAGCTTCAAGCTCCAGTTATTTTCCAAGCATTTTTCCTCTGTGTAGATAAAATCATAGTTTCTCACACCCAGTATTTGAAATATTGTTATCCTGATTTTTGAAAAGTATCCTGACTTCCAGCTCTAGGTGTTTGCCACACGTTTATCCTTTACTTAGAAACCATCCTAAATTCACACTTCTAATATCCCCCACGCTTTCATATTCCATATAGAAAATAAACCTGTCCTCGAACTCTGAATATTTACCAGAGGTTCATCCTAAACGGAAATAAACCCTAGCTTCCGACTGCAGTTATTTACCACCCTTTTATCCTGAAAGTATAAAAGAAACACCAGATATTTGCCGTAATTCTATCCTGTAAGCATACTTACCATTGCGTTGTGTAGTTCTCCGAAATGATTGTGACCTCCGGTGACAATAGTGGCTCAGGTGGTAAGAGCGCCGGCACGGCAACAGGCTTAAATTAGGTAGTTCAGATTCCGTCCGTTACTAGAAGTACCTACTAAATGTTTATTTCTGTTACACATAATAGTTTAAATAGTTTAAATAATAAAACTAACCCCTAAATATTAGGTGCTTAAATAGTAAACCGAGACCACCTGAAACATTTACCTGTTTATACTGAGAGAGTTTTAGAAATCTCCGGAAAGAATTATAGAGGAGTTATAGCCACATGATTCAAATCCCGTCTAATTCCCTCTTCTAGCTTTGGAAGTTGACGTTAACATCTTCAGTCCTTACTCAATTCCCAATAAATAATTGGGATTATTCTGCTCATCTTCCAGGTCTTTAATACTGACTGGCTTTAATTTCAACCGATCGCGGTCATTGCTACTGTATAAAACAAGATTACCTGGGGCTTAGATTTCAGTCCAAGTAACACTAGAGGTACATCATGCTGAAAATGACCATTAACATAATCTTATATACCAGCATCTTATTTATGGTTAAACAGGGCCAAAAGTAGATCTGGTGGATTCCAGGATAGATATCCAAGGGTATTTAGATAAATTATGGAACATAACATAGCCATAAAAAACATAGGTACGTTAAGAGGAAAGTTAGTATTGTAAATCACGTTACATGGTTTCGTCTCCAAATGCACAACAAATCTTACGTAGAACTGAAAAATATAGATTAAAGTAGAAACCCTCCAAAATGGTATAGGTAATGAAACAGGGTCCTTTAGCCGCCTATGTCATCTCCGCTCACGAAAACTGCTGATCTCCAATTATTGAAAGATTTGGTGAATAATAGGGTCAATGAATTGGCATATGTACTCAAAACCATGGGTGTCAAAACTCTGGGTTTTCATTCTCAAGCAGTATTAATTTAGGCTAAAAGTGAATTTTTTATTTGCATCATAAAAATTATGGTAACGTTATGTCGCTTGAACTATAGACCTGTAATGTTTCAAGTCATGTAATTTGCACATTGACTTTTGATATTTCAAATACTATATTTAATAACCCTAGAAATTATGTTTTGTGTGTGTTGGACTACGTCAATGGGATGGTGTTGAGAATTGTAGAAATTATAAGATTATCGTCTCAGAATCTATAGTAGTTAGAACACTCTTGCACTGATTAGGCGTAGTGTTACTCTGATCATATTCCCTTTGCGTTTGATATGTAAAAGTATCAGACCTGTCAGTCATTGTAGACTTTCAAAGTGCTGTAGTTATCAACAGGTGTTTTAGAGCGGCTCGTGTAAAGGTGTAATGATTTTCTTATGTAAAAACAGCATGGCAGCAAGGCAAAACAAGATGATGATAATGGTGATAGTGATTGAATCACTAGTGGATTTTTAGACAGAAATATTCTTCTTCTTCCTTTCGAGGAAGAGAGCTTGTCAATAATGTCACTGTGTATTATTTTTTTTCATCTTTCCATTGACAATTTCCTTTGGTACAGAATATTAGAGAAAATTATGAACTTTTAGTGAGACATGGATCTCTCTTGCAGCTTTAATGCGATTCAAAGCGGAGAAGATTCACTCTGCAAATTCATTTTCGATGACACCGTCGTAGCTACTGCACAAATTGCAAACTGCTCAACAGTTACCGTTATGTGCTAATCGGAGAACTGGCTATGATTTTTTTTATTTTCTAGATACTATTTATTTGTACTTCAGGACCAACTTAAGGGTTTTCATTGTATAGCGTACGGTGTACAGTAGATAGGGCAATCTCAAAAGTAAGTGAAACCCAAATATGCCACATCATTGTTCTTCAGGAAACAGTGGTTTTAGAAGAAATAAAAGATTTCAGTGCATGTGGTGTTAAAGTAAAAATATAAGGTAGTTTTCTTTATCCCTGTGTTATTATACAAATTAGATTCGTTACGCTGTTTCTTAAGTGATTCCTATTATTCCACGATAAGGCAGTCTGTGTAACATTTCAGTTTAATTCATTTTATATTCCAGTTCTCTAGAGCATCCCAAATTTATGAAACTCGTAAACAGTAATGAGGACACTCCGGTAATAAATATACAAGTATATAGTTATCTTTTTAGGATTTGCAAGCAATACCTCTCTTAAGCACAAAATTTGCTAGTAAAGTCACATTACCTTGAAAATAAAATTTTAAAAAGATTACTCGAAAAACCCTTTTTTTAAGAACATTGTGTTAGTTTTAAAGTAAGCTCAGATTAAACTTTGTAGCTCAATTATAGATAAAATTATGAGTTTTTCAAAAGTTCCATGTGTATACAAATTTTTAACTTGTTACGAAATTAAACGGTTATAAAATTAAAACTATGCAATTTCAGAAGTAAAAACATTGCGTAAGTATTGATAAATGAGCACAGTAGGTTTTGTTAATACGGCGAGGGTGATGTTGAAAAGTTGTATTTTCTGTGATGATTTGGGATGGGGTAGGAATAGGAATACACATACGGGGGGCCTCTGGAAACCTGGAGCAAAGCATTGTAAGTAAGCTGCAATGGCCCGTTTGCTTCTAATTGACCCCTCGGAGGAAGGGATGGGGGAGGGAGGGGATCCCGAAAGGCAACCAGATCGGGACGACGATGTGTGCTAGCAAAGATGGGGTC
This sequence comes from Deroplatys truncata, assembly GCA_030765065.1. Lineage (NCBI taxonomy): Eukaryota > Metazoa > Arthropoda > Insecta > Mantodea > Mantidae > Deroplatys > Deroplatys truncata. The sequence continues at coordinate 537,990,821 of CM060990.1, forward strand.
CATAATTATTCCAGATGGAGCATATCCTGACACTGGCTAGCCATGCCGCAGCCTGGGGGTCCCAGAGACCCGATTCATCCCCACGAAGAGGCCTTTGTCGGTCCAACTAAACGCCAGGGAGAAATATTTCCAAAGTACACAATCTGCCGTCCTGCCGCAACTCACCGAACGCCATCGCCTGGTCCTTCAATCCAGAAACGGATGAAAGGAAATGATGGGGACCGGAAATGACCTGGAGAAACCACGAAAAAAACCGTGGTCAGAGTGGCCAGCCCGACAGGAGTCATACCCGGGACCATCCGATTGCGAGCCTAACCTTTACTCAAAACCATCTCACCGGGTATTGGGTTGGAACTAACCATTACTGGAAACCTGCTGGAAGGTAATTAAATTCATCTTCAGTGAATATCCAAGATAATTTAGATACATTGAGACGAGCTGTTTTAGGCCCGTTGTTTGTACAAATGAATATCTTTTCCATATAGGTGAGAAAGGTGGGTGTAAGACTGTACGATTATTGCGAGAACTAAAATACGTTTCCATTTGAAATTCGCAACCGGTATTTCTCAGCGAATGATATATAACCTGCTAGAAGAGTGTTAACTCATGCCTTTGGAAGTCTACTTATGCCATTCACCAGGGAATTTTTTAAAGAGTAGTCATTTCGAGAGTAATGGAATTCATGAAGATGCTATTTTGTTATTTTTACCTAGATTCTCATGTTCCAAAAGCTTATTAATCAGCGTTAATACCCTAATGGCATTTTCAGGATACATTATTCACATTTAAAAATACTGGAAATTTATACTGCAAATAAAAAATGAAACACTACTAGTATCCTTTCATATAGACCTCCACTTGTGTTTAAATAGAAGGCTACCAACACCTTTATAAAGGTGCTTGAGAAAATTTTGAAATTGTTTTTTTTTAAATGTTAAAACTCTCTAAACTTAAATTGTTGACAATAAAGTTATATACGTATATCAAATATAATGCTTTATAAATTTATATAACTAAGGAAATGTTCTGTTCTAAACTATTCATTAGTATAAGGTAAAGATGCCTTTAAATTTCATGCAGTTGTATGCAATAATGTTTGAATTATTTTACAGTGAAGACTGAATATGCAAAGAAGTTTAATTTAATATGACACCACTAGAGTATACCATAAGGTTACGCATGCAGTTTTGAAAAATAAATCTGTATTGATTAAACAGTGTTTTCAGATAAATAACCCAGCTTCCATTTTGGTTCATAGTTTTCCTATCTTTCCTTAATCTAAAAGGCGAAGCAGAGAAGTGTGAGTTTTAAACATACGAGTCAAATTATTTTGGACATGATTATTACTTAATGTGGGTTAACGTATGCCTCAACATATAAATATGATTTAACTTCAGGACTTAAAAATCATACATACCAAATTTAAGGCGTGGATATGTTTTATATTCTAAGGAATAAAAAGACGTCGTTTGTTTTTTCGGTTCTAGTTAGATAATACTCGAAATTTATAGACCAACTCAGAGAGCCTTAACTAGAATTTTGAGTAACTTTCAAAGGAATGAGAACTCATTACAATGAGGAGACACTCAACAAACACTTTCATACTGTTAAAACCGAAGATTTTAAATCTATATTTACCTCAGAAGATATATTCATTTTATTATAACTACAAATGAAAACGGATATGTAACAGGTTCAGCCTTAAGTTAAGAAAACTAGTTTGTGAATGAATAGGAAAAACAGAGAAAAGATTGCCAATATTTGAACTGTTCTATTTCCAAAGGTTGGTGTTAGAATTTAACGTGATTTGTGTAGTCTCTTACTGAATCGTTCAGCAATAGCTTAATATATATAAAATAATTTTTAATTCCATAGTTACTTGCATAGACACTAGTGTATTTCAGGTGGAAAAAAAGAAGAAAAAGTTCCATGTATGACTTTTGTACCCATTACTCAAAAGCTATTAAGTTAGACCGTTGAAACTTTGTTTGATACTTCAGAACACAAATATTTAAAAAGTAGACCGCTATAATTATACAGCGCAAAAATTTCACACATTTTTATGAAATTATGCACATTAATTATAGCACATACTTTATAATAAAACTTGAAATTTTATTTGTACAAAATTAAAAACCGGAACACCAAGGTACTGGGCTACTTTAGAGGACTATCCTTAGCGAAGTATCATTAGAGATTTCAAGCTTTTAAAATAATTTTTGTTTGAGGATTTAATTTTAGGTTAGGAAAGACAGACAAAGAAGTAGCAACGAAATTTCATATTTTTTTATGCAGGCTTCACTAATTCATATCAACCCACAATTATTGTTTTTTTTGTTTATATGTTTTTTACTTTTAATTATACTCTTTAAAGATATCAGTTGTCATGCAGATTTTTCTGAACTTTTAATGTATACCATCAAGCTCAAATAGGTATCTTTCATTCATGATTTGGCAATGTTCAGCTTTAGTTCAGTTCTGTGTACATGTTGCTGCATCTTAATCCTTGAATGAAAATCATTATTGGCATCTGATAATACCCATATTATTTAGGTATTCGTTAAGTGGAAGTTCATAGTGAAAATAAAGGTTAGTTTCACTGTTTTTGATCTGGGGGAATGTTACAGCTACAAGTATTATTCGGATTATTTTTCATATGCAAATTTATTAAGCATAAATTATTTCATAACCCAACTGAAGGCCTTCTGTTATGTTCTTCCCCTTCTAGTAGCATCAGTATAAATTTAACTTTCTATGATTACCAGAAACTGGTAAATAGCTTTCTGCTAGCCAATTCTTTTAGCAGATTGGAAATTATCCTAAAATAATTCCGGGAAGGAAAACATATCGCTGTACTACCCTACAGCTCTCAAAAGTGTTCAGTTTCTAATCTTAACCTAAAAATGAAGCAAATAAATTCCTGAACCAGGCAAATAAACACAACATTTATTACTATTTGAACCTAAAATTCTTAAATTAATAACTGTTACCTTTTATTACCACACGAGATCACACAAGATTTATTTTGCTATTAAAACTCGTGTCTTAAAAGTTATGTTGGGAGCATCATTTACCAATGCTATCACGGAACATTGCTTACTCACGCGTAATCCGTAACATTAATATTTACGCTAAAACGAATAAATAAAAAATTGATAATTCCAATGTCAAACTTCTATCATGCTTTTCCTCTTACAGCAGCACTAAAATGACGTCTATGCGAATCTGTTGTGTAACAAATGCATTAGCAATATGGTCTCGGGTTTTGTTGCTTTCGACAACCAAATCTTCATTCTTACCAAAATTTTATTTTGTTACGAAGTTACAGAATTCCGATCAATTGGTTAGCGGCTTTAACAATTTGTTAAGCCTTAACAAAACGCCACGTTATGTGTGACTGTGTGTAAGTGGTGTTCTTATGTGTGAGTGTATATACGTGTGTTCGTATGAATGTGTGTTTGCATGTGTGTGTGTGTGTGTGTGTGAGAGAGAGAGAGAGAGAGAGAGAGAGAGAGAGAGAGTGAGCATATGCGTGTGCTGTCTGTATGCATGTGTCTATGTGTGTGCATGTGTGAGAGAGAGAGAGTATATGCGTCTGTCTGTATGTATATGTGTGTGTGAGAGAGAGAGTGTATATGCTTGTGTCTGTATGCATGTGTGTGAGTGTGTGTGTGTGTGTGTGAGAGAGAGAGAGAGAGAGAGAGAGAGTACATGCGTCTCTCTGTATGTATGTGTGTATGAGTATAATCATGCATGTGTCTGTAACTATAAGCTTGAGATATTTTAATTTCCTTAAACTTTAGCACTACACTGATGTCTGTGTACACAAACTTTCTAATGAGGTAAGGATTAATTTATATTTTATAACAATATTATTACTATATAGTACATTGTTTGAATTCATTATTCAGTAAATATGTTATAGATACTATCAGTGACAATAGCTGTGATATCTCTTGCGATTTTAGATAGACACACTATGACAATCACTGTCGTTTTGGTTAAATATGTTTAGAAACAGGTTCTGACAGCATTCTGAAGGTGTTGCAACAGGAAGCCCTATTGTTGGTTTTGAAAGCGAAAACTTTATTTGCTACAGTTAATGTCATGATCGTCAATAACTAGTTTTAAAGTGTCATTAACTCTCTTAAACTTAAAATTTCATCTAGTTCTGACGTGAGTAATCCAAAACATGCCTAGCTGGAAGCTTATAAAGCTTCAAAAGCTGCCATAGAAGCTGTGAAGAATGGTATGACTAAAAGGGCTCAACCTCTACATAGGGCTTTCCACGGACGACTCTTATTTTCCGACAGATTGACGATTACACAGAATATTTCAAGACCTCTACGACCAACTCTGAGGAACGATAGATCTCGCAGAGGGGATCATTTGTTGTGAAGCAACCACCATCTTCCGATGCATCGTTACGGAGTTATTCAATCCTGTTTGAAGCGTATCCGGTAGGATAGGTTTCAGAGACACAGCCAGTACACTTTGACTCTCTGTTTGTTTACAACCGCTGAATCAAGTGTCATCGCCTCTTTCTTGTCCCTTACATCTGGTTAGGTTTGGTAAATCTGAGACGCACAGCCCAATTTAACTCAGTGTTTGTGTACAACAGCTCCACGCATACCACCCCCAGAAAGTACAGGGACTGGGGCGAACGACTTCACACTTCGTGTTCAGTTTGTCCAGTGGTTTCTGCAACGAAGTATTACAGATCCTACATTTCCCGCGCACGTCTTGTTTACCGATGAGTCCTGCTTCACACGAGATGGATACTTCAACAGCAAGAGTAGCCATATCTGGGATGTTGAGAACCTTCATGCAGAGTTCATTGGACATCACAAACAAAAGTATTCCGTAACATCTTGGCTGGAATCGTCGGTGATCATCTGTTGGAACGTTTCTTTTTGCCACACCGTTTGAGTTAAATGGGGCTGTGCGTCTCAGACCTACTGAACCTAACCAGACGTAAGGGACAAGAAACAGGCAATGTCACTTGATTCAGCGGTTATAAACAAACAGCGTCAAAGTGTACTGGTTGTGCCTCTCAAACCTATCCTGCCGGATACGCTTCAAACAGGGGCGAATAACTCCGTAACGATACGTCGGAGGATGGTGGTTGCTTGACAAGAAGTGTTCCCCTCTGCGAGATCTATTGTTCCTCAGGATTTGTAGTAGAGTTGCTAAAACATTCTGTGTAAAGGTGAGCATGGTGCGCCACCAATTTTCGGCAAAACTGAAGAAAAAACGCTTGGTAAGTGAGATATTCAAGTATTTAGCCTAGCTGAACCTGTTAAAGCTTTTAGTAAATGTTTTCATTATTTATGGCCAGAGTGAGCCAACGTTACTTTCACTCATTAAAGCACTACTATCTGGAAAACAAACTTATATAACCTTTTACACCGACTGCTCCAAGAAAGTAATTTCCTTGCAGAATAGAAGAAGCTCAAAGTAGCACTCAGGAATTCTCAACTCCTCAGAATCCACATCCAAATTCAAGTGCCTGTGTTGAAGAAGTTAATACTCGGAAATTGTTTTGTGAAATAGAAAACTACTTAAACATGGAGGATTCTATGAAGATTCTTGAAGATTCATCACATGTTTTTAGTGTAGATAAGACCTATGTTTAGCTTTATACGAAGAGAAAGAAAGTTCTGGCATCGAGGTGAGCAAAATACATGTATGAAGTTGATAGAAGTGTTGAAAATATTCTGTTACTACTCGATTTATATTATATGCCGCAGGGAAACTAACTCCACATTTTATGACCCCGTGCACGAATATACCGCCGGTAAGCGCATCCTGGCCATCGTAGGGCCCTCAGCTGGCCTTCAGAAAAATAGGCACGAAATGTTCCCGCTTCTCCATAGATTTTACTGCTTCAGAAATCCCTATCAGCCATTTCCCGAGCTTCCCCTTCTAGAACATTCCGCTTTGTATGCGAAGACCTATATAAGGAGCTCGGAAGTTAGTTCATAAGTCATGAGATAAGTACATAAAGACGCCGAAGAGTTTGGATAGTGCCGACTGCAGTTCAGTTGTGATTCGATTTGAAGGATTAGTTCTGTTCTGTCCAGTTCTGTAATGTTTGTACTAAGCTGAGCAACAAAGTGACAATTAATGTGTGCTTAGTAACAACTGGTGTTTTAACTTCTTACATTGGTGTCAGTAGTGGGATATAAAAGCCAAGATTGAGGTAATGCTTACAAAATTATTGGCCAACATGTAGAAGATGGAAAGTGAAATAACGACAGGTCGAAATGGAAACAGAAATATACAAGATGAAGATGGAGCTATCGACCAAACTTAACGAACAACTGGCCGGCGAAAACAAAGACGTGGATGAGTTTGACGGAAAGGTCAAGGCTTTGTCTAACGCGTTAACGCCCTGGAGGAATTCGGGGAACGGCTTAGCGTCCTGGAAGGAAGAGTCGACGGCAGCGCCAAGGAACTGAACGTAATACTGGAAGAAATGCTTAGCGCAAAATTCAAGGACCTGCAGGTTGGAACGTCAGGACGCCACACAACATCTGTGCGAGTCAAATCGCCCAAATACGACGGAACCTTAAGCTTCGAAGCCTTCTGGCGGCAATTCGCAGCTATCGTCGCCTACAACAGATAGACAGCAGAGGGGAAGCCGCACAGTGAGACCATCCTCCAGGGACAGGCGGCATAAATTCTGAATGCGATTTGGACGTCGGTGGCTTCCGGAGACAACTTGGAGGCACTCGAAAACCAGTTCGGGAACCATTGTTTGGCCACAGCCTATCGTGATCAGCTAAAGTCAAGTCTGCAACAGCCACCGGAGATACTGCAGGAGCTTGCCCTGGCAATTGAACAACTGGTGAACAACCCTCTGATGAACCTCCGACCCAGTTACGTGTCCCAGAAAGCTGCCTACTTACTTTGTTGATATTGCGTGACGCCGAGATACGACAGCATCTGATGCTCGGCGATTACAACGCCATCCTCGAGTTGCTAACGACCGCGTTGAGGTTGGAGGCGGCCAAGGTAACAGCTGCCCCTACTGCGAAGACCAGGAGTATTCCATACGACGGAGACATAGGATCAATCAATAGACGTCCCGAAGATCTTCAAATGGTGTAAGTTAGTGGTGTGGCCAGCCCGGAGACCTAATGAAGGATTGTTCACACCAATCCTACGATCAGCCGTGAAACAAATAAGTAACGGCGTGGCGAGGGGCACGTAAGCGTCATCATTACTGTCCCCTTGAGTCACGCTGCTTGCCTGGGACCGAAAACTGGATGACAGCTTCGTCGCGGAAGGCTGGATACAATTGAAGCTGTGCTGGATACTAGGGGACACGGGTTCAGCCATGATCTTAATCAGACCTGATGTCGCTAAGGGCTTGTCCTCAAGGAAACCGAGTCGGCCCTAGCTAGTGACGGCATCGCGCGATACGTTACCTGTGGAAAAACATTTAATTGAGTTTTATTTATGGACGCTCTTTAACTACTATTGTCCTTAGCGTCCTATTCTATATTGGGCGTGAAAGACCAGTAATTTTGCTCAGAGGCCTCTTTATCAGGCTTGTGGCTCTTTTACGTGCCGTAAATCTACGACACGGGACCGCCGGCTTTACTTCCCTTCCGAAGGAAACCATGCTAAGGATTTTTACACCCGAAAAAACCCATCGCCCTCCGCCGAGTTTGAACCCGCGACCTTGGAAACTAGAGGCTAACATGGTACCACTAGTCCACGGAGGACGACTACCTGTGGAGGAGGTCCAGCTAGAGTTGACCTTATGTCGGAGCACTGTACGTCTCTCAGTATTCGTCGCGAGAGTGGCTGAGGATGTGATACTGAGACTGCATGCCTTTAGGTGCCGAGAGGCGGCGGTTGACGTCTGCTGAAGAGTCTTGGGACTTGACCACGACGAGGTGAAATTCTGGAGACCCAATGGGCATCCGAGGATCTACACGGTGATTCTGACGGAGAATATGGTCGTCCTCGCAAGAAGCAAACTGGTTGTGAGGGCGCGCCTGAAAGGCCAATGGTCAAGGAACCTGGTTTTGGATCGGAAAGACGCCCCTGGATGGATTATACATCCACAGGGCATTCTTGTCTTTCCGGGAGGAACTGCCAGTAAAACTGCTGAATCCATGGGACACCAATCAGGGCATAGGGTCAGAACGGAGTTAGAGAAATGTGAGGCAGCTGCGAGTGTATCGCCGTGCGATGGATCCTTGGAGCCAGCACTGTCGCAAGACTGGGGTTCCGGCTGGAATACTTGCTGAATTGGGCGACCTACCATCTGATCGCAACACAGCTGGAGAGGGTTTGACATCTCTTAAACAATGCAAGTCAGTGTTCAGTTAAGGGGATGGCGATTACGGACGCACCGACCAAGTACCCCACCACGTCGACAGAGGAGACGCCCAATCTATCCGGCAACCCCCAAGACGTGTTCCCCGGCGTAGCAAACTAGAACGAGATATACTGGAGGACATGAAATCTAGAGGGATTATCGAAGAGTCCGACAAACATTGGTGCTCCTCTGTAGTCTTAGCGAAAAAGAACGGCAAGTTATACTTCTGCGTGGACTATAGGAAGGTAGATGTCACTCGAAAGGACTGTTTTCCCTTACCCAGATTGACCACACCCTTAAACATCCTCAGTGGTGATAGTAGTTCTTGACCTTGGTCCTGAAAACAGGATACTGGAAAGGGGCTCTAAGATCCGAGCGACAAAGAGAAGACTGCACTCTTAACAGGCCAAGGGCTTTGGCAGTTTGCGTTTATACTCTTTAGCCTCTGCAATGCACCAGACACTTTCCTTCGCCTGATAGAATCACTGATAAGGGAGTTGACTTACGATGCCTACCTGCTATACCATGACGACATCATTGTTATTGGCAGTACTTTCGAAGACCATCTGGAGAACCTATCCATTACACAGACTGCAGGCAGCCAACCTGAAGCTGAACGCTAAGCAGTGCTACTCTTCTGCAAGAAGCTTAACTACTTGGGACAAATATTCTCACCAATCAGGATGGCCACGGACCTAGAGAACACTCGGGCTGTGAGATAATGGCTCGCCCGAAAGATAAATGAGAGTTGTGCAGCTTTCTGGGTCTATGAAGCTACTATCACCGGATCGTCTGAAGCTTCTCCAATATAGCGAAGTCCCTGAGTTGTCTGACGGAAGAACACCGGCTTTACAGGTGGACAGAAGAGACTGAGGACACGTACCAGGCATATAGTCAGTACCAGGCATGTAGTCAGCACTCTGCAGTGCGTCAGTTCAAGGTTTTACACAACCGGGTGGCGAACTTATTGTGGACACCGACTCTAGCGACAGTGGTACTGGAGGCGTGTTATCCCACGTCCAGGATGGGCAGAAGCGGGTATAGCGTTCCAAAGCAGGACGCTCTCCAAGGCGGAAATGAACTATTTAGTTACCCGACGGGAGCTCCTGATAGTATGCAAGCGCTGGGACACTTCCATAAGTACCTGTACGGTCAGCCATCTCATCTGTGGACTGACTACTCCGCCCTTACCTCGTGTTGAACTTGAAGAAACTTGAGGGCTAGACATCCCGTTGGGTCCAGTGGCTTCAAGAGTACAGCGTCACATCCGAGCATTGGAAAGGGACGAGTCACTCAAGCGCGGATTCAGAAGCCGCTCCACAACCGCCAACACAGACTGCAACACCACCGCCGCTCAGCTCACACTGGGCCGGGCCTTTGTCAAATCGCCACTCGGAGAGCGCTGCCACACACAGTTGGACGCCGCTACCCTAGCAGCCACTGAAAATTGAATCGCCGATCTCCTCACGGCCTCAGTCGCTGTAGAGACTGAAGTCAACGCACTCAAAGGATCACTCGAAGCGCTTCGGCTATCCGCCATTAAGGGACTCGCAGCCAGAAGCTACGCCGTTGCCTCAAGTCATCTCAACACGTTCGTAACTGCCGTACAGCAACCAGTCCACCACGAAGACTCAGAACCACTCACCTCGATACAATTTAACTGCATTAAATTGAGAACTATTTGGAAGAAGACATCACATCTGCCAGCACTATTGATACAAACGACGACTACTCTGGCGGCTGAGTGCCTCAGAAGCCTCAGTTGCTGGCATGCGAAGGCTACAGATTAAGGCAAACTCCGACGTCACCAACCTTCTAACTCAGCTTTAAGACAATCACCGAAAACTTGAGGAAAGTTATCTACTCATTAGGAGTTTCTTATATAAAACAACCTCTTCGAACCCCAATTCCGTAATAGATACGCATCGCTAAACCACAACAGAAACCAACATATTCCTTCCAATTCACATGGTCAATACCTCAAAAATCTCAGTGCCAGCAACAAGTTTAATTCCTTCCAATCCTATCCTGCTTCTCCGTAGTTCCGGGCAGGGCATCAGTCAGGTTGCAACTTGGGCAACCTTCCTTCCCACTGGTTGTTGCACTGCAACTCAATCCAACTTACAGCATGGAATGCGCGGGTGCTTAAGCTGACACCGCTGCAAACCTTCGTCTTCCTATTGCAGTGGAGAGGTATTAGTGGGACGGAAATCCTTGGATGGCGAGTCCTACACTCCCGGCTTATCTGGGGTTAATACGTAAATTATTTTCCTTCCACGAGAAATAGATACGTCAGCCCAAGTGGCCGAAGGTGTACGACATTCCTAACCAAGAGACTCACAATCGCAGACTGCCTCGTGGAAGAACTGTTCTACCGCTTTGAGGTACCGTTAGAGCTAACAGTGATCAGGACACCAACTTCGAGTCGAATCTGATGAGGGCAGAACTACTGTGTGTTGTGCACAAGATGTGCACAACGCCTCTCCAACCGCAGACAGACCCACTGGTCGAGCGGTATTTCAAGGCTCTTCAAGAACAAAAGTAATTTAAAATCGCCAATACACAATTTTTGTACCTTACTTCCTACACCAGGACGTGTATTCCAAAATTGTGATTCATTTAACACTTCTTCCATGATACACATTATTATTGTACAGATTTTTGCTTATAATATAATAAATAAAAGAAATTATATCAAAATTAACTACGTGAAAAAGTAAAATAATAAAGTAAAAATCCAAAATTTAATAATTGATAATTTGCAATTTAAATAAAAAATATATTCAATCTATTTAGCTAATATGTTGAGTGGAATGTATAGATTTGTATGTCTTAAAATATATGCTACATTGTATCCATTTGAAACTTGTCTTTCTTGTTGGAAGGTAGAATCAGATCCGGGAGAACCGTGGTTCAAATCCCGGCTATGGCATTTAATTTTTCAGTCATCTGATTCTACCTTTCCAACCCTGTCCAATACACGGCTTGTGTGAAAGAACAATTAATTCCATTGTCTTTCTTGTGTTGTCTCATTATAATAATGTATACATTGAAACAATACATGCTCAGGATTCCTTGGTGATTGCAATAATTATGCATATCCTTCTGATTTTAACCCCTAGTTTATCCAATAGCTTTCATTGGTAGGCATGTCAAGTTAAATAATGTATTAGTCTCTTTGTTGATCGTATATGTTTTAATTGTAACCGTTCCGAAATTTTGCTCAATAAATAAATAAACATTTCTCCTTCTTGCATCATTACTTTCCCATTCTTGCTGAGAATGTGACGTTAAATTACGTTTAATTTCCGTTATGGTTTTACATCTTCTCCCAATTATATCTGCGACTTTATCTAATTCACCTTTCTTCAACCAGAAAATTGCAGCCCTCAATTTTATCGCTAAATCTATTGGCCAATTTCCTTTGGAAACTAACAATACCATTGTGGGTGTAATATTAATTGCCCCTGTAAATCTTAATACAATTTTTCATTGTGTTCTTCTTAGTAAGGTTTTAACTTGTACATCATTCATTCGAAATGCCCAAACTCGTACCATATGTCATGACAGCCATGATGTAATAATCGTGCTTAGTGGGATTTTCAAATATGATTGAATGATTCTGGATAACTTCATCATTATAGTTTCAGATTTATTTCGAATGTATTTAGTATATTTTCTGAAATTCAATTTTTCGTCTGAAAATGTTCCCAAATATTTTACACCGTTCTGTCTTCTAAAGTTCCAAATATTAAATTCAACTGTTGGGTCTCTTTTCAGTTTTCCCTTTAATATCATATAACACGAGGCTGTTTGTAATTTTGACGTGTTACACTAAGCATTTAATTTGGTTGTTAATTTATTTTAACGTCTTTCCAAATCACTTCTATTATCTCCTGTTACTATAAACAGTACATCCTCAGCATAGGCTATGGTGTTTTTTTTCTCATGCCATTATTCAGCTCGTCTAATGATGTCTCCAATATAACGTCCCAAAACAACGGCCCTAAGATCGAATCCTGTGGACATCCCATGGTGACTTTTTATTAACAATATCCTTTATTCCTTTGATATATGCTTATCAGTAGCATATTATAGGGGAAAGGAAAGTTCCTCTGGATTCCTAGAAGAACCATGACAACCACAACCGCTTGAGAGAAGAAATAAGATTAAGGCTGAGTTCACCGAAAACAGAAAAATGGGTTATTCAGTTCGGCTGCGCCAAGGCTCACGTAGGAATTATCGGCAAGATTTTGCGGATGCCCTGGAAAGGCAAACAATTAAAGATACAAACCTTCTAGTCTGTTACGACAGTATCCCAATAAATGAAGTGAAGACACAACTAGCCGCAAATAATATAGAAAATTGAATAAGGTAAAGAATGGGTACCAACCAAAAATAGGTAAGTAACCAAAATATTCTTTCCAGTGTAGAGATCAGATTAGAGATTAAAATTCAGTTTCATCAGACTTAACAGCATGGCCCATAGGGGCAATGGGATAATAAGTTCATAGTTCTGTCGCTTTGGGATTAAAAACGAAGGGGGAATTAAAGGATTAAATACAGGGTAACATTCAGGTATTTACGTAATTTATAAGTTTATGGAACAAGATAATAAATGGTACCTAAGAGCTAAACAAGTTAATAATAGCAGTGGTAACTATCCAGTAAGAAAAATGGAATTAGGAAGTAAGTACGTAAAATACTTTACGAAATTTGACTATCAAATGGACTTTGACAAATTACTCACATGACGAAATCAACAAATCATTATATGTCTAACTAAAGAGAATTCATAAGGAAATGTTATATATTTAGAAAGTGCAAGACTTGTAAAAAAATAAACCAAATAGAATTACACAACATAAGGGAATTGTATATTAAGTAAGTAATAGTTTTAGTATTACACCACTATTAATTATAATACTACTACTTCTACTACTACAACAACAAATAATAATAATAATAATCATAATAATAATAATAATAATAATAATAATAATAACAACAAGCAAGTGCAATTAGCAAATGAAATAAACATATGTAGTATAAGAAATAAAAAATGAAATCGCTGCAAGCGTGATTCCGATATTAAAGCAGAAACCAAATAGGATTAAATATCCTAAAAAGGAATGGTACAACATTAAGGAAATAATCGCTTTGTGATTATGTAGGAATAAATTACCCTTCAAAGGTACATTCACATACAAATTTGCTATTATACGTAAGTAAAATTGAAATTCTTCAATAGCTATTGCATATTATTTTGTAAAGAACGCTGAAGCATGTAATATTGCTATATTCACTATAATGGGACATTCTGTTAATAAAGGTTACTAGGAATGCACATGCATACACATATACACGCATTCACAGAAATTCACACATACACACAGACACAAACATATATACGCATGCACATTCAAGTACACACGCATACACACAGACACTCTTACGTGTATAAACACATACACATTTATACGCAAAGGTGTATACACACAACATATCTACATGAACATACACACATAGTGTAAAACGTATAGTTATTAACACTTTAAGCACCTTCGCGTCTCTCCAGTACATTTTCAACGATTGAGTTTTTTTTATATTAACTTTATCTTAAGGTATTAAATATACCAATGGGTGTCAAGCAACTTCAATTATATTTTATGGATAATTTATTTATTATGAAAACAAAAGTTATAGAAAACAATAGTTATTGATAGTTTTTCATATAGATATATTGACACTTTTGACGCAGTTATTGACAACAAAGTATTGCACGTACAGCATGAAATTAACACCTAGGCATAAGCTACATTAAAATAAATTCCACACATTCACCATTCTTTTGTACCATTTTGGATATTAATACCTACTACTGGTATCAACGTAAATAGAAATGAAAATGAGGAAAGCATTATATCCAAGTACTTAAAATATAGTTCATAAATTCTATGCAGTGACCACAATAAACCCAAATTGTTGCGCTTAAAGTTGCTGACAGATTTAGACAACATCTCTTATAAAAAATCGCAGGTCACATTCTCTGCCATCATTGTCATATTTGCAGCATATCTTCATCTTTGTTCATCAATCTTAGAGTTTTAACTTTGGTTTCATTAAAAAAACGTTGTTTCTTGAACACCTTAAGCCTATTTTATTTACTTGGGTGTATCTTGCTTTCTCTGGCATTCCTAGGTTTGCTATTTGTTGTTTGTTTCTGAACACGCCTATTTAGTTTTTGGTATAGTTTCATGTAGAATTATTTTATTGTTTGAATATTTTGTAATTCCACCCATTTTCTGATGTAAGTTAAAGAAAATTGTTTCAGTACTCGGCTATCACTTCCTCTTAGTTGTGTTGAACCACTCAAAGATATTGTGAGATTGTCCAGCTTTCTTTCAACTGTCACTTTCTCCAAGTTTTCAATGTAACTGCTTAGTTAGTTTATATATTTCAAATTTCACTGGAGTTTCACTAATTTCTCACCATCACTTCACTAATGTTTCTGATTCGATATTCAAATTTCAACAGCAGATCTTCGCCAATAATTTCCTTGAATCTGGTGACTGTAAGTGCAGGTTCAGAAGCTCTCTCTTCATTTGTATCTGTGGTAAATAATCGATGTCCATTTGATTTCTTACTATCTCCCAAACATTTTTAATAATAAGCAACATTGATATCGCAAGAATACAGGCCGCAGGCCGGAAAACGTTCTGTAGCATTTCAGGCTTGATTTGCCTCTAAACCACATTTTGTGGATGGTTGCAAATATTTTCTTTGCCAATGCTTGTGATGGATGTTTCCTTTGTAATTCTAACATAGGTGAACTCCAGCCACACTTGAGGATTACAAGCAGGTGCATTAGCTGCCTGCAGAATCTTGTTGAATTTAGATATGATGCAGTCGATTATCTTTAATTCTGACAGAGCTCACTCAGCTCGAATGCGTAGTACATTTTATACCCATCCACAAACAGAATCACTGGAAATTTTAGGCTGTTGCTAACAAGATGAGGAAAAAACGGATTCCTAATAAGTAAAAGAGAAACAAAACCGGATTTCATCAAACAGTAGCCACCACCCCTCTCCTGAGTTCAATATTTCTCCTAGAAGTCGTTTATAGGAATAAACGATTATATTGTAACAAATGAAAATACCAGTTGCCTCTAAACACATCTTATTTGCCACTTAGATGCTCCGCGTAGCACAAACTTTACACTTGCGACACTTTTGACACACACTCAGAACAGAACACAACTGATCTGTCGAATCGAATCACAACTGAACTACTGAGTCACAACTAACAACTGAACTGCAGAGTCAAAACTCACAACTGAGCTGCACTTGGCCCTATCCCAGCTCTTCGACTTCTTGCCGCCACTTAACTTCGTAACTTCTTAACCAACTCCCGGCAAGTGGAGCCCCTATATATAGGCTCTATGCAACGCTGAATGTTATAGAAGTGTAACCTACCGGAAACGGCTGAAAATTACCTTCTGGAGCAGTGAAAACTGCGATGCGGCACATAATGGGTTCACTGCGCACCTATTGTTTTGAAGGCAAGTCGGGTGACCCATTCAGGTGCCGGACCGGAATGTGCTTACCGGTGGCCTGCACGTAGCTTTGCGCGCGTGGTTACATTGCTACCTCCTCAGGACTGGTCGTCCCTGCTGGAAACCTTGGCGGTCGGCTTGCCGGTAGTAACGGGTCTTCATCCAGTCGCTCGCCACTTAGATGTGTTGACGGGTCATCTCTTGCAGATCATGAAGATGGTCCACGAGCTTTTCACGTAGCCGACTGTCAGCTGTTCTGCCCCAGGGTTTCCCAAACATCAGGTCGCATGGAAGACGCAGCTCCCTTCCGAAGTCTAACCTGGCTGGTGTAACCCGGGTGGTGTCATGTGTTGACGAGCAGTAGGCCAGCAAGTAAAGTCGCACCCGGACATGCTAGTCCCAGTGGTAATTGTTCACGACCTTCCTCAGGTGCTCTTCAGCTATTAAGAATGAGCTAAATAATTCAAAAACGTTTCAGAGTAGCGCAGGGGCTACATCTAATCTTGATTTAACTCCTTTTAATTTAAAATCCGAAAGGAAAATTATTAACTGGAAAGTTGATCATAATATGGCATCCATGGATCACAGATTAATTTATTTTGGCTGTTGTTTAGAAAATTGTCAACATGGAAGAAATAATGGACGAGAAAGAATTTATAACTATGTGCAAGCAAATTAACTAAAAATGAAACAGCAATTTGAAAACATTCATTCGGAGTATGTTGATTCTCCAGCGGATCAAGAAGCTTCTACGTTAACAAGAACAATGCAATGTGTAATATCTAGAACAGCAGGTGCCCAAAATTAGAATAAGGAAATGTGTGATAAAGTTTGGAGCGATAAATTTACAAAACGCAGGAAAACGAATGAGAAAAGGTAAACTGATATATGAAAAAAACTATAGTTGCAGAAGAGAGAGTAATACACTTAAATAACTATCGATAAGCCAAAAATGTGTTTAAAAACCTCAAGAAACTAAACAAATAAAAACACATTCTAGCAACATTTTGTAGAAAAGGACTCTTGACGCAAATACATCGGCGATGCCCTATAAAATAATTATGGAAAAGGTAAAGAGACCAAACATTTTAACAACGTTAAATAAAGGAGAAGGGAAATTGATATCGGCTTCGAAAGATTCCATAAATGTTATCCTAATTAAACTACTTCCCAACGATGACTATTTAACATATGAAGAAATCCACCGTTTAAAGAAAATTAACAGGAACACTCCTTTTTACAATTCAAGAGTAAATTATCCTTTGGACTTCGCTGATATTAAACTCGTCATAAGAAGCTTAAAGAAGAAGAAAGCAACTGGTCCAGATAACATTACTAATGCAGTATTAGGGAAATTAGAGGACAAAATCACACCGTACTGATTTAAATTACTCAATGACTGTATATCGCAAGGTCGCATTCCACTATGCTGGAAGGTCAAGATTACGATTTTAAAGAAAAGCTTAGATATAGATCCTAAAGTGTCTAAATTATATGGACCAATATCTTTTTAAATGCCTTGGGAAACCATTTGAACAACTAATATATAAGAGAATACGTTAGGTTTAAATGAAAAATAATAATTGTTAGAAAGGGCTTTTCAACCGAGGTCGCCATAAAAAAAACCGTTAGGTATAGTTAAAATCTCAAAAGCTAAGTATATTATTGGAATCTTAGTGGAGATTATTCCTAGTGCCCTGATAGTTTGTGGTGTCCTAGTTTTTTTGAGACATTAAGACAAAAGAATTATCCTAAATATCCATATGCCATATTAAAAACATACTGTACCAATAGATAAGAGTAGCATATTATAGGGGAAGCTGGCGCAGTTTTTTGCGTTTATATGGGAAGGGATAGGGAAAACGAGGCTAGATGCGGCGGTTCACGGAGGAAAATGCGTTTATATGGGGAAGAGGATCGATGTATCGCTAGATAGAGGTTGAAGCAGTGGGGATGCGCTTTATATGAGAGAGGCGGGGGAATACGAGGAGAAGTGCCAGACTAGCTAGAGTTTGAGATGTGGAATATGCGTTTATATGGGAAAGATAGGAAAAACGTGAACGGATGCTAGCATAGACAGATGCTGAAGCAGAGGGAATATGGACATATATACAGGAGAGATAGGGAATACGAGGAGAGGGACTAGACTATTCAGGGCTTGAAGGGTAAAGTATGGCTTTTTATATGAAGAGACGAGGAAAACGAGGGTATATGCTAGGTTGAGAGAACCTTAATAGAGGAAAAATGCGTTTATATGGGAAATATAGGGAAAGCGAGGAGAGTTCCGAAGTAGAGCAGGGACTAAAGGAGGGAGGGATATGCTTTATACGACAGAGATAGGGCATACGAGGAGAGGTGCTAGTGTAGACAGAGGTTATGGAGTGCGGTATACGTTTATATGAGGAATATATGGAACGCGGGGAGAGAAGCTAGGCTAGACAGATAATGAAGGGAGGGGATGTAAGGTTATACAGGTGAGGTAGGAAACCAAGGAGAGGTGCTAGGCTAGACAGATGCTGAAGGAGGAGGGGATACGCTTTATACGGAAGAGATAGGGAATACGAGGAGAGGTACTAGATCATACAGGACTTGAAGGGTAGAATATGGCGTTTTATATATGAGAGCTAGCGAACCGAGTAGGGATGCTAGGCAGGAAGGTTTGAATGACAGAGTATGCGTTTATATGGAGAGACGAGGAAAACGAAGGTAGATGCTAGGTTGAGAGTCTTCAAGGAGGAAAATGCATTTATATGAGAGCGGTAGGGAATACGAGGAGAGGTGGTAGTCTAGACAGGGGTTGAGGAGTAGAGTGTGCGTCTATATGGGTAAATATGTAAAACGGTAGAGTTACAAGGACAGACAGGGGTTGAAGGAAGAGGAGGAATGTAGGTTTATACGGTAATATAGAGAGTAATTAGATTAAAAACATTTCTCATCCAACGTTACAACACTTTTATATACTTTTTTCTAAACCTTACAAACTTTTTATATGTTAAACAGTTAGTACGCGAGACGGAGAGGGACAAACTGTATATCGGTTTACAGTGAAGTATACGTCCTAACCTATCCCCCACTTGACTTCTCATTATCTATTCAATCCTATCATCGTCTAACCCAGCCCACGTAACAAGACGTAACACCACGTAACATAGCAGCGTAACACAACAGAACATAACCGCATGACAAGACGTCACACTACGTAACATAAGCACGTAACCACGTGACAAGACGTAACAAGATGTCACATTACGTAACATGTAACCAGAAACGTAACACGACGTAACAACACGTAGCAACCATGTAACGGCGTAACAAAACGTAACAACAACACGTAACCAACACATTGCTAAAGCAATCTAAGCTAACCCATCCTTCATAACTTAGACAATAAGTACGCGAGCCTACCTAGCTTAACCTAACCAATCCCAAACCATCCTCTCATCATCTATCCTACTCAGTCATCGTCTAACCTAATTTGGTTAACCAGAGATAACCTCGACTTTCTTTTAGTGAAATTGCAATGTTTTATTCAGGTTTTATTATTTGAGAGTCTTAATTGAAAGGTTTACGTTAACATACCTTTATTTTAGTTCGTTATAGATGGCTCTCTCCTTTTATCTAGGCTTGAGACTAGCACTAGTATTGCTCCTAATGGTACTGCTTAATAGCACCACGTTTTATGCCTTTAATCTTTTTTACCATTGACCCATGGATATCTAGTGCATACATCTTAGGTCGTAGTCCGACAAAGCGCTGGATGATTTTACCATTAGCCTCATCTTTAAATTTTCCCAACACCTTCTTGTTTAGAGCTGAATAGCATATATGGTTGACAGGGTAATCAGCTTTATCTAGGTGTTCGAGAATACGTAGCTTGTCCTGGTACACATCTTCAGTTGTCACACGATGGATGAACGAATCAGTGTCCATATACATAAACTTCAGATTTTCAGTGCCATAATATGGCAGCAACACATCATAATGATAGTGGTACATTAATGTCTTGGAGATGTCCAACACACTCATGCCAATGTATATAGGCCTGCTGAATACGATCTGACGAGAGGCCATATGTACAGCAGCTAGATTAGCAGCATATATTGTCCTATCGATAAACGTAGACTTAGCGATCAGCTTCTCAAGAGTCTTCTCATTTGTCACCAGTCGTATATCCATACGATTACGTAGGTTCTCCATAGTGTTTCCAAACATGGCGTTGTTAAACAGTTTGTAGAGGTTCTTCTCGAAGTCATTTGCAGCTTGTTGTCGTAGCCTGTTGTTAATTCCACATAAGGTTTTAACCACTATAACTGGCGGAATTGTAACACAAGATGAATTTTTGTTAGCTGT
This sequence comes from Deroplatys truncata, assembly GCA_030765065.1. Classification (NCBI taxonomy): domain Eukaryota; kingdom Metazoa; phylum Arthropoda; class Insecta; order Mantodea; family Mantidae; genus Deroplatys; species Deroplatys truncata. The sequence continues at coordinate 538,011,064 of CM060990.1, forward strand.
AGTCCATGATTAAGTGCTTGCTTCAAAGCCACGTAATGTACTACATACTTCTTTCGAGGTCCAAGATGGGGTATCAGTATCTTTATGCTTGAGTCCTTAGGCCTCATATACTCAGACAGGAAAGGCAGGTAGCTGTGTAGATTGTAAAGTTCTGCAGGATACTCGATATCGACTTCTAATATGTATCCATGAGGATCATCTTCTTGTAGTCTTTCTAAGTCGATTTTTTTCAGGTGATTTCCACTATAAGTGAGAGCGTGACACATTTCCCAACCATATTGGTTATTAGCGTCCTCATATGTAATAAATTGGGTTGGTCTCGACGGATCATACTTCTCTATGTAGGCGTTCTTTGCTTCGGCATAACGGTGGGAAACTTGGCATAAACCTCCTCTTATGCCGGATTCCACCATGAGTAATTGGTCATAATCCTGTAACAATTCCAGCTGAAATCCTGTATACAGCAACTTGGCGTTCCATGTAAGTCCTGGAGAAGTAAAATAATGAGCAGGGTCGACTTTATGTCTTTGAGGGTTTGATCTCTAAATGTCTCTAAGACATCAGCAAGAAGTACATCAGAGATTAAGTAGAGGTCCCTGTACTCACCAAGGTTTATTACATTAAACAGCTCCCATACATTTCTAGTATGATCCTGGTCAGGATCCCTAAATTTTTCTTCATTTAATCTATTGTAGAAGGAGTCCTTAGGAGGCAAGTAGGTTTCGTTCAAAACATCCCATGAAGTGACTTAATCATAGGGAAATACTCCTTTACGAGCCATCAACTTCATCTTGTCTTCTCCGAAGTGTTTCAGTGTTTCAGAGTACGATGTTAGATTTTTCACCACCTTATCCAAGTTTGTACTGAGAAACCGAAAGCTATCTACAAACCGAAGCTTTATATTTCCTACATACTTGGAGAATGATATATAGCTTTCTTCAGAGCTAGGAATTACTTCTACCCGCTCACATGTGCACCCCAGCTCCTTAGCAATGAAGTGTGAGTCATACCCACTGAGGTTGTGCATGAAGACTGGAATATATTTAGGTGTCTTGCAGGCTAAATTACGTTCATTATGTAGACTTCCACGATATTCACCACTGATGTGATCAAGGTCCCGTAATTTGTAGTTCTCTTCAGTAAAGATTTTCCACACAAGTAGCATACTGTAGAGGAGTTGAAATCCATCTGCTGTTGATCTGTAAGTTTCAGAGGTATGGCAGATTTATATATATTATTAATTTCCTTTGCAAGGAACGACAGGTATTCCATAAACTTCTGAGCAGCATCAATACCACGATATACATAGGGATGCTTAGGAAGGCCATTTTCCGGTTGTTCAACGTCGGCTGACGGTTTAACGTAAACGCAGAAACTCATTGGTACATGCTGCTGATAAGGGGTTGTATATGAAGTTTCAGGATTGGGTATGCATGTATGACATGGGGCGAGAATGCTTTCAAAGTCTGCGTAGATGACGTAAGGTGGTTTCAACATCCTTTCAAATTTTTTAAACTGTAAAATTGATTTCTCCTTTGTAGGCATAACTACCCTTGCAACATCATGCTGATTAAAGATGGAGGCATGTTCTTGTAGCTTTTCCAGTCCACTTCGACCGCACTGATCATAAAAATGTGTAAAACAACGCTTACAGGTATAAACACGTTCCTTACATTTGGTTTTCTGACGTCGAATAAATTAGTGAAAAATTATTTACATAAACGTAGTGATGTTTCCCACTACTGTCACTCAATAGTAGGAGATCACGGTGTTCAAGCGGTTCAGTGTCAGCGACCTTAATCGGATACACTTCATGCTTCTCATCCAGGCCGAAGACGTTGATAGATATCCTGTTGAGCTTCTCAAATTTAGGTATTTTTGAAACTGGCATAGGGTAGGAAACGCAGCTGAAGTCATCTTTATTTTGAAGTTGCTTGTATTTGCTCATGCATTGTGCATCCTTCTCAACGAATTTGGCTAATACAGAATACATAAAGCATAGCTCATCAGTTAAATTCTGGATGTTAATGCAGGCTTTTCTTGCTTCAACAGATGATGGCAGGGGTATGTAGCTACTTCCTCGTAACGGATTGTACTTGTTAATACGAAGGCGAATTCCTTCTACAGTAAGCAGAGCCCATTTGCTGCCCTTAAGTTGTGATTCCTCCATTTCAGTAACCAACTTCTTCATTTTCGTTTCCAGCATAGAGTCCAGGTTCGTTTCTAGGAAAACAGCTTGATTCCGTGTTTTAAATGTTTTGTCGCAGGTTTCTCCGACACTATTAACAAATCTGCAGTCAGCTGGCAGATTAATTTTCACACTTTTGTGAATACCGAGCTCTTTATGTAAAGCCTGGATTATCCGCTGTTTCGCAAAATGCAGGTACATATTCAGGTCCTTAGTTGATTCACAGCGTATAAAATATGATTTTAAGCGTCCATTGAATGAAGTTTCATATTCTATCATGTCACAGTCATACATGGTAGAAAATAACTCACGCTTATTAGGTTCTAATGTACGTTTCTTCTCAGGTGTATTTATTTCACACGCATCTTCGTGTCGACGACGCTTATAACTGTCTTTGAAGACTACATTACAATATTTACACTTGAAAAGCTTTTTACAACGTAGCTGATGTCGTCTTTTATCATATCCACGGAGGAACGTCTTACAGCATTTACCACAAGAATATCCTGAGGCACTAGCAATGATATCCTTATATGAGGAATTATTCATTTTTCTTCTTGATATAATAACGTATTAACCTTTCTTCAAGGAAATGTACGCCTCGTTACCTTGATAACACTTTAGAAGGTCGATAATTTTCTGAGAGAACAGCGATATTGTCACCTCGGAGATGATTAACAGAATGAAGTCCAATGCTCGAGATCACTCTATTTATAGAGGAAGCACGAACCTTTTTGGACCAATTATATAACGTATTAACCCCTCTTCAAGGAAATGTTCGCCTTTTCACCTTGATAACACTTTAGAAAGCCTATTATTCTCTGAGAGAACAGCGATGTTGACACCTCAGAGTTATTTAGCAGAATGAAGTCCAATGCTCGAGATCAAACTAATTATAGAGGAGGCACGAACCTTTTTTAGATCAATTATATCCTGAATATTAATACTAAAAACGGTGATTAAGCGTCTAAGCTTTTATATTTAATTCGTGTACACTGATTTTCGGGCGTCTCCGTACAGGTTCGGGTGCTTAGAGTGAGCAAAGTATTGCAACGATGATGTATTGTTCGGGTATAATCGTACAGATTCGGGTGCTTCACTCGTGAGGGTGATGAACGATCCTTCGACCGAGCAAGAGGCAAGTATCCTTTGAGCATGCGCGCTAAACCTAGAAGCACAAAGATGCGAATGAAAGTAAATCGTGATAGCATACATCACTCCAGCATTCGCCTGCAGACCAGGGAAACCATAAAAAAATCCGTGACCAGAGTGAGCGACCAACGGGAATCGAATCTGGTAGACCTTCAGATTGTACACGTTAAAGATGTAAGTGAAATAAAATGAAAGGAAATCGCGATAGATGAGAAACCAGCTAGGCATTCTCCTAGCAACCAGGGAAACTCACGAAACATCTTAGGTCAGAGTGAACACTGGACGGTAATCGAACCAGGGAGACCTTCGGTTTGTACACGTGAAAGATGTAAATGAAAGGGAAAGAAAATCGTGATAGATGAGAAGACGCCCAGGCATTCGCCTGCAGACCAGGGAAAATCACGAAAAATCCGAGACCAGAGTGAGCGGCCGACGGTAATCAAACTCCTGAACACTAGAAGCACACGTTAAAGATGAGAATTAAAGGGAAAGTAAATCGGAATTGATGAGAAACCACTCAGGCATTCGACTGCAGACCAGGGAAAATCATGAAAAATCCGAGACCAGAATGAGCAGCCAACGGTAATCGAACTCCTGAACCCTAGAAGAACACGATAAAGATGAGAAAGAAAGGGAAAGAAAATCGTGATAGATAAGAAACCATCCAGGCATTCGCTGACAGACCAGGGAAACTCACGAAATATCTGAGGTCAGAGTATGCGATCGACGGGAAATCGAAACAGGGAGATCTTCAGATTGTACACGTGAAAGATGTAAATGAAATAAAATGAAATGAAATCATGATAGATGAGAAACCACTCAGGCATTCGCCTGCAGACTAAGGAAAACCATGAAAATGTATGAAGCCAGAGTGAGAGACTGACGATAATCGACCCAGGGGTCCTAAAAGCACACGTGAAAGATGTAAAAATATATAGAATGAAAGGAAATCGTGATAGATGAGAAACCACCCAGGCATTCAGCTGAAGACCAGGGAAAACCATGAAAAATCCCAGGCTAGAGTGAGCGACCGACCGGAAATCAAACAAAGGATCCTAGAAGCACACGTGAAAGATGTAAATTATATAGAATGAAAGGAAATCGTGATAGATGGGAAACCACCCAGACATTCACCTGCATACCAGGGAAAATCACGAAAAATCTGATGTCAGAGTGAACAACCAACGGGATTCTAACCAGGGAGACCTTCAGATTGTACATGTGAAATATGTAAATGAAATAAAATGAAAGGAAATCGCGATAGATGAGAAAACAGCCAGGCATTCGCCTGCAGACCAAGGAAACCCGCGAAAAATCAGAGGTCAGAGTGAACAGCCGATGGTAATCGAACCAGGGAGACCTGCGGATTGTACACGTGAAATATGTAAATGAAAGGGAAATTAAATCGTGATAGATGAGAAACCACCCAGGCATTCGCCTGCAGACCAGGGAAAACCGCGAGAAACCTAAGGTCAGAGCGACCGTCCCTACGGAAATCGACCCAGGGACCTCCGAATGCAAACCACAGACGTTATAGTCTGAACCAGCCCGTAAAAACAGGTTTATCCCCTACAACCCATAACAATAGTCTGCCATGCCAGATGACGTCACACCTAGAGACAACTGTCTGGGATCAGCCCGACATGTTGAAACGCGTAGAGAAATATTCTGGCAGGATCATTCAGACAGATGTTTACAGTCAATGTCTACCATACCAACCACCCCAATCCATTACACAGCAAAGTTAACATAATTTCTATTATAATACTTTAGAAAATGCGTAGAAATTTTTCTCTTCTGATTTAATTAAATTCATGTTTATACTCTATCATTTAGTGTTTTCAATCCTTTTCAGTTCTATCTTTCCCTCATCCCCCTCATTCACCCTAAAGAATCAGTACACAATATGTCATTTTTATACGCTTAATGTCCATTTATCAGAGAAAACCGCATTTAAAATACTTTCTTTATATCTCACCCTCATTCACCCCAAAGAATCAGTACACAATATGACATTTTATAGGCTTAATATCCATTTATCAGAGAAAACCACGCTTAAAATGCATTATTCTCCTCATTCCCCTCTTCTCCATAGAATCAGTACGCAATACGACATTTTAATACGCCTAATGTCCATTTATCAGAGAAAACCTCCCTTAATACACATTTATCACAGAAGACCACGCTTAATACGCAGTTATCACAAAAAAAACCGTTACATTTGACTGTAATCACGAGCAAGACTCTGTACAGTCCCAACTGGCACAAAGCGACTATTTCCTCTTCTTGCATTTGAAACTGTGGCTGGATAGACAACGATTTCAAACCGACGATGAACTCAAGACGAGCGTTACCAACTGGTTCAATTCCCAGGCCACAGACTTCTATGCCGAGGGGTTAAAGAAGCTGGTGCAGTGTTACAGCAAGTGTATAGATGTAAAGGGCGATTATGTGGAAAACTGAAGTATATATGTAGGCACATATTATTGTCAGTAGAAACCTTATCTCATGAGCGATGTTGTTATTATAACCTAACGGACCTTATTTCGGAATAGGCTTCATATTTCTATTTTCACTCATCTAAATCTGGCTATTTCCTACTAATTTTCTTGTCATTTTAACTACTTCTGCTATATCTTCATCTATTGGTGAGGTTTTCCCGCTTCTATCCATGTCCTCTTGTCTAGGCAATCTAGGTCGAAGTTCAGAATTATTTTTCGGTCTCCAATATTCATTACCTGAGTTATGTCTATCTCTAAACTGCTGATTTCCTCCTCTAGGTCTCTCAAATCTTCCCATATTCATACAATTAACCTGAACATGTCTACATGTATTGTCTGAATTTCTATTTTGATGATTCCCAGCAAAACTATTTCTGTTTCTGTTTTCTCACTGTGCTGGTTCTGGTCTAGGAACTGGACCTGTATATCTATTTCTAATGTCATTTTTATTTCCATTTATATGAGACTGCCCACCTTTCCAGAAGAAATATGAACTTTTCATTGCGTTTCTTGCTTGATTTTTATTCATTTCTACCTCGGACTTTTGATTGTTACTCTCTAGTGCTATCAACAAAACAATCATTTCTGATGCGTTACTGGACTTTGCTATTATTAGGTAGTATGTGTAATTTCTGGAGAATGTGTCGTGACAATATTTATGAAGTATTTATCATTTATTGTAGTATCTGGCATTCTCGATTTCCTTGTTAATTTCGTAAAATAATTAACCTTTTAATACTTAGTTCTCTAGTTATATTGCCCGTTACTCAACCCTAATCTAATGCTTGATTGCCTATTTGCTCCCCAATATCTACTTATGAACTTATTTGTAAAACGCCTGAAGTCATTGTCAATTCCTACAGTCATATCTTGCCAATTTGCTGCATTTCCTTTAAAACGTTTCCTAACTATTGAAATTTTGTATTCCTCTGGTATACAGTTTACAGATAAATATTCCTGCAATTCTCCAATGAAAGGTTTTGGGTCGTCTGAATCCCAATTTTCAAAAGTTGGCGTTGCAATTTCGTTCAAGATATGATTAGCCACTACATGCTATGGTTCTTATCTCCAGTGCTCTGTACATTAATTTGTCGAGGTTCACTACTGGAAGTGCTTGTACCTGCATTTGGCAAGGAGATGTCTGCTAACACATTTCATATTTAATCGCCTGTGCTGGTGATACACTTACATTACTACAATCTGAATTCGGTACATTTATACCTATTCCTAAATTTTCTATGCATATTTTATTTCTGTTACTTTTGTTGCTACATCCTTAAACTGATCTGTGAGTTTTTCTAAGTTTCTATCCTGTATCCTACCTTCCCTTTCTGCGTTTGCTTGCCTATTTCCACTTTCCTCTAATTATTTTATAGCTATTTCCCTTTCTGTCTCCAATTTCTTTACTACTTCATTTCCTCCCTTAGTTTCCTATGTTTTATCTCCGATTTCTCACTGAGTTGCTTACAAATCTACTTTTCAGATTTTTCAATTTCTTGGCCAAGCTCCTTTCTAACATTTTCTGTTTCTCCCCTAACCTGTTCTCTGCTTTCTTTGATTTCATTTCTAGCATTGTTTATTTCCCCCCTAATTTCAGCCTTGAATGTTTCTTATGCATGCTGTTGATGTTCTAGCTTATTTCCTAATACTTGTAGAGTTCCTTCCTTCTTTTCCTCTATTTTTTTTCCTAGCTCCCTTTGACTATTTTCTAACCTCTAATTATTACTCCCCATCTTTTCCTCTGATCTCTGTTGATTATCTTCTAACTTCATTCCTAGCTCAACCCCCATACTTTTTAACATTTCCATCACTGCCATTAAATCACTCCGTCCTATTCCTGAATTATTTACTGTTTCACCCTGACTTCTATTGTTTCCTGTTATCCGTTCACTTTCTAAGTTATTCTGCACATTTCGACTATTTTCTTGTGTTTCTGTTGCTGTGTTCTATACCATTTCATGTCTGCTATTGCTTTCTAATTCCTGAACTTCCGTTATTTCTACTGAAGTATTTTCACCTAAAATTTTTCCATTCTTAACCACATCTACATGAATGACATTGAAATAAATTAATTTTCACTCAGTGCCAGATTAGCAGTTGCACTCCTGTTGTCTAACGATACTGATGTCTTCTTTCTTCTTTCTGCTCACCGAGTATCTGTGAAGCCTGAGCTACCGCCGTTCTGGATTGTCCTCCTTCCCATCCTGTAGGTCACTGGGTTTGATTTCTAATGTAGCATCGTCAACTTCTAGTGGTCCTCAATTTGAATTCCTGCGATGGTACGCCATTTTTGACGCCGAATGTCCGGCATCACCTTTTGACGTCTCCAATATCTGCTGTTCATTCTGCTGCCGGCTACTACACCGGTTGACTATTAGATCTTTCTCTCAGGTATGCGTGGGCGTAGACTGAAAGGATAACACCAGGTTAAGTTGACTGAGAAATTTATGTGATCTAATACCTGAGCTATTGAAGTGAGTTGTCGACCGTTTGAACATAAAGAATGAAACTGATTATATATGTCTGAGTATATGTGTGTGTATGTATGTATGTTTCTGTCCGTGTCGCTGTGGGTATATAAAACTACATATCCAATTAAATAGTATACATAATGATGCACTTCATCATAGGAAATCAGGAGTCCTACTGTGTAATGTGTGTACTCTAGTCATTCTTTCTGGTTAACTAGTACTCACAGAAGTACATTACTGTATAACTATGAACATATGCTTCTTACATTTAGTTTTAAAAACGCAGTATACCCTCGATTATCCATGCGCGATTTATCCGGTTTATGGATTACACGCGCATGGCTTACGCTCGAAAAATATCTTATTAATAAAATAAAGTGACAAAAACACATTACAACATTTCATTATATTATATTATATTATATTAACTCAAATCAAGATTGTGAACTCAACTTGATGTTTCGATGATGATAGTTTCCTATTGAGGTGTTGGAAAAAATGTTCCTTTGTGAAACAACAATGGAAGGGAATCTATACCGCAGCTATACCTGGTTCAGTACGTCGTAGAGTTGGCTAATCTGTTTTTGTGTACACTTGCTCTCTAAATGTTGTTCTTATGTTCTTATTGTAGTCTCCTGTTAAGCTTGTGTACTGCAATGTGTGTTAATAATCATGGCGGGAGATAAAACGAAAAATAGTTGTGTTAACTGTGAAAAAAATTTAGAAAGAAACTTTAAAATAATTTAGGGGTGCTAAAGCACTACTGAAGATTTCGGTGAATGTTTAAAAGTGGCGGGTGTGAAGGAGGTTTCCAACTTCTGATTGACTAGGATATTGTGGATACCATCACTAAGGAGGCTTGTGAAGGAGATAGAGGAAGTGAAAGTGAAGCGGAAGGGGAAAAAGATTGTGAATATATTTCTCACAGTGAATCCTTTTTGTTGTGAAGATAGTTTGTTGGGTTATTTTGGGCAACTGAGTTTTGAATAAGGTGACAGTACTGTGCCACGCAGAATACAAATTGCTAGTAGGTAAGTAGGTGCTGCAAACAACAAATATATGCACTTTTTAATACAACCTTTCATTTTAAGTGAATTTTAATATTTGTATAAAATGATAGCCCATATACTGTGCAACTACTCTATAAATCACTGCAAATAATATGAAGTTGAATATAGATGAATAAGAAGGCGTTACTACATGGTACACGGAAAACAACAAACTTTCATATTATCCGTTTTTCGTATTATGCGAACAGCTATTCCCGGTAGTTAGCCCGGATACTGAGTGTATACTGTAAGAGGAAAATAACATTTAAGCTATCCGATCAAGCTTAATGAAATAGTTACATATATTTATGAAAACACCAGTTATTAGCTTATCGGCGCCACATAGTTCTTATATCGTCACAAACAAGTTAAAATGAATAAAAATGTTCTTTATATGTCGCTGGTGAAGGAAGCTTAACCTTCGTTGACTAATTAGCTATAGTAATGTTTCTCTGCATTCCAGTACTGCAGCTGAATGGCTCCGTATCTCTAAACACTAAAAAACAGATGCATAAATGTGGACATTTCTTCCTAAGTATAAAATGTTTGAAGTACAACATAAAATAATAAAACAAACTCCTGATACCCATAAGCCTCATGCAGCTGCGTGCTTGAGCTCAAACAAATGCATAAGAGATAAATCATTCTAAAGGTTTAATTTTAGGAGCTATATTTGATTGTATATAAACATACATCAATGCCCAACAAGCTCTAGATCTTAAAATTATGTTTAACGTTATCACTAACGTTGGTGAATATGCCTACTCATAGGTGTAGATGATAATTATTATGAGAGCGCGCGCACAGATCACGATCAATCATTTTCATTTTCTCCTATCTACTCCGTTTTTTCTCATGGGATCTTAGCGTAGCAGCTTCAGATATGCCAATACTCTCACATCCATATTAATCTGAACTGTTACATCCCTCAAGGGTAAGACGGTGCCTTAAAGCTGAAGAGGAGACATTGACGCTACTCTTGCTTGCGGTTTTCTGATAACCTACCCTTAACTTACACAGAGAAACAGCGATATTCAATACCTTTAAATGTTCTAATCGATGTTGTCAACTTTCTGTCTTGAAATACGCTTGCGTCATTTTTTGAGAAAAACTGTAAATGATCATAACCAGCATTAAGATTTTTAGGTGCAAATTTCAGATGAAAAAAGGAAGGGAAAAGGTGCTCAAATAAGATGAAAAAAGGGACAGTAAGATGCTGGTTTATTTAAGGAGATGCACAACTGAAATTGCTATTTTCTAAACTATCCGTTAAATTGGGCTGAAAGTTTAACCACATGTCAGCCTTCTTTAGATATAATTCTTTTGTGAATTTCAATCCAAAATCTTAATTAGTTTCAAGTTATTAATTTTCAAAATATAAAATTACGGGTACATGCAAAATACAACACATGATGCATTTTTTCAAAAAAGAAAATTATGTTGCTTCTATGTCAAGGAACTACAAATCTGTCATATAATTTTTTTCTACCATTCTTAGTTTAAGAGGAAAACAAGTTTTGCAGTTTTGTATTTGCATTTTTGTATACATTGTTATGTTCAAAAATTAGTAGCGCAAAAACTATTCATTACACAGAAATAATTATATGACAGTTTTATTTATTTAGGTTTTTGAAATAAGCATTAAAAATATCAATATGAATGGATGAAAGCTACATCGTGTGAAAAATTTCGAATATGCAGAAATGCTGAAAATAAGAAACGCCTTAAAATCAAGTTTTAAAAATATAAACAGCTAGCAACCAAATGCGCAAGGGTATTTATAAAGTCTCGTAACGATCCTGAAGCGTTCGCTAGGTCAAAATTAAAAGTGGATTCTAAAACTACAAGCAACGGAGAATTTTTTCGGAACCCATTTTTTTTTGTTACATCTTTTGAGATTTTGGATTAATTTCGATTGTGCATTCTCTTAACTAATTCAACGATTTCTCTTTCCTCCATCCTAATTTATTGAACTACAAACAAGTACATCAAATTATCACTCATCAAAAGAAGGAAAAAATATGAAGCTGTTGTACTTCAAGACATTAAGCATCTCCACATTTTTAAAAGTGAGTCTGTTTCTATTAGGAGATAGAATGTCTTTGTAGATGCTAAAGCTTCTTTCAACATCCACAGAAACCAGTGGGGCAAACCTTGTATTCACTCGGGATGGCAACTCTACAGATGTGGCGAATTCCTCAATGTCTGGATTCTTCTGAAGACTAGAATCAAGTTTGTCTTTGGCAAAGCCCTCTAACTGCTCCCTCACGGAAGTAAAAATATCCCATTGTTTTTCCTTTTCCAGACCTTCTTCTTCCAATCGTTTAATAGATGCAGGCAGGTACTTGTAACTATGGACACAATATAGTTCTGTCTGCAAATTATGTATTTTCTCCGGTAACAGAAGTTGCTGTGCCTTCGAAATTGCAACCTGCGTCGGATGGATCCAAAGAAAGCACAAACTGTTTAATTTTGTCAAAATTCTCACACAACATAGCAGCACACTCAATCCAAGATCCCCAGCGAGTAATGAGCGGGAAATTTGGAAGGGGCAGGCCAGTGATTTCCCTGTAGTAAACAACACGGCTCGGAGCTTTCAGTAGAATCTTCTTCAGAGCAGAGATGAATTGATTTGCGATGTCGTATTCGTTTCTTATGGATTCACAAACCCTGTGTAGGGTATGAGCCAAGCATGTCACATGCTTCAAATTAGGAAATAAACGTTTCAATTGGTTAACAGCTGAAACCATGTATGGAGCCTGGTCCGTAACCACAAGAAGAAGTTTTTCAAACTCGATATCAGTAGGCCAGAGTTTTTGACAGAAGTCCATAACGGATTGCATTACTGTACTTGCATTGGCTTTCTGCAGCTCGTGCATTTTTAACAACATGGGCTTAACTTTCTCCCCTGCTAAGGGAAAAACTAAAATATTCAAAACATATCGTTCCATTTAGTCTATGCTTTCATCCACAATGATTCCCACATCGTAATCAGAACACTTTCTCCTTGATTCTTTCTATGGTTTCTTGGTAAAGAGGCTCCGTGTAGTTTTTTCTTAAAGTACTCTCATCGGGCATTGATATCTTTGTGTATTTTTCAGGAAATCCCTTGTAGGCTGGCTGGTTCACCTTATTGAGTGGAATTCCTGCTTGTGTAAGAGCTGCATACAAATCAACGTTTAATTCCTTCAAATTCTGGCTTTTTGAAGAACTCTGTTGAAACGTATTTCGTAACAGAGGTTGTTGCCGTGATTTGTTTGCTCGAAGAGTCTTGTACATTTGATGCTTAGAGCTGGAAATGTGTTGCTTGATGCGATCTTTCTGGCGTTTTTCATCTAACAAAACTCCTGAATCACAAATAGTACATCGCATAACAGTTCCATCAGTATCTACGAAATCTTGTTTGAATTTCTCAGCCAGAAGAATAAATCGAGCACTGGACACCTTTGGCATGGTAAAATCTAGTACTAGTACACTGGTTTGGTAATGTAACATAGAGCTAACACTAGTTCATTTGCTCACAATGCGACTGTCACACAACTCACTCTTGCGCCCATTCGCTGTCTACATTCTCTTATAACACCGCGACAATTACCAGAATGTTCTCATTCATGCTGGAACTTCAGTCTCGGCGATTTCTAGTAGTTTTGAGCAGAACCCAGTCTTAATAATTCTCGGAACTGCGCGGGTGAGGTTACTGCCGTCTATGCGTACCCAGCCTTCGCCTCCACGCAAACAGATGATGTCTCTCACAGTAGCAAACTCACATTCACGAACAGCAGGCTACTGACTCTGGTGGGATAGAATCACTCATTGTCAATTGCATTATTGCGGGCTACTTTATGGCGCTAAAGCGAGAGAAAGAGGTTTTCGTCGAACACACAATTATTTTCCATTGTTGCGGTTCTGGTTTCAATTCCCGCGCGGCGTTTACTGAAAGAGGTAGGCTTACTATTCGCACGTACACAGCAAGCTGAGGAGACGTTAATTGAAAGTTAAAGAATAAATTGGAATGAAACTATACGAAAAAAGGGGGGAAAGGGGGATTATGGGCATGGTTGGGGGAAATGGGGTAAAGGTGCCAAAATGGGGCAAAAGTTCCAAAAAAGGGAAAACGGTGCGAGAAAAATGCCTCTTTTCGCAAATAGAAACAACATTTCTCATTTCCATATCTTTCCGCACAGCTTTAACTTACCCTAAGAAAAAAGGTGTGCACCTAAAATCCTAACCCTGAACATAACAATATCAATATTATAAGGTATTTATTTACTGTGCTCTGTAATCATAATACTATCAGCCGCATAATTCTCTGCATATTCAGACTTTAAGTAACAAAATATTTTAAAATAATAATTATAATTATTATAATAACCTCAATTGTTATTAAAATTATAGTTTTGTATACACAATTTTATTATTAAAGTTTCTGTCTCAAACAGAAATTGCTCTATTTGTGTGCCTATGCCCGCTTGTGTGGATTCACCTGCTATAGAATCACATTACTATCACTAAGCTGTAAATAAACACGAAGTCGTTTATCTACCTTCGGCTTCAGGCTTTTGGGAGAAGAAACAAACAAAAAAATGCATTATTTTCCCTCTTGGTTCCAACAGGGTTTCCTAATAACAGGTAGAATACTCGTTCCTCATGTAGCTGCTCAGCAAACGCTTGTTTTAATGTATTTCGTAAGGCCTTCTTCAGATTCATTATATTTGTGTTTATTACTGTATTATTAAAGCCAAGTATTAAAACCGGAAGAATTTTTAACCCCCTTTATTGCATCTTAAGTTTACATTTCAACAAATAAATACACATTTAAACAAGCGTAACACATATTTCGAGTTTCTGTAAAAGTAAAACGATGCTCTGTGGAATAATTTGGGGAAAAATGCTATGTATGGAGTGTTTTCAACGATCTTAACTACACTCTGCTTTATGTCAAGTTTTTGCTTTATGAAACGTTCAGCCTGACTTATCGCGTTTACATCAACATCAGCGTGTGAATCAGGTTATTGATTAATAAGCTCTTCTGCCAATAGCATTTGCTAACGTAATACTTTCAGTGCATACGCTTTTCCAAGTGCTCCTTACATTAAACTAAACGTGCGCTTGGAAGTGCTTTGTACGAGAGATCCCTAAAGTTACAATTCAATGGGTCTTTTGATAGTGTTTTATTTGTTGGTATCTAATGCCCCGGTACACGACAAGACACTTTGAGACCGAAATGATACGAGCCTGGAATTGCGTTGCTTGATATCCAGTGTTCGGATATCAGTGTAATTGTTCCTGGCTGAGACAGTTTCTAGTACAGGAACAACAAGATAAGTACTATCCACTGTTCACATGCTCGGACACAAATCTAATAGTTCCTGATGAAGGCAGTTCCTGGGACCTAAGAACGAGTCAAAATGTATACTAGGCATTTGTATTCACATGTTCGGATACAAAATTAGTTGTTCCTGGGATAAAAGAACAATAAAATAAATATTAGATACAAAAATAATTGCTCCTGGTTGAGATGCTTCCTGGCACCAAAGAACAGTGAGACGATGACTAGATATAAATACAATCCTTGCTGGTGGAGGAAGTTCCTCGTACCTAAAAACAATAAAATCAATACTATATACAAAAGTAGGTATTCCTGGTCGAAACGGTTGCTGGGACAAATAACAATAATATAAACGGTAGATACAAAAGCAATTGTTCCTGGACGACAGGGTTTCTAGGTGCAAACAACAATCAGATGAATACTAGATACAGAAATATTTGTTCCTGGTCGAGGCGGTCCGGGACCAAAGAACAATAACATAAAATCTAGGTAAAACGTAATTGTTTCTGGTCGAGACAATTCCTGGGATCACAGAATAATAAAATAAATCCTAGATACAAAAAAATTGTTGATGACTAAGACGGTTCCTTTGATCAAAGAACAATGAGATAAATACTGGATACAGAAGTAATTGTTGCTGGTCGAGACAGTTCCTTGGACCTAATAACCAAAAGATAAATACTAGATACAAAATAATTGCTCCAAGTCGATACGGTTCCTGAGAGCAAAGAACAATAAAACAAACAGCAAATACAAAGGTAATCCTTCCTCAGTGTGGGAGTTTTAGGGCGCCAAGAATAATAGCCTAAATACTAAACAGAAAATTATATGTTCCCGGGAGAGACGATTCCTGGGAACAAAGAACAATAAGATAAACACTAGATACAAAAGTAATCCTTCTTGGTTAAAGGAGCTCCTGGTACCAAAAACAATAAGATAAATATTGGATATAAAAGTAATTGTTGCTGGTTCACGCGGTTCCTGGGAATAAAGAATAATAAGATAATACTAGATAGGAAAGTAATCTTTCCTGATTGATGGTATTCCTGATCCAAGAACAATAAGATAAATGCCATATATAAAAGTAATTGTTCCCGGTCGAGACGGTTCCTTGGACTAAAGAACAAGAACATGAATACAAGATTAAATCGTTCCTGGTAGAAATGGATCCTGGGGCCTAAGAACAATTAGATAAGTACTAGATACAAAAGTAATTATTCCTGGTCCAGACGTTTCCCGGGGCTAAAGAATAATAAGTAATAGATACAAAAGTAATCGTCAATGATGGTGAAAGTTCCTGGAACCTAAGAAGAATCAGATGCATACTGGATACAAACCTAATTGTTCCCAATCGAGACGCGTCCTACGACCAAAGATCAAAAAGGTAAATAATAGACACAAAGTTATTGTACCTGGTCCAGATACTTTCTGGAGCCTAAGAACCATAGTACAAATACTAGATACAGAATGATTTTTTTCTGATCGAGACGGCATCTGGGACCAAAATCAATAATATGAACATTAGATACAAAAGCAATTGATCCTACTAGATACAGTTCCATGTCCAAAGGGTAATAAAATATATACTAGATAGAAAAGTAACTGTTCCTAGTTGAAACATTTCCTGGGATCAAAGAACAATGAGATACATACTAGATATAAAGGTAATTGTTCCTTGTCGAGATATTTCCTGGATGATAGAACAATAAGACAAATCATATATACAGAAGCAATTGTTCCTGGTCGAGACGGCTCTTGGGACCAAAGAACAATAGGATGAGTACTAGATGCAAAAATAATTGTTCGTGGTCGAGATGATTCCTGGGACCTAAGAACAATAAGATGAAAACTAGATACAATGGTAATTGTTCCCAGTAGAGACGGTTCCTGGGACCAAGGAACTACAAGCAAAAATTAGATACAAAATAATTGTTCCCGGTCAAAACGGTTCCTGGGAACAAAGAAAAATAAGATGATCGCTAGATACAAAAGTAGTTGTTCCCGATCGAGACGGTTCATGAGACCAAAGAACAATAAGATGAATGTTAGATACAAAAGTAATTGTTCCCGGTCGAGATGGTTCCAAGGACCAAAGAAAAACAAGATGAATGCTACATACAAAGGTTGTTGTTCGCGGTCAAGGCGATTCCTGGGACTAAAGAAAAATATGATGAATGCTAGACACAAAAGAAGCTTTTCCCGATCGAAACTCTTCCTGGTACCCAAAGAACAATAAGATTGATTCTAGATACAAAGCTAATTGTTCCCGATCGAAATGGTTTCTGGCACCAAAGAAAAATAGGATGAATAATAGATACAAAAGCAATTATTCCTGGTCGATACAGTTCCTGGGGCCAAAGAAAAATAAGTGGAATGCTAGATACAAAAGTAGTTGTTCCCGGTTGAGGCGGTTCCTGGGACCAAAGGAAAGTAAGATGAATACTAGATACAGATATAATTGTTTCTGCTTAGGTCAGTTGCTGAGACCTAAGAATAACAAGCTAATACAACGCATTAGGGTTCACACGTTGAGATAAATAGAAATTTAAGTTTTCCTGTATTACCAAGAAGCAAAATAGTCTGTCACTACGGGCATGTGGCTCTTATGCTGTGCTAATGCATCTAGGCAATTTAATGCTATTAAAAGTGGGATGTGTGAACATGATAAAGAGATGCAGCTAGCCCAAGAACATGAATATCTCTGGCTGTAAATGACAGACCTGTGTAAAATAATTATGGTATTATCAGTGTATATATACATATCTCTTTAAAATTGCATAGCTGTATGTTTTGTGGTTTGCCTGAAATAATTATAAACTTCTAAAATACGTTTGCTAGATAAGCGCAAAAATTCCATACATTTAGGCTCATTTCTCCCAGAAAGCAGTTGAAACAAAGAGTTGCATTTTCTACTACATATTAATATATTCCGCCTCATATCACTAAAGCAAGAAAATTAGGATTCCTATAATGGGTTTCGTTCCATTTTTTTATTTGTAAAGAAAGTGAACTAACATTTTAGTCTAAATTCTTTAAACAACGTCCTCAGTTTTTAAAAACGCGTTATACTTAGAAATATAACTCTGGTTTAGTGCATGTAATGGGTAATTTCAAACAAGCGTCCTAAGTTTCAGCAACTATAATTGTAATTATAGTTTTTAATAAAATGGAATATGTGTTGAAAAATGTAGTTTTGAGATAATCGCAGTTGAAATATAAGCTCAAAGTTATGACTAGGACTGGTGCATTACAGGAGAGTAGTCGTCATTAGCTGCATCCTGTTTTCCCTCCTAATTTGCAATTCTGCGCCTTTTGAACCGAGGTGTCTTTGCTTAGATGAAGAATGTGATGCTCTTTCAGCAAATAATACGCTTTGAGATATTAACTTTTTGACAAAAAGACGTGAAACTCCAAAGTTGAAACAATACGCAGATTGTAAATATTTTTGTAAGGGTTAAATGCTCTAAATCACCAACAAAAATGTATAGTCTGAACCAGAAGGAATCGCAGAATTTTTTACATTAAAACAGAAAATGCAAAATTTACTCATTCTACATTTCCTTACTGCTTAGGAAATTACCTTCGTATATTTACTCATTTCGGCTCCACTGAGAAGTAATCACTTCAGACACTATGGTTCGTAAAAAGGAATTTCAAAGTGGATTGTGGAACTTGGCGAGAGTCTTAAAATTTTATCTTAACTTCGAAAGCCCTAAAACAGATATTTTTTCGGAAATGTTGGATGGAGTTGCTATAAGGACGAAAATAACAACACAGCGAATCTCCAAAAACTCAGCTTCAAGCAAGGAAACGCAAATTACAAATCATGGCCGACTCCACAATTTGTAAAAGAGAACAGGATTGATTACATCTGAGCATAATTTCAAATCACGTTCTCCGAAGCGTACTATACTGGATGTTCATTTCAAAGTGTTCCATGACATACTATATGACGTAACTTGTCTAACCGCTGAGTCTATAATTTAGTCCCCCTGATACTTCCGCAGAGGCGCATGAGACGCTTGTCGGGGAAGTTGCCTAGCAAAAACGGCGTTTAGTCTGAATGTGAGAACCTTCAACGTTGTAGAAACAGATAGTGGTCTGTATGGTACGTGTCCTACCGTAACCTCTTTCGCATATGTTTTGTTTTGTCGCTATCGAAGTCCCGGGAAAGCTGTAAACGAGATACTTATTATAATAGGTAGCGTAAGGCAACCAGAATTTGTAAAAAGGGGGTTGCGGCTCCCTTCCTTGAATATAAAGAAAAACCTTATCTGTTCGAAATAAATGGACGTTGGTAGGGTTCTGCAAGAAACATTGGCCTATTTCACTGCTTCCTTAATTTTAAGTTACACCTTTGAATATGATATAGTAGAACATGTTATTTGTTCCAAGTTTTATGATTAATAAGCGCCATTCCGACTAATAAGGGAAAAGGGATGACGATACGTAATAAGCATTTTGAGTACATAAACCATAACTGAAGTTAGAAATTAATTATTGAAATACAGATACTTCTTTCAGGTTGAACCCTCGAACCTAAAATAAGAACAACTTATTTCTACAAGGATAAAAATAAACTTAAAAAAGGTAGTGATAATTTACAATATGTTCAGACTTCTGTCAGGGAACTAAAACAGCTTCAATTGATTCCACGTGTGTACCATTCACGTACAAACATTTCCGTTCAAGCATGCTGTGGAGGGCCAGTATTGGTTGTGTCACAGTTGCCATTGCCTCAAGTATGAATTGTCTCCGTTCGTTCATGTTCTTGGGGCACCTAGCAAAGGCACGATTGTCGTCCTCCGTGGTGTAGTGGTTACCATGCTAGCCTCTAGTTCCCGAGTTCGCGGGTTCAAACCCGGCGGAGGGCGATGAATTTTTTCCGGCGTAAAAATCCTTAGCATGGCTTCCTTCGGAAGTAAAGCCGATGATCCCGTGTCGTAGATTTACGGCACGTAAAAGAACCTCAAGCCTGATAAAGAGGCCTCTGAGAAAAAGTACCGATGTTTCACGCTCAATATAGAATGGGACGCTAAGGACCACAGCAGCTAAAGAGCGTTCATAAATAAAACTCAGTTAATTAAAGACACGATCTTTGAGATATCTCCACATAAAAAATCTGGAGGCGTTAAGTCTGGCGACCTTGGAGGCCACGAGTGTTATTGATAACCAGGCTAAGAATCCGGGACATGTTAGCAATCAATATATGTGCAACCTCACTACAGAGTTAGGTAAATAGAATACTGCTTATGTAAACAAAGATGCCAATGCGCCTCCTTATTTTCTATTGCAAACAGCACAGTCTACTGGTGGTGGAAAATGAAGTAGGTCACATACATCGGAACGAGAGACAGAAGTGTATTGTGCCTCCAGTCATAAAGTGGATTATACACGGCCTTAGAGGTAAACAAAACCCCAATGCGCCACCTCACTCCACTCTACACGATGCAGAGTAAACTTCACTTCCCTCTTAAGTTATCCCAGATCCTTTGCCTGTTGGTAACTCTTTAAGTTGTGATGATAATGGTTATATTTATTATGATGTTATTATATTGTATTTCTTACCTGTAAGGTAAGATGTGACCAGGATCGCATCTTACTGGAACCATGCATTCTGTTTTTGGACGTTATCTAGTTGACCAATGAAATCGCCAAAATCTCATTCTGGTAACGCTTACTATTCAACCTCTCACTGAAAAACACTGGACCTATTACTCTTTGCCGGGATAGGGCAATCCACATCCTAATTTCGTCAGGATAGAGATCGACTTTTGTGAATTCGTTAGGTATCTCTGAACCCCATATATAACACTTTTTTTTGATATGCCCATTGAACTGGAACCAACATTCGTTGGATGTAAGCAGCATATTCATCCTTTCATCAGCCTTAAAATTGTGTTAAAACAAAAGAAACGGTGCAACAAATTTAGAGGGGAGGCAGAGGAATTTAATGTGTTGCTGTTACCATGGTAGCTCAGTTGGTTAGAGCAACCGGACGGTAATCGGAAGATCACTACTTTAAATCCCGGTTATGGTATTACATTTTTCAGTCTATTCTACCTTTCCAACCTTGTCCTACAAACGGCTCGTGTGAAAGAGCAATTAATTACCAAGTCAGCTGCTTGTAGCTTTTGATATGCTGTGAACTTGTATGGGAGCAGCTTCAAGCATCATTTCAGAGCTGTATGACAAGAGCCGAATAAGAAAATTAGTTATCCTCCTCAGCTGGCGCAATGATGTTCTTGGATGAAGTATCATTGCACCTCGAATTACGTTGAACGTTTCTGTTTTAATTTTCTTCGACGTGTCACCCATGTCTTTCAACAAAAGAGCCAATTTCTTGGAACTGGGCTCTGCACCTATCAAAACACAAATACTTCCGTAAGTAAATACCTACATAAAAGAACACGACAAAGAAAAATAACACTATTAAAATAATTGTCTGTTAAGCTTTTGTACAACTTGTTTTTAATAACTTCCTGGAATTCTGTATACCTTGTAAGAAAATCATTCACGCAGGTTCCGACATTATTCTGATACTGTCGTTCCAACACGACCCCATTTTGAAAGCAGTATTCCACAAAACAGTCCAGTGCTTGGTGTTTACGTTAAAAGCGAAGAGATATAATCAACTAATCGACTTAACCCTACCCCCATTACCCCGACAGTAAGGCAGGCACTCGCCTCATTATTACAAAACAGTCCAAATGCCAGCCAGCCATGATGGCGGTCGTTACCGCATTAGTCTCTTCGGGCTGAACGTCGTGCGTAGTAGGCAACTTTGCCACATGTGTACAGACGGTTCCAAATGTCTTCCGTTCCACCTGTAGGGGGTAAGCGGAGTGTCTTATTGAGAGGTTATGCCAGGTACCTTAGCTCATACCTGCTCTACGAAGTTATAGTGCTAAAGTAAATATCACTCCAACACATTTCCCTTAGACTTGGCTGTAAGCAAGTAATAACTTTGCGTTACAGCACAGTCACAAAAGCAGTATTCAAACTAATGTTTAGGAATTAGAGGCACCATATTATTGTATAATAAGCAAGTGTTAAAATAAAATGGTTTGGTTTTCAATATTCACTACTTTCTCTACCCCTTATCAGCTAACCTATATTCTCTATTTTCATAACGACCTTTTCTGTGCACTTTACCTTAATCTGACAACAATTTAGGGCAGAAATTATTTCAAGTTACAGTCTAAGTTACACTTTTCCTTACTCGGTTCATGCAAGATGCCGTAACGACAAACAGCCGCTTATCTATATCGTAACACAACCCGTCTTTTTACTGTCTCTCCTATTTACCTATAATAAGTAGGGAAAGAATTGCATTCCACCAAAAAATTCAATAGAGATTCATCGAAAATACACGTTTTGAGACCCCTTGAAACCAAAGGAGGCGTTTTTACTTGCTCTACTATGTAGCTACAGGAGGTAGAGAAAGTATTTTATTCAATCACTAAACTTAATAACGAGATTCTCCAGAAATACATGCTTTGAGGCTCCCTGAATCCAAAGAAAGCATTTTTACTTTCTCTACTACGTAATTACCGTAAGTATAGCAAGTACTGTATTCCACCCACAAATTGGATAACGATATTCAACGAAAATACTTGTTTTGAGGCTCCCTGAATCCAAAGAAAGCAATTTTACTCTTTCTACCACGTAGTTACAGTAAGTAGAGAAAGCATCGTGTTCCACCCGAAAATTTAATAACGAGATTCAACGGAAATACACGTTTTGAGACCCCTGAACCCAAAAGAAGCATTTTTACTTTCTCTACTACGTAGCTACAGCAAGTAGAGAAAGTACTGTGTTCCACCTAGAACTCAATGTCGTAATTTCACCAGAAATCACGTTTGTGACTCCCTGAATCCAATGAATTTATTTTTAGAAAACGTCCCAGTGTGTGTCTATGTGTGTGTGTTTGCGTGTGCGTGTATCCACGTACAGCATAACTCAAAAGCAAAAAGTTGGTTAAAAACCGACTTAGTGTTTAAGTTCAACTTCTTCCAAGAATGCGACACTGAGATTTTAAAGAAAATCCTCCACTCCAAACTATCCTTTACATTGGACATTTTTATTCTTTCAAAAATGGCCCTAAGGATTTTGATTAATATACATATGTCTATGCTATTTTCATGATAAATAGAATGTATATGTTTTATTTTCTAGGAATACTCTGTAAATTAGTCTTTATTGTGAATGACTTTCGATAATTAGTATATCTTAAGAGAGAGACAAAATCTTACTGCACAACAACCGTAGATCTTGTTAAAGCACAAAATTTATATCAAATAGCATTTTTATTTTATGTCGAACAACTTTTATATTTTACCTATTCTGAAATATTCTTTGTTTTTAGTTTGAATTTTCAAATACCTTGTACTTCTCTCAACTGCAAATAGCTATTGTTTTTCTTTCTTTCTTTTTCGTGTTCATACAAAGAGAACAGAATTTCAAAGCTATCACGTCTGTGGCTAGCATTCGAGAGGTTGTGGGTTCGATTCCTCTGGCCGACCTTCCTGACCCATGGGTTTCTTTTTGGTGTTTTTCTCGGGTCGCCAGGCGAATGCTGGGAATGGTTCTCACATCCCCGAATTTCCTGAACCCCATTTCATCTCCATTCTCATTTCCCTTCATCTTTCATCCGTTGGTCTCTTTCACTGTTGGAAGTGTCGGTGATGGTGTTTCGGTGCAGTGTGGCAGGGGAAAAGGATGCATTTTGTGACTCTCCGTCCCTCGGCTTTCAGCTGGTTGTCGGGAGTATCCTAACTTCCTTGAGGGACGTTGGACCCCCTCTGTGCTGGGTGGGGTCTCCGGTCCTCCTGTTCGTCTCACGGGGAGTCTCTATCTGTAAACTTAGGGGCCCTGCCATTCCTGTGCCGGCACTCCTGGATCCGGAAGCCCGGTGTCTCCTCTCGCCTCATCCTTCCTCACGGAAACGCCCCCTTGTGGGGCATAGACACAATATCCACTATATGGATCAGTGCCGAGTTCCCTCTGCAGCCAACCAATCCAAAGCTATCACATAATGATCAGCTTTGAGGGATTTGTCTAGCGCTTTGGCTTAATATGTTCTGGTTATACCTACAGCTTATTGTGTAAATAAGTGATGAAGGTTTATCGGTATTAACGTGACATAGATGCAAAATAAGTTTTGTAAGAATAGTTTGTAGAAGAGTGAGTAGAGAAAGTCATGTGAATGGAACACATCATATTTTATAGCAAAAGCTCCATACGCGTGTGTGTATGTGAACAACATAAACACAAAGCGAAAACTTGGTTAAATACTAAACTTAATATTTAAGTTCAGCATCTTTAAAAGATGTGACACAAGGATTTTCAAGAAAATATCCCCCATCCTGAACAACCCTTTACGTGGAAAAATTTTCCAAATTTGTCATTTTCTCAAAAATGGCTCCAATTATTTTGATTAAAATACTCTCCGTTTAAAACATTTTCATGACAAACAAAATACATATTTTGAACTTACTGTGAAGAGCCTCTCAAGTCTTCTTCATTCTGAATGACATTTTTATAATTGGTAAACCCTAAAAGATTGGACAAAGTTTTGCTACACAAGAAATGTAGACCCCGTTAAAGAACGCAGTTTGTTGTACATATATTTTTTGTAACTGAGATGTCGCTATTCGTGTTGTTCTTTTCGCGGTCATACAGACAGCATGGCATTTCAAAGCATCACGTAGTGACATGCTTTTTGAAAATCTGATCATCGCTTTATCTGCGTATACTACAACGAAATGTGTGAATGTGAAGTTCTTCTTTTGGTATTTAATTAAAGTCCTTTAACCGGGTAGGCCATTACGGACGGTGAATGAACGAAACGGTTAAAATGATGCTCAAATGGGCCCGAGGTCCCTAGAGCTTAGGGTTATCTGACATTCATCTTCTCAGGATAAGAGGAAACCCTGGAAAAAACTTTATCCAGGTAATTCACTGAAACCGAGATTTAAACTCGGGAACTATTGAATGAGAGACAGACCCCAACACCACAGAGATGGGCTAAATGTGATTTACAAGTTTATCTGGATTATAAGAAGTAGACAGAAGAATGAAATTTAGAAAAAAGAATTTGTAGAATAGTGAGAAGAGAAAGTTATATGAATGCAACACGTTAGATTGTTCTCGTGGTAATGCAAAGAGCCTGAAAATTAAATTGAGTTATATTTATGGACGCTCTTTAACTACTATGGTTCTTAGCGTCCCATTCTATATTGGGCGTGAAACACCGGTAATTTTGCTCAGAGGCCTCTTTATCAGGCTTGAGGTTCTTTTACGTGCCGTAAATCTACGACATGGGACCACCGGCTTTACTTCCCTTCCGAAGGAAGCCGTGCTAACGATTTCTACGCCCGAAAAAATCCATCACCCTCCGCCGGGTTTGAACCCACAACGAGCGTGGAGTTTCAAAGACACCACATAAAAATCTGACTATCGTTTGAGCTACTGCATTCTTCTTGTACTTACAACGAAATTTGTAATGTCAGTTCATCTCAATTAACAAGAAGACTCTTTCACTCAAGCCGTGTGTAGGACAAGGTTGGAAAGATAGAATCAGATTGAAAAATTCAATGTCATACCGGAGATTTTAACTATGGATCTTCCAGTTTACGTCCAGGTGGCGCCGCGGTAACGCGTACGACACGCATTCGGGAGATCCCTAGTTCGCTTCCCGGGGACCGCCCATCTGACCCACGGGTTTTTTTCGGGAGTTTTCCCGGGTCGTCAAGCGAAAACTGATATGATTTCTCTCAGCCCCCGAATATCGTTCAATTCCTCATTTCATTCATGCTTAACCTCGTTAGATCTGTTTCAGGGCTGGACGTGTCGACGATGGTGTTCTGGTGCGGCGTGGAAGAGAAAAAGATGCTCTCTGTGGAAACTTATCCGTCTCTCGGTCTTCGGCTGGTTGCCGGGGTATACGGACCGCCTCTTGGGAGATGTTGAACCCTCTGTGTGGGGTGAGGTCGCTGTTTGCCTGCCCGGCTGTCAGGGCGTCTCAATCTGGAAACTTTAGGAACCTTGTCATTGCTGTGCCGTCGCTCCTGGTTCCGGCCGCCCGGTGTCTCGGTGTCTCTCACCTCGTCCCTCCCTCCCGGGGACGCCCCCCGAGGACCACAAGCACAATATCTTCATTCACTGGATCGGGGTCGAGTCCCCTCCGTTACACATCCTATTCCATTCCAGACCAGAAGAATTCAGAATGTGAATCGTAATACAAAGTACGTCATTCCTTCTTTTTTATTCCATATTCAGATTTGTAAACTTGAAAACAATTTAATTTTCAGAATAGAGTGCTGTCAAATGAACCAATTGCAACAAAAGTACATCAATCTGTCTGCATTAACACTTTCGGGTCACTATTTTGAAAATTTAGCTTATATGTTATCCTAACCGAATAAAAAAGCATATAGAAACTGCATATTTTGCGCTAAACGTTGTTTCCTAGTATCTATTAACATTTTCTCCTTTTGGATACAATACCTGCATAGGTGTTTTTACTCTACGTCCACTATACGACTGGCACGGTTTTTCTTCCTTTCCCTTGTGAGTGTGTGTAAGGGGAATTATGTTTCAAATAAAACAATCTTTATTCGTTTTTCAGTAACAACTGCAAAATATGTCTCATTTTGAAGGAAATTTAATGTTGCACTTAATTGTGCCCAAACTGCTTCAACACTTTGACATTAATACTACTTTGGCTTCCATATTCTTAAAACATTACTTGAATATTATCAGAACTGAATTTGCCAACTGTATGGAACTACACACTTAGCGCTAATCGTTGTGATCAATATCTACGAAAATTAAAAAGCAAGGCGAACTTATATTCAAGGTAATAAATACCCTCTGCTTCGGAGTCCGCGTAGAACGTTCTATTGGTGATAATTATGAAATTATTATTATTGTTATTATTATTATTATTATTTATTACTAGCAACAAACATTAAAAGCAAGATATACAGTATGCGAACCTTGTTTCTCAAGAAAATTACTGAATCTTAAACTTGTGTAGTACCCGCATAAAGAGTAAAATATTTGACTTTTAAACAACGTATTATGCAAAGAAAATGTTAACTTATTTCGCTTGAATAGATCTAGTAAAGAGAAAAGTATTTAGTTTCGTCTTCTTTCCTCTTAGAGTCAGGTCGCTGAATTACACGAGCATACACAGAAGTAAATGTGACCTTTGAGACGATACCGGCACTTGCTGTTGGCTATAGGCAGGCATGATTAGTCGAGAAGATATTTCTTCCCCCTCTTCCTCTACACCCCTTGGTCCATCGGAAAACATTTGGAGCGTTCTGTACTACGTTACGTTCTTCCGCATTGAATTGGCACTCGCTTCAAAAAATTGACTGAAAACAATGTTATGACACATTTTGAAATGAACCCTCAGTAGTGAAGGCTGGTTTTACTCACAAGTGCTCAGAACACCATCATGGGTGTATTAAGCATCCTCTTGATGGTGCATTAGTTAAATCAGGATATAATACAATAATACAACAAACTCAGGAGAACCATAGTCATAATTATAAAATGAGCAGACAGTACAGTTTCTGGAACACATTCAGAAGCTTGACCTGGAGCAGTTACTCAATATTATATATAAATGTGTGCAACATATTCAGAAACATGAGCGAAAGCAGATACACTCAGTGTTATATGTGCTGACAACACACTATTTGCAGCATATTCAGAAACATCAGCTGTAACACTTTAAATGGCATTATATTATGCGCTAAAAGTAAACGTTTTGCAGAAGATTCGGAAATATAACCTAGAGCACCTACATTTAATGCTACAATATGTGGTGGGAGTCCATTAATTGCAATTTTATCAAAACAAGAGCTGAAGCTCTTATACTCCGTATTAATATATATTCTGAAGATACGTTTTTTTTCAGAAGATTCAGAAACATGAGCAAAACCAGCTACAACTAGCATTGCATGTGCTGGCAGTATAATAGTTTCAAAGTATTCAGAAACATGAGCGACAGTACTTACACTCCGTATTACAATGTGTACTGACAGTATACTGTTTACAAAATATTTAGAAACATGAATGGGAACTGTTACACTCAGTATCATAATATGTGCTAACAGTATATAGCTTGCAGAAGATTCAGAAGCATGGGCTACACTCAGTGTTAATATTTTCTGACGGTACACCTTTTGCAATATAATCAGAAGCATGAGTGGGAGCACTAACGTTGGGAATTATGTATGCTAACAGTACAATATTTGCAACCTAATCAGAACCATGAGCGGAGCATCCACACCCAGTATTATAACTGTAATATGTGCTGACAGTACACTATTTCCAGAATATTCATAAAAATGAGCTGGAGCACTGCTATCAACATTATATGTTTAGACAGTACATTGTTTGCAACGATATTAGAAGCATGAGTGGCAGCACTTACGCTGAGAATTATGAGTACTGACAGCACCCTTTTTACAACATAATCAGAAACATAACATACTGACAGCACCCTTTTTACAACATAATACTCAGTATTATTATTTATGATCACAGTATACTCTTTACAAATAAATATTCGGAAACATGGGCGGGAGCACTTATACTCAGTATTATAACACTTAGGGTAGCGCGCACCAACCTAGAGTAAGCTCCACTTCCGTAAACTAGTATTACATCAACACTCGGCGACTTCCATACCAGAGTAAACTACTTCCGAAGTTTTTTACTCTTTCAGATACTCTCGCAGTAAATTATTACAGAAGTAAATGTCGGAGAGCACAGTCGTGTAGTATGTTACTACGAAAGTAAACAGAGCACAAATATAGGTTAGAATTTACCCTTGCTACCTGGATGGAGTAACTCATCTGTCGATTGAACTACAATAGCGTGTCGTATTTGGAGGAAAATACTTTTACGTAGTAAGGGATTACCTAGATTATATTGATAATCTCAACGAAGAAAACAACCGGAATGTGATAGTGCGTATAGTACGGGAAAGGCGGGATCCATATGATACTTATACACAGAGTGAGTTCAAGGAACGTTTCGCTATTAGAAAAGAATCCTTTACATTCCTTTTGCACCTACTTGGGGAACATTTACAACAAAACTCAGACAGAAATTCAGCTGTATCACCTAAATTGCAATTTCTATGCGACCCGAGAGTGTTTCCTACT
This sequence comes from Deroplatys truncata, assembly GCA_030765065.1. NCBI lineage: Eukaryota > Metazoa > Arthropoda > Insecta > Mantodea > Mantidae > Deroplatys > Deroplatys truncata. The sequence goes on from CM060990.1 coordinate 538,039,943, forward strand.
GGAACATTTCAAATAGTTGCAGGCAATCTTATAAACGTTCACCGTACGACTGCTAGTCGTGTCTTTCATCGCGTTGTTAGAGCGTTCTTGAGGTTGAAAACAAGGTACATATTTATGCCCACAAATGATGATGAGTGTTCAGGAATAAAACGCAATTCTTTGCTTTCACAAGTTTTTCGCACATTGTGGGTGCAATTAACTGCACACATGTTCCTATTCTGTGCCATTCGGTGAAAATGATGAACTTTTCCGAAATTGGAAAGGGTATTTCTCCATCAACACACGAGTGATCTGCGACGCAAATATTAAGATTGGGAACATTGTTCCCGGTGGCCTGGTTCTACGCACGGTGCAGGAATATGGGACAGCAATGCAGTTGCTGCGAACTTCGAACGTGGTTTGTATAATGGTATGCTAGTGGGAGATAAGGGTTATGCCTGCACAAAACATCTGATGACTCCACTTCTATAACCAAACCCACCAGCTGAACACCGGTTCAACACCGCCCACGCAAAAAAACGCAATGTTATGGAACGCACTTTTGGAGTGTGGAAAATAAGGTTTCAAATTCTTGAAAAGGAAATGCGTTTCACGCCTACAGCCTGCGGCAACGCAATAGTGGCTGCAGCAGTCCTCCACAATTTCGCGTTAGAAGTAGGAGATCTTTATGGAGGCAGGGACTTGTTAGACAATAACAGAAATACTCCATTTGTCAATTATGATCAAAATAAAGCATAAAATGCCATTCGACGAGCGATTATAAATGATTACTTTTCATGAAATAATGCAGCTTTCCACAAAAAAGACATATACCCCCTCAAGAAAGTATTCGTCTGCACTTTAAAAAATTCTAACAGAGAAATTAATGAAGGGAGAAAGTCTAAGAATAGGTTTTGTTTATATTGTTTGACTTTGCAGTGAAAATAGGTTTTTATTCGACTGAGGAATAAAATGGAAAGTTGGGAATTTTCAAAGGTTTTGCCTTAATTCATGTTCGGCTCACATTTTACGACTTCACGAACTTATTTCTCCACAAGTTTAAGTCACATGTGGATGAAAGAGTGTAATGTATACACAAAAAATGCTCTAACCAATGCACGAAAAATAATTTTTAAACCATGACGTACAATAAAGTTGAATTTTGGCATATTCGTCAAAAATTTATAAAACTGAAATTGAACGATCTGAAAAACTGCCAAAACACCAAAACTGTATCACCATTTGACCTTTATGTTCAAAAAAGTTAATTTTCCCACCATTAATTTAGCTGCTAGATTTTTTTGAAATGCAGACGAATAGTTTCTTGAGGGGGAGTATAACATGTTTGCAAGATTTTGCACATGGGCTTAAAAGAGGACATTTTATTGTTTTGATGAACTTTTTATTCAAATCTTGATAATATCCATTTACTGATTTTTTCATTTGTTTTTTTAATTAATGTTTTTGTGCAGCAATATGAAAGTACTTTGTTATCTTAGTTTTGTATGCAATGTTCAGGATTTGTGCTGTGTTTAATAATTGTACCAGCATTAGTAATGAAAAGTCTTTTGTATACAAAAATAATACTGGTAATATTCCATTATATTCATATAGCACCAAAAATACAAACAATTTCAGATTACAAACATATACATTATATACTTTTACATTCGTATACCACCGACGATGCAAGCTGTTTTAGGTTAAATATATTCCGTAATGCAGGGTGAATCACCTAAGACTTGTACAACAAATATTTCGGAAATGGAAAAAATGGAAATTGCTATTGATGTGCAGTTTTCACAGAATTGATTGGTAGTCAGGAGCTCGTACATTTAGCCTATAATCAGATTTTAATAATACTGAGAAAGTGTATTTTTTGAGCAAACATACAATTTTAAGTGGAACAATGCCTAGTTACATCAACAGAATAAAGGTAGGGTAAATTAGAATGTCAGTGGCGTTTGTTGCAAGATTCTAGTGCAAGTGGTTTACGAAATATCTTATTTTGAAGCTTTTACGTACCGACACTTGTACAACCTGTGGTGGCACAAATTAAAGAAAAACAAAAGGGAATCACAATACTTCTGTGGATTCTTACAATTAAAGAGAACATAGCCCTTCAAAGGCTGTGTTCAAAATGACCACCGACAGCTTCAATAAGGGCTTCCACTCTGCTATGGAAAGACTGCTGCGCACGTTCTAGCGTTTCACCGGAAATTTCAGAGCAGGCAGCATTAATACGTCGTTTCATATCGCCTGGTGTAGTTGGTGCATCCTTGTAGACGTGTCTTTCAGCCTTCCCCACAGAAAAGATCTAAAGGGGTCAGATCCGGTGAACGGGCCGGCCAAGGTATAGTTCCTCTTCGTCCAATCCAACGATTTGGAAACAATCCGTTAAGACAAGCTGTAGTACTTCGTGCACTATGAGTTGGACAGCCGTCATGTTGGTACCACAGGTTCCTCCTAGTCTGCAAAGGAACGTCTTCTAGCGTCTGTGGCAGATGCTCTGTCAGGAGGCTGTGATACTTGTGCGAGTTCATTGTTCCTTCTATGAACAAAGGGCCTATGAGCTGATGGTTCACTGTCCCACACCACACGTTTAAACTCCATGGACGCTGACGATCCACCTGACGAAGCCAACGGGGATTGTCAACATACCAATAGTGCATGTTTCTGGGATTACCTGGCCATGATTAGCAATTGTTGTCTCATCACTAAACAAGATACATGATGAATCTGGAGTATCGTGTCTTAATGCCCATGTACAAAAGATAACACAATTCTCAAAATCGTTTCCATGCAGCTCTTGATGGAGAGAGGTGTATTAGGGATGGAACCTATGTCGATGGAGAATGCGCAGTACACTTGCCTGACTTATGCCACTTCCACGTGCGATTGTGCGGGAACTGATTTGCGGATCTACTGCAACGGCAGCCGAAACATTAATTTCTGCCTCTTCTCCAGTCACTTGTTTGTTTCTGTTACGTTTTCTAGGTGTTACAGTACCACTTTCACGTAATTGGTTGAAGAGGTTGATAAATAATTGCCGAGATGGTTGACGTCTATTGGGATACGTTTCCGCATACATCGTACAGTAACGAACTGCATTTTTCCTAAACTCTCCATACACCATGAGCATGTCGGCTTTTTCTGCATTATTAAACTCCATCTTCCACTCACGACTTACTGCTTGAAGTGTCACAAACTAACTGACCAGAAAGTCGCAATGCAATCAATGAACAGAAAACACAATGCAAACAAACATAGCAACATCGTACCTAGCAACTAAGCAGGTTGAATGGGACAAACAATTGTCGGGGTGGAAACTTTTCAAAATGCGATTTCTCGTAAACCACTTGCACTAGAATCCTGCAAAAAAGACCATTGACATTCTAATTTACCCTTACTTTATTATGTTGATGTAACTAGGCATTGTTCCATTTAAAAAATTGTATGTTTGCTAAAAAAATACACTTTCTCAGTATTATTAAAATCCATTTATAAGCTAAATGTACGAGCCCCTGACTACCAATCATTGCTGTGGATACTGTACATCAATAGCACTTTCCATTTCCGAAATATTTGCGGTGAAAGTTTTAGGTGATTTACCCTGTAAAGTTCAGTACATTCGTATAGCACCATAAGTGCAAACAATTTGAGGTTAAATAGATATATTTCATTATGTAGTTCAGTGCATTCTTAAAGGACCACTCACAAGAAAATTAAGCATTAATTTAACTACTTAAAATAAATCCAACATGGTGCATTGTCATTCGTGCCAACAAATGCAAACTTAAGCAGCAGCCAATCGCAAGTGAGCATTAAACAGCTGGGCTAGTATGGCGACCTGCGAAGAGACCACTGAAAAAGAGGTTATGTACATTTATCAAAATGAGCAAGAGCTAGTTACCCGGTTAAAGGACGTTAAGCTTACAAGCAAAACATCATTTACATTCACAGTTTACTTTGCTGCTATTTTTATATGCACCAGTAATTCCTGGCGTGATCTAGCACAGAAAAGTGAGTTAGCGAGTCACCACATGGCAATGGAATATCTGATGGGAAATGGCAAAATGGTCATGTGATGAGAATCGCTTTCTAGTTGACTAGTTTCCTTCTTCTTTTTTTTTTTTTTTTTGGACGCAACTTGAAAGCTTGGACCTTGCAAGCTTCTTAAGTTTACGTATAATTCAATGTTAATTTCTATGTTTACGTAATTAAAAGTGAATGATTCCATCACAATACATATCATATGTTAAGTTGACGTTATGCTTGCAACTTAATTTTCACTGAGAATGGAACCTTTGAGCTTAGATTTCTGTAAAATAAATTTTGCTGAATTAGGAACCTAACAAACGTTATATCTTGCCTTATCACATATAAGTTCCGAATTATGCTTCCATGTAAAACTTTGGCTGCAAGCACCCGCTCATTCTGACGTTTCAGACAAAATTTCATTCACTTCGCTTGCTTTATCCAAGTAAGTGACGAAGTTCACTGAACTTTCTATTGGAATTAAGGATAATTTGTTCCTCAATGAGTGCAGTATAGCTATTCTCAGAGCATGCGCTTCCTCTTGCATTTCTCTTTCTCGTTGCGTGATGGACATTTTCTCTTCATGTTCTTTATGAAGAAAGTTCAGTCGCATCTTATGGAGTTCCTCATGCCGGTGGTTTATGTTGCTCTCCTGGCCACTAGATCGTTTCCTGTTTTTCTCTTTACCTCCAAGATCTGTAGGTAATACATAAAAATGCAGAACTCTTTTCTTACATATACGTTTAACTTTTTCAGAAGTAATAAAAGTGAGCTAGTTTTTCACTTACCATATTTTGAACTTCCACAAACATTCATGGAGACATCGGGGTTAATATCAACTGAAACGTCGAAACTTGGGCCCATTTCAGCTTCTAAATCAACAGCAGTACCATCAGATTGTTCAGTGTTCATATGATTCTCGTCATTTTCGACGGAATTAAACAGTGTTGCATCTTGTCACATACTGAGTCGATTCCTTGGAAAACTTAGGGTTTATTTCAATAATTATTTTTGAAATATAATCCACGTATGTTATCTGTGAACCACCACCAGTTTTAAATTTTTCGCGTGTTTCCCTGGCTTTCTGTTTCTTAGCTTTTGCTTTTAAGCCCTTCCAAATAATTTTAAGTTACCCTTCGGTACGTTTCCCGTCGCTCGCAGCATTAAACTCGTTCGTCACGACTTTCTAGGTATTTCTCTTTTTATTCAGCATCTTTACGTCATGTTTTTTGCGCTCTATACTATCTACATGGATTTTCATAATCTCTACCAGCAAACATTTGTCTCTTCGGCTGACGTTTTTTCCCCGTTTCCTATCGCACATAACCTTATCCATGATCGCTTCAAGTAAATCCCGCATACAAAACATACTACTCCGGAGTAATGAGCTGTTACGTCTGTAGTCGTAACTAAAACAGTAAATTTTAATTGAGCTCTCCAAATTTACTTCCGGCGAAATTTGCTCCCCTAGTAACCTACTTCCTTAGTACGAACTTCTTTAGTAAACGTTACTTTCGAAGTAATTTATTCCAACGTGGTGCACGCTGCCCTTACTGTAGGCCTCGACGAGAAAACGTTTGAGGAGTGTTCTGCTCTCCGGAGAAGTGAGGGAGAATAGGACCACGTGGCAGCTCCATAAACTGATCTACTATCTACATAAAAACACCACGCAACTTTGTATGCCAGCGTGTTTCACTTTAAGAAGTGTGTAAGTGCTTTCTAGTGATTTGTGAAGTTATTTACAATGCCCAGTAAGAAAAGAAGTACTCTACACAGTCAAGCCCGAGAAATAGCGGCTAACGTTGTTAAAAACTGTGACGAGGAAATCAAACAAAAGCCATTGGTCATTCAGCATTACTAGCAGAAGAGCATATGTTTTCTAAGAGGCCGTAAGTCTTGTTGATATGTAGAGCCGTAATCTGTCTCAGATAGCGACAGAATTGTTTATGTCAACGCATTCCATGACACATTCTCGTGAGACGAACACAGTACTTACAGTGCCTTATTTGCAGAAGATTCAGAAAACTCACAAGAAGCATCCTCACTCAGAGTGGAAATATGAGCTAATAGCAAGCTAGTTGTCATCAATTTTGAATAATCTGTACAAAATGAAATCTGTTCACTGTTTTTGCTAATATCATCAAATGCGAATGCAAATTATTGTTTTCAGCCACCAACCCTTATATCTACACTAAATAAAACTGTTGGAGAAAAGATTCCTTGTTAGACGGTGGAAAAAGCTAGTCATTGTAGAAGGTGTTCGTGCATAGTGTCAAGCAGAGATTATTGAATCTCATTTTTCTTTTGTATGGATATTCTTCTCATTAGCTGTGACTATAATATGTGCAGCTTTATTATTCCACCATCATCTCCTCAGCTTGTGAGTAAAGATATATGGATTTGAGCGATATTGAACGGGAGAGATTCCTATACAGGATACTTTTAGACACATCAATCCTGGCACACTGAGGCAACTCATAAAACTGGCTTTCTTTCTTGCAACAACTGCATTCAGAGAAATGCAAATTGTGGGATAAAACTCTACCTCTAGAGCAAGCGCCAGATAACTAGCGGCTCTGCATTTTGAACCTCTTGCACATTCATCCTTCCTACAACACAAAACTATAGTTTTAAAAACTCTTGTTCGTTTATTTCATTCCATTTCTTTTTGCTCATTTGAATGCTGAAACAAAGGATGCCAAAGGGTGTGTGAAACTAAAATTATAGTTAGGTGAATTAAACATACATACCTGCTTAAAAACAGTACTGATAGCAGGAAAAACAGAGTATGCCATGACGACAAGGAGCAATTTTCTAAAATACCCTGTCGCTAAAGATTTAATTACAACTTACTGAGTACAACCACGATCTCATTGGGAACAAATTGAAAACAAAGAACCCCCTCAGAGATATGGACTTCATTTTTCAAGTCTAGATATTTCTGACATTGTGAAATCATATATTGGTTCATTCTCTGCTTTAAATATAAGTATCCTTATCCCTAGATTGTGTTCGTCCTATTAACATCCTACCCGTTTTAGCAAAAGTAACGAATGAATTATTCCTAAGTGACTCACAGATGATTTAATCAAACACAACTTAATAAATCAAAACCAACTGAGCTTCAGAACCCGTCAGAGAAGTTATATACCTCTACGGAAAGTTACTGAAGGCATACGGAACATTCCATGTGAAATCGAACGGCACAAAACCTGGCATTTTTTGTTTGCGTTGTAATTTTTCCTATTAATAAGTGGTGCTAAAGAAAGCATATTTATTATATATTAGCATCTAAAACCCGACGATTGTCACGTTTTCGAACGATAAATGTATCGTCTTAATTAATTTTGTCGCATTTTAACTGCGCATAGCTCCGGAACCTCTATTTCAGAATATTGTACCAAATCTCATTTTCTAGATAAAAGTCCGCATTTCATTACAGCATATACTAAGTAGTTTTATAATATTCACAAATATATATATATATATATATATATATACAGGTTTTACTTATTTCAAGCGTCTCTGGATTTTTATACATCTGACACATTAGTTTGAGAATACTCCATAGTGTCATTAAGAGAAGCCGGCAATGTTGGTGAAGTGGTTTTGTTGGGATATTCGTAGTTATAACACAAAAAGTGAATAAACGCAGCGATTTACGTGGTTGTTGCACGATGATCAAACGCTCTGCAGCAGGACAACACATTTGATGCAAGAAAGGCACGTGATTCAGCAACCTGGCATAATACGAACTAGCAGTTCGTCTTTATTTCTATTTGCTTCAGGCTTTCCGTGCGCTAGCAAGAAGTGTTGTGAGTTAAGTGAAGGTGATTATTAATTATATTTTGATTAGAGATACGTTCTTCTGAGTCCTTCATCCAGGTAGGAAAATTAAAATCTAAAGATGCTTTTATCAAGTTAAGGTATATCCTAAAACAGCACTGTAATATGCATATACTGTTTACTAGACGTTCTCATTGTTTAACCTTATGTACAGCAGCTTCCTTGACCTTCAGCCCAAAGCGAACATGCGAGAGCGACCATGACGCGTAAAGTAATTTACTTCTTTAGTTATTTTAGATAAAACCTTATCAGTAACCATCACAGTAAAATATATGTTTGATTGCGTTTAAATTACGGAATCTTATCATATATAATAAAATAAGTTTTCTTAATCCGAATCCACCCATACTTGAAAAGTCTCAATTTCTTCACTTAAACAAAATTAAGAAACACATGTTTACTTATCGGTATGAAATTAAAGTTTAGGGAATCAAAATGAAGCTCAATTTAAATAATGAGATTTAAAGGTTTCAGAGTAATAACAGCTTGAAGTTGGAAATCTTAGGAAGATAGAATAAACTTGAACAATTTTAATTGTAAAATATGATATTCTGAATTTTAAAAGTTTGCATAAAGCTCTGTATCGGGCTTGTTTTCAAATAAAAAAAGTTTAAAGAATGCAAGGTCGATTTTCTAACTATTTCGAACGATTTGAAATGGAATGTCCCATACGCGAAGCTTCTCATAAGGGTAAACCGATCACAATGGCTTTGTTAGGTTTTAACATAGCATTTGCTTTAAGGATAGGCATGCTTAGATTCGAACTTAGAAGCCGAAATACACCAGATATCGTGGCTTAATTCTATGACACCTATCCCTGAAATCATTAACAATATACTGTAGGGTCTAACAATTCTGAACTTTTCCCTTGATGTGAAACTAAAGCTAGGGTTCGACAAGGATCGGTGTAAGTCCCTTTGCTTTTCAGCACACGCAAAAATGGTGTAACAGACTAATATATAACATACATACTAACTTTCTGCAGATTGTATACAGATAAACAGCCATTCGAACTTTTGAGCGGAGCATAGTACCAGTTACAAAAAATTAATTACGACCTAAACTTACTATTCACTTGCTCATAAAAAATTGTGTAAATCACAAAAGAATCTCAATTAATCGTCCTGGTTCCTAACCGGTTACTCAGCCCTGTAAGCTCAAATGCTGCACCATCATTCAGATTGAATAGCTACGTTATACCTTATAGTGATTCCGTTACAAAACTCTTGAAATTTACTTAGACAAAAGCCTAAGTTGAGAATTATAACGCAAACAATGTAAGTGTACAAAGAATAATTGTTCTATGATACATTCCCGGAAACTTGTTGCAAACTTCTTACTCTTTCTGTTGAAAGAGATTCTGAGTTTCTCCATCTGCATTGCTGTGATTCTGAATTCACTGAATTAAAAGACTAACTAACCGAAAGATTATTATTTGCCCACGATACATGGACATGTATCTGATCGTTAAACGCATTAACAAGGTTGCCACATAAAGGCCGAAATGTGTACTCATTACCTGGCTGAGCGCCCTTATATCCTATCTAACTTATTTGCTCTTGATACTAGCACAAAATATTCTCAACATACCACAATTTGGCCTTCTTTTTTCATAGTATGCCTGCGGAGTACCTTTCTCATATGCAAAACTGCCAGACACACAACATAAAAATAAACTACAATCACATGACTTAAATACTCGTAGTTTCCTAGCAGCTTCATGTTACTATTCCCTGCACAGATGTTAGGTCATTAGCTTCTATAGTCATTATAAACTATAAATGTTTCATGTACAGTTTCTCAAAACTTCTCATTATTCATAATCAAAGTCTTCTTTTCAGTTATCTTAATGTTATCTCTTCTCTCTCTCCCCCTCTTTGTCATTGTAGCGGGAATACGTCGATCCTAGGGTATGATGTCTGTTGCAGTGTTCTTCTTCCTCGGCTATAGATGCTCGTCAGTTGTTGCGTATTGCATTCCTAAACTTTCCTACCTACATCTAGTTCTTAATTCTCAGGTTATTGTGGGTGAGGCAAGTTAAAACCATACACTACAATTTTCCCTTAATCAATCTAGTTTATTCACACTTGAAATAATTATGGGCGGCTAGCTTTTCCCATTATTATAATCCCACCACTTTAAATAATTCAGGAGCGTAGCTATCTGCACACGTATTCCCACCCTTGTGCACACACATGCATTTGCTAACAACGTAGCACTTCGTACCGACGACAATTCTAGATGAGAGAGAGAGAGTGGGCTCTGAGGCCTCGTCTGCCCTTATATACGGGAGCCTAGTGACGCTCACCTCTGCGTTTAAAACTGTAACGACGTTTCTCATTGGTCCTCAGACCTCGTGACCTTAACATGTATGAAAATATGTTGCTTCACATCCGTGCGCTTAAGCGTCACCCTGGTGCGTTGTGAATCCGATTCAATATCTCCGTCTCTTTCTTTTCTCTATCTGTCTCTTTCTATTTCTCCGTACCGTTACCGGTTCCCTGCCTGTTGGCTTGGTGAAAGGTATGCTCTACTTAGGATTATGCTTTTCCTGGAATTTTGCTAGCTCGCCCGTTTCTTACAATCAGCTCTGTACAAATGTTAAATGTTGAATATTTTGAATTATATTATTACTGTACAATTCTTATATGTATGGTATAGTGTATTCCCTTCCATATCTACAATTCCTATATGTGTATAATATATCCTCTTTCATCATTCTCAGTATGGCCATGACAACAGCTACCTTATTGTATTTTTATATAGTACACGTATGTGGGTTTAATACTCTATGATAATGTGAAAGAGAAAACTTTTAGGTCTCAACATTGCCATAAGGACATAAATAAATAATACATATTAAAAATGTCTGGTATGTTTCAAACCCTTTGAAACCGAGCGGGAAGGCTCAGGCAGTTACATCTGTGGCCCGCATTCGGGAGGTCGCGGGTTCGATTCCCGTGGCCGACCTTCCTGACCCATGGGATTTTTCGGAGTCTCCTCGGGTCGCGAGATGAATGCTGGGAAGGATCATTACATCCCCCGAATTTCCTGTCTCTCCATTTAATCTCCATTCTCATTGTACTTCACCCTTCATCCTCTTGGTCTCTTTTAGGGTTGCAAGTATCGGCGGGGGTTCTCGGCGTGGGCATAGAAGGGGAAGAGGATGCTCTAAGGAAATCTTCGTCCTCCGGACTGCAAGCGGTCTCCGAGACCCGGAGCCCCCAGGGAATGTTTAAGTCAAAGGGGGAGAGGGCCGTCTGCACCAGCCAGTACCCGGGGAGTTCAAATCTGTAGATGGTAGGGACCCTGCCCTCTGCCTGCCGTGCCTCTTGGTCCGGCCGCTCTCTGTCTCCTCTCACCTAGTCCCTCCCTCCCGGTGGCGCCCCGTCAGCGGCATAGGCACAAAAGATCTGTGTAGGTGGAGGTACTCAGTCCCCCTCCGTATCTAGTTCTATTCCGACCTGTCCTACCCTTTCAAATATGTGGGTAGGGAGGGATATTACAGCAAATAATTTTACAGCCGCTAATGAGAACCGGATGCAGAACTGCATTATCTTTACATTTTTATTGGTTGCTTCTATTTGTACCAAAAAGTGGGTTATAGTGTTCATAAGGGTGGATAACTAAATTTCAGTATTAGATTAGGAAGCAAGAGAAATCCAAACGTCCTTACCGTCTCACAATTTTAAATATAATTGCTTTGAGATGACCACGTAAAGCAATTACTCAAAATCAGCAAGTATTTTCCCCTCTAGGTAATTATGGTACTTAGCACAACATCCTATGGGAGAGGAGTTGAGGAAAAAAAGAAAAATAGGGAATGAAAATTGTGGCTTTAGAGAAATTCCGGTATAAAAGTGTAAGAACGGAAAAAACGGGAGTAGAAGGGAGAGCAATCTAGCTAAACACCCTCGGTCCCCATTAATCTCGTGGTTTCGTTTCCGAACCTCTACCCTAAGGATCACTACAGTTCCGGACATTGGTAGGGTAAGTCACTCTTCATTTCCAAATAAGTAAAGCTGATCTAGATGAAGAAATTGCAAACAAATAAAATAACTGTTGCTCGGGAAAACCACTTCTGTCATTTAACCAAACCTGTTCTACTTCTGAGTCCATGCTACCCTCTGAGGTATGGAATTCTTGACGTTATGGCTACCTTTATTAGAGACCGAGGTGGAACATTAAATGTAACGAAGGCGCCGGGTCCATCGTTACGTTTAGTGGAGGCACATACATTTGCTGCAGCTGCTGAGTTTGAAGATTTTAACCCTGCTTTTATAGTTATCACACTTTTTTTAAGTTTCAGCCTTTAGATTTCACCCATTTGCAAAGCTATGGTTCGATCCCAGGCCTGAGTTTGACAGAATACTTTTTTGTTTGAAATTTAAATTTGTTGTCCATTTCGCACAACTTTCTTCAGTTTCTCTTCCATCTGTTTTGTTTATGTTGTGTGTCTGTAGCAGGGGTGGCCAAGAACCTGATATTTGGGAGCTGCAGTCTAGGGATTATACTTTGAAGAGAGCCGCATTTAATTTATGGTGTTACAAATAAAACCCATAGCAGATCATAATACTTTTAATTACCAAACGTATAGATCGTACACTATGACAAGCTGAATAGGTACATCACTGAACTTTTATGTAATACAAATTACTTTGCACCATTTGGGGTGTTCATTTGAGCTGACAGCGGCTTGAAATCTAGGAGGCGACTAGTTCATTTAAATGTTCATCACTTAAACAGTTCGATGCTCATATTTTCTGAATTTAAGTGCTGAATACAATAACTCGAACGAATAGGTTGTTCCAAAATGGAGATGAATCTCATAGCACATTGTTTTAGTTTTGGACATTTCTTCAGGTGTTTGTTTACAGCATTGAATGAACCTCATTACTCTTTTAGTCCTTCATCTTCTTTAATCTCCAGCAGCTCCGGCTCTACAGCTGCAAAATCAACCGCAATTGGCCTTGAGGCAGAACAACCATTTTAATTCAATCAACAAGAAGAAATTTTCTAAAGACAACAAACGCAGGTTTAAGCAATCTAAGATCACTAAATTTGTCATTCACTTCTGCTCAAAGACCATTTACTTCACATATGTAGTCTTCTGTTTCCACTTTAATTTCAGAATGGTTTTCCAAGATTTTACCCAAGAGAAGAGAAATGAGCAAAAATATTTTAGTCTCAAGGTCTTTCGGAAAGTCTTACCTTATTTTGGAAGCTAAACATAGTCTCTACTAGATTTGAAATAGGCTTTGTTTTGACCTTGCAATGAAAGATTTGGTGATTTTAAATGTTGAATAACAACTTTAAAAAATGTCATATCTAACAACCATTGAGATTCCTTAAATTGAGGGAAAGATTTACTTCTTTCTCTACCAAATGCTTTGATAGGTTCTAATAATGGGAAAACGTATTGAGAACATTACCTACAGGCAGTCACCTTATTAAGCAATACCAATATACATCATTAGGCCACTCATAGTTGCCGATTTCTTTTATGAAAGATTTGAATTGTCGGAGTCCTTTGACACCTTGGCGGGTGTTAACTCTTCTGAGAACTATTTCCAAGCATGTTTATATTTAACATTTTGCCAGGCATGTTATGCGGGCTATCATAGTTGCAGCAATGAAAAAAAGCTTACAGATGTTTACTATTCCGATATTAAGGCCATTAGGCGAAATGGCTACACTGTAGCCATCCCCGATCTATAGCGCTATCCCCGCGCTTATAAAGTAAAAAAGTAACCTAAAGGCTCTAATGTGCATGTAGCTTATTTTATTACCGTAAATATTATTTTGCTGCATGTGCACCTAAACTAGTGTTGCTACTCAGAGACCCAGTATGTGATAAGACTTCTTGTTTGACAACGACAAACCCCTAACTCAAAAATTCCAGGGCTTTGCCCACAATTCACATCTGCTTGGCACCCACAATGAAATGGTCTAACGGAAAGAGCAAATCAAACTTTCGTTAATGTGCTCTCTTACTAAGTGTGTACACAGCATAACGATTGGGAAGTAGCCTTGTTTCAATTTATATTCATACAATGCTCTCCATCCAGACAATAAGTGCAGTTTCTTCCTCAAGTTTAGTTACAATGCTTTTTTCCAATCAATTTTATGCGTCCCAACATCAAGTATTTTCTTTAGCGAAGAATAGTTTCCATTCAGCACTATCACGAGGATGATGGCGATCATGCAGACCCACAATTAACATACTGTGATGGAGCTGTCGTGAGCCGGGCATCGTTGTAGATAGCGGCGTGTCCTTCAGCTCTCGCCGGCGTAAGCTTGGTTGGAGAGGGAGAAAGGAAGGTGTTCTCAGCTGACGAAACGTCGGGAAACGTAATGAAGGCGCAAAGAGAGATTTATAGATATTTGCTCCCCCCCCCCCTCCCGCCTTAGATAGAAGCTTTCAGAAGCTCACCTCCGTTTCTCCCGGCATTGCAAAACTTTTCGAAATCTCCTGCAGCTACACATAAGCGAGCACTCTCGCGACAGTCAATTAATTGTAAAGGCGAGTACTTTCTGTTTACTCGCAGATTTCTTAGTGATAGAGCGGAAGAAAAGAATCTAGTCGAGGAAATCTGTGAAATCTGTGTCCGACACTTAGTGAGCAACCGGAAGAAAAAAGGTGACGTGGCAGAGGATACTGGATAAAATTACACTGGTCGAAGAATGAGAATTAAAACATCACGATACAGAAAATACTTCATCAATTATTAACTGAAATAAAGACCAGAAAATATGTAATAGAGCAGACAAAGAAGAAAAGGAAATAATTTGGGAACTTGGAGATTGGAACCGAAATGAAGGCCGTGAAATCCGGAATGGAGCACACAGCCTGAAAACAAAGAAATAAAGACAAAATAGGTAAAATGGATTCCCAATTCGGTTTTGACATCGACACTCCATGCCTGAAATCTGGCATGGAAGGAAAAAATTAATCCGGTGGAAGAGTGTCTAGATCAGAAAGAAAAACGATCAGAGCAACAGACGAAGAAAAACAAGAAAATTATGGGCTCACAGTGGAAGAGATGCTCTGCGATCCAAAAGTCAACACCCCGTGCCGAAGTTCAAGAGGATTCCACCAATACGAGACCGGTTAATGCAAAAGCGTTGAAACCTTCGAAATTAAAGGTAGTTAGTCGTGGGTGGTGTTTAAGCGACAGTTTCAGGCCATTGTTACTCACAATAGAGGACACCGGCGGAGAAGACGCCACAGATTTTGGCTGCCCTGCAGGGAAAGGCAGTCCAAACCCTTCTCACTATCCGCGACAGCGGTTTGGCTGGAGACTTGGTTAAACTATTGGAGGGGTGCTATTGAGAACATCGCCTGGCCACCGTCTACCGGGCCCAGTTGAAAGCAAGAGCGCAGCAACCGGGAGAGAACTCACAGGAACTCCCCATGCATGGAGCGGTTGGCACACCGGACTTTGATCGATTTACCACTAGATTCAATTTCTGGAGAGTCAACCCACGCAATTATTACCGGCTTAAGAAACTTGAAGATGAAGCATCGGCTTTTCCTAGTGGAACACCACAATATCAATGGCGCCCTGACGGTTGCATTCTGCATTTAAGAGCAAAGATGGTGGCCGACAGAGCCACCCCTGCTGACCAAAGCTCTGACAGTGGCGTTATCCGAGGCCAAAAACAATATCTTAACCGTTGTAGAAGTGAGATCAGTAGACCTACGTGCTGGAGTTGCGGAGAGTCCGGACCGCTAAGGGTGGAATGTAAACACACCCCGGCTAAGGATCAGGAAATCTGCTAAGGTCCGGCGTCAAGAAGGGTACTTCGGCACCATCGCCACATTCACCTTGCTTTACGCTGTAAACCAATGCTAAGGACGGTGAGAACGGTCTGGTAGTGCTTGGATGGTTTCGGAACCGTTCCTACAAGGTGCTGTTAGGCACGGGAACCCACTAATTATCGCCACGCCCGATGTAGTACGAGTGGATTCTGGACCGCCCTGAAGGGTGCTGGTGCCGTGGCGTTAATAGCTATCGCAGGACCCGATGTGGTGCAGGGCAGTTTGCAATCAGGCTTTTCGAACTACGAACCGCTTCGGATGAAAGACTACCTGTAATAGAGGACGCTCACCTGAAGTTGACCCTTGGCAAGAGCAGGCTAAAATTGTAGGTTTTCGCTACTGCAACCACCGACGAAGACATCCTGGGCTGGACAACCTTTGGGTTTTCGATTCCAAGATAGACGTCGGGCGCCTTATATTGCAGCTGAGGCTCCACAAAATCCTGCTGATTTCCTGAGGAGCAGTTGTATTCTGTGAAGTTCTTGCTTGAATAGTGAGAAATTCTTCTAGTGTGGAGCGAAAGAATGGAGACAGCGTTGCAGGGAAACCCCTAATGAGGGCATGATTCTGGGCAGAGGAAGGCCCCACCGAATTGGCTTTACGTCGCGAGGGCGCCGCTTCCAGCTCTAGCGACCATCCTAGTAGGTGTCCTTATTGCCACAAACCGAATCAGGAGCTGCGTAGCGAGACCCTTCTGAGGGGTTGTGAGGCGGTCACCTTTATAATACTGTGGCCAGAGACAACGAGGTGTGAGCAAACACCAAGAAGCTGGATGGTCATCTAGGCAACCTTGTCAAATAGACGGCTAGGAACCTCTCACGAGACAAGAAGAAGCAGACTCAACCTATTCCTGGAATTTTGGAACATCTCCAGCCAGTCATAAAATCATTACGACGGTATCGTTAGAGTGATATATCGCATCCATGCCGGTGATACTTGGCAGATAGAACTGCTGCGTTGACGTGTCCCGCTAGCGAAGTGGAAGGAAATAGACCACCGGATAGCGGACATGACAATCAGGGGCATAATAGAGGAACTCGATAGCCCGAGGTCCTCGCCGGTAGTGCTATTGAAACAGAGGATGGAGATCTGAGCTTCTGCGTTGACTACCAGAAGCTGAATGACATCATCAAGAAAGGTTACTTTCAGCTGCTATGGAATTACCAAATCCTGGACACCTTATCGGGAATCCAGTGATTTTCCACCTTGTGGCTGAAATTGGGATACTGTAAAATGGGGCTTACACCAACGACGGGGATTTTATACTGGAAATGGGTTGTGGAAGTTCAAAATAACGTCTTACAGACTCTATAAAGTGCCTGCAACGGTCCAGAGGCTGATAGATCTTCTCATGAGAAGCACCCTATGACGCTTGCCTCCTTTATCTCGGCGTCGTCATTCCTATAGGGATTCAAGGATCAACTGAGAAACCCCAGGAAGATGTTCGAAGGTCTTCGCCAAGTCAACTAAACCAATGAAGCGTCAGCTGTTAAGAAAAGAAATGAAGTACATGGGTCATATCGTAAGCAAAGATGATGTAGCTGCGGATTAGCAGAAGCGGCAGGCCATTCAATGAAAGGCCCAGGCTTAGGAATGAACAACACTACGATGATTCCTGTGTCTCTTCACATACTACCAGAAATGCGTGGCGGGATGTGCAACTAGTGCCAAACCACTGATACAACTGACCGAGGAACGACGGAACTTCCAGTGTTCCGATTAAGCCGAAGCGGCATCTCCAGACCCTGGGTAACTCCCTGTGGGCGGTCTCGGTTATTGGAATACGAATGCCAGTGAGGTCGGAATGGAGGTATCCTGGGGCAAGTGTAGTTTGGAGAAGCGAGAGTACTGACTTACTTCAGTAAAACTGTGTCCAAGGTTGGGCGAATCTACTGCGTGACACAACGAGAACTGCTAGCTGTTATAAAGACCCTCAAGCAGTTCCACAAGTACCTTTATGGAGAAGAGTTTCACCTCGGAACTGAGCATTCCACTGTAACCTGGCTGTTTGGCCTTGCTAATTAAAAAGACACGCCCGCTGAGTCCAGCGTACGCAGCAGTACAATTTTACTTCTGAGCACCGTGTAGGAAGGCAATTTGAACGCAAATGCCCTCCTCTAAGACAATGCCAAGAAACTGCAACCACTGCGTGAAGGTGGAAACGAAGGAGATTGCTACCGTCTTACGTCCGGTCACGGAGTAATTTGACGCATAAATAACCTGACGAACGACCTGCGTGTGTGGATGTCGCACTCAGAGGATCGACCTATAAGAGCTATTGGGCACAGTGTGGCTCCCTGGTGATCAGGATTGGTGTATTAATAGGGCTGTGAGAGTCCATGCATTGGAAAACCAAGGATAAACAACTACTCGTAGTACTCTCAAAGAGCAAGGGATTGAAGTCCTGAAGGACACCCATGCTGGTGCTACGTAGAATACCTTGGTGTAAATAAGTCCTTGGAGGAACTACATCGCCGATTTTATTGGTTTCATCTTCGAAGTAACGTGGAGATATGTGCAAGCAATGCAGCATCTAAGCAACAAGTTGTGGAACCCAGACACGCAGTCGGGGCATATATAATGATATAATCTCAGAAGCGCTCTTCGAAAAGAATTGCCATCGCCGTGACAGGCTCTTTACCAAAGACAGATGCGAGAAATCGCTACCCATTACTGGCTATGGACTGCTTCTCCAAGTGACCGGAGGTTTACGCATCTCCAATCAGAGGCTTCAACTGTGGTTAAGGCACTATTGGAAAAGTTCCTCAGCCGGTTTGGGGTACCCCAGGAGCACCACAATGACTAGCGCATTAATTTCTAATTCAAACTTATGTAAGAGCTGCTCCAGTGCTTTGCAATATACCAATAAGATCCGGTCGTTTCCCTTGATATAAAGTCAAACGGAATGCTGGAGCGCCATGTCAAGACGGTCAAGAGATACGTTCAGAAAGTGGTATTAGTGGTATGAGATTGGGACGCACACATGACATTGTTCATCCTGTCCTACCGACCATTGGAACATGAGTCCAGTTGCACGATGGCGGCCAATTTATTATTCGGAAGGGAGCTACGGCTATCTTGTGATCTTGCTCAGCACGCCTCCCCATGTAGATCAGCCAGCAACGCATGTCTGGGCTCTAATAGACAGATTGGAAGACGTCCACCACCTTTCTAGGAAACATCTGAAGCTGACAACGACTAGATGAAGGCCCTTTACCACAGACCTGGCGAACAATGGCGTATTTCAGGAGAGTGATTTCGTGTGGCTCTATCGTCCGACGAGGACTGAAGGGAAGTGGCCGAAGATGCAATGTTCCTGGGACGGCCCGTATAAGTTTGTCACCCGATCTTCGATATGGTGTACCACATTCGGCGTCAACCCCTGAAACAAGCTCATGGTGCATCACATTGAACTTCTTGCCCCAAATCGCTGAGCTATCCTGGACGAACAGCTCTGAGAAGGGAGCTATGTGACAGAGCAGTCATGGACAGGGCGACGCCGCAAATTGCAGGCGTGTCCTTCAGCATCCGCCGGCAAATGTTGTTTGGAGAGGAAGAGTGGAAGTAGCTCTCCCCTGACGAAGTGTCTTAATGAAGACGCAAGGAACAATTTCCGAATATTTTCTCTCCTCCTCCCTGGCTGGAAGCTTCTAGAAGCTCACATCCGTTTCTCACGGCGTAGTAAACCTTCTCAAAGTCTCCAGTGGTCTATTAGTTGTGAAGGAGAGTGCTTGCTGATTACTCAGGAAGTACTTAGCGATAGAGGAGATGAGAAGAATCTAGAAAAGGAAATCTGTATTGAAACTCAGTGAGCCACCGGAAGAAAGAAGACAAGTCTTGTGTTTGACACTTAGCGAGCGATCGGAAGAAAGATGAGGTTGCTTCGCGCGCAGTTTGTTAAACCGTTATGCGCAAAGAAAATGGGAAATGACAATGAAAACTGGACAAAATTACACTCATAACGAGTACTGAATACACAGAAGCGCCGTGTAGATGTTAGAATGTTGTTTCAGTTATAAATTTTGAGGCTACAAGAATCGACTAACACAAAGCCTTTACGCGCAAAGTCATGAAATATATTATGTCATTCGTACACATTTAAGTTAAAAAGTATTCCTTTTCAGTTTCCATTGTAGATCCCAACTGTTTGAAAGCTTTTCTATTAATTTTTTCAATACACACATAAAATATGTTCTTACCTCCAGCTGTAATTTCGGTATTACTAATGAAGGGACCATAGCTAATTGGAAATGCGACCATTTTGTCTGCGGATATTTTTGGATTTATGAAGGTCAAGGTGTGGATTTCCTGGCCCAGATTATTGTATTCCCTTAAGTGGAATTCGGAATGATGATGAGGAGAAGGAGGAGTTGAAGGAGTTTATGAATTCCTGGAGGCCTACAAGAATTATACGAGATTATGTGTTTCCCGTACCTTTATTAGTATAAAACGAAAACTACCGCTGGTACGTACATCTCAGATTATTAATTAAATGCTCACTGCTGGTCTTAGCTTCCATTTGTAAATTATGACTCTTAACACTTATTAAATGAGATGGAGCTGATGTCTCCAATTACTAAATTTTATAGTTAGAATAAGACAATAAACGTTTTCGGGAAAGTAAGACAGTGAAATTTTATGAATAATTTCTATCGTACAGTTGCATGGATTCTATATTCTTAACTTTTCAAAAATTAAAAAGCTATATTTTGAGTAAGTGTGGCATAGATTTGCAAACCAAGAATCTAAAAGAATTTATTTTTTCGTTAGATGTTGATAGCTCGCCGATAACTGTAAAGAACATTGTGATAGCGAGCTTTGTCTAAGTTTGCAAAACAACGTCTTTGTGGTTACTCAAATTATAGTTTTACTGCTGTAATCGAATGCATAACGTTTCGTATTTCCCCTGCCACCCACCCTCGCTACCTAAATCAACTCGTAATAATACAACTACGCAGTTATAAATCCCAAATCACTTTCTAAAATAATACACACTGCAACAGTAAAAAACATTTTTAAAAAAAGCGACTATACGATAGCAATAGATGCGCCGTTCACATTATTCCAGGGACAGTTAATTCAACTGTTCACTCTCATCAGGAAAAAGAATAGGATGGCCAAATTCCTCTATAACCATCACCCGGGCCAGGAATTTTACATTCTAATAATCCCTTTAATATGAATGCATTTATGCATTGAAAACTTACACAATATGCACTTAAATTTGGCTACATAAAGGTATTGAAGCATCATATTGATATAAATTAAAAATTTAAGACAACTTTATGTAATTTCCCCATGAATGAAATTATTGTGGAAACCATATGAGATATTTAACTCATAAAAATTTATCTTTAATATTAAACTGTTAAGATATACTTTGTTTTAATAATGAAAAAGCGCAATAACTAATGGTACTCACAATTTTAGTCCTCCGCACTCTGTTTCTTTTCTGTTGCACTTTACGTCCACCAAATACTTTAAGTTTTCCATACTTAACCACCTCCTATTGCTTTTTAAGATATGCTTGTAGCGGAAAAACTTCTATCCACTTCACAGACATTTTGAGATGTGTATAGAAAAGCTGCAGTTTGATCTGCTTTTAGTGGTATTGAACTGGGCAGTTCAGAACGCATAGCTGCTAAGATTTCTTCATTCTCACACATTCGATAATACCCTGGGTTTATTTGAAGGAGTACTATGTAATTTTTCCTTCACTACGTTGCTAACACTTCTAGATGCTGAATTTAGCTCGGAGGCAATGGTTTAGAAGTTCATTAACGACTGGCACGATGTAATACTACTAGTCTCCAATGAAATAATATCAGAAGGATGAGAGAAATGTTCAGATATGTAAGAGAGTTTAGCTTCCACTTCATTGTTCTTTAACATTTCTTGAGCAATTTTAATTGATGAAGAATAATTTGGATCCGATATATTCACTTCATATCTGCTTCCAGATGTTTTGTGTAATATAGGGCTGCACTTAACCATCTTTCCAGGGCATTAAGAATGTTTCTGGTAGAAGCGTAACATTCGGTGCTGTCGCTAGAAATGCTAGTTCTTTGTGTTTGTTTTATGTATTTGTTACCTATTTATTCATTATTTATTTGGCTGTGCTGGGCAATATACAAGTTAATATAACCGGAATTCAGCCCTGGCTCTTTACCAGTCATATTCATGATTTATACAAGTTAATTTTCTTAACTCCATAATTTTAGTTTACTATATATTTGTGTTCTACTATTTGTCTCTATTCATTGCCCAGGTTCATTTATTCTTCACTTTGTTCAAACATTACCCTTACTTCCTACTATCTTTCTCAAACATGTTACATTTCATGTTATATAACTATTTGGAGCTATAGTTCCATCTTAAACCATTCCTTGCTAATAAAAGAGACATTTCGATTTCTTTACGTTTAAATGTCATTTCTTCATATTTTCATTTCCACTACATATACGACAGTTAAATTGTGCAGTACCGTTCCATAAGCCTTTTAACCCCAACTCCTGTTCTTACCCATGCAATGATTTCTCGCTCCTCTTTATTTGGCATGTCTATATATGTATGTTTTTCCTTTCCCCATGTACTTTTCATGGGTGTATGGAAAACCAAAGACCTCTTC
This sequence comes from Deroplatys truncata, assembly GCA_030765065.1. NCBI lineage: Eukaryota > Metazoa > Arthropoda > Insecta > Mantodea > Mantidae > Deroplatys > Deroplatys truncata. Next base: position 538,062,256 of record CM060990.1, read on the forward strand.
TGAACTACCTCGCTAAACACTTTATGTTGTTTTTGTATTTATATATCCTCAAATCTCGTTGTTGCAATTTTCCAGAAGTTATAAATACCATATTCCCTACTCTATATATCTCCTAATCCATTATTTTCCAAGTTATTTCGAACACCAATTTCCAGCCATTATTGTTAAGATATTCTTGTTATTCTACACAACGTTTAAACAAATTTCTTTCTTCTAAGTTAAGAATTCCGAATCAATATTTCAGTTCTCTTGCCATAATCGTTCCCTTACTTGCTACTCTGTCCAGTTCCATTTGAACTACCTGCCTAACACTTACATTTAGTAACCCAAGCAATTCAATACACAACTTCCTATGTACCTCATCTAGCTTTCCCATCCTCCTTCTAATCCTCATACTTTTATACCATATAGCATTTTTGCCTCGATCACCGTTTTATATACTTTTTCTAACCATTTAATATTTATATCGGGTACTCTATATGTTCAAATACTGATGTCTGATATGGCCCATTTTCCTTTAGACAGTGTAAAATTCTTTTCTTTTTCCCATTTACCACCGGTGTATATTTTAAGTCCTGAATAATAATATTCTCCCTCCATACTGCTTACTTAAATTACTTTTTCATTCTGTTTCTACCTTTCGAGCCTACGGAAGAACAATTAATAAAATTGAATTGATTATGTTTTCCCAATGAGCCTTGGATCCTAAACTCTGGTGCACATCCGCCATCGTGAAAAAAGTATGCGAAAGCCCCTTCATCTTCGATTGCTAGAACTAGATAAGGGTTAGAGCCATGGATGGAGAGGAGCTACTTTACTAATCTCTTACCAACTTAAAACACAGCTTATTATATCGGTGCTGTTTTGCACTCGAGTGTACCACTTGCAATGCTTTTCACTATAAGTGTATCCCCACACACTAAAACACAGTATTACACACCTTAAATACAAATAGTTCTTTCTCGGCAGGTGTTCCAACTTTCGCCCAAGAAGACATATGCGACAAGGATAGAAGATACCTGGATTCTTGCGTCCATAAATTACCCTCTCTACTGACTTACGGATCCGTGGCAGGAATTCCCAGCTCCAAACGAGCCGTAGATACTGCTTGCAGGTGAGCACTTGAAGATTACTATTCATTTGCTTTATATTTGGCTTTATGTTGCAATATTTGTTTTAAATAAGCAACATTTAAGGTAAAATAGCCAGTTTCCAACGAATATGGTCACTTAAAGTTTGAACGTTGTAACGTTTCACTTAGGCTTTAGAGCATTAGCCGCATTACATTATTTTCCTAGTGCGTGTACAGTGATCATTGATATAAGCATTTTCCCTTATTGTTAAGCAAGGCCTTCAAAATGTACATTCCTGAAACACACGACATTTACCAAGAATATTAATACACATTTCATTTAATATTTGCTATGCACATTTCTCTATCGATGTCATCTGTGATAAAAAGTCTAGAGATAGTGACATCAAACAAAAATATATGGGGCACTAACCGATGACTCTAGAAAGAAAGATATGTGCACCACAAGGACATAAAAAATACACGAGTGCTCAGTTTCATTCACAACAAATATTCTTCACTGTATTTAATAATTCTGCTATTGTAGCCAGGTGAATTTCTCTCCGAACACCATGCGATACTATATTTGTCTCATGTCTGTCACCAGCGCTTTCAGAACTGGAATGCAGTGCTTCGACCTCTATGCAGCTACTTGCTTGAGTGGCAACGAAAGGAAGGTAATGGACGCCAATGTAGCAGGAGCTAGACATACCTTCAGCTATCTCTGCGATGACCCCGTTTTCCAGCAAGGTAAGCAAAATAAAAAAATCTTAGTCTAAACTACGTTGTTACTTACAGAACCTGCTTTGATTCTCTACTTGATCTTGTATTCAGCACATTTTGTATCGCCGTTTGATTTAAGACAAGGTAATGCCTTAGCTTATCCTTTTCTGTTGTATGATTTAAAACAGTGAGTTACAGCAAAGGGAAATCCTATTGAATGTCTATACTCCTACCGTATGCTGTATGGTGGTAGTTCGCTTTAAGGGCATGCCAGAAGTATTCATATAAGTTATTTGCAAATTCGCATTACGGTCTTCTAGGACTTGTACTAGTGAGGGATTGACATTTGAAACCTCTCACTTCTGCTACGTGAAAGAGCGATAACATGATGTTAGAATTAAGTCTTTACATTTTTACATATATAATATGCACCGAGTTGAAAGGGCGGGGTACTTAGTAAATGCCATTTCATTGCAGTATAACGACCAACCCGAGGTCACTAAGACATGGACCCTTGAACGGGAAGATCTCCGGTTCAAGAGTCCGTGTCAAACCCCGCCAAAACCGTCCTCCCTGACAGGTATTTTCCATGCATTTCTCTGCCCTCATAATCGTCAAATGCCTGGGAGGTACTCTAAACTTAGCCTGGAACGTTTCCTTTTTAATTTCCTTTTTCAAATATAATTTCATTTCATGTATCATCAGTGTCCACCGCCTGTGGTACCGTAGTAAGATTGGACGTTATACACTGTTACTGTGACGGCCAGGAGAGTAAATTCAACATACACCATGTTATTAAGCCGGTACAATCATTTCGTGCAATATGTGCTGCTAAGCTGGTGGTCCCTTATTTTCTAATGCACGCTAGCAATCTTGAAAAAGGCAAGAATGGACTGTTATAATAATACTGTTATTTTTGTAATTATCACCATTATTATTATTATATTATTATTGTTGTCACACTACCAGTGTACTTTAAGTTCTACATACAGTGTGAAGGAATGCGTTCAAAGTATTGCAGTACATTCTGGACAACGTTAGCATTGTCGCGGATGTGCCTATCTCTACTAGAATATATCGTCCTCCGTGGTGTAGTGGTTACCATGCTAGCCTCTAGTTCCCGAGGTCGCGGGTTCAAACCCGGCGGAGGGGGATGGATTTTTTTCGGGCGTAAAAATCCTTAGCATGGCTTCCTTCGGAAGCGAAGTAAAGCCGGTGGTCCCGTGATGTAGATTTACGACACGTAAAAGAGCCTCAAGCCTGATAAAGAGGCCTCTGAGCAAAATTACCGCTCTTTCACCCCAATATAAAATGAGACGCTAAGGACCACAGCAGTTAAAGAGCGTCCACAAATAAAACTCAATGTAATTTTTTCCTACTAGAGAATACTTTGAACGATCCATTAGGTCTTAATTGCAGCTCTGTGAGCTTCGGCTACATTGCCACCCCTTTTTCCAAAGATTAAAATGATGCCTCTGTATTTATTGTTACTGTACGCCCCAGTTATTGTTTATGTGATAGCAACTATAATTCAGCTATATCTAATACCAGCCTATGAATGTGAGCACGAAATGATGAAGATTAACGTTATAGAGTACATTAACGTTGTAGGAGTATTAGTAGTATTAGTATTAGTATTAGTAGTAGTAGTAGTAGTAGTAGTAGTAGTAGTAGTAGTAGTAGTAGTAGTAGTAGTAGTAATGATAATAATAATATAAGATGATAAGATGTGGTTGTAGTAGTTGTGGTGATCGTAATAGTGGTGGTATAATCCGTACTAAACGAGAAGGAATCTGAAGCAAGCCAATGGAGCGCCAGCAGAAGGGCTGCGTTGTCAGATGGTTTGTGAGTGTGGCAGAGAGAGAGAGAGAGAGAGACGAGACACACAACATGAAACAAGATAGGCCAGTGTAGCATACACATTAAACCCGATCACTTGGCGCGGAGTCCAGCGGACATGCGTTCATCACGTTAGCTTTCAAACTAAGACGATAATATCAATAACAATAACTACGTAAACAAGGCAGCGAATGCATCCCGTATAATTTCAGTTTAGCCGCGTAACATATAGTTAAGTAAATTAAAAATTTCTGTATGCAGAAATGATAAAGACGGATTATTCCAATGGCCTGGCAAGACCGAACGTAAACACAATGCTGCTGATGGTGGTCTACAATGGTCAAGGTTTTCAGCAACCCTCATAAATATCTGATTTTACACATAACTAAAGAACCAAACATCATAGAAGCACGGTTTTTGGACAGTCTGATTCAAAATGTTTAGCCCAGCTCAGCTATAACACTATAAACGATGAGGTACTTAACAACTTTTAACAGCGCATTTGAAAAGTAGAAACCGCAACTTACAGCGGGACCGCACGGCACTTGAACTACACTCTAGTGCTATTGGCTGAGCGAGTTTCACCAGCGTTATCTAGCTCCGACCCAGATTCCTTCTCGTTTTGTACAGATTATAGTAGTAAGTTAGCTGGTGGCCATAAGGTCTAGCATGTTATACGGTCAACTGCCTACACACACACACACACACACACACACACACACAAACACACAACTGCTGGAAGACTGAGGTTGACCCCTACTGATTTTGCTGCGTGCTCACCAGTGGCGGCCTATAAAGGGGTTGAATAGATTTCATCCGTATACATAGTATTTTTTCGTCATTTATAGCAAAGCCCCGAACATAATATGAGCACCATTCATGAGCATAATTCATTACAACTTGTTCATATCAGGCTGCGCGGTAAGATCATATGTGAAACCGCGTCTCCCTCAGAGGACTGCCAGCACAACTCGCTTACGTGCTGCGTATTGCTTCCATTTCCCTCTCTGGTTACCCCTCTACACGTTGCAACTTACCGCGCATCCCATGAGTTCTGTGATTTGGCAGCAGAAAACCCATACAAAGGAAAAATTGTTTCAAACACAACAGACCAGAGCAGCAGCAGCCAAGGAAGTATGTGATGTTATACTGTCTCAATTGAATCTCCGCTTCCAGTTTAGAGAACATCTTTCTGTGTCTCCCCTGCTACAAAAATCACAGTTTGAGCAATTTAATTCAATATTTCCAGAAAATGCGTAAAACTGTTTCCAGTGCTTTATAAGGACAAACCACATACAGAACTTTCAGTAATCTATTCAAGAGAAGAATTCAGGAATATTGGTGGTGCTGTAAAGTTGCTTCAATATCTTAGAGCTAATAATATTTCTTCCACTTTTTCTAAAGTGTTAAAATTTCTGAAAATAGCCATTACTCTGCCTTTAACAACAAGTGAATCTGAACGTTGTTTCTCTACACTGAAAAGAATTAAAATATTCCTTAGGATCACTATTGGAGAAGATAGACTAACTGCACTTGCTATGTTGTCCATAGAAAAGGTAATGATAGAAAACATCCCGAAGTTCAACGAGAGAGTGGTTAATAAGTTTGCTACAAAGAAAGATAGAAGTATGCAATTCATCTTAAAATAATTAAGGTAAGCTAAAATTCCAATAATCAGTGCAGCCCCCTAGGTATAGGCAACATGAGGTGCCACTGGTGCCTACCCTCATTAGGGCTTTACAGCAGGATTTAATTAGGGTTGGATACTGTAGTTTTGCGCTTTATACATTATCGCAAAAAAGAGCAACAGCTCTCAAGACGTAATTCTTCTTGTACTCTCATCAGATATAAAGAAATTAGATTCTCATTCTTTTGTATAGCTGAGTGGCGCAACAAAGTTTCTTTTGATTTTATCTAGTTGTATTAATCTTTATTATTAATATTAAATGCATGTAATTATATAAACCTTAAGACATTTGGGGCTATCCTGAAGGTTTTACTAATGATCATATGAGCACCTCATAGCCTAATGTTAGTTCGAAGTGACAGAGCAGGAAATAAAGCCCACTAAATAATAACGTGGGCCATATAACCAGCCTCACGTATGATCACAGCTTTGTATGCGTTAAGGGAAAAACAAAGAAAAACATATCAAACACAATAGCCAAAGGCATTAAAGTATTACAAAAACAGGGAATCATTAAAATGTACAAATTTTGAAGAAACCAACAAATAAATTTAATCTCTTTCACCAGTTGCTCGTTTGTGCATTTTACGACTTATTTTTTAAATTTACTTAAGAAAGAAAACGTTTCATTTCAAAAATGTAAATCCTTCATGACACACGCACACACACACACATACACACACATATATATATATATATACATATATTATAACAAAAACCCAAGTTGAGGGAGGGAAAACTGTTCCTCTTTGTCCCCTTTATCCTTGTGGATGCCCTTGATATTATTTCCATATTTGCTTAAGAAAGACAGTATTTATCATAGGCGTGCGCAACTTTTTCCCGAAAAATTTCAAAGCTAATTAGCTGAGAAGGTTGTTTTCATCTGTGATAACTTTAAGTTTGGAGGGGGAATTGAATTTCCTAATACCTGCTCTTTCATAGCAGGTGGTTTGTTTTACTTACATTTCCTTTAACTTACTACTCGTATATTTGTACTGTCCTTCCTTGTATATATTTTGAACAATAGGGGTAAAAAATATGTAGAGGAATTAGAGGGAAATGGGACTAGAGTGCAATGGAAGAAGCATTGACATTACTTCGCCAAATAAAATATGAAAGGCACGTGGAAAATCATTGCGGTATCCCACGCCGCACTCTTATGAAACATTTACTGACCCAGTTCGAATTGTGAACTGGGAAAAAATCCGAACCCTTACGTTAGAGCACGAAGACAAAGTAGGACAGAAAGTAAAATTAAATTGAGTTTTATTTATAGACGCCCTTATCTTGCTATGGCCCTTAGCATCCCATTCTATATATTGGGAGTGAAAGGCCTCTTTATCAGGCTTGAGGTTCTTGTACGTGCCGTAAATATACCACACGTGACCACCGGCTTTACTTCCCTTCCGGAGGAAGCCATGCTAAGGAAGTAGAATAGAATTATTCCTTTTCTTTACATGGGTTTTCTCCTTACACCCAAGATTCTTGGCCGCTGTATGTTCAAGTTTCTTGAAATAACTTTCAACTGATAAGGCTGCAGAGAATGTACCGAGCTTTTATGAAGCAACAACCACGGCTTTTAAAAAGGAAAACTCTAATGACAGCAGTGAAGCAAATAAAGTGTATTTAACAATTTTTGCTTGTTTAGTGAATTATAAGTTTGAGAGATATAAGATAAATTAATTGGTTAATAAATTCAGCTAGAGCGCAAAAACGTAACCAGCTCAATGAAGCTGCTATTTCATTGGACTTAAAGAAAAAGCCCCAGAATATATGCAGTATGGATGAAAAGGAGCTTAGGCCGACGTTACACAACAGCAGTCATTGGTTTGATGGTAGATAAACTGTACGCATCTCATTGCCGAGGAACATGTCGAAAATGTGACTTTTGTTGTTTGTGAAAATGCTCTTGGCAATGTGATACGTCCTATGATCATTTTCAAAGGTCAGGGGTATTAGACGAATTATAAAGATGGACTACCACTTGGTAGTTGACATGCGCCCAAAAGGATACTTGATAACAGAAGTGTTTGTGAAGTAGTTCAACCATTTTGCCATATGCCTACGGTCTCCACGCTTTTGATTTCTAATGGTGCATAATCGCACTTTGACATCACAATTCGTAATGCCGTAGAAGAACTTGGCATAACCTATGAACTGAAGCCGATGCAAAGGTCTGTGTTCCAGTCATTTTATCATTGTTGGGATCAGGTACATTTTGCAGTTCTGAGATCAATCCCCAGACATAAAACGGTCAAAATACGCATTTTCGAATGTGTTTACTCCTGTTTGGAGTAAATTCATGGCAGTAAGTAATGTCATATGTGAATTCAGAGCAACTGGCTTTTCGATAAAACTGCAATCTCCCTTGAGGACTTTGCAGCAAGTTCGATCACATATCACGTTGATCCAGATGAAGATCTCCTTCTTACTGGCCTCATATGATGACCTCTTTCTTACTGAATTTGGCTAAGTTAATTGGGAAAAATTGCACAACTATGAATGAAAGTTTACAACCAACCATGAAAATCTGACAACAAAACAGCACATCCTTTCGGGGCATCATGGCAACCAAACAAAAATATCCAGAATACGTTTGTAGAACGTCTCTGAACTACAAAGCTCAAACTGTGAATCGTTATCTTCCTTTTTTCACTTTTTTCAAAAACTGAAGCAAACGAGAGATTGACAATTCCTAATGTACAAAGAGTATTGGTTGAGTCATCAACTTTAGTATCTAGAAGCATCCAGGAGGTATAGGAGTATGCCGTCTGCAAAAAGCATTTTGTTGCAGCGTAAATATGTCTCTTGTCAATTTAGGGTGCACAATGAATGTGTATGTTTTAGTAAGAGAATCATTGAAAACTTTGTATGTCCAAATTGTGTATGGTGCCGATATTCCTAATTTGTGAATGTGGGCCTTATTACGTATGTTGCGTACAAGACCCATTGACTAATTTTCGTTGTTCACTGTTTTATGCGCCTGTTTGAATATTTGTTAGAAGTAGGACATTACGTGTAGTTTAAGTATAAAAGTGTCCGGTAATAATAGTAGTACATAATTGTTGTAAACTGAGACTAGTGTTTGACGCCCGATCTTACAACAGTAGTAAAAACACGAGAGAGCTGGCACACAAAGGAATACCGCCAGCTCCTCCCCCTTTCTTTGTGTGCTAACCCTTAAAAGCCGCCAGCTCCACCCCCTTTCTTTGTGTGCTAACCCTTAAAGCCGCCGAAGATGACCCCTCCTTTTCGCCGGCTCCTCCCCCTTTCTTTGTGTGCTAACCCTTAAAGACGCCGAACAGAACCCCTCCTTTTTGGCCTCCTAGCATGTCGCCTGGTTCTGTGCCGGTGGCCACACCCCTTTCCTTTGTGGTCTTACCCTTAAAGCCGCCGAAGATGACCCTTCCTTTTGGCCTCACCTAATGTCGCCAGGCTCTATGCCGGTGGCCACACCCACTTCTTTGTGCTCTACTAGTATGCCGCCAGGCTCTGTGCCGCTGGCCACACCCCTCCCCTCTCCTTTGCTGTCTAACCCGTACGCTGTCTACACCCTCCCCTCTTTGAGTGTGCTGATCTGAATGGCTCCCTGTAGAGTAGTGGAGGAACGCTGGCCATAACCCCTCATATGTTTGCTGTAGAGGAGTGTGGGTAATAGGGTATTGTTCCCGCACGCTGGGCACGACCATTCCTCTCTTGCGGCCTGACTTATACTGCTAACGTCATGGAATTGCGCCTCTGAAGGGCTGGAGGCGAACACTCGATCGAAGTATCCCCGCCGCATGTATCTTGATTAATGTAATTAAACGATGCTCCTCGATCGATGAATACGATTAAGTATTTTTGATTGATTACTGTAAATAAGTGTATATGAATTGACTCGCGCGCACCTGGTCGCCATCGTATGTATGTGTGCGTGGGTGTTAATGTGATTATTACATGTGTATAATTATTACGACTAATAACATTTGTTTAATTCTACTTTTGAGGGAAACTATATTTTGTGTTTATAAGAATATTACAACACTTAGATGAATCCATGGATGAAAGGACAGAGTTGCCGTAACGAGACGTCAACGCGTGATAATTTCGGTGAAAGCCCGCGCGCAACCCTTCCTCTATGCAGCGTATCACACGAATGAGCGGTTCTTCAAGTGCAGGGAGCAAGCTAGGATTCACCCCTCTCCATCGCTCCCGCTCGGTACAGCTAGCCTCCTCCAGCGAGCGTGCCATCTAGTGAGAGGTTGGAAAGCTGACTCTTCAGCTGAACGCCGAAGAGGGCAGTAGTAGAACATTTTAAAATTTTAACGTATGCACGGCGGCGGCCATGTTGACTCCAAGGAAAGCTAGCATAAATCATTTGAAATGTCCGATAAGGAAATTCACGTTTCAAGATATTTTTCCAGGGTTTATTTACACATAGGGACGGCTCTGAAAAATAAATACGGTTTAACTTATAGCTGAATATTACATATGTTATTATGGCCACCTCCCCTCCCTCTCATTGTGACCTGTCTAAATCCCGCCCGGTGATTGGGGTTGGGGAATGGGGTTCTCGGTGGTCTGATTGGTTCCCTGCGGATAGGTGGGAGAGTGTGTATTGTTCCCATACGCTGGCTACGTCACCTACCTCTCATTGTGACCTGTCTAAATCCTGCCCTGGTGATTGGTGTAGTAGGGGAATGGTGTTCTCGACGCGTGCCACTGCTCGGCAAATCGATTTGAGGAGATAATTGTGTCAATCAATTAGGTAATGTTCGTCCATGCATAAAACATTATTGAAAAAAAGGATCAAAATCGGTATTTTATTACTACTAATGTCCGCACATTGCGCTTCTAAAGGGGTGATGTAATTAAACGATGCTCCTCGATCGATGAATACTATTAAGTATTTTTGATTGATTAATGTAATTAAGTGTATATGAATTGACTCGCGCAGCTGGTCGTTCTCGTATATGGAGGTGTTAAGGTAATGATTAGGTGTATATAATTATTACGTCTAATAATACATGTTTAATTATTCTTTTGAGCGGGTGGCTTATAAAAATATTACATCACTTAGATGAAATAAAAAAATCCGTGACTGAAAAGGACGGTGTAAATAGCTAGAGTGAGACGTTAATATGAGAATCCTTTACGAAAAACAACACTAGCGAGCGCGCGGTGCATCCCCTGCACGCTCCACCGCCGAACTGACCTGTATTCCCTCTCTCTTCCGTCCTGTAACGCGAGAGACCGCTGCCATGCAGCGCGCCGTGCGGTCATCAACGAAAGTACTTTTTCTCTGAGCCCGCGTGCGCAACACTTTGACGAGAGCTGGCTTCCTCACAGCGCGCCAAGTGGTCATTTTCGAAAGTCTTGCGTAGAAGCCGGGAGTTCGCCATATTGTGGCTTGAGGCGCGCATGACGGCCATCTTAACTCCATATAGTTCCGTGGAAAATGATTCTGAAAAAAAATAAACGCGAATTAACATTATAGTTAAATAATACTCATTTAACATGCGAGGTGCGTTCATGTTGTCTCGTTATAATTCCGGGGAATTAATTATGGAAAAATAAATAAACGTGAATTAACATTATAGTTAAATAATACATCGTTTAACATCCGAGGCGCGTTCAGGTTGTCTCGTTATATAATTCCGTGGAATTGATTATGAAAAAATAAATAAACGTGAATTAACATTATAGTTAAATAATACAAGTATTGTTTATAAAATAATATACAGAGTATCCTAAATAAATTCTCTCTGTTGCTCTTTTAATTAAGCTAGTTAACGAATGGTCACAAATAAGCTTCAATAGAAATGTATATAGGTAAAGACAGTCGAGGAAAAACACAAAGCAGCGACTTTCAAACAGACATTGTGTCCAACACGCAAGCGCTCTCTCACACACACACACTCTCTCTCTACATAGCATTCAAAACAGGCATACCTTTCTTAGTAAATATATAAGTATTGCGAGAGGATTTAATAACTTGGAGAGAGGACTAATAAACATTTCCCTACGAAAGATATTTTTTGAATACGCGAGCAGAGAACTCGCGTCAATACGAAGACCTCAAATATAAATTTGATATCCGTTTTAAATATTCCTTCTAAAGACGTAGGGGTCTTCAAGAAAATCGACTAGTTATTCAGTTGCATATACCTTGCAGAAAAGAATTTGTACATTCCTAGAAGCGGTTAAACCAGGAACGCCGGGGATTTTTTCTTCTGCCAGTTTCGAGATCATTTGCACCTGCTACTTAATGACCCGGGATTTCCATCACGTCATATGCCAGGGTACGGTCCAGACTTATACACAGACGCAGGGAATTCCTAAGGTTAAAATTATAAAACCACTATGTCTCCTCAGCAATAATAAAATCGAGAGAGAATCAATAAAAAAATTTGCTTTGATAATATAGTTATCGCGAAGACGTAGCGGTCTTAGAGAAATTCGACGAATTATTCAGCTGCATGCCCTCCTTGAAAGAAATATCCTGTACACCCCTGAAGATAAAATACAGACAAAACCTGCATTTTTCAGTAAGGGAGCTCAAAACACACGTTGATAAAGTATCACACGTACGCAAGCATAAAAATTGCGATATCTTTCAATCGACATCTTTTATAAAGTCAGTCGATGTAAAGGAAAGTTTGTACACCCTTGACGAAAAAACCCCGACCCGCTGGTGAAATAACGTTTTAAGAATACAATAGATGTCTATCATATCGTTAATGGTCAGCTTGAAAGGGTTCCTACTTGCTCTGCGCAGAATTCCCCATACAAACAGGGGAAAATCCTAAGCCTGGCAATTATAAGCTTGCAATAGCATTTTTTGCCTCCAATAAGTAATTTAAATTCTACATGAAGATTATTAATGATTAAGTTTCATAGTATACTACCTCTTATTTCTTTTAATAAAATATTGAACATGACTGTACCGTCAGGAAAATTAAACGGAGAGAAGCGATATTTCATTTTTACGCTGAAATTATAATTAAACACATAGTGTATAGATTCTGTAGAAGTCTAAGTAAACATTCGTAACTATTGCAATTATCTCCAAGTATTATTTCCTTTTCAGAGGCAATCAAGTTGTTATTATATTATTATTATAATTATTATTATTATTATTGTTATTATTATTATCATCGTTAAGAAAGCTTATTCCATTTAAACATACTGGTGTTTGAGCCATTGTGTCTAAAAATTATTTAATTACGCAGCGCTCCAATGTAATAATGAATATCAGACTTCTCTGAGAGGTGGCGTGTCTATTCACAATCGAGAGGTCGCTGGTTCGATTCCCTGCTGAGGGCGATGGATTTTCTCTCTCGTATATATTGTATTTTTCTTAGAATAATTTATCTTTTTTGTCTGAAAAGACGTTTTTACAGGAAAAACCATGCTCATATAGATTATAGGAATGGTCCGTGTTTAAAACATGTATTTTTCACGCATAGTGTATAGATTCTGTAGAAGTCTAAGTAAACATTCGTAACTATTGCAATTATCTTCAAGTATTGTTTCCTTCTCAGAGGCAATCAAGTTGTTATTATAATTATTATTATTATTATCGTTACGAAAGCTTATTCCATTTTAAAAAGTCTGGTGTTTCACCAGTCATATCTAAAAAAAATTATTTAATTACGCGTAGCTCCAATGTAATAATGAATATCAGACTTCTCTGAGAGGTGGCGTGTCTATTCTCAATCGAGAGGTCGCTGGTTCGATTCGCTGCGGAAGGCGATGGATTTTCTCTCTCGTATATATTGTATTTTTCTTAAAATGGTTTATTTTTTTTGTCTGAAAAGACCGTTCTTACAGGAAAACCGATGCTCATATAGATTATAGGAATGGTCTGTGTTTAAAACATGTATTTTTTCACGCATAGTGTATAGATTCTGTAGAAGTCTAAGTAAACATTCGTAACTATTGCAATTATCTCCAATTTTCCCCAAGACACTCCAACGTACATCGAGAGAAAACAAAGATAATTTATTTTCATTAGCGACGCAAAAATTATATTATCGTCACGAAAGCTTATTTGTTTATTCCATTTAAAAAGATTGGTGTTTCATCAGCCATATCTAAAAAAAGTATTTCGTCCCCATCATTCGAATGTATACATATCATAATTCTATGAGAGATAACGTGTCTATTCTCATTCGAGAGCTCGCGACAGGTTAGGTGATTTAATGTGCAAAGCAAGTCCTCCCATTAAGAGCTTTATGATATTTTCCTACGAGGTATGATGTATAGGTCCTGTACGTAAACATTCCTTACATGTAGAATTATTATTATTCCCGTAACAAAAACGAAAATTATTCGTGTAATAGACTTTTGATTGTTTAGATATGTAGCGTCTAAAGTGGACCAGAGGGAAATCGAACTCTGAAATCAAACCAATAAATACATGGACTTTCAAAACATGCATTGTTCTCTTAGTAAACACAGGAAGAGAACGTTTTTAAACACCCCTCCCTTCGAGAGATATTTTGAATATTCCAGCAGAGAGATCGAACCATTACGAAGACTTCAAATTATAAATTTCATATTTGTTTAAAAGCTTTTTCATCACCGGGGAATCTTCGAAAAATTCGATGAGTTATTCAGTTGCACACCCCTTGCAAAAATATTTTGTATACCCTTGAACACTGTATACCTGGCTGGGGGTCTCGGAAATTCCTACGGCGACCGGCTACCGCCATATAACACATTTAGGGCCATCTCGAACACCTCATTAAGGAATGTATCGTGCTTTAAAATGATTTCTCTTCACCTGAAAAACACGTACTTATCAGAAAATCCCTCTCATACAGACGACTGTGTAAATATCATAACTTAATTGTTTGCGCGATATCGACAATTAAACTATTTTTTATGAAATGCTAGACAAATAAATATGATTCGGAGAGGGTGACATGATGAGTATGGCATTTTAGAATTAAAATGGGAGAAAGAATTCAAATTAAGCGATGGAATGTTTTTGATAGATTTTCTTAATTGGTCTTTGAAGCTAGCCTGTTTTTTACGCCCTGCTTTATAAATGAATGAAATATTTGATGAATGACAGTCTTATTTAACATGGGTAAAAGGTGTTTAAAGGCTGTCTTGATACAAATTACGTCGTGGTAACGTGTGATGTTTGAATTGGAGAGGTCACCGACTCGATTCCAGGTGACCGCCCTACCCAATTTTAGAACCTGCATTAAGGTCTACGAGTACATAGCCAGCCCATTAACGATTTTTATAAACGAGGGTGTAGCCTTACAAGGAAAATTATATCAACAGAAACAATACCTTGTTTTTCGTTATTTTCACTCTAAAATTATTACTAAATAATACCTTGGTGCTAGTTTCAGCGTCGCCATTCACATTCATATCATGTTAGAATAATACTTTGTTCGCAGACACATTGTTCAAATATAATACTGTAGCGAATATTTTTGGTAATACATAGATATAGTGCAAGCCATACCATTAACGGTCTTTATAAGCAAGGGTTTAGTCGGTAACGTCTGTGACTTGCATTCGAGGTCGGGGGCTTCGATCCCCAGCAGCTGAAGCTCCTGACCCCTGGATTTCTCGGTTTCCCTGGTTGCTAGGCGAATGCTGTGAAGGTTCATTACAACCGCGAATTGTTTCCTCCACACCGTTTCACCGATATTCTCCTTTTAATCAGGCTTTCATCTCTCCGGCTCTGACTGGTAATATTTACTACTGAACGTCGGCACTCATGTGATACAGATGCTTTATGAATAAAGAAACGTATATGTATGTAGCTAAAAGGGCAGGGATGTCGTAGTGTTTAAAACACCCTCGAGGTAAAATACGTGGAATACCTCAAAACACGCATCCCGAGAATTTAAGTGTAAATGTCCTGTATATAGAGTGCTATCCTTAAACAGACGCAGGAGGAAGGGAAAGCCATTCGATTGCACCGTTTATACTACTCTTTTTGATAGTGACAGCATATACAGATACCGGAGATTCTTCGTGGTTTTCCCTTGTCTGCAGGCATATGCCTGAGTGGCGTATGCTGCTATGTTTTCATTTTATTTCATTCGCATCTTTAACACATGCCGCTAAGTCGCTCTGTTTGG